>OY997274.1:72971555-73584152 GCA_963921465.1 Triticum timopheevii
TATTGGTTTTTGTCCTGCTTGAATTTCCGAGTGGGTGTCGTCTCCCTTTTCATTTGGGTCGCTCTGTTTCGATAAGGCCGAGGGAGAGAGCTCGAGCGGCGAAGGAGAGAGGCGGAGGAGAGAGGCGATTCCGAGCTATTCCACCGTTCGATTTTGATTTTGTCCTCCCTATTCTCTTTGCCCTCGGCTGCCGAGGTTGGTTCCCCTAATCCCCCCGCTGGCCTCAGGTGTTTTCACTTGTGCTCTGGTCGTGTAGTTCCAAATCTAGCTGAGTTCTCGTCTTCGTGGATGTTCTGTTTGTTGTTCTTGGTGAATTCGCCCAATTTCGCCCGCCCCCTTTTGTGCTAGCCTGCGTTGTGTAGGAGCTTTTGTAGTTGCGGGTTCTAGGGTTTCCGTTTTGCTGTGTAGATGTGGATGTAGGCTTTTAGATTTGTTTTATTTTGTGTTGTAGATGGTGGAGGTAGGCGTACTGGTTGTTGCAGCGGGTGATTTCCTGTTTTCTGCTAGCTTGGGGTGTCTGTTCCCTTGCCGTTAGGTGATAGTTGGGGATGATCTGGCCTGCTTTTTTGTAGTTGCAGGTGGCTGCTTATGATTTTCCCCTGGTAGATGAGGCATGTCTGAATGTGTTCCAGGAAGCTCTCTGAATTTGATGCTTCTATTACTGTGTAATTTTACCCCCGAGACATGTAATGTAGCTCAAAAGTACAGTGGATCATACCCCCAGAATTACAGTGTAACTACTGTGTAATAGGTTTGCAGAACCTCACTGTCCCACCTTTTGCAGTGTAATTCTGCCATTTTTACAGTGTAATTAACATGCTTTACAGTGTAATTCTCCCATATCTGTAATTACTGTGTCATTCTCCCAAATACTGTGTTATTTATTGTTCGATTATAGTGTAATTTGTGCTAGCAGTATTGTGTAATTTCCCCCCTAATTCCAGTGTATATTCCCAGATATGCAAGATTTTTCAATGTATTTATGCCCGGAATCACTGTGTAATTTGTCCTAGTATGTTCACAGGAATTTAGCCCAATTACTCATGTACTGTGTATATGCAGATTTTTCAGTATATTATGCCAGGAATCACTGTGTAATTTGTCCTATTTATGTTCACAGTAATTTAGCTCAATTACTCATGTAATTTACAGTGTATTCGCCCAGATTTACAGTGTTTTTATGCCCTGGAGTCACTGTGTATACTCCCAGATCACTGTGTAGTTTACTTTGTAAATTTAGCCCAACCACTCATGTAATTATAGTGTATTTCCCTAGAGTTTTACACTGTAATTTGTATGGTTACAATGCAATTTTTGTATGACTTACAATGCAATTCACCAGAGTTTTACATTGTATTTCCCTAGACTTACATTGTAAATTTGTATGTTTGAGGACTGTAATTTCAGTATGACTTACAATGTAATTCATCAGACTTTTACTGTCTTATCCCTAGAGTATTACACTGTAATTTGTGTGCTTGAGGACTGTAATTTCAGTATGACTTACAATGTAATTCATCAGACTTTTACACTGTATTTCCCTAGAGTATTACACTATAATTTGTGTGCTTGACTGCAATTAAAGTATGACTTACAATGTAATTCACCAGACTTTTACACTGTATTTTCTGTAGAGTATTACACTGTAATTTGTGTGCTTGAGGACTGTAATTACAGTATGACTTACTATGTATTTCTCCAGAGTCTTACAGTGTATTTCCCTAGAGTTTTTCACTGTAATCTGTGTGGTTGAGAACTGTAGTTAAAGTATGACATGCATGGCTTACAGTCTCATGTTTTGTCCATGCGTTTAATATTCAGTTGTCTGGTTTGTGGTTTTGTAGCTTCTAGATCTAGGTCTGGGGATTGTTGGTTATAGTGTTTGTGTTGGTTCTGCTCCATTTGCCTAATGATTTTTGCCTTTGTGATTTTAGGTTTGGTTCAATGCAGAAAGTTTCTCACAAGGATGTACCACTAGTCTCTTCTCTTGAGAGTGCAGATTCTCTGAATGATCTGTTTGTGCCTAATGATCTTGCAGATGATGGTTCTAATCCTATGTCTTTGGTATTTATTTCTTTTTCTTCCCTAGTTTTAATTAATTTGAATTATTTCTTTTCATTTTAAAATTTATGTGTATGTTCACTTCACTTTTATTTCAGGAAATCTCTAGTGATGATGGAGGGCTTGACAATCTCAAGTAATTTCTTTTTCATTTATGTGTATGCTCACTGTAACTTTATTTGTTTCTTGGGAGGCGAGTTCAAGCAGAGATGTTTAATTGCTCTTTTGCTTCTACTTTTTGTTGTCAGGTGTGGTCCAGGGAAGCTGCTGGGAGGGATTGCGTGGTTTTCTCTTGCTCTTTTGGTTTAGTCGACAACCGGGTCTTCTTTTTTCTAAGTCCAACCCGTTTAGTGGGAACGAACAGTATCAGTGGTTTTGGGCAATACAGATGTCAACCGGACATTGGTCAGAAAATTTGAATGATATCCAATAGGAAATCAGTCAAATGTCAAATAGACAATCCCAAAAAAATGCCACAAGGACCTATCAATTTTACCAGTAGGAAATTGTTGGACCGTCTTATTGGGCCATTTTGATATATACGTTGCTCCTTAATTAATTTTATAGCCCTTTCACTCAATTAATATGTTATATTTGGATTTGGTTCACGATTTTGATCGGATCAACGATTTCTTAAGGAGCTCTCCCATTCAATTGAGGCAATCAATTTGAATTTGATTCATGATTTTGACTGGGTCAACAATTTCTTAAATTAATCGAAAGCAGCCAGCCTAAGTTTCGTGCATCGTCTCATCACCTAGAGGAAAAAAAAATCCTAACAACACCGTCTTCCCCACACGCCAAACCAATAATAAACAAGCGAACCAACCTGTGGTTGGATGGTTAGAGGGACAGTAGTATCTCCAGTCCACCAGGGTTCAAGTCCTGGAGCTTGCATTTATTTCTGGATTTATTTCAGGATTTTCGGCGTTGCACTTTCAGTGGGAGAAGATGTTCCCGTCGACGACGAGACGCCTACAATGAATGCGTCTGTACCGTGTTAAAAAAAACGCACCCGCACATCCTAGTCTTTAGAAGATTTATGCGAAATGGCACTCTCAGTGCGAACCAACCTGTGGTTGGATGGTTAGAGGGACTGTGGTATCCCAGCCCACCAGGGTTCAAATCCTGATGCTCGCATTTATTCCTGAATTTATTTCAGGATTTCTGCCGATGCACATTCAGTGGGAGGAGACGTTCCCGTCGACGACGAGGTGACTTCGTAAATTTCAAGATGATATGCCAGCTCAGTCTTTCGGAGGTGCTCATAGAGATATGGTGTGCGTGTGTGCATTCATAGTGGTGAGTGTATGCACGTGTATATGAGTGCTTATGTTTGTACTGATATTCAAAAAAAGAAAGAAATGACACTCTCAGTCACAGACAGGAAAAGACCATGGCATGCACCCCAAGGTTTCATCATGTACGAGCCAGTAATAGCTAAAGGAAACCACTGCAAGACTTGAAAAAGAAAGACCATGTATATATGGAGACTGCAAGCGGAAAGCAACAGAAGAGCGTTCCCAGGCGAGATGAGATTCCTCTTACTACGTACCCGCAAGCAGTGAGCAGCCCATGGCTGAAGCCGCCGGCCCGCCGGGCTTCGGCTGTCGACCCTCCCTCCCTCCCTCCGCCGGTGAGCAGTGAGCGCCTCCCTGTGTGTGTGGGCCGGCGCGCGAGGGAGGGAGAAGCAAGCACGGAGATGGCGTTTATGTACGATGAGATGAATGGAGAGACGCGGTCATAGTCAGCCAGGCAGCCTCCCCTCGATTGGAAGGAGTAGGAGTAGTAGCAGTAATCAAAAACTGGGGGGGGGGGGGGGGGGGGGGGGGGGGGGGGGCTGACCGCCAGTCATCGCCTTAATGTTTTGTAATAGCACTATGATTTGCGCGTGGTGATTTTTCAGGCGGCAAGCTCCCGTCATCCTCTTCCTTTTTCTTATCTATTTATAAACTGGACCAATGGTGACGCTGGTGTGGTTGAACATGGACATATGGCGCTGCTGCTCATGAATCATGACTGACGGCAGGGCTTTTTGTCCAGGAGACCCGCTCTCCCACGCACGACGCACGTGCCCCCTCTCCTCCTAGCTGGCTATATATTGACACGCTCCAGAGGATCATTCACCGCTCAGTCTAAACATACAGATTCCGGTTAAATCCATGGCCAAAGTTCAACCTAAAATACGATGATGCCACCTTATAAACCTGGTTCGAGGGAGCATGAATGAAATATTTCGCTACTATCCTACTACTCTAATTGTTTATCAACTTGTGGTCGTTGATCGCCCTAAAAAAGTTGGTGACAAAAAAAATCGATGCATCCGTTGCACAGTAGCATTAATTAATCAGTGTTTAGCATTGAAAAAAAATAGTGCGCTATAGCGTATTGAGAATTGCCTCGCTAAATATGTTTATGCACAATGTCTCGCTAATAGCACACTATAGCGTGATATAGCACGGTAATATAGCATATTTTGAACTCGGCGCTATTTTTCTCCTTGGTATTTAGGAGTATCAGAAAGCTGTCGAGGACAACACGAAATGGGGACAAGGCGATGTGCTACATTTTCAACAGGGTCACCACCAATGTTGAGCACGACAGAAAGAAAGAAGGAACTTGAAATTTGACGCGATTCGTAGGAACACGAAATTCAGTTAGGCATGCATAGTTGAGCGACATAACAAACTGACGTTCTCATATGCGAATCGTACATGAAAAATGTTTTGTCTCTGCGTGCGTGTGTGCGTGTGTTGCTCCAGAATGGAACACAAAACACACCCATGGGATCATTTACTTAGATACTTGCTACTTCTAGTACGGTAAATTAGTTGGACATTTTGGTGGAAGGTTCGAATGTAACTACATCATTTGGGTGTCTCTATACCTATTCCAGACATGTACAGCTCCGCCGAGGAGGATCCCGAAACTTGCACTCTAATCACAAAAAGGAAGAAAGACCGTGGCACCCCCCTTGTGCTCTCAACCACCACGGCATGCGGCGAGTTGAAAAAGGAGAGGAAACTTCTCGACACAAGGTTCCATGCATTGAAAAGGATGAAGAAGAAAAAACTATGAACATGAATTGTTCCCAGGCCAAAAGATATTCTTCTTACCGGCAGCCAGTGGCCGATCCATGGCTGAAGCCGCACCGGCCGCCGCAGTTTCGGCTGTCGACCCTCCCTCCACCGGCGAGCAGCGAGTGCCTGCGTGGGCACGCGAGGGAGAAGCGGGGCGATGGTGTTTATATATGATGAGATGAGATGAGATGAGATGAAGTGAGAGTAAGAGACGCGGTCAAGCAGCCTCACCTCGGAAGGGAGTAGTCGTAGTAATCAAAGTCCAAAACCGTGTGGTGGGTGGGCCGGGGAGCTGACCGCGGGTCATCGTCTTACGGTTCCGGTCATCTTCTTCCGTCTCCTTATTTATTTACTGAACTCTGTGTATCAATGGTGACGCTGGTTTGGTTGAACATCGGAGCATGGACAAATGGCGCCGCCGCTGCTTACTCCGACGGTAAACCCTGGGGCGCAGAGGCAGAGGGCTTCTTTTGTCCGGGAGACCCGCTCTCCCGCGCACGTGCGTGCCCCTCCTCCTAGCTGGCTACTGAGTACTGACCCGCTCCAAGGGGGCGTGCTGCATTTTCGACACAGAGGGTCACCACCGGCGACGTTGAGTGTGACAGAAAGCAAAGGAACTATTGAGGTTTGACACGATTCAAAGTCAGATCCTGCATCAGGGACACGAAATTCAGTTTAGACATGCATGGTTAAACAACATTGCAAACTGAAATATCATGTTGCGAATTCTCGTGCTGAAAACTGAATTTTGTGTTTCTGCATGCTGAAACTGAGAGCACGGATGTCGAATAGCCTGTCATGGCAAACCTCCAGAATGGAACACAAAACACACACACACAGATCCCATGAGAACATTTACATAGATGTTTGCTACTTCTAGTACGGTAAATTAGTTTGTCATTTAGGTGGAAGGTTCAAAAGTAAACATCATCTGGGTGTCTCTATGCCTATTCCAGACATGTACAGCTCCCCCGAGGAGGATCCCGACGACGGGGGATACCAAGGCGCCAGAGCCGCAGGCGACGAGCACACAACCAAGCACTCTGTTTTAGCATGCCCCAGCGCCAGTTTTTCCCTCCACGCGCTTCGCAGAGCCTTCAGCTTGTCGGTCACCTCGGTCATGGAAGGCCTGTCCTCGCCTCTGGGGCCCAAGCACATCCGCCCGAGCTCAGCGACTTCTCGCAGCAGCGTCTCCATCCCCGCACGCGCGATGCTCGGGTCCAGGATGCCCTCGAGGTTCCCATTCTTCAACGCGAGCAGGAAGGACGACACGAGGCTCTTGCCTTCCTTGAGGCCGTCGCGGTAGATGGCTGTCTTCCCCGTGATCAGCTCCAGCAGCACGACCCCGAAGCTGTAGACGTCGCTCTTCTCCGTGAGCTGCCGCTCCTGCAGGTACTCGGGGTCTAGATATCCCAGGGTGCCCTTCACCAGCGTCATGAACTGGGCCTCGTCCTTGGGGAGCATCCTCGACGCCCCAAAGTCGGTCACCTTCGCCATGTAGTTGTCGTCCAAGAGGATGTTCATGGACTTGACATCTCCATGGACTATATGGTGGTTAGTGGACAGATGCAGATAGGCCAGTGCTTCGGCTGATTCTTGAGCGACCCTGAGACGGGTGTCCAGCGAGGGAGGTGGACTTCCGTGGTTACCATGGATGAACTCAAAGAGAGTGCCGTTCGAGATGAACTCGTAGACCAGTATGGGGACCTCCACCTCTAAGCAGCACCCTAGAAGCCTCACCACATTCCGGTGGTTGGTCTGTGAAAGTATAATTATCTCCTGCACGAATTCGTCGGTCTGCGCCACGTTCATGATCTTCGAGCGTTTCACAGCTACTACCCTGTTGTCCTCGAGAATGCCCTTGTAGACAGTGCCATGACCACCCTTGCCCAGTTCTCTGCTCTCGTCAAAATCGTTTGTAGCCTTCTTCAGATCTTCTTGAGTGAATATCCTCAAAGTATCGACTTGTTTTGACATAATTTGCTGATATAATATCTGACCACCATTCTGCTCGAAGAATCTTTTCTTCTCTTTCGCCAGCTTCCTTTTCTGATACTCAGCCCATAGAGCGACCATACAAACCATGAGGAAGGCAGCACTGACGGAAAAGCCTGAAAATAATGACGGCCAAATACCATCAGGTCAACCAGTAGACATTGACCACATTTGGCTAAAACCGAATGCAACATGTTGTGCTATATACACCCTTTAGTTTGCTGTATGGCATGAATGCAGACTGTTCATGGACTTACATAACTGGCATAAAAAGTGCAAAGGAGATTTCAAAATACTATGTTAAGAAGTGCACAGCACAACAGGTGTGCAAAATATTTCAACCATTAACCATCCCATTACCTATGACCAACTTCTGAGCTCTGTACAAACTGTACTCTAGTTGCACTTATATGGCTCGCATAAAAAAGTACAGAAAAAAGGTTTCTATTAATGATCAAGTAGTGTGTGAACAAAAAGAGTGCAAAAGTATTTTGATTGCTTATAAGCACAACATTACCTAAGACCGCCTTCAGTGCTTTGTTTGGGTCAGCTCGAACGCAGGGTATGCTCTTTGGATCATCACTCCTGAATCCTGATGGGCATGAACAGGTGTAACTACCATCGGTGTTTCTGCAATTACCTTTGCAAGGATACAAGGACTGGTTTGGAGGTTCACACTCATTGATGTCTGTCAATTCCAATTCAAGAACGTGAGGGGAATTTCAACATGAATCAACAGAAATACCATTCCATGAACAATAAAGCTGACAGAAACAAGAATATATCTGGAATTTTGGCGATGCATATTCATACCTTTGCACCCTCCTTGCAGATAGGGATTGCCCTCATAACCTTGAGAGCAGTTGCAGCGGTAACCGGGGCCATTATACACATCAATGCATTCACTGTTCATGGCTTGGCAGGCATACTGTGATCCCATCTTGCTGGTTTCGGAACAACTTCCATTACCAGCAACCCAATCAAGTACCACAGGAACTCCATCTGCATACTTACTTGCGAAATCAGTAGAGCTAGCATATGAAGGATCGAACTTGAACCACTCCTCCTCAACAACGAAAGAGTAGCTGCACGGGCTGAAAGACTGGATGGTTGAGTCGTATATATCTGGTACTGCCATGGATGTGGTGTTAACGGAACTGACATTTCCTGGAAAGGAGGACTGGCAGCAACCCATTCCAGCGCACCCAGAGCTATTATCCACATTACTTGCGTCAGTGCAGTATGAAAAGCATGAGTTAACAATGGGGAATTCAAGCTGGTTCTTGCCCTTGGTGACTCCTACGACCATTGCAAGCGTAGCACAACCGACTGATGTCAACTTGTTCTTGGTGTAGGAAAGCTTATGAGAAGGATCAAGACTTAAGCCTTGCGAATCACCACCAGTACTATTGGTGCCATTGGTGTGGTTGCATTGCCATGCTATGTATGGGTTCTGAACACGAACCTCACCTAGAGTAAGATTGATGTCCAGTATCCTTACTTTGGTGGAGGCCAAATATGCCCTGCTCACATTGCACATGACATTAAAGGGTTCCTGGAAGCATCCATTTCCGGTGCCGAACGGGTACGGGATGCTGACGTTACCACACTTGTCTGGGCAGCCAGGTCGTGCCATGCTGATGCTCCCAATGTACCCAGCGCCATAAGTGGTAGCACTATATTGCAGGGTCAGCATGGCAGTGACAAGTAGTAAGAGCTTCAGACCTGTAGGCAAGGGCCAAGAGATGTATCATGTACATATTCATCTCCCTACTCTGGATGCATGTTTATACTGTCGCTATGGGACATTTGGCCCCACAAATACAAAAAAAAATCCTAATACGGCGAGTGAGTAGATAACAAATATTTGCTTTCTTGCAGAATATGCCAAAGGCCCTCCAATCCAAGCACCATTTAAGGAAAATGTCATAGAAGTCCATTCATAAGGAATACATCAGTAGTTAGTTAAGAGTTTGATCCCACTAGTACAAACGTTTTGACCCAACAATATCTGAATCAGATGAAGAAAATAAATCTAATGCTCGTCTTATATAACAAAGCATCAACTCTGTATGTCTCTATTAGCTATTATTCTCTGATTTCAAGTTTTCTTTCAGACTTTCACCATACAAGAGTTTAAGTTCACATCTTCATTATGCGTCTATGCTGGGGAGCAGGCCAAAAAGGAGAAGTCTACAGTCCAGACTCTAGACTCCATGTTTCTTTCTATCTCATTCTAGAAATTGTAGGGAAAATATTACCTCTAATCCAAAAAAATAAACGGCTTGTTTCAGTTTATGACTTTGGATTTTTCTATGCAACTTTTCAGATGAAATATCTTTATTGGCATTGATTTTACAAACTTATAAGTACATAAAAACTAAAATAATAGCAACTACTTTGTTGCTCTCTGTTTATAAACCTAAAATGGCACATCGGGTGGCTGGGGATAGGACCAGGGACCACCACATTCTTGCCAACCACAGCACACAGATTTTAGCGATTTATAATCAATGAAAAAAATAGCGCGCTATAGCGTCGCTAATAGCACGCTATAGCATATAGAGAATTGTCTCGCTAAATAAATCAATGTACAATGCCTCGCTAATAGCACGTTATAGCGCGCTATAGCACGCTAATAGCATATTTTCAGGGGCCACGCTATTTTCTGTAGTGCGCTATTTTTTTCATTGTTTATAATGGATGCATTTTTTTCTATTGTCCGAGCAGGAGCCCTTTTCCATACTTTTGTTCCATCTTGCATGTTGGAATTTAGAATTTGTAGAAGTAATCTTCTACGCAACAACTAGCACTCTAATCCCCCATTCGCCACAGGAAAACAGCCTATTTCTTCCATCCCACCATCTCCTGAATTTGATCCTCACATGCCATCATCACTCTGAAACCTCCATCTCAGCCCAACAACTGTAAGTGCATAAAAAATCGTTTTGCTACTGATTTCACATGTACGTAGTCAACTAAAATCCACAATAACCTGTAAAATGGTTTTTCTCGAGCAATATAAAATGTATGCACTATCTATTTTTGTGCTGGCCATGCGCGCGGCTGGGAAAACTAGTAGGCAGTTTCGAACTGGATAAGCTCCTGATTTCCCCAAATGCTCGGAGCTTGCAGAGTTGCAGTGCACACAAGATAAATTCCCCAGCAAAAAATGAATAAAATCGCATCCCAGGCCCGGCGGATGCGTCATACTCGAATCACACGCGCCAGCTCCGATAAGCAAGTAACTGCATCGTACGGCTAGGGTTTCCCGTACCTCACAGGGCCTGGTACTGGTAGCCCCGCGCCGTGGCACGACGACGCCGGCGACCGGTAGTGACGGGTACTCGGATTCAGCGTGTCGGCGCCGGCTGGAGGTGCCGCACTGGTGGTGGCGGTGCGGGCCTCTGCATCGCCGTCAGGCATCTCGCCGGTCTGGCGTGCTGGGTGGGGAATTTGGAGAGCTCCTTTTTTTGAGACATTGGGGGAATTGGGAGGGCTCCTTTTTTTTTTGAGACAAATTGGGAGGGCTCCTAATCGGCGCCTGTAGCGACAGTTTTCATTCTAGCGCACAGAGCATCCCCTACTGGGCCGGCCCATGTAGGGAGTACCACGTGGCAATGTAGCAGCTCGAAAAAAGTTCACGAATTTGAAAAATCTTACGAATTTGAAAAGTTCGTAAATTTGAAAAGGTTCATGAATTTGGGAAAAAGTTCAAATCAATTTTTTCTTAAAAGTTCATGAATTTGAAAAAAAAAATCACATATTTCTAAAAAAGTTCAAGGATTTAAAAAATTCACGAATTTGAAAACAAGGTTCATAAATTTGAGAAAAAGTTGACGAATTTTAAAATGTTCACTGATTTGAAACGTGTTCATGTTTTTCTTAAGTTCATGTATTTGAAAATTGTTGATGAAAACTGAAAAAAATCTCAAAAAATTAAAATATTCATAATTTAAAAAAGTACACAAAAACTAAAAAGAAACATGAATTAATAGGAGAAAACCCAGCCAATAAGCAGCCCTCCCGATCCCATAGATGCTTAATCAAGAAACTGTAGTTACAAGAACCGAAGATCGATTTGGGCCCTGCCCGCTGTTCTCTACTACAATACCATATTAAAGATCTCAAAAAAAAAAAATAGAGTGTATGGAACTACAGTATTGAGACATTCATGTTGGTAGTACATTGAGAACTGTTTTTACACAGGGGTGAAATTAAGGACGAAGTCTAACGGTAGAAGATTCTTACCGGTAGCCGCAGGCAGTGACCAAGGCATGGATGTATAACTGGATGCCCCCCGCAAAAAAAAAAAAAAAGTATAACTGGATGCAGCTCAGAGTCCTGGGAGTGAAATGCACTCGTCTCGTTCGTCCACCTGAAATTAGGATAGGATAGGAATAGGATGATCCTGGAGAACAACCAACACCGGGCGTGCATATATATGTGCATTGCATGCACAGGCCAAGCACTGCTGAGCTGCCGCCGGTCGATGGCGCGTTGGAACGAGCCAGACAAATTCACGCGGCGGCCTTGTACACGGCGGCCTTCGTTCTCTCCGTCCAAACAATTGCCATATGTGGCGACATCAACCCGTTGTAAAATCGTAATAATATACTCTTCCTAAATACCTCCTCCGTTCCTAAATACTATAAGTCTTCTTAGAGATTTCAATAAGGGACTACGTGCGAAGCAAAATGAGTGATCTACACTCTAAAATATGTCCATATACATCTGTATGTAGTCTATAGTGGAATGTCTAAAAAGACTTATATCTAGGAACGGAGGGAGTATTTTTTTTTTAGAGATTTCAACAAATGACTACATACGGAGCAAAATGAGTGCATTTACACTCTAAAATATGTCTATATACATCCGTATGTGCCAGTCCATTTAAAATCTCTAAAAAGACAAATATTTAGGAACAGAGGGAGTAGTAGAAACACACATGTAAGTACATGCATGTAACGACCCGTATTTTTTTTCACATAGTAATTCCACCCTTATCTAGATAATTAAGTAGAATCCATTAAGCAAATACATATCAGATTTCTTCAACAAGCATCATAACCACTCAAGTATATATATTTAATTATTTATATTCATAAACCTCAGACAGTATAGCTGTAAAAGTGTATTACAAATCTTTCGAAAAATATATATATAGGGAGACCATGCTATGCTAAGCTATACAGTTGGACCAACACAAAAATATCTCTGGGTCAACCAGAATAGCAAGACACATGGACCACCACCCTCACGTGCACCATATTAATAGTCAATTGGTCAACAGTATAGTCTATGTATGGGCTTCAACCTTCAGCCAATTAGAAGCTAGCACCTGTGAGAACAATGGAGAAGGGGATGGGCAGCCATACCAGCCAAGGAAGGTGGATATCAGATATTAGATGGCAAGGAGAGCGGAGTAAGCAACTGCCAAGTTTCACTCGTCTCAGCTCTACCCAAAATAGCCAGACCGAGCTCTTCTTCTTCTCAGAAGCATTTCCATTCCCCTGTTCACAACCAACAAAGATCCAAGATCAATAAGTGTGACCTGAGAAATCATCAGTAGACTGAAGGGGACAGGCTGGAGCTACAAGCTAGCCTACTGGAGTGGACTTTGAGTATAGGAGTAGCAAGAGTAGGGCCAGCAGAGAGAGCAAAGGAAGAAAGGTGAGTTCTTCTTGCCATCTTCCAGTTCTCAGGTATAAAAGGAAATCTTGCACAGTTGCACACACAATATTCCTCACTAGTTCTTCACATATGCACACAAGAGCTAAATCATTCTAGTAGTATCATCTATCCCAGTTCATGAAATCAACAGTACAAGACAGCATGAATAATACCTTAAACAAGTACTCCCTCCGTTCCGATTTACTTGTCTTAGATTTGTCTAGATACGGATGTATCTAGCACTAAAATGAGTCTAGATACATCCGTATCTAGACAAATCCAAGACAAATAATTCGGAACGGAGGGAGTAAAATAAAATGGAGCAAGATGATGTACAACATTAGTACACCAACATCTTGCACGGGGATGGACTCGTTCAGTACACACACACACCTGAGACCAATTTAATTTACTAAATCTGAAAACTTGAGCATAAAAAAAATAGGGAGAGGAACAAGGGCATCACTAACCTGCACATATGCTCGATCTGCTCCATGGCCGCACACTTGAGCACTCACCTGCATCACCCAGTGGCACCGCGGCCACCAAACGCCGGCAGCTTCGATCTGGAGCAGATGACTCACAGCACAACAAGAGCCTAACCTGCAAGTCAAATCTGAGAGGGGATTAGAGAGTTGAGGCTGAAATTCATGGGGGTAATATGAGGATTCACATCAGGGGAGAGGGAGTGTGGAGGATCTAGCAGCGGCATCTTTCCCCGTCGCTGGCGGCGTCCTGGAGGATCGATCTGCCTAGATTAGGAGCAGAGGGATAGGAGGGAGAGGAGACCTGTACGTGTACGTGGGTGTTCTTGTTGGACTTGACTAGTACTAATCTGTATTTTCCTCGGCTGAGAAGTACTACTAGTACTAGTACAAAGTAGTACAGGAGAGAGAGATTTAGAGAAAGGGAGAGGCACGTGGAGGAATATTAGCTTAGTAGTAGTACTCACCCAGGTGCACACATAGCAGCTATCTACTCTAAATCCACGTACTAATGCAAGCTTGGTTAAGAAAAACATTAGATAAAAAATATAGTATTTGACCAGAATTGACACACTGCACCGACGTATATTTTGTTGTTTCCCTAGTATTCACTCGACTTGGTCTAGAAATATATATATTTGCCGAACTGCAGGAAGCGAGTACAGTCAGGAGAAGGAGGCGGGGTACGAGAACTCAGGCAAGCTCTCATTGATCATGCTGATCTCTAGCTATTGTATTGTAATATAAATTACCATCTCTAGCTATTCCCTGTTGCAAATCTCTGACATGGATTATTATTTGACAAAACAAGATTTTGACAAGAAATAATCCAAAGACTAGTGTCATTATCTATAATAATAATAATAATGACATGGGTCGTCACAGTGCATGCCATCACGACGCACACTCATGTGCGTCCAACCACGCTGGATCTACCGAGCTTTTAAGATTGGGCAGAGTCTGTGATCACAGGTGCACGCCTCACTATCGGCAGAAACGTCGCCTCACGCTGTAAGGATATGAGTTTGTCGAATATGCGGTTTGATGCCCACGGAGGTCAAACCATCCCACTAGACACCAAACTGATGGTTGGTTCTTGTGGTTTAATCCTCTTCACCGCATAAAACAACTCAAGGACTAGTCACCATACCCCGAACGATTTCCTGGTAGTTTAGCCGTCTGAAATAAGGGTACATGTTGAGCCTCTTTTTTTTTTTTTTTTGAGGGGACACGTTGAGCCTCTCCGAGGGTAAGCACTTGTGTTTTGTGTGTGTGTGTGCGCGCGCGCTCTCGGAAGTTTTTTTTTTCTAGCTTAATTTGGAGCTGGTTATCTGACGCGGCGGGGCTAGCGGTGTACCCGGCCTCTGATGACACTTTAAAAAGTTTTATTGAAGAATTGTAAAAAAATAGACACAACATAAATCTATAATAATGTTATAGAAATTCAAGTTAAAATTTGAAATATTTTTTTCATCAGTGGTGGTTGTTGTTCTGGTGCGCTAGTCCTATGGGGTCTTAGCACGACGACTTTCATACTGTCTACTATAATAAGGTTTGCCGGGCTCCAATGAGGTAGGGGCGATGACGGTGGCGCGTCTTCGGCTCGCTTCAGTGCTTGTAGTCATCGCTAGGTGGTCTATGGACCTGGATGTATTTCTTTTTTACTTCTGGTGCTCTTTGTACTGTCTTGACAGTTGATGAATAGATTGAAAGTTTTCTCCGCATTTTTTTTTGAAATACTACTTGAAAAGAATGCCAAATTCGTTCCCAATAGTGATGATTGGCCAAATTCAAGGTCCAACTTCAATTAGATTATATTTAATGTCCGAGTTGTCTATTTTCTTCTCAATCTGTGTTGCGGGTTTGGATTTGAAATGTTATAACATGTTATGACATGTTAGATGTAAGTTGTGTCCTTGTCCTAGTTTGTTTTTTCAAAAAGAATATTCGCTATGTTCAATGATGTCAATCGTGCCGGTTGCAACCTTTTTTGCTTTGGAGCAAGCCATAGGAGATGCTACCCGAACCCTCTAGGGCAACTCTAATCGATCCCCTAAAACTTAAGGGAGTAAACGGTGGAGTGAAGTTAGTGGAGTAAAATTAAAATTGTCTCAATTTTGTGTCCTAGCCGCACCATGTTCAAACAACACACAATACATAACTTAAAAACATTCAAATTAAAATATGCATAGCGTAACCGTCATAATATAAAAGTTTCATCATCTTGTTTTTCAAAGTAAAACATGCGAAGTTCACCCAAAAGACATCACGTCAAACACAATGTTTGGTTCAAAATCACCATAAACATAGCATGTATATGTTATGGATCGAGCCGGCGTTTGGCATGTTAATCATCTTGTACATACGGTTATACCGTATATGCGTGTGTACGTGTTAGTTATTCTGTTGTAACAATAGTTGGGCTGTTGGGATTGAGTCCTATCCTAGATTGTGACTTGTAGATCAATCCACAGCCCAACAACCTTGTAATCTCGCATCATGTGCCTATATTAACACGTACGTGTCCCTGCTAATAGCATACGCTTGAGCCTCATCTTTCTACATGGTATACAGAGCCTCTCTCTTCCAACGCATCTAGCTATGTCATCGTCCTCCTCCTCCTCTGTCACCATGGCCTCCCCTTCTCTCGCAGCGCTCGGCCATACCATCGCCGAGAAGCTCACCAGGGAGAACTTCCTGGTGTGGAAGGCGCAGGTCCTACCGCATATCAAAGCGGCAGGGATGATGGGCTACGTCGACGGCTCAATCAAGGAGCCAACCGCTATCCTCGTCTCTGAGAAGGATCTCGGGGAAGGGAAGAAGGAGATCATCACCACGCCAAACCCGGAGTATGCCATCTGGGTCACGCAGGATCAACAGGTGCTCACGTTCCTGATTGCCTCTCTCTCTCGCGACGTTCTCATGCAAGTCTCCAATCACACTACCGTTGCTAGTATTTGGCAAGCTCTATTCCAGAGTTTTTCGTCGCAGTCCAGGGCGCGTACCATCCAGCTCCGCTCCGCCCTGGGCAACACGCACAAGGGAGATCTCTCGGCTGCAGCATACTTCACCAAGATGAAGGGCATCGCCGATGAGCTCGCCGCTACTGGGAAGCCCCTTGGGGAGGACGACCTCGTCGACCAAATCCTCCAAGGTTTGGTGCACGAACCAGATTACAATGGTTTCGTCTCTGCCATCTCCACACGCACTGCCATGGATCAACAGATCGGGCTTACTGAGCTCTTCTCGTTGCTCCTGGCGGCTGAGGCCCGCATCACCGCCCAACAGGCGGCCTTCTCCCCTCATCACTCCGCCAACCTCGCGTCTCGTGGGGGTGGTCGCGGCGGCGGTCGCGGTGGCGGCGGACAAGGCGGCTACAACAACAACCCTGGCGGCGGTCGCGACGGTCGCGGCGGCGGTGACCGTGGTGACCGTGGTGATCGCGAGCGGTGCCAGATCTGCAAAGAAGAAGGACACGGTGCGTGGCGCTGTCGCAAGCGCTACGACAAGGGCTACAATAACAATGTCCGCAACCCCGCAGGAGGCGGTGGTGGCGGAAACAGCGGTGGCAGAGGCAACGGCGGCGGAGGCAATGGTGGCCAACCTCGTGCAGCCAACGCCGCTCACTCATATGGTGTAGATACCAACTGGTACCTTGACACCGGTGCGACCGATCATATCACCGGCGAACTGGAGAAACTTGCGGTTCGGGATCGCTACAACGGCAACGAACAGATCCACACCGCCAGTGGACAAGGTATGGACATCGCACACATCGGCCATTCAGTTTTATCTACCCCCTCTGGATCATTGAAATTCAACAATATCCTGCATGTTCCTAATTTTGAGCAAAGTCTTCTTTCTGCCTATCAACTCATGAAAGATAATCACGTGTTTATTGAACTTCACCCTGAAACTTTTCTTGTCAAGGATCAGGATACCCGGAGGACCATTCTTCAAAACAAGAGTAAATGGCGTTTGTTTCCAGTCACCGGGCGGCATATTGCTCCTCCACGGCAAGCACTTGGAGCAATCAAACCATCCACATCCCGGTGGCACAAACGTCTAGGGCATCCCTCTCTTCCAGTGGTCCAGAAAATAGTTCGTGATTTTAATCTTCCCGTGTCAAATAAACAAGATCATCTTCTTGTGTGTGATGCATGTCAGATGGCCAAAAGTCATCAACTTCCTTATCCTCGCTCAGTTAGTGAATCCAAAGCTCCTTTAGAGCTAATTTTCTCAGATGTTTGGGGTCCTGGACCCGTTTCTGTAGGCAGGCAAAAATACTATGTCAGTTTTATCGATGATTTCAGCAAGTTTAGTTGGATATATTTGCTCAAAAATAAATCTGATGTGTTTGAAATTGTTTGTCTTTTTCAAGCTCATGTTGAACGCTTGTTTAATCGCAAAATTATTGCCATGCAAACAGATTGGGATGGTGAGTATCAAAGTCTGAATTCTTTCTTTGAACGCATTGGCATAACTCACCACGTCTCCTGCCCTCATGCACACCAACAAAATGGCTCCGCCGAGCGGAAGCGTCGTCACATAGTGGAAGTTGGTCTTTCCCTCTTGGCCCATGCGTTCATGCCCCTAAAATTTTGGGATGAAGCTTTCCTCACGGTTGTCTATCTCATCAACCGTGTTCCTAGTCGAGTCATCAAAAACCAAACTCCACTAGAACGTCTCTTTGGTACTAAACCCAATTATAGCTTTCTTCGCATCTTTGGTTGTGCTGTATGGCCCAATTTGCGTCCCTTCAATAAACACAAACTTGAGTTCCGCTCCAAGCAATGTGCTTTTTTGGGTTATAGTACTCTTCACAAGGGATATAAATGCCTAGACATCTCCTCCGGACGAGTCTATATTTCTTGCGATGTCGTGTTTGATGAACAAGTTTTTCCTTTTGCTAGTCTTCACCCAAATGCAGGAGCACAACTACGCAAAGAACTTGTTCTGTTACCCTCCCATCTCCTGCCATCACCAAATTTTGTTCCAGGGGGAGTTGATGTTGCTGTTGGTTCCGTGTCGATGCCTAATACCCTTGATGAGGTGTCTGCTGATAGTGTGCAGGAATCAGGGCCGGCCGCCAATCGTGCAGAAATTAGCGAAGAAATCGGTGAAAATACTCGTGATTTTATGTAGCAAACAGAAAACTATGCAGAAGATCCTGGCGCACGATCCGATGCTGATTCTGGCGGGCGAATCTCCTCGGGATCGCGCGTAGCAGCCGCGTCAGGCGAATCCCCCACGGGATCCCCGCCCGCAGGCGCAGCAGGCGGGCCATCAGGCGGGGCAGGCAGTCGGCCAGGCGGGCCCGCTGTCGCCCTGTCCCCTGGTCCGGCCACTCCCGCCTCGGTGCGGGCCGAGGCCTCCTCCGCGGCGAATGAGCACGACCCACGTGGCCGTCCTGGTGTGGGGCGCGCTGGCCCGGGTGGGTCGGACTCTTCGCCACCTCCTGCGCCCAGTCTGTCGCCGCCGCGTGGCGGGCCGGCTGCGGCCGAATCTCCTGCCGCCGTATCTCCACAGGAGTCCATTCTTGGATCTGGTGCGGGATCCAGTGCGGTTGGCTCTGGATCTTTTGTGCCTGACAGCGTCACCTCGGACTCTGCTGTCTCTGCAACGGTCGATCGGTTGCACGTTCGGGCTGATCAGCCACCTCTTCCTCCTCCTCCGCGTACACAAACCAGGTCTCAAAGTGGCATTGCAAAACCAAAAGTTTATAAAGATGGCTGTATTCGCTAGGGATCTTTTTGTGCTGCAGGTGAACCACGAAATTTGCAGGCTGCTCTTAGGGACCCAAAATGGAAGAAGGCAATGGATGAGGAGTACTCTGCTCTTATGGACAACAAAACATGGCGCCTCGTTCCACCAGTCAGGGGGAGGAATGTGATTGACTGCAAATGGGTGTACAAGATTAAGCGAAAGTCTGATGGCACTATTGACAGGTACAAGGCTCGGTTAGTTGCCAAAGGCTTCAAGCAAAGGTACGGTGTGGACTATGAAGACACCTTTAGCCCTGTGGTAAAAGCTGCTACTATCCATTTAGTACTTTCTATTGCAATCTCTCGAGATTGGTGCATAAGGCAACTAGATGTGAAGAACGCGTTTTTGCATGGTGTTCTGGAAGAGGAAGTTTTCATGAGGCAGCCTCCTGGGTATGAGAGCTCGGTCTCACCACGCCATGTCTGCAAGCTTGATAAGGCTCTTTATGGCCTAAAACAAGCACCAAGAGCCTGGTATTACCGTTTGTACTCCAAACTTCGGTCTCTTGGTTTTCTTGCTTCCAAAGGAGATACCTCACTTTTCTTCTATCATAAGCATGGAGTCACCATTTTTATGCTGATATACGTTGATGATATTATTGTTACAAGCTCGTCATCCAAAGCAGTTGCAGCTCTTCTCAAGGATCTGAGTATGGACTTTGCACTCAAGGACTTGGGTGCATTGCATTTCTTTCTTGGTATTGAGGTAAAAAAAGTTGCACGTGGAGTTCTTCTGTCGCAGGAAAAATATGTGCAAGAGATCCTTCAACGGATGGGCATGACCGGATGCAAGCCTTCGCCTACACCCTTGTCTGTCTCTGAGAAGTTATCTCTTCATGATGGCGCCATCCTCACAACCGAAGACTCCACCAGGTATAGGAGCATCATGGGAGCACTACAGTACCTAACTTTGACGCGGCCAGATATTGCATATGATGTTAATAAGGTCTGTTAGTTTTTGCATGCTCCTACTACTGTACATTGGACTGCAGTTAAAAGGATACTCAGATATCTTCAAGGCACCAAGAGTCATGGTCTTAAGCTCCACAAATCAGACTCCATGCTTGTTAGTGCGTTCTCCGATGCAGATTGGGCAGGTTGCCCTGATGACAGGAGATCCACAGGAGGTTTTGCAGTTTTTCTTGGAGGTAACTTGGTATCATGGAGTGCTCGTAAGCAGGCAACCGTTTCCAGGTCAAGCACAGAAGCTGAGTATAAGTCTCTAGCTAATACCACTGCTGAAGTAATCTGGGTCCAAAACATGTTGACAGAGTTGAGTGTTTCTCATCCCAAGGCAGCGTCACTGTGGTGTGACAATTTGGGTGCTACTTATTTGTCTGCCAATCCTGTTTTTCATGCTCGGACGAAGCACATCGAGATAGATTATCACTTTGTTCGAGAACGAGTTGCAAATAAGCTGTTGAATGTTCGCTTTGTTCCTACTGGTGATCAGGTTGCAGATGGATTTACTAAACCCCTTTCCTTGAGGCAGCTGGAGGCATTTCGACGCAATCTCAACTTAGATAAGTTGTGATTGAGGGGGAGTGTTAAACATCTTGTACATACGGTTAAACCGTATATGCGTGCGTACGTGTTAGTTATTCTGTTGTAACAATAGTTGGGCTGTTGGGATTGAGTCCTATCCTAGATTGTGACTTGTAGATCAATCCACAGCCCAACAACCTTGTAATCTCGCATCATGTGCCTATATTAACACGTACGCGTCCCTGCTAATAGCATACGCTTGAGCCTCATCTTTCTACATGGCATGCACCACCACCTCCTCGGCCACCACCACTCAAACGATGTCGTTGGCAAAGAAATCAACTTCACCATCCTCTCGGCCACCATCAACACCGACATCCTCACGGCCACCACCACCAACATCAACAACGCCAACCTCTCGGCCACCACCACCAACATCATCGCCTCCACCCCCCCTCGGCCACCACCATCAACACCACCTCCTCGACCACCACCATCAACACCACCCCCTCGACCACCATCAACATTCCGAAGAGAGGCTTCCAAGATCTCTCCACGAGTGAGTTCCCAATAGTTTCATGAGGTTTCATCCATAGTGTTTGGATTCATGAACATGATAGCTCGTTCTTCGGCCTTCTTGGCATCACGAATCCTCTCCTCTTGAAGTGCAAGCCTACGCTCCTCCGTCTTCAACTTTCTCTCTTCGACCACGACTTGGCCTTCCTTTTCTCATCCTCCAATGCCTTGAGCTCATTCCACCTCGCCATCTTCTCCTCTTTGCGTTCAGCCGCCAACATCTCCTTGGTCTCGATCATTCCCACAAGTTCTTCCTTGCAAGTGACACCGAATGCATTTCTCTTCTTTCTTTCTTTTGCAATCTTGTTTCCTTCCGGTTTATTATTGGCATCTTCATCAACCTCGTCATCCTCCTCAACGTATATGCTCAACATTGACCTCTTTGGAGTGGTCTCTGCAATTCTTTGGATCCACTTCTCGTTCTTGCATAGCTCTTTGTAGCAATGATGCAAAGTGAAGGGCTTGTGGCTGAACTTGGTGTTCAGATGCTTGAATAGCTCTTGGATGTAGGGGCCATACTCCGCCACTTGCACACCACTCGGTGGAACATGATTCACTTGGTCGATGCAACCGGACCATCGGTTGCATTGGTCATGAACGGTGCTCCGACGATGCCCAAGAGAACCTTGGGTACGGCTTAATCGCACGTCCACGGAGTTGTTGTAGTGGTCGGTAATTCTCTCCTAAAACATGGTCTTGGTTTGATCCATTCCGATCGTTGCATCCATGGAGATGGCGCACCAAGCGTCGCAAAGCGCAATGTCCTCCTTTTTGTTGTAGTTTTGGGTGTGGCACATTGGGACCTTGGTGCTTGCTTTGGTCACCTCCACACCCTTGTCCTCCTCGGCCACCACCTCTTCGACCTCCTCCTCGGCCTCCTCCTCCATGTCTTGGGTGGCAGAATGACCCCAAAACAAGTCGTGGTTGAGCTCATCAGGGCCAATGGTGGCCGATGATATGTTTAAAGCTGTCAATCGCGCTAGCTGCAACTTCTTCCCTTTGGATCTAGCCATAGGAGGTGCTATCCATACCCTTAAAAAGATCACATTCACGTTGGGAGGATTTTCACAGGGAAAACATAAGAACAAGGATTCCAGTGTAATATTTCTTATAAATGCATTCAGTTTGTAGGAAACGCGTACATGAATTTCGTAGTAATACTATTCAATTCCTGTGTTTTTGGAGGAAACTACACATCCACTCAAAGCTCATTTTTTACGTAGGAACGAGGCAAGACATTCCTTAGGATGGTAAGTGCCGGACACGGATTTTTGGCTTTGGGGAGCATATGCTTCCTAATGAACAGTAAAATAAAAAATAGTAAATAAATTTTAAAAATTCTGAAGTTTTCTGTAGATGTTCATATTAGTGTAGCAAGTGTGCTTGAAAGTTTTCATGCATATGGGATAGCAGTGCTTCGTCAGTGAAAAATGAAAGTAAGTGTAACATTTTGAGGTACATTTGGCGTTCGACTTGTTTTTTTTTTTTTGTTTTGCACAAGTCAAAATGCTTAAGTTTTTCCCTCGAAAATTTCCATGTACCATTTGGGTGTGACAATAAACACATCTATTTTTTTTTGGATTTTTTGATATTTGTAAAATCCGTTTTTGGCACACAGGAGCATGTGCTCCCTAGAGCCAAAATGGATTTCCGGGCAAGTGCCATCCTATCAAACTATCAAATTCCTGTACTATTTCTAATTCCTATGTTTTGGTTTCCTACAAACCGAATGAGCATCTCATCTGTCTATCTCAAAAACCAGCAAGTATAAACAGAGGCTAGATGAGACGAGGCTTCCCTACCCACACTGTACTGTAAGTAACAGCAAGTGAAGGCCTATGAGCTTGACATAGAACCCCTTTTGTGTGAACTTTGAAAACTGACATGTTTCCAGGGTGCAATGGTCACACAGAATTAAGATCAAACCAGCAAGTTCAATGACCATGGATGAATTTTACTTGGAATTTATTACAAAATAATTGCAGAGCAATCACAAGGGCAAATATGGACGCTATACTAGAAGCTCCTAGCCTCTAACACGTACAGACACTCTTGGCATGGTGTAACAATCAACTGAAACTATCATCTGGGTGTCTCTATACCTATTCCAGACATGCGGGGCCCAGTCGAGAACATGATTGATGACGAAGGATCAGTCGAGAACATGATTGATGACGAAGGATCATGAAACGTCAAAGCTGCAGGTGACGATACCAAATGCTCGGCCTCGCCGTGCGTCAGCAGCAATTTCTCCCTCCAGGTGCTTCGCAGAGCCTTCAGCTTGTCGGACACCTGGGTCATGGAAGGCCTGTCTTCCCCCCTGGTGCTCAAGCACGTCCTCCCAAGCTCGGCGACTTCACTCAGCAGCGTCTCCATCCCGGCGCTTAGTATGCTCGCGTCCAGGATGGCATCGAGGCTCTCCTCCTTCATCGCGAGCAGGAAGGACGACGCGAGGCTCTTGCCTTCCTTGGGGCCGTCGTGGTAGATCGCCGTCTTCCCCGTGATCAGCTCCAGCAGCACAATGCCGAAGCTGTAAACGTCGCTCTTCTCCGTGAGCTGCCGCTCCTGCAGGTACTCGGGATCCAGGTAACCCAGGGTCCCCTGCACCAATGTCATGAACTGAACCTCATTCTTGGGGAGTGTCCTTGAGGCCCCAAAGTCCGTCACTTTCGCCATGTAGTTTTCGTCCAAGAGAATGTTCATGGACTTGACATCTCCGTGCACTATGGAGCGGTTCATGGACAGATGCAGATATGCGAGTGCTTCAGCAGATTCTTGAGCGACCCTGAGCCGGGTGTCCAGCGAGGGAGGTGGAGTCCCACGGTTACGATGGATGAACTCAAAAAGAGTGCCATTCGGGATGAATTCATAGACCAGTATGGGGACTTCCACCTCTAAGCAGCACCCTAGAAGCCTGACAACATTCCGGTGGTTGGTCTGTGAAAGTATGATAATCTCCTGCACAAATTCATCAGTTTCGGCCACATTCATGATCTTGGAGCGCTTCACGGCTATTACTCTTCCATCCTTAAGAACACCCTTGTACACAGTGCCGTGACCGCCCCTGCCCACTTCTCTGCTCTCGTCAAAATCATTTGTAGCCTTCTTTAGATCTTCCTGAGTGAATATCATCAATGTATCGACCTGTTTTGACATAATTTGATGGTACAATATCTGACCACCATTCTGATCAAAGAATCTTTCCTTCTCTTTCACCAGCTTCCTTTTCTGATATTCAGCCCGTAGAGCGAACATGCAAACCATGAGGAAGACGACACCGGCGGATGTGCCTGAAAATCATGACGGTTCCATTAGTTCAACTAGTGACATTACCCACATTTGGCTAAAAATAGTGCCACATATTGTGCCATCTCACCATTGCTTTACTACATGATACCTGTACAAACTGTACTCTACTTGGACTTATATGACTGGCATAAAGAAGTATGAAAAAGCTTTCTATTTATGCGCAATTATAACCCCATACCTAAGGCCACCTTCAGAGCTTTGTTTGGGTCAGCTTGAACGCAGGGTATGCTCTTTGGATCATCACTCCTAAATCCTGATGAGCATGAACAGGTGTAGCTCCCAACCGTGTTTCTGCAATTACCTTTGCAAGGATACAAGGACTGGTTTGGAGGTTCGCACTCATTGATGTCTGCCATTTCAAGGAAAGTGAGGAGAACGTCAACATGAATTCTGCAAGATAAAGGAGCATAGGTTAATTCTGCGAGATGCATATACGTACCTTTGCACCCTCCTTGTAAGTAGGGATTGCCTTCATAACCTTGAGAGCAGTTGCAGCGGTAACCGGGGCCATTGGACACATCAATGCACTCGCTGTTCATGGCTTGGCAGGCATACTGTGATCCCATCTTGCTGGTTTCAGAACAACTTCCATTACCAACAACCCAATCCAGTACCAAAGGAACACCATCTGTATATTTACGTCCAAAATTTGTAGAGTTGATATAAGAACGATCAAACTTGAACCAAACGTCCTCAGCAACGAATGAGTAGGTGCATGGGCTGAAAGACTGAATGGTAGAGTTGTATATAGCTGATACTGGTATGGATTGGGCGAGGAAGGCGTTGATGTTTCCTGAAACAGGGGCCTGGCAGCAACCCATGCCAGAGCACTCTGTGCCATTACCGATGCTGCTTACGTCCATGCAGGATGAAATGCATGAGTCAGCGGTGAGGTACTCAAGCTGGTTCTTGCCCTTGGCTTGTCCCACAACCATTGCAAGTCCACCACAGCCGATTGATGTCAACTTGTTCTTGGTGTTGGAAACCGTATGAAAAGAATCAAGAGTTAAGATGTCCAAACCACTGGTGCTATTGCTGCCATTGCTGAAGTTGCATTGTGATGCTATATGTGGATTCTGAACACGAACCTCACCCAAGGCAAGAGAGATGTCCAGTACCCTAAGCCCGTTTGAGCCCAGATATGCCCCGGTCCCATTGCATGTGACATTAAAGGGTTCTTGGAAGCAGCCTTTTCCGATGCCAAATGGGTACGGGATGCTGATGTTGCCACACTTATCTGGGCAGCCAGGCCGTGCCATGCTGATGCTCCCAGAGGACGCAGCTCCATAAGTGGTAGTACTATGATGAAGGACTAGGGTGGCGGCAACAAGTAGTAAGAGCTTCTGACCTGTAGATAATGACCAAGAGATGTCATATACATACTGATCTATCTGGGCTGGATGCATGTTGTAATTAATGATATGGGTCATTTGGCCCCAAAGAACAAAACAAAATCCTAATGCAGCATATGAGTGGATAACAAGTATTTAATTTCTGCCAAAATATGTCAAAGCCATTCCTCCAGTTCAAACATCATTTAGGGAAAATCTCCCTACAGCTCCCATCATACAGGAAGGCTCAGTAGTAAGTTACGTTTGATCCCACAACTACAAATATTTTGAGTTTGACCAGACAATATCTGAACTAGATGAAGAAAATAGAGTTCATTTTCCTTTAAACTGCAAAAACGTCCTACATTTGTTTACAGAGGGAGTAAAGCATAAACACTGCATGTGTCTCTTAGCTACTTCTGATTTCAAATCTTTTGCTATGGCAAAAATAATTTATATTCTAAGCTGGTATAGATAAATAGAAACAATTATATGACGAATTATGTATTTATGCTGGGGAGCAGATCAAAATGGGGAGTTGCTACTAAGTGCACACTTAAAACTCCATGTTTCTTTATGTTCTCATTCTAGAACTGGAGGGAAAGTACTACCACTGAATCTGATACAACATACTAAGTAGTATTTAGTAGCTTTTCGATTTGTATTTATTTTTCATCTGGGTTTTCATACGCAACTTTCGGATGAAATCTCTATTAATTGTTCATCGGCAGCCCTGTTAAAATTTTAAGTACACACTTGACATGGAAAAATGTATCAGAAAACAGAAAAATAAGTGACCGGTTTGTTGCTCTAGATGTATATATAAAGCTAAATGGCACAGTGGGTACTGTACGGCTAGGGTTCCCCGTACCTTACAGGGTCTGGTAGCCCTGAGAGTAGAACAGCGCGTAGGCCGAATACGGCCGCGGAGGAGAACGGATAGCGCTCCAAGGCGACGCCCGCGGGTAGCGCCGGATGCTAGGATCCGACGGGGCGGCGCCGGCGCGGACGCCGGCTGGAGGAGCCAGACCTCCGGCTGCGGGAACTCGCCCGAGACGAAACCAAGCTTTACTCATTCAAACTCCACAGTCTGTGGGATACAAAACGGATCGTGCGGGACTGACATCCACAGATGCCGCCCTTGATCTAGAGATTGAGCAAACTTGGCTAATCTATCGGCGTCGTGATTTGCCGCTCTGCTTTCAAACATGAAATTACAACTAAAATTGAAAGCTCTACTGTTGATTTCAGTGATCGCGCTACTTCCACCATGAATATCGCATACGACCTGCTTGGAATCGGATGCGATGATGAAGCTTTTTTTTTTTTGAGACGCGAGAGCTATGTATTGCTCGTACTAATTTCTGTACAAGCGAGGCAGCTATTAGGCCGGCCCAACACTGTAGCTGAGCGCGAGTATTTTTTTCTGTTCGTTTTTTTTATCGGGTTTCCATTTTTATCTGATTTTCCTTTCCTTCTATTTTTCTTTGGTTTCCTTTTTTCCCATTATTATTATTTTTAACACATATTACTAATTTATTCCTAAATATTGTACATTTTTTATTTTTTTATACACATTTAACATCCATGATTAACATTTTCAAAATATATGTTTATATGTCTATTTTTCACACGCATTGTACATTTTTTATATACATCTAAAATATTTTCTATATGTGCTAATATTTTTCAAATACATGAGTAGCACTTTTTCACATGCATGTTGAACATTTTTTGAACACGTGTTACAAATTTATGAAATACACTTTGCAAGTTTTTTGAATGATATGAAATATTTTTTAGTCTATGCAATAAAAACATAAACTATTCTTAAATGTCATAAATATATATATTTTTAAACGTGTGCACATTTTTTTAATGTAACGGACATTTTTTTTGAATGGTGCAAAACATTTTTTCAATTACACAAACATTTTTTACATTGTATAACATTTTTCAAAACTATGACGTACATTTTTTTGAAACACATGCAGATTTTCGAGATGTCACATATTAGATAAATTATTTTTCGTAATGTTGTATTTAGTTTTTTAAAAAAAATAAAGGAAAAGGAAAAAAAATATTATGTATGTGATGTCGGCTTGATATTGGGTCGGCCCACTACCTGCTCGCTGTAGGCAACACGATCTTGTGTCTCGCGGCAAGCAAAACATAGACTTCTTTTGGAATATAGTACAAACAATTCCTTTAATAAAAAATTCTTATAGGATGCAGTCCTACAAATCAGAAGACCAACATCGAGAAAAATTCTTTGGATTCTAATCTTGCAAAAAATCCTATGAAATTCCTCTTAATCAGAGGAGCCCTGGGAAGGGATTCTCATAATTACAATGGTCTACCTCGATTGACTGCTCGACAACTAGCCACCTTTTACAATATGTGATTGCGCGCTGCGTAACCATTCCTAGCCACCTAATCACACTACATATCCTTGCACATCTGCTACCTGCTCCCTCACAACGCCACGTCGTCCTCGTGACAATGCATCGGTCGATCCCAACAACGCTTCTCGTCACACATAGCAGCACAACCCTTTGTTCACAACATCGATCGACACCATCGTCAGGCTTGTAACACCAAAAGGACAACAACGCCTTCACATCGCTTGGGTGATCACCATCGCAACACTGGCGATCATCACCGCCACCATCCAAGTGGCCGCTACTGTCTGGCTTGCAGCGACGAGAGAACAAACAGTTCTGGCGTCGCAACACTGGATGGGCACCGTTGCAGCTACGCCGGCCACCTTCGCCAGCATCGGTGGTCGTTGCTCTGTCTTTGCAACGCTAGTGTTGCCAGCACCAGCAGTTGCCACTCCCAGCACTCGATGGTCGCCGTCATAGCGCCATTGATGCCGGCACAGTACGGTCACCACTCACAACATCAGCAGCCGTCGTCAACCATTGCAACACCAAGCCGCCCCTCTCTCACCGGCTCGGAGAACCGCTTCGCTAGCCCTTGCACCCATGCATGCTTGTAGCATCGAGCACTAGGGAGAGATTGGTGGGATGAGGACTTGGCTAATGGAGGAGGTCACGTTGCGGTTGATTTTCCTTTGGCCTCGCAACCAATGACGAGGAGGAGGAGCAACAGCTTGCGGTCATCGCTCCAACCCCTACATCTACCTCGATGACCTGTCGGGTTCGGGGGAGGAAGAGGATGACGACTAGATGGCTCTGACGACGGACTAGTGTAGAAATAGTATCTAGTCATGTAAACGTTGCATATTTTGAAAAGGTCCTTTATTAACGATGTTGAAAGTCGCAAAATATATGTAACGCGATGGATTTTGGCCATTTACGTATAAATAATTAAGTTATCGTGTTGATACATGTGTTTGGTTAGATTAAATGTCGTTTAAATTGCCCCTATAATAAACTTTAAGCAACTGAAAAAAAAGGAACATTATGGAGGCAACTATTTGGTGATTCTGTGTTTGTGTACAAGCCCAACGGCATCGAAACCCTTATGCAGCACACTTGATATAATGAATGGCAATCTCAAATGTAACGACGCTGCTAGAGGTACTCTTATGAATCGCTAGGCAGAGACAGAAAAACTCTCTTACATGTAATAAGCGAGCAACCCATGATGATCGGAGCGTGTGCCGCCGAGCTTGTCCCTCCACCGGTGGCGCGCGCGTGCGTCGTCGTCGGGGCCGTCCGGGCGTGTGAGATGGAGCCAGCGAGAGAGATGCTAGTGCTTATATACGAGATGGATAAGATGTAGTCAAGCATGTTCTCTGTGTTTTGCGAAACGGAGTGGCAACCAAAACCGTGTGTGGTGGCCAGGAGGGGGGCTGCCGTTGAACACGTCCCCTCGACACGTTGTCACATAAAATAGGAGTAGGTATAGGCGGATACATGCGTGCATGCTTTGTTGCACGCTGCTCTAGCCCTTTGTCTCTGTTGTGCACGTCACCATGTGCGTGGATCGAGTTCTTTTGTTGGTACGAGAAGGATTGTTTGTTACGGACCCCTCTCCCATCAATCTCTGCGGAGCGGTGAAAGATTACAATTTACAAGCATGTGCTGTGTTTCAGGGACGAGTGGTTATTGCAGGCTTCAAAGCTTGATATGACGAGAGCATCTGCAGGTGTCATTTTCTTTCACTATTGGCTCAGTGTAATTTTTTGAGCTCCGACGTGTTGACACCGTCCTCAGGCATGCTGACTCCACGTATCTAGCTTTGAAGCATGTGTCACGTGCACGCGATGGAACCTGACTGAGAGAAACGTTCTATGTGTCAATTTGGTGCTAGGTCGTTGGTGATGGGTAGCGACTGGTTCCTCTTCGTTTCTTTCAGCGAACCTACTATATCACTAATATATCGATAAGAGCATCTCTAGCAGACCCCGTAAAACACCGACCCGCATAAGGCTTTTGCACTTCGCGAAAAAGGGTATATTCGGCTACCCGGGGTCTGCTCGGGCGCCCGCCGCGTGGACCCGCAAACCGAAGACGCCCAATAATCGAATTTGACATCAATTCCGACTAATGAGTTCAAATTCAAACAATAGAACACAGTTCACACACAAAAAAAGCTTAGTTTTGTAGGACAAGCGCAAAAGGAGGTCTTGCAAAAGTGACGACCACATCCGGCATCATCTTGGTCGATCTTCACTTCGCACCACCGAGTCCATCGAGGTCATCGCAACCACCGAGTCCACCTCTGGCACTTGTTCCAACTCCGGCACCGAAATCATTGGCTGGTGCACTGAACGCATCGGCGACATTGGTTCCAAACCCCGTTGAGAAAACATCTCCGGCACTGTAACACGGACTGGCCGACGCATGCATTCTCCTCTTCAAGATATCTCTTCTTGTCATATCATGCCATTCTTTGGTGAGGTCGTCCATGTCATTGCGGTTTAATGTCATGATCTTGTTCTATTTAGCAAGCAACTTGGACATGGCTTTGTTTTCAGCGGCACGCGTTCTTCTCTCCTCAATGGCCGCTTTGCGTAGCCCCTTGTCCTTGAGAAATTGCCATTTTTCTTGCTTCTCCCGTGCCTTTTTCTCGGCCAACTCTTTCTTTATCTCCAACGTCTTCGTTAACATCAACTCATTTGATTGCAACATGGCATCAATCTTGTCCCGCAAGCTCGACACTTCGTGCTCTCTCTTCATCTTCTCCTTAGTCTTCTTGTTACCATCGGGCTTGTTCAAATTTCTTGGGCCATCATCATCCTCATCTTCATCCATGCTCGTAAGTGAACCTCTCTTCGGTGGGGATTCTTTGTCAATCAACTTCCAGTTCTTGCACTCTTTGAGCATGTCCCAACAATGCTCTAGTTTGAAGAATTTTTCTTCCGAAGCTTCCATGTCTTTGTATATTTGTTGGGCAATTTTGTCCTACACAATTAAACCAATGTCAAATTATGCAGTCACTTTAAATGCTACAAATGATTTGCATACCTTGGGGCGTGAACTCACATAGTCGGATTCCACGGTTTCACTTGGAGGGGCATTGCGAACTTGTTCCAAGCAAGCATCCCAACGGCTACAAATCAGCTTGATCACGTCCCAACGACCTTGGAGTGACCAAAAGGTGCGTGGAGTCCTATTGGGATACTTTGCCATCATGAGGAAGTATTGATCTTCGATCCTTTGCCAATACCTCTTGGCTGTTTGAGACGTACCCGTGCAAGCATCAAGAGACACCGCACTCCAAGCATTGATCAAGATTTGATCTTCCATGACGTGTAGTTATTCGCTCTCTGGCTTTTTCTCGCTTGCACTTGCTCATACGCCCCCTCATCTATCTCCTCCAATTCTTCTTCACCACCGTGATCATCTACGTCGCCCTCCGTTTCATTGTAATCGAATTCAGCGGACGGAGCTTGATCGATGTCAACGACGTTGGTGTCCAACAAGTTCACGAACTCGGCAGTGGCATTGTTCAAACCACCGCTATAGTGAGCGACAATAAGTCACGAGCTACCGCAATGGCTAAAAGCAAAGAAAATTGAAGGAACCGAAGAGGCATACCTTCCGGCCATTTCGTCAAACACCTCGCTAGCGGTGGAAGCAGCGCCGTCGAACGGTATCGCCGGGGAACCTCTTGCCGGGCGGAGGGAGTGGATGAAGGAGCCGACCTCTTTGTAGGAATCTTCTTCCGCTTTACGCCCGAGACCTTGCCGACCTTCTCCGCCACCGGCCGGGATCGTGCAGCAGGGTTGGCGCCCTGAGCGCGGGCCTTCTCGGCGGGGCCAGCCGGATTCCCACCCTGCATGACAACATTGCCCTGCCGCTTGCGGGCAGGCGCAATGGTGCCTTGGGCGACGAGATCCGCCAGAGGTGATTGAGCGTGCGCGACCTCGACGGTGACGGGGGACGGCTGGGAGTCATCCATGGCGGCAAAGAGCTGTCAGGGATGATGCACCAGAGCGGGCGGTGGCGGGGGCAATGGGGGCGAGGGGTCGGGGAGCAGGAACAGTCGCGCGGAAATTTCCCTCGCGCCAAATCTCGCTGCGGATAGGGGCCGAGCTTGGGTTGGCCTGCCACCCCGTGAATCTAAAGGTTGAGGGAGATCTTTTGCTGTGCCCCGCAAAAAAAATTACAGGTCGGGCACGTTTGCGGTTTCTGGTCGGGCAGGATTTTTTGCATCGATCCGTATTTTGGCGGTTATTTGCGGGTCGCGGCTATATACAGGGTCTGCTAGAGATGCTCTAAGCTCCCTAGGGTAAAAGGCCTCACAATCAATTGAGGTGCCCAATTGAAATTCGGTCGCCCGATTTTGACCAAGTCAACAATTTCTCAAAGCTCTCATTCAATTCTTTTATATTATACACTATGCTTCCTAATTTTTAAGTCCTCACAATTAATTGAGGTCTTCAGTTTAGAATTTGGTCACCTGATTTTGACCGGGTCAATATTTCTAAAGGAGCTCTTCCATTTAATTATTTTAATTTACCATATTCCTAATTTTGAAGCTCTTTTATTCAACTGAGATATTCAATTTTGAATTTGGTTTACGATTTTGATCGAACCAACAATTTTTCAAGTCAATCGACACCAACCGGGTAGAAAAACATATCAACCTCGTGCACCCTCTTACCACCTGGAAAAAAGAAGCGCCGCCATATGATGATACTATAACATCAATATAGTACATGTAACCACCGACGTAGAAATTTACCCACAAAAGTATGAGTTGATGAGCGCATATAACACAAAATCACACCATGAAAGGCCCACCAAATAACCACATTATAAAAAAACATAAAACACACTCCATCGTCTCCCTCATCCGCCAAACTAAATATTCCATCAGTTTCAAAATACAAGAAATATTAGTTCTTTGAAAAGTCAAATTTCTTTAAAATTTGACCAAGTTTAGAGCCAAAAATATCGACATCCACAATATTAAATCAAAAAATTATGGAAATTCATTTCATGATGAATCTAATAAAACAAATTTGATATTATGAATTTTGATATATTTCTTTCTACTTTTAGCAAACTTAAAAAGGTTGGACTTTTCAAAAAAGTAATACACCTTATATTTTCAAACAAAGCGAGTATTTTTTTTAAGAATTTCAATAACACCAACTACGCAGCAAAGCGCACCCAACCCTTCTAGTTTTATAGTATTTTGTTTTTGGGACGAGTGGTTACCCAGGCTACAAAGTCTCATATAAGGGCATGACCAATGCCAGCGTGGACCGCTGCTCCGCAGGTCCACGTCGGAGGAGCAGCCACCGTGGAGAAGAAAAGTAAAAAGACGGGCGCTTGCAGAGCCGGACGGGCTCTTGCAGAAGAACCAGCTTCTTCGCTCCAAAAGTGCGTACAAAAGTAGAAAAGTAAGAGAGAGAACTAAGTCAGAGAGAAGCACGCAGTGAAAGAGATGAGGAAAGTCCGTGGGGAGAGAGAGAAGATATGAAGTTGATTATGTCGTGTGTGGGCCTAATGGGGCAGCTATGCATTGGGTTATTTGCTAGGCTAGGTAGTGGCTGAACCGTATTTTGCTTTGATGGAGTATGAGGCACTAGGAAGGTGATGCTTCCTTTGTACATGCCCTAACCAGAGCGTTTGCAGGTGTCACTTTCTTTCACTATTGGCTCAGTGCAATTTTTTGTGTTGACACCGTCGTCAGGCATGCTGACTTCACGTATCTAGCTTTGAAGTATGTGTCACGTACCTCGCAAAAAAAAGGTATGTGTCACGTACACGCGATGGGAACCTGACTGAGAGAAACGTTCTATATGTCAATTTGGTACTAGGTCGTTGGTGATGGGGTATCAACTGGTTCCTCTTCCAAACGGGAACGCCCTGGTGCCATTTGAGGAGGTCCAGCAGGTGGTAGACAGAAGAAGGGGAAGAAGGAGCTGAGGGATACGGAGGATGATGCAAGCAGCACGGGAACCGGGATGGACTTGGAGGCAACCAGCCATGGGGCCGCTGGTAAACTGACGGGGCCTAGTGTGGTGCCCCGTCAGGAGCAATGAATTGCCTAGTTTGGAACTGTCGAGGGGCGGGGAACCCTCGAACAGTTCGTGATTTGCAGGCTCTATGTAGAGTCAATTCCCCGAGGATGGTGTTCTTGTGTGAAACTAGGCAACAAAAGAATAAAATGAGTAGACTTCGTAATCGTTTAGGGCTTCGTGGTTTTGATGGCATCAGTAGTCAGGGAAAAAGTGGTGGTTTAGCTTTGTACTGGGATGAATCTTTGTATGTCAGTGTTCAAGATATTAATGAGAGATGGATTGATGCGTATGTCCGAGTGTCACCCTCTGATCCTCTTTGGCGAGTTACCTTTGTATATGGCGAGCCGAGGGTGGAGAATAGGCATCTTATGTGGGAAAGTTTGTGCAGATTGAGGAACACATCAGACTTGCTGTGGCTTGTCCCGGGCGACTTTAATGAGGTGTTGTGGGAATTCGAGTACATGTCCGCGACAACTAGGCCACAAGCTCAGATGATAGCGTTCAGAGATTGCTTTGAAACATGTCAGCTCATTGACTTTGGGTTTTCTGGATATCCTTTTACATATGATAACAAGAGGAGCGGTCGTGCAAACGTACAGGTCCGATTGGACAGGGCCGCGGCTGATAACGCATGGCGTGACATCTTCCCTGAAGCAGCGGTGGTGCATCTTACGTCGCCAAGGTCGGACCATAGGCCGCTGCTCGTTCGCTGCATTCCGGAGACCTGCGTGAAGATGGGTAGAACCAGGAGATACGAGGTGATGTGGGAGCGGGAGGCGTCTCTCGCCGAAGTGGTGGAGGAGGCGTGGGCTGCTGCAGGTGCAAAAGGCGACCTGGGTGCAGTGTGCATGGCGCTCAAATCCACAATGGCAGCCTTGCATCGTTGGAGCAACAAGAAAGTGGGCAATATCACAAGGGAGATAGAGAAGTCTAGAACTAGGCTGGAAGAGCTACAGAATATGAATGCAGATCGGTGTGAGCTGCGGAAGGAGTCGGACCATATGGACGAATTGTTATATAAGGAAGAAATGATGTGGCTGCAGCGATCCAGACTCGAATGGCTGAAACATGGTGATCGGAATACAAAGTTCTTTCATAGAAAGGCGGTCTGGAGAGCCCGGAAAAATAAGATCAAGGGGCTGCGGGATGAACATGGTGTTTTTCATACTGAACATGCTGTTATGTCAGGTATGGCCACGTCTTATTTTGAAAAACTTTTTGAAGCTGATCCTAGTTTGCTACCTCATACAGTGGTGAATCTTTTTAACCACGTGATCACGGATGCAATGAATGAGAAACTTTGTGAAGCCTTCACGGACAAGGAGATTAGCGATGCACTCTTCCAGATTGGGCCCTTGAAGGCCCCGGGACCAGATGGGTTCCCTGCACGGTTCTTCCAGAGACACTGGGCCACCGTGAAGGAGGACATCATTGAGGCGGTTAGGAGGTTTTTTGTTACCGGAGTCATGCCGGAAGGTGTGAATAATACCACAATTGTGCTAATCCCTAAGGTGGACAACCCACAATGCTTAACTGAGTTTCGGCCGATCAATCTTTGTAACGTGGTGTACAAGATCATCGCAAAGTGCCTCGTTAACCGCCTGCGGCCTATTCTAGGCGATATCATCTCGGAGGAGCAGAGTGCCTTCGTGCCAGGGAGGCTCATCACTGATAATGCCTATATTGCTTTTGAGTGTACACACTATATTAAACAAGAGAAGGACCCGGATAAGAGTTTCTGTGCATACAAGCTGGATCTATCTAAGGCATATGATCGGGTTGATTGGACTTTCCTGGAGCAAGTGATGCAAAAGATGGGCTTTGCGGACCGATGGGTGAGGTGGATCATGACATGTGTCACCTCGGTCCGGTACTGTTGTAATATTAATGGAGCCCTCTCAGATTCATTCGCACCGTCGCGTGGGCTTCGGCAGGGAGATCCTCTTTCCCCTTTTTTTATTCCTTTTTGTGGCTGATGGTTTAGCTGCGATTTTGAAACAGGGTGTGGGCACGCAAAGTTTTACACCACTGCGGGTGTGTACCCGGGCGCCGGGCATCTCTCATCTTATGTTTGCTGACGACACATTGCTCTTCTTCCGGGCCACAGAACAGGAAGCAACGAGTGTCAAGGAGGCCCTGGCTACATATGCTAATGCCACCGGATAGTTGATAAATCCTCAGAAGTGCTCTATCTTATTTGGCGAACATTGTCGTGAGGCTGACCGCGAGGCCGTGGTGCAGGTCTTGGAGGTACAGCAGCAAAGTTTTGAGGAACATTACTTGGGACTACCCACTCCCAATGGCCGTATGTCAAAAGAGAGATTCCAAAATCTGCAGCAGAAATATAAGAAGCGGATGATTGATTGGGATGGATCCCAACTTGCACAGAGTGGGAGAGAAGTGATCATCAAGTCCATCGCCCAGGCGATTCCAACGTATATCATGAGTGTGTTTAAGCTCCCAGCGGCCACATGTGAGGATCTCATGAGAATGATTCGCAATTTTTTCTGGGGAGTAGAGAAAGGGAAGAGGAAGATGCATTGGAGAGCATGGATTCACCTCATTAAACCAAAGTCCCAGGGTGGTCTAGGCTTCCGCGAACTGCGTCTTTTTAATCAAGCCTTGCTCGCTTGCCAAGCTTGGAGGCTCTTGACCAAACCAGACAGCCTGTGCGCCCGAGTCTTGAAGGCGAGGTACTATCCAAATGGTAGTCTACAGGACACGGTCTTCTCAGGTGGGGCTTCAGCTACTTGGCAGGGTGTGCAATATGGACTGGAGCTCTTGAAATCTGGCCTGGTTTGGCGCGTGGGCAACGGGAACTCGATCAGAATATGGCGTGACCGTTGGATCCTGAGGAATGGTAGTGGCAGGCCAGTAACACCGCAGGGACGATGTCGTCTTCGCCGGGTGAGTGAGCGGCTGGACAACCATGGTGCTTGGCGGATGGACGTGGTACGTGACATCTTTTTACCGGTGGAAGCGGAGGAAATAGCAAAGATTCGAACATCACCGCGGCTGGGTGAGGATCTCCTTGCATGGGGTCCTGAGCGTAATGGAAACTTCTCGGTGCGGAGTGCTTATCGACTTGCTTTAGAGGATCATCTTCGATCTTCATCAGTCGCGGCGAGCAGGGCACTGGACGGGCGACGAGCCGTCTGGGCTTTTATTTGGAGGTGCCCTGCTCCTCCCAAGGTTCGCACCTTTACTTGGAGGCTGCTCACAGATTGTTTGCCCACTTGGGCTAATAAAAAACGTCGAGGGCTGGAGGTCTCTGACCAATGCCCTCTCTGTGCTATGGAGCCAGAGGACACGTTTCATGCTTTTTGCAGGTGCCCGAGGGCGGTGGCGGTATGGCAAGCAATGGCTGAACATTGGAGGATCCCTGCTGCTGCTACCTTCCATCGGACGGACTCGAAGTGGCTCGCACAAACTCTCTGTGATCTTCCTGACACAGAGAGGATGGAGCTCATGATGACACTTTGGCGATGCTGGCACGTACGCAATGAGATGACACATCACAAGCAGCCGCCACCGGTTGAAGCATTGAAGAGGTTCCTCCTTAGTTACGTCAACTCGCTCGTTGGCATACAGAACAATCCGAGTGCAGACCCGGCGAAAGGGAAGCAGGTAGTTGATGTAGTGGTGTCGAGCAAAGATATATTGCGTGGTACAGGTATGGCTGGGCCGCGACCACGATGGACTCCTCCGGCTGCAGGTTGGACAAAGCTCAACGTCGATGGCTCGTTTTGCGCCACGACAGGAACGGCTGGCGCCGGAATGATCCTGAGGGATAGCTCCGGCGAGATTATCTTCTCATCGTGTAGGGAACTGAGGTCATGTGCGGAGCCTCTAGAAGCTGAACTCCTTGCCTGTATGGAGGGCCTGAACCTGGCTTTGCAGTGGACGCAGCAGCCCATAGAATTGGAGACGGACAGCCTCATGACGCTCAATATGCTCAAGGCAGTGGAGAGGGACCGGTCTTGTTTTGCTATGCTTACTGATCAAATTAGGAGACTGCTGGGAGACAGGAGACTAGTTAAACTGGCTCATGTACGCAGAGAGCAGAATGGCATTAGCCATTACCTAGCTGCTTTTGGTAGAATTGAGAAACGTACGGTTGTATGGTTGGGTTCAGGACCAGGTGAGGTGCCTGACTTATGTAAGAAGGAGTTTGATCCTGAGTGATAAATGAAAATTATTTTTCACCCGCAAAAAAAAGGGTGTCGCTACGCGTCGGCCGGCGGATGTTTCCAATTCATCCGCCGCACGAAGCTCCGTTCGATTAGCCCCCTGACAGCCGTCGGATCTAATCATCGCGCGCGCGTGACCACCTCTTACTTCCTGCAACAACCCCTCTGTTTCGGAAATAGATTTCCCTGGTCCGCCGTCTACGACATCTCTCACGCGAGACGCTTCTTCAACGCTTTCCTGCAACCAGAGCTATGTTTCTGAAACATGCGTCATGTTGCAAATGTTTGACCACTCACTCTCTAACGTCGGGCGCTCCACCGGCGCTGCAACTCGGGCTATGTTTCTGAAACAAGACCCTTGTTGGTGAATAAAAAACCTTCACGACCGAAAACATTCTTTTCTTTCTGAAACAAAAGATATGCTGCAAAAAAAAACCGTGCTGAAAAAAAACCCTTCACGACCGAAACCCCGTCGCCCAAGGCCCTGCACCGCTAGCCCCGACGCCGTCGCAAATCGAGAAGCGTCGCCCTCCCAGTCAACAGAGCCGCCAGTTGCCTCCAGAAGCATCGCCCTCCCAGTCAATGGAGCTGCCAGTTGCAAGAATGTTGGTTCTGAAACAAGGGCTCTGTTTCAGAAAAATGGGTGCGCATGACGCATAAGCGGGGACGCCCTCGTCCATCCGATCAACAGAAGATCCGACGGACGCGGAGCCGGCGGACGCGCCGCGCGTGATCGGTCGGGTGAAGGTAAGCTTTTCCCCAAAAAAAAGACCTGGTTCCTCTTCATTGATCTACATTAAATAAATCTATATACAAAAAGAATCCTAGTTTGACTAGGAGTCAGAAGGAAGGAGACAGGGAAACAACATCTGCTGTGTGCAATACAGATGTGTTCCTTTTACATACGATCCCCCACAACCACAAGGGACTAAAAATTGTATTAAGGTCAAACGAGCGAACAAGTTCGGTGATCGTGTGGATGCATTCTACTCTCGGATTTATTGCAAAATCATTACAAAGCAACTATCGAAAGGCCTGAAAGAAAGGTACTCCCTCCGTTTCACAATTCTTATCGTGGTTTTAATTCAAACACAAGAAATTAAGCCATCCCAGAGCAAATGTTGTAATTGGGATGAAACCTCGGCCCCCTCCTCCGATGGTTCTCCCCCGCCACCGCCGACGGGCGCCCCCGGCGCTGGCCTGGGTGGTGCCGGCGGCGGCGGGCCCTTCTGTTCCCGCGCGCTCGTCTCCATCCCGGGGCAGGTGACGGCGGCGGCGCTGTTCGGCTAGGCGGCGGCCAGGCGACTCGGCGATGGTCGCCGGCGGTGGCGATGCTACCCTTGGCGGCAGGGCGGCGTGGTGACGTGCGGTGGCCGGCGGCGCGCCCTTGGCCCAGATCTGGGCCCTCCCGGCCCCATCTGGGTCCTAGCGGGCTGGTTCCCCGGTGTGGTCTCGTTATCTGCGGCGCGGTGAGGAGGAGCAGCGGCTCGGATATGGGGCGTCGGCGTCGATGGCGTGCCGGCAACATCGCGAAGGCGGGAGCTTTACGGGCCCACGAGGGCTGGTGTGCTCCTGCTATTGCGTCCGGACGGCTACCGTCGCGGAAGGTGGAGGTGGGGCCCTCCCGCGTGCCGACGATGCTGATGCCCTAGTCCCGGCTCTGATTCTTCGCCGCGCCGTCCCCACTTCGCGGTGCCGTGGTGAGACGGCCTGGGGGCTTCATGACCGCGTTGGCGCAGGGGGGTGGTTGGTTTGGTGGCTGGATCCGGAGCGCCCGAGGTGTGGGTTGGGATCGGGGGAAACCCCTGTCGGCGGCGCCGACACCGGCGCGGTGACGCCTGTGGGTGCCACCTGACCTTCCGGGAGGGCGTCGGGGGCTACCCTTCCTCTCGCCTCGTCGTGTACCAGGGGAAACCCTTGGCAGCAGCGTCGTCATCGTCACGATCCTTCTTGGAGGTGTTGATAGGTGCCGGCGCTTCGGAGTCTTGGAGTCTAGTGGAAGATCCCGGTAGGCGCAGCGATCGCGAGGCTTCTTCGTTTTTGTTGATCCGCCGTTGTCGGCATTTGTTTTCTTTTGTTCTTTATTTGTCGTTTCTTTTGGGTGTGACTGTGCTGCTTCCGCCCCGGCACCTATCCATGTATGGTTCGGTTGGTTGCTTTGTATACAAAGCGGGGGGAAACCCTTTTTCGGTAATTGGGATGAAACCTTTGTTTCTAAAATTATTCAGGCGGATGATCCAGCCTCTAGCTTATTTTTCATACTTGAGAACACCTTCTAAAACAATTTAGAGTATTTCAAAATAATCATTAAAGACAATACTTAGTTCAAGACTAGCTCACATCACAACATCACACATACTGCATCAAGACTAGTTCCAACAACAACATTGCTAAGTTTCCCACTCAAAATAAAAAAATGCCAAGTTCAGCTGCATGAACAATACGAGCTTCAACGGCATTGGTTTCATCCATGACGAAGTTGCAGCGCTAATCATTCAGACAGTCTTGTCCAGCATGATGACACGGTGCACATTGCGAACCCAACACATGAACGAAATAAGAAGATAATGAAGACCAGCCAGAGACCAAAGACAAATTCTATAGCCAGCCCAAGACAAAAATACTTTGGATCATCTTCATGCTCCGAGTGATTCCTGGAAATGGGAGGCCCTCATAGATAGTTCTTGCGTATGTTTGATGACGCTGGATTGACGAGTGACTGCAACCGATTGCCCTAAGGGTATTCTTCCTAAAAGATTAGTGTATGGCATGTTCAACTTGCTTAAAATCGTGATGTCTGAGAGACCAGAAGGAAATTGCCAGAGAGTTCATTGAACGACAGGTCGAGAGACTTCAATTATCATGGTGAACCGACCTTCTCCGGGATCCTACTGGACAACTGATTATGGGAGATGTTTAGGTTCTTCGGTAACATGGGAAGTCAATTCATCTTGTAATTAACAAGGGAAGTCAATTCGGTGGCGACGAGATAGCCAAGAGGAGATGGGAAGGGGGTGGTAGCAGCTAGGGTTGTGCCCGAGCCACCCCCTAGGAGCAAGCCTGACGTTCTAAGAGTTGTAAACTATGCTATCGTCTAAAGAACGTGTACTACATCGGTCACTTGTGTCCAATAGTTGGGTTTAAGGCACGATGTTCACACGAGATGGTTGCGTAAATGGATGGATACGAAAACATATAGTCTTCCCCGCTAGAAAAACAGATGGTCACTTTGTTGAATCTATAGGCCACAGTAGAACATGCACATATGTAGCCATTAGGCCTTTTTTTATGTTATGCAAAACATATATGAGTAATGTATTTATGTGTAAACTTCTTGTGCCCTAATGTATCTGCCCAGAAGTACTTGAGGAGTTGTTGGCCGACCTACACAATGTGGTGTCCTTCTACTCTTACTTGTTTGACTAAAAAGGTTGTCGGTTCATGGGGGAGCAAGATATATGTCTTGTGGCATTGTCATCCTTATGACATGCCTCGATCATGCCTTCTAGCATGCACATGTTGTACGCTCATCGACGAGAATTGTGTGCATGCACTATCAACTTTTTGCACTCTTGCATTCGCTGAGGAGGACATTCTATCTCCTTATAGAGACTACCACTCGGCCTAGAATAAAGTTACCTTTCATGACTGGTGGTTCTCAGGTGTCTCCCAACTGAAGTGAGGTTGTCGTCGAACATAAACAATTGACTAAGAAATATAGTGTGGTCTATGAGGGAGATCCCTAACATAAGGAGGGGGGGGGGGGGGGGGGCATTGCCCCCTAATCCTAACTTAAATAGTTGTCCGTAGAGTTAGGTATCCATTAAGTTATTTTTATTTTGAATTTTATTATTGTTGTGTCATGTGCTGCAAAACATATTTTGTCGGTGTATTTATGTATTATATCTTGGAATTTCTCAACTGACTATAATTTTATGTTATTCAAACATCCAACTTCTTAGCAATGCTTTGGATTTGTTTATTTATTCTATGTTCGCTTTGCTTAAAATTGGGGCATTCAATTTTTTGGAGCATTTGCATATTTCCAAATGAGTTGCTACAACTTGCTTGCTCTTTAGTTTCCGAGGAACTAAAACTTGAGCATCTCCACTATGCCAACTCAATAGCTTTTCAAAGAATATTTGACTTCAATGACATTGAAAATTATTAGCAGTCATCCGATTGGGTACAACTAAGAGAATTACATACATACCCGTGAGACAAGATGCATTACCTAACTTGGGTCCTTTCGTGAGCACACGAATTCGGTCCTCTCGCGTTTTTTAGAGACGAGAATTCCCAAATCCACCTTCTTCTCCACAAAGCACACGAACACAAAATAACATAAAATTATTTAAATGAAGCTTTAGAAGGAGATGTTTCAACAATTTAGATTATATTATAAGTTTGTTACCATAAAGGCATCTTCGATGGATGTATCATCCCGATACAGATTGCTAGGACCCAAGAGTTCTCTCGGTAATATCTGTTGATGAGGTCCCGGAGGACATGCTTGGTCGTATGTCCCTTGGTTAAGTCCGCTTTTCGACGAACCTCTAAAACATATATAATGCGTACACGCATACATGTAATGAATATAGTTAGAGCATTTGAACATGATGGTGTCCAATTAAACCTACTTACCTTTTTTTTTATTGCGGGTCACTTTGAGATCAAGAATTTCTGTCGCAATTCTCATCATGATATTCTTAACCAACTTCTCATGCCAAAAATGAGATGCCGAATATGAGGTGAATTATCTTAATATAAAGGAGGAAATAACAACGGAACTTGACGTTCAGTTTTACCTTATTGCAAACATTCGGTAGTGCACCGAAACACAGAACTTGTGTTTTTCATGGTGGCATCCTTGATCTGTATGACAACCTCTTTGGGACACTGTGTGTCTTTTTGTGCAAGTAGTGCATCATGTATACGTGATAATAGGATACAAATGATGATTATAGGGGAACCGGCTCCTCTACGGTGCAGTAAGCACGGCAGGGATGCTACAGTATCCCAGGGTAGTGTAAATACTAAGGCACGGCGTGGGGTACTGTAGCGGAATGCACTCTTCCTCTCCTGAAGCATGCATGCGCTCTGTTTACGCACTGTAGCAAAGAGATCTGAGCCATTTACACTGCAAAGGCATGGGACTGTAGCATCCCTGTCGTGCTCACTCCACGGTAAGAAGCCCACTCCGATTAGGATAGGGTACATGACCTCCAGCATAGACAACTAACTAAGAAATGTAGCATATGTTTTTTTTTTGGGGGGGGGGGGGGGGGGCAATTCCCCCTAACATAACTTAACTATTTGTAGATAAATACTCATTCTTAGGTCGGAAGGGATATGTTCTGTCATTTTAAAAGTTACAAAAATCAGGAGTGTTGAAGAAAAGAAAAGTCCATAACATTAAGAAAAAATTAGGAGAGCGTAAAGATAATTATGCTATTTTTGGACTATGATGGCACTTTGATGCCGATTGTGAAGAAGCTTGAAAAGACCTTCATGTATGAGGAGGTAATTCTACTAATCCTGACCAATACTTACATGCTAGTTAGCATGTCTAAATCTTCATTTTCCTCATTTTGAAATTTCCAAATGCACGATGGTTAGAGATGTTGCATTGATGTTCTCTACTTCAGTCATCACCAGAAGCGGTTGTGATAAGGTGATATCATACTAACGAGTCTATAATTTTTTGAGGGGTTCTACACATGTCTAATGATTGAGTCGATATACTTTGCTATTCATGTTCATGTGAAAGAGTTTATGCAACTCGGCCAACCGCCCTATGCATGGAGGGACATCCAACTAGTAAGCGAGTATTTACTTTTGCAATACCTAAATGTAGTCTATTTTCTGCATAATGGAAGCTTTTATTACCGGAGCCACTGCTCATAGATACATCAAGAGTATAATCAAGTTTAACTAGTTGAAGCTTGGTGAAAATTTTAAAACTTACCAAACGTGTTCAAAAGTGGTCTTCTTTGAAAGCCCTCGTTGCAAGGGATACGAATATGCATCGAACATGGATATGGATCCTGTATTTCCTGCAAAATGTCATGTTACAAAAACATGATCAAATGGAAGAAATACAAGTTGAGGAGGGATCATCTAGTTTGTCGGCCAATAGATTTGACGAGCTTAAGCCATTGGGGGGGGGGGGGGTATTTAGCTTCTTATTCTACTAAAAATGTAAAGTCCTTGGATGGTAATGAAGAAAATATGCCCTAGAGGCAATAATAAAGTTATTATTTATTTCCTTATTTCATGATAAATGTTTATTATTCATGCTAGAATTGTATTAACCGGAAACATAATACATGTGTGAATACATAGACAAACATAGTGTCACTAGTATGCCTCTACTTGACTAGCTCGTTTATCAGAGATGGTTATGTTTCCTAGCCATGGACAAAAGAGTTGTCATTTGATTAATGGGATCACGTCATTAGGAGAATGATGTGATTGACTTGACTCATTCTGTTAGCTTAGCACTTGATCGTTTAGTATGTTGCTATTGCTTTCTTCATGACTTATACATGTTCCTGTAACTATGAGATTATGCAACTCCCGTTTACCGGAGGAACACTTTGGGTACTACCAAACGTCACAACGTAACTGGGTGATTATAAAGGAGTACTACAGGTGTCTCCGAAGGTACATGTTGAGTTGGCGTATTTCGAGATTAGGTTTTGTCACTCCGATTGTCGGAGAGGTATCTCTGGGCCCTCTCGGTAATGCACATCATTATAAGCCTTGCAAGCAATGTAACCAATGAGTTGGTTACGGGATGATGCATTACAGAACGAGTAAAGAGACTTGCCGGTGACGAGATTGAACTAGGTATTGGATACCGACGATCGAATCTCGGGCAAGTAACATACCGATGACAAAGGGAACAACGTATGTTGTTATGCGGTTTGACCGATAAAGATCTTCGTAGAATATGTAGGAGCCAATATGGGCATCCAGGTCCCGCTATTGGTTATTGACCGAGAATAGTTCTAGGTCATGTCTACATAGTTCTCGAACCCGTAGGGTCCGCACGCTTAAGGTTTCGATGACAGTTATATTATGAGTTTATGAGTTTTGATGTACCGAAGGAGTTCGGAGTCCCGGATGAGATCGGGGACATGACGAGGAGTCTCGAAATGGTCGAGACGTAAAGATCGATATATTGGACGACTATATTCGGAGTTCGGAAAGGTTCCGAATGATTCGGGTATTTTTCGGAGTACCGGAGAGTTACGGGAATTCGCCGGGGAGAAGTATTGGGCCTTATTGGGCCCTGCGGAAAAGAGAGAGGGGCTGCCTAGGGCAGGCCGCGCACCCCCCAAGGCCTAGTCCGAATTGGACTAGGGGGAGGGGCCGCACCCCCTCCTTCCTTCCATTCTCTCTTCCCCTTCCTTGTCTCCTACTCCTACTACATGGAAGGACCCCTAGTTGGACTAGGAAAGGGGGAATCCTACTCCCGGTGGGAGTAGGACTCCCCATGGCGCGCCCCTCCTAGGGACGGCCTCCTCCTCCCTCCCTCCTTTATATACGGGGGCAGGGGGCACCCCATAGACACACAAGTTGATCTACGGATCGTTCCTTAGCCGTGTGCGGTGCCCCCTTCCACCATATTCCACCTCGGTCATATCGTCGCGGAGTTTAGGCGAAGCCCTGCGCCGGTAGAACATCATCATCGTCACCACGCCGTCGTGCTGACGGAACTCATCTCCGGAGCCTTTGCTGGATCGGAGGGCCGGAGATCGTCATCGAGATGAACGTGTGCTGAACTTGGAGGCTCCGTACGTTCGGTGCTTGGATCGGTCGGATCGTGAAGACGTACGACTACATCAACCGCGTTGTGCTAATGCTTCCGCTTACGGTCTACGAGGGTACGTGGACGAACACTCTCCCCTCTCGTTGCTATATCATCACCATGATCTTGCGTGTGCGTAGGAATTTTTTTTGAAATTACTACGTTACCCAACAGGTAATGATATGAGAAGATGTCGCACTAATTTCGCAAAGACTTATTCTCATGACAACTCAGCAGACGTTGACTTATATGGTTTTGTTTCTGAATTGAAAGTGTTGCAGATGACATTGCCAAATACTCTCATGTCAGATGATCATATATTTGGGTTTGTTAGATTTGCCAAATGTTATCCAAATGTCTCAATTTCTTATCACATTATCTTAACAGTGCATGTGACTGTAGCATCATTTGAATGAAGTTTTTCAAAATTGAAGTTACTGAAAAATTATTTGAGGTCAACTGTGTCACAAGAAAGACTAAATGGATTCGCAATATATTTACATCCCTAATTATGCGACCATGGAGGAGTCACTACAGTAATTAGCTACTTTGCCGTCTGCCACGGTAGACGGCAAAGGCATGAATGGCGGACGGCAAAGGTCTTTGCCGTCCGCCACAAACGGCAAACATGGACGGCAAAGAAAGGTCCGATAGAGAGCTACGTTGCCGTCCGCTTTTGGTGGCTGACGGCAAAGGGTCCTTTGCCATCAGCAGCGGACGGCAAAGAACACAGACGCCAAAAATTTCGATGTTAGTCCGTTAGGTGACTAACGCCAAGACTTTGCCGTCCGCCGCTGACGGCAAAATTCGTCGTGCCTTTGCCGTCCTCCGTTGACGGCAAAATTCTTCCTGCCTTTGCCGTCTGCCACTGTAGGCAAACTGACTAAATGGGTCAGCTCCCAGGAAGCACAGTTGGCTGCCACGTGCCTCATTTGCCGTCCGCGGCTGTTGGCAAAGAGGCCATTGCCGTCGGTGGCGGACGGCAAAGAGCCTGCATATTGGCTCTTTTTTTCTGTTTTTTTAATCCAACAAGTTTCACAGCAAATATATATGACATATATAGATATATTTCACAGGGCTATTTAACAGCACATAAGTTTCATCGTACATACATATATAGTTCCATCCATTCATACATAGCAAGTTGCACATACCACATACACATAAGTTGCAACCATTAGGAAGTTGCACATACATATTACAATGCAAAGTTTCATCAAGATAGCAAGTTCTATCGTAGCAAGCTAGAAGAATACTAGAAGAGAATGAAATAAAAAACAAGCACTCCATCATAGCAAGCTAGCTTCCGAGAAGTGAATGAAATCTGCAAAATGGAAAATAAGAAAGTTAGGAAAAGGTGACTAGAAGAAGAAGACTAGAAGAAGAAGCACGCCATCGTAAAATGCATCATTTTAGAGCTAATGTAGGTAAAATGGATCGTTTATGAGCTAACTAAGCTAATTATGCCGTTTTTTTTTTGCATAAGTAAGCTAAGTACATGTCATTATTGAGCAAACCTAGTTAACTAAGCATATTATAACTAACTTAGGTCATTTTGGAGGAAACAAAACTAAGTATAGATCGTTTTAGAGCTAACTTAGGTAAAATGGCTGGTTTTGGAGGTCAGTAAGCTTATTAAGTCATTTTGGAGGAAAAGAAGCTAACTCTAGGTCATTAAGGTAAGCATATTGGAGGAAATAAAACTAACTCTAGGTCTTTATGCATTTGTTAAGCAAAAAACTAGAGAAACTTACCTTGATCATGGAGGTGTAGGAGCGGGCTGGCTCGTGCCAGTAGTTGGAGAAGGATCGTGTGATGCTTGTGTGGAGTTACCTGCACCAAAGATCATTTCCAATGTTTCGTTAGCATGATGACACTCAAATGTTAAGACTAGCAACGTCCATTCAAATTAAACTCACCGTGGTCTCAGGAGCAATCTCTGGATCAATGGCTATGGAGCCACGGGACCTCCCGCCACTAGATATCATCACCTGCTCTGGATTGTAGGGAATCTGGCTCGGGTTAAACTCCTCCCCTTTCCTCGCCTTCCCCTTGACTTGCTTGTAAGAGGCAATGTGGGCCATGGCATACAGGTCGTACCCCTCTGGCACCTTATCCGTCTTATTGTAGCATGCCTGAAAGAGAGAAACAAAGTAAATTAGTAATTAAAGGGCTCAAGCTAGCATGATGAATGAATTGCATTAATCATGAAGCAAACCACATACCCAATTCCGCCTGAACTGATATAAGCTGGAGCTACCTTGATGGTGTGGCACACCTTCAATTTGGGCACGTTTGTCCTTGGCCTCAGTCGGCTCCCCTTCCATCTTTCAACACCTGCCATGACAAAGAGTAAACGAAATTAGTACAACATAAAAAAAATACCGACATGAATAATAATATGTATATCACTTAAGTGTATCATCATCAAGTACAACATAAAAAAATTGAATACCTGACACTACTAATAATCTCGATTAGTATCATCAATAAATGCATAATCATCATCATCATCACTATAATCAATGACGGGCTCATAGGGTTCAGTGGCATCAACATGTGGAAGGCCACCTTTACGTAATCGGTCAAGCATTGAGAGGTCATCCGCAGCAATAACCTCTTCTTGTTCCGGCTCTTCTTGTTCCTCCTCTGGGGTGATGTGGGATTCACTGTCGCTGTCTACTTCAATGTTTTGGGGTGAAGTATACCGGTTCTTGAAACGCTTTTTGGAAAGACGTGTCTCTTGGAAGAATTCTCCTTCATATGTGTCTGGGTTAATGTGAGGTTCATAATCCTCTTCCTTTGGGGGAGATAGTCTAGCACGTGGCGGCACTTCATAAACGACATCCCAACCTTTCAGATTTGGATTAGTTTGGCAGGCCCACGGTAGATAGAATACTTGGGTCGCCTATTGAGCCGTAATATAGACATCAGGAACATCTAAATGGGTGCTTTGGTTGATTTCAACTATCCCTATATGTTCATGAGTCCTTCTAGTCTCCTTCGGCTGAAACCAATAAGATTTGAAGACTACGACATTTGGTGGGTTTTCACCATAGAATAGAAGTTCATAAATTGCTTCAACTCTCCCATAATACTCGGTACCTCCTTCGTGGATAGCAGATACACAACAATTTGTAGACTTTCGGTCGGCCATAGATAGCTCTTTGCCATAGGTACGAAAGCGATACCCGTTGATGTCGTATTTGTCAAATGAACGGACCTTATAGTCAAAACCATTAGCGACTTGTCTCAATTCAGCGTCCATAGACTCTGAATTAGCCTACAAGTTTAATATGAAAGGATTGTTGCATTACGCACAAATTAGCGAATGAAATGAAATTTGTCTAATAGAATTTACCGTTTGTTTGAACAAAGAGATGAAACCGGGATAGCCGCCTCCTTGCTTTGCGAGAAGCTCATACTCTTTGACGGAATCCTTTTGGATCACCACTCCATACGAGAATAGGGCGATGTATCGACTATATGAAATATCCAGGAATAAGAGCAGTTCAAAGGAAATAGAAGTTGCGAAACAATGTACCGAGAACTTACTCGATGTACGGCCGCACTTCTATCAGGTTGTTGAAGATATACAATGAAATGGTCCGCCATTCTTCGTTATCCAAAGATACTGGATTTGAAACACTGGCTGGTGCGAGATTCCCTTTGAATGGGCTGAGGTTGGATCCACCCTTTTTAGGCTCGTCAGCATTGTACCGAGGCTTCGGATTATGCAAATGACGATTTTTGGTTTCGTAGTGTGCTGTCACGAAGTTTGCCGCCTCCTCAGTGATGAATGCCTCAGCCATCGACGCTTCAATTCTATGTTTATTTTAACATTTTTCTCGAAGCGTCTTCTGCATCCTCTCAGTTGGGTAGCACCAACGGCATGGGCCCCGCCAATCTTGCCTCGGTCGGGAGATGCAAAATCAAATGCTGCATTGGATTAAAGAAGCCCAGTGAAAATATCTTCTCTAACTTGCAGATCAACTCTGGTGCCAACTCTTCCATTTCTTCTAGCACGCCAGGCGATAGTTCTCTCGCACAAAGAACACAGAAGAAATAGTTGAGTTCTGCCAGTACTAGCCATTCATCCTCAGGGATGAAGCCACGCAACATCACCGGCATTACCCGCTCAATCCATATGTGCCAATCATGACTCTTGAGACCAAATATCTTCAATTTATCAAGACTCGCTCCCCTCTTTAGATTCGCTGCATACCCATCGGGGAACATCAACTGCATTTTCACCCACAAGATAATTTCCCTCATAGCTGGCCTTCCAAGATTGAACCATGCCTTTGGCTTCGTCCAGTTCTGCTTTCCTTTCGGTTCTTTCATGTTCTGTAAAGGCCTATCACATAGCGCCTCCAGATCGACTCTAGCCTTAGTATTATCCTTTGACTTCCCATCTATGCCGAACAATGTACCAAAAAGTGCCTCGGTGATATTCTTCTCAGTGTGCATCACGTCGATGTTGTGTGGGCAAAGGAGGTCTTTGAAGTAAGGCAGATCCCATAAGCATGTTTTGTGAGTCCAGGCGTGCTCAGAATTATATCCCTTGAAGTACCCTGGACGCTCTGGATCTGTCTTGAGAGCGTTTAACTGATCCAGGGTCTATTGGCTGTCAACGCAGGTGGTGCAGAGTTTTTTACAACTCTACCTCTGATGAAGTTCTTCTTGTCTTTCTTGAACTTATGGCGAGGATCTAGGAACTGTCTATGCATGTCGAAGCAAGAAAACTTGCGACCGGCCCGAAGCCAACGAAACTCAAGAGCTCCGTTGCATGTGGGGCACGGGAACCTTCCATGCACACACCAGCCAACGAATAGCGCATACGCCGGCAAGTCATGCGTCGAGTACATGTACCAAACACGCATTATGAAGTTTTGTTTGCTATAGGCGTCGTATGTCTTGAACCCATTATCCCAGGCTTCTTGCAATTCGTCCTTAAGCGGCTGCATGTACACATTCATATTTTCCCTGGATAGTTGAGCCCTGGAATTATCAACGTCAGGAAAATGTTCTTTCTTTGCATAATCTGTCCGGGGGGGGGGGGGGGAGATTGAGTGGAAAGACAAATACGGGCCAACAACTGTATTGGGCTGCGCCGTCATACCAAACACACTGAACCCATCCGTGCTGATGCCGACTCGAGGATGCCTCGGATCTGCCGCTTTGTCAGCATGTAATTCATCAAACTTTTTCCACGCAACACCATCCGATGTGTGTACCATCATCAGATTCCCATCTGCATCTAGTTCGGTTCTTTTGCATGTTTTGTGCCATGTCATCTGTCTGGCCGTCTCTTCGACCATGAAAAGACGTTGAAGTCTTGGTACGATTGGCATATACCGAAGAACACTAACGGGGATTTTGGTCTGTGTCTTCTCACCCATACCGTTGTTTACCACAATATACCTGGAAGACTTGCAAATGGGACAATAGTTCAAGTCCGCATAGTCAAGCCTAAATAAGGCACATCCTTTCTCACAGGCATGTATCTTCTCATAGGGCATCTTCAGTGCACGGAGAATTTTGTCCAACTGGTACAGGTTTGCAGGCATTACATGGCCTTTAGGTAGAAAGCGTCCAAATACTGTCATAATTGCGTCGTAGCATTCTCTGCCCAAGTTGAACTGAGCCTTCAGAGCCATTACTTGTGAGATGGCATCCAACTAACAAAGCTCAGTGTGCTCGTGGGGCGGATGTTTTGAAGACTCCAGCATTTCATTGAAGGCCTTTGCAGATTCCTCCATCTCCTCCTCCGAATCCCGAGCATCATCATAGTCTTGCACCATGTTTTCCATCCCGGTACCATGCTCGTCGGTGCGAGGACGATCCACCTCAGCTCGGTCACGTTGGGCAGACTCACCATGAAATGTCCACACCGTATAATCGGGCGTAAAACCATTCTTCTGCAGGTGTTTGCCCATTTCAGTCTCCGTCCTCTTTTCCCAATTGCCGCACCGAAAACAGGGGCACCAGTTTTTCCTCTGGCCATTTGCAAATGCGGGTTGGACAAACCCCTTGGTTTTTGTGAACCATTCAGCGCTCCATTTGTTCTGACCAGCGTGACCGGTATACATCCACGCACGATCACTCATCTTGACTTTCAAAGCTACTGGACACACAACAATTATATATATAATTCACCATGTATATATTCATTAGTTGATCTACTTTGTCAACTTTATTACGTCCATGCAACCTACACTCTAATAGGTAACGATAGGTCCTAATCCCACCCGAGTATGTGTAGATTGGGTTCATTTTCCCATGCTATGCTCCGGATCTGACGCAAAATGTCGGCAGCACCTCCCCGCTGTTCTCCTGATACACATCTCTGCAATAAACAGAGAGGATGTGTACCCGGAGAACAATAAGGGAGGCACTAACGAAATTTATGTGTCGGATCCGGAGCAAAGCATATGGGAATATGAACCCAATCTACACACACTCGGGCAGTCCATGGATAGCGTTGGACAATCCGAAAGAATCAAGGTTATAAATATGCAAATGCATGCATATTTATAACTATGACGCTTTCGAACGGGAGACACATATTGGTTACGCATACTGATGATTCAAGACACATATATAGCTAGCTATCAAATTTCATTGGCACGAACACCGGAACAGAGCAAATAATTAATGGGGGAGGAGGACATGTCATTTGTGCTCACCCACGAACGAAGGGGCAGAGCTCGTCAAACGCACGGCGAGGTCATCGAACACCAAACCTCACAGCGGTGAAATAACTGCACATTTAAATCAACCCGATCAACACAATTATATATGATGTTTTTCATAACAAAATCGAAAAATATATTACCTAACTAATAATTCACAAATATAAGAACCCGTCGGCCTCGGGGGGTCGGGTGTCGGGGTGTCTGGGTGTCGTGTCGGGGTCGGGGTGTGGTGTCGGGGTCGGGGTGTCGGGGTCAGGGGTCAGGGGGTCGGGGTGTCGGGGTCGGGGGGGTCAGGGGGTCGGGGTGTGGTGTCGGGGTCAGGGGGTCGGGGTGTTTCCTTCTACCCTTCTTCTTCTTTCTTTCTCTTCTTCTTCTTCTTTCCTTTCTTCTTCTTCTTCTTTCATCTTTTTTCTACTTTTTTACTTCTTTTCTTTTCTTCTTTTCTTCTTCTTCTACTTCTTCTACTTCTTTTCTTCTTCTTCTTTTTTCATCTTTCTACTACTTCTACTTCTTCTACTACTTCTAATTCTTTTCTAACACTAACACTAACACAATCTAGCACTAACAATTAAACAGCAAAAAAATTGAAAAAACAGGAAAAAAAAGTATAGTCCCTCACCGGAGCAATGGGACGGTCGGCGGGGGGGGGGGGGTGGGGGGGCACCGAGCGGCGGGGGTGGGCCGGGCGGCGGGTGGCGGGGCGACGGAGCGTCGGCGGGTGGGGTGGGGGCGGAGGGGTGGTGGGGCGACGGGCCAAGGGTGCAGGGGCGGGGGCGGCGCCGGGCGACGGGAGGCGGAGGGGTGGTGGGGCGACGGGGCGTCGGCGGGTGTGGTGGGGGCGGAGGGGTGGTGGGGCGACGGGCCAAGGGTGCGGGGGCGGGGGCGGCGCCGGGCGGCGGGGGCGGCGGTGGATCTAGCTAGGGCGGGGCGTTGGGGAGGAGAGAGGAAGAGAGGAGGAGAAGAGAGATAACGGGCGGGGGGGGTAGCGTCCGTTAGTTACTCGGCTCTTTGCCGTCCGCCGCTCTTTGTCGTCCGCCATTTTCTCTCTTAGCCGTCCGCTAGCGGACGGCAAAGAGGTGGGGCGTTAAGTTTTTTTTTTTGAACGAGCGGGTGGGTGGGGGCCACCTCCCTCTTTGCCGTCAGTTGGCGGACGGCAAAGATTCTTTGCCGTCAGCTGGCGGACGGCAAAGAAATGGCGCATGGCAAAGAGCTTCTTTGCCGTTTGCCATTTCTTTGCCGTCGGCTTTTCGGTGGCTGATGGCAAAGAGCTTCTTTGCCGTTCGCTAACGGACAGCAAAGATCTGGCAGATGGCAAAGTAGCTGATTCCAGTAGTGGGTCATATATTGATGTCGTTTTTGGTCACCCGGCACTGGACGTCGTTTTTTGCGGAACATGTTGTCATTGAGAGTGTTATGCCGTGGTGGTGAGTGTTACGTTGGTGAAACTACTTTCAGCTAACTGTAGTGGCCGAAAAAATTCACTGATGTGATCCCGTCACAGTTAACTACAAGTTGAGTAACATTCGGGATTCAAAATCAGTGGGCAGCAAATCGACTGGCTAGTGTTCAAGTATTATCAGCTTGCCACTTGTGTTCCTTGCCTCCTGTTGACGCTTAAAAGTGGCACAATCATAGAGAGTAGCTTTAAGTTATATCAAGAATAATTCAAACTTATGATTGGAGTTCACCTCCGGATGAATCTCTTTAAGAAGATCGAGATGGATATGAACATGGTCTAAACGGAGCTCTTACTCGATAGTTATGACAAGTTCAGAGATGCTCATGTTGACATCAGATTAAATAATGACATGAAACTCAATTAAGATGGCCTCTGATGGAAAATGTTTCAACACTTAAGTTGTAAGTCTCGTCGAAATGGTCAATTTTGATATAAGAATCATTCCAATCTGAGTTCATATGCAAAAGCTAGGGCCATCAGAATGCAGCCCTGCCAAAGGGCAAAATATGGCGCGCTCCACCAGACACATGTCTGATGGGTAGCGCCACCAATCGGCTGTTTTGCGTGAGATATTTGGCTGTTAAGATGGCTTCGAATCGAAAAATGTTGAACACGAAAGTTGTTCGTATTGTCGAAACGGTCAAATTTTCTTTTGGTCTCATCATCATTTGAGGTCATTTGTGATCTTTGGGACCTAAAAACCGAACTGATATTCCAGACGTACCTAAATCCAAGTTTGGTTAATTTAGAAAAATTTGGACGTAATTTGGAGTCCTTTTCCTGTACGGGAAGTCCAACCGCCTCATAAATAAATGAGAGGTAACGGCCGATTGAACAACACACCATCGACAAATCAATCTATCATCTTCTACCTTTACTTTTATCTTCTCCCTTGTTTTCGTCTTCTCGTTCTTCGTTCGTTCTTCTTTTTGCAGGGTGGCAAACCTCGAGGCCCTAGGGGCGACTGGGTCGACCTAGGGCAGCCCATAGCTGTCGTGCACCCTGACGGGGTCCCTCCCAGGCGTGTGGGGTTTCGGGTCTATAAAAGCGCCCGCTGGATTGCTCGCGTACCGCGCTTCCGGGCGGGTCTCCTTCGGCGTGAGCTGCGATGCATCACCCCCGGCGTCGAGGGTACACGATGACGTGTTCGTGTGCGAACACACTTTTTGGCGACTCCGCTGGGGAAGAAGCTTCGAACGGTCTCGGGTCTGTTCTTAGTACGGAGAGATCGTCATCAATAAGTTGTGATCTACAAAGGTAATATGAATACCCAATTTCCCTTCGTAGATGCAAATAATTCATATGTTTTTGCTGGATCGCTTAATGAGCTTAATGTATCAGGTAGCCCTAGTTTCATCAATCATGCATCTAATTACGTGCAACAGCCGATGCAAAATAATCTTCATGCTTCAAATTCTTATGATTTTAGCAACATACAACATATGTATCCTAACTCTCATGCATCGGCAACCCCACAAATCGATATACCGATGAACAACATGATGAGTTCAGGTAATCAATTTGAAGCGCCTCATCTAAAAATTTCCAATAGTATACAAGAAAGTGTTTCACCCTCTTATTCACCGGCAGCTAATTTGCAACATATGAATCCAAACATGCTGATGGATGGGAGAATTGGCCATCCTACTACTAGCTATTCGGCCAGTTACTCTCAATCGTCATATGCTACACATTATGTTAGTAACTTTTTGGCACCGTATACAACTGTAGTTGCTCATGATTCAGCTTCACACCTTCATGGTCATAACCGAATAAGTGAAAATTTTGCAGAAGTGCACATACCATCATCTAACATTGTAGCATATAATGCATGCTCTACGCAATTGCAGAATTTTGACAACATTCACGAATCATTGCCGAAAGAGTCTGAAAGTATTGCGGAGCAATCCCTTCCAGAAGCAGTTGTGGCTGCATTAAAAAAAGCTTGGCACAAAACAAGAGGATTAGTGCTCTTTGCCTTGAACAATATGAAAAGGGGTTGTTTCCTGATTATACTACAATAAAGGCTAGAGTTTTGCAAGAAGATGAAACTTCATCAATTGATAGAATTAGCGAGAGAGCATATGGTTATACAACAGTGCATACACCTTCACCTAGTACCGCATCATATTATACACCCCCTACACAGTTGTAAAATTTCGGCAACACTAACAGTTCGTTGCTGAAATATCCTAAAAGCATTGTGGTGCAAACTGATCTAGAGCGGGCTGAAATTGAGAGGGGAGTTAAAGCTTTGCGTGATAGGGTGCAAGTACTTCGCCAAGAGAGAATTGATAGGGAATTGACTCAAAGAAAAGAAGCCTTGCCAATTGATATAACCGGTGAAAAGAATGATGATTCAGAAACTAAAAGTGATTTAGTTGAAAAAGCCGAATCAAGTAGTATATATTTTGAATCCATCAAATCCAAAGAGGCAAGCATCACTAAGAAAGCGCATGGCAAGCATAGGAAAACAGTGGTGTTTGATTTTTCTGAAGTTAATGGAACCTACTTCCTGCCCTATGAGTTCTGTGTCGTAGAAATTGACAAGCCTCATGGACAAGAGCAAGTAGCCGAACAAAGTTCGGCTAACAAGGATCTTCAAAGTAATGATGCACGGAATCAAGAAAAAGATGATGATATGGCGTTGGGGAGTCATCCAAAGATGGAGCAAGATATTGTTCAAGTCACACCACCATCGTGCTCTCTCAACATATTTGAAGAGGTATTTCTAGCAAGTAATTTACCTATTTCCATATTTGGTCGCAACTTCAAAGTTGATGCATCTACTAGAAAAATTCTCATAGTTAATTTTGAAAGTCCAATGAAGAGGGATAATTTACTTGTTAGTAATAAAATTGTTCTAGAGAATATCGGTCAACCCATTGTGCCATTTATAAAGACTGATAGCGAATTATTATTGCAGCCAAGGCTTTCGCCATTGCTTTATCTAAAGTTCATATCAAATTGGGTAGTTTTGCTTATTTCTTACTTGGTTTACACTTGGTATCAATTGTGACATGAATGTTCTAACTATATTTGTTTCAGAAATTTAAAGCCAAGGTTAGAATCTTTTGAAAAAAACGATGCTAGTATAATATCTTATCCAATGACATCGGAAAGAGAATGCAAAATAAAATTCATAGCCGAATGGGGAGATGTCAAATCTGAACCATTTATTTGCTCAATTCCAAAGCCATTCTCACAACAAGATCGGCTAGAGAATGAAAACTATACCTTCAATTCAAACATGTGTGATCAGATCTTCCATTTGTTTTTGAAGAATAATTATATTAGAATTCTTGATCACCATGTCGAGCCATCTATCCAAGGACGAATGTATTGTAAGTTGCATGATTCGTTCAAGCATAGTTTTTGGGATTGCAATATGTTTCATTTAATAGTTAAATCGGCCATTGAAAAAGGACAATTGAAATTTTTCGAAACACCAAGAGATGACCAGTCTATTCCAATTGGTCCTGATGGAAACAGTTTTTTGCATCGGTTGCTTCAAGCCGATCCATTTAAACATGAGAAGCTAAAAACTACAGGTGACAGGATCAAGCTTTCAGGTAAAGAAGTTATTGCAGAGCATAAAAACATAAACTTGAGGGCAAAAATTCCATTGAAGGTACAATGAAGAGGCCAAGGACTGGGAGGCAGCAAGAAAATCCAATGATTTATGAAAGAAAACCAAAGAAAGCAAAGTTCGAGGTAAGCACGAAGGTAGAAGGCCGAAAGTCACTTTCGCGCAACTACTGGAAAAATACCAGAAGATAAGTGAGGAGAATAGTGTTTATCGGCCAAGTAATTCAAGAGCATCAAGATCACCCCCTAGGCGCAAAGCCCAGGTATTGGCAAAATGAGAATTCTTCATGCAACATATTCATATCCTTATTTTGGGCCACCAATGCCAATGCCGTGGATGCCTCCCTATGCTCATGTAGATCTGTATCCATCATGGGACAGGTATGATACAAGGGCACATTCTCCATCTTATTTTAGACCATCTCACCAATATTATGCAGCTCTGAGAAGATCAACATTTGAACAATCACATGTTAAAGGCCGTTTTAATCATAAGGAATCGGTCCGGAGCTCAAGGAAGAAGAAAGAGGTGGTCAAACAAGTTCACCACGTTAAAAGAGATGGTCATAAGAGTGCTACTTCAGATTTGATCTCAAATGCAAAAGAGCCAATTAAAGTGTTGACATTGGCTACTAAAGGCAATGAGATAAAGCAATCAATTATTGAGAGTCAAAGTGCCAAATCTGAAGAAAAGAAGTTGAGAGTGCACAAGGCCAAAAAAGAATTGCCATTGGTCAAAACAGAATCACAGCTGAGATGCCTACTCGGCTTATCGTATTGGCAAAACAAGGAATTACAAAATCTTAGTGCACAAGAGCTGAGAAAGAAGAACATGACATGGGTTCCCAAGAGGATCAATCAAAACAAAAATGATGTGCATGCTTCTATTGCAACAAGTACAATAAAAATGAAGAAAGATGAGGATGTAAGCAACAAACAATTAAGCCGAAGGTGTGCATCACAACATCAAAATCTTTGGTTAGCACATCATCCATTTTCTTCAACCATGTCATTGATGCCTTTGCCATGGAATTCATCCCTAGGTATGATCAATTACCCTCCATGGATTTATTTTGATCCATGGATGCAACATAATTTTCTATATCTATTACCAAATCACTATACATTTGGTTAGTTACATTTTTGTTGCTAATACAAAGGGGCCGAAATATTTTATTGCTATTTCATTTGTTTATTTCGGCTATACATACTTTGGTGGGTGAATTTCACATGGACCTCATGATAATGGCTGATATTTAACATCACCTTAAGAATATGTCAAAGCATGGCCGGTGTAGTATCCTAACATCGTCCTTAGTTCAATTTGAGACCGAAACAAAGTACATGTTCATTTATTTTACCCTTGTGTTTCTAGTACTATGGAGAATATTTTCGATGGTTAAATTCATAACAATGGCCAAGGTGTTGGTGTTGTTTATATATCTCCTTATGGTGCTATTTTGTGAAGCCTCATGCCGCTTAAAATAGTTTTTGCAAAATAATCAAAGCCGAATATGCAATGTTATTCGGTTTGGAGCTTTTTGTTGCCATAGGTGCTACACACATTGGGGCTTTTGGTGATTCGTTATGAGAAGTGCAACAAATATCCAATGGTTATCAATGTTTTGACGAATCACTTATAATTTATTTTGAGGCACGTCTAGATGTAAAATTTACCTTGGGTTGCTTTGATACTGCTCATATATCTGGACATGACAATTGAAGAGCAAATGAGTTGGCACAGCAAGCATCCGGCTACTATGTTGATCATGTTGTATTGCATATATCTATCAATAGTCGATGCTTATTCTCGCCAACGTAGGTAAGGCCGAATTGGAGCTCATCGCTTCGGCCACTAATGAAATTTTTATGCAGCCGAAAGAAAGGACTGGAGAAAGTTTATTGTTGATTATCTGCAAAATCCTAGCAAAAGGGTGAACAGTATGGTTCGGAGGAGGATCTTGAGATACACATCTATGGAACTTTATCGCCGGATTGTTAATGAAGTCGTGAAGGTTTCACCCTAGTTTGCATCAAGGATTCAAACAAATAACGGTTGATATACAAAAATCGCCCTATGCAAAGACATGGCCGACACACAATTATTGCCCTAAGACTATAAATGGCCGATGGAGTGTTGACATAGTCCTTAGAACCAGCATGGAAGAAGTTATTTTTCGAAACGCTAGCTTTGACGAAAAACAGGGGGCATGTGTTGACGCTCAAAAGTGGCACAATCATGGAGAGTAGCTTTAAGTTATATCAAGACTAATTCAAACTTATGATTGGAGGTCACCTCCGGATGGCGCTCTTTAAGAAGATCAAGATGGATATAAACATGGTCTAAAACGGAGCTCTTACGCAATAGTTATGACAAGTTCAGAGATGTTCATGTTGACATTATATTAAATAATGGCATGAAACTCAAGTAAGATAGCCTTCTGATGGAAAATGTTTCAACACGAAAGTTGTGCGTCTCGTCGAAATGGTCGATTTTGATACAAAATCGTCCTATCCGAATTCGTATGCAAAAGTTAGAGCCATCGGAATGCAGCCCTACCAGAAGGCAAAATATGGCGCGCCCCACCAGATACATGTCTGATGGGTAGTGCCACCAATCGGCTGTTTTGCGTGAGATATTCGGCCTCAAGATGGCTCCTAATGGAAAAACATTCAACACGAAAGTTGGTCGGGTCGTCGAAACAGTCAAATTTGCTTTTTAGCTCATCTTCATCCGAGGTCGTTTGTGACCTGTGGGACCTAAAAACCGAACTGATGTTCCAGACTTACCTAAATCCGAGTTCGGTTAATTTTGGAAAGATTTGGACGTGATTTGGAGTCCTTTTCTTGTACGGGAAGTCCAGCCGCCTCATAAATAGATGAGAGATGACGACCAATTGAACAACACACAATCGACAAATCAATCTATCATCTTCTACCTTAACTTTTATCTTCTCCCTTGTTTTCTTCTTCTTGTTCTTTATTAGTTCTTCTTTTTGCAGGGCGGCGAACCTCAAGGCCCTAGGGGCGACCAAGTCGATCTAGGCAGCCCATAGCCGCCGCGCGCCTTGATGGGGTCCCTCCTGGGCATGTGGGGTTTCGGGTCTATAAAAGCGCCAGCTGGATTGCTCGCGTACCACGCTTCCGGCCGGGTCTCTTTCGACGTGAGCTGCGGTGCGTCACCCCCGGCGTCGAGGGTAAACAGTGAGGTGTTCATGTGCGGACACCTCTCCTCAGTAATCCAGAAGGTATCCCTCCCTCCCTTTCAAATGGTCGTATTTTTTTATCCATGTTACTCTTGAGTCTTATCTTTTTACCTAGCTCAACGCATCTCTTTTATCCAAACATGGGCTCATATGCATAAATAGCATTAAAAAATCTATTTTTGGTTTTGTGGTGCAAGATGCTCATATGTGTGATGTCCGTTGCAAAATTTGGTTAAGTTTGGACATTTGAGAAACTCGTGGCAAAAAAGAAAATTTTCAAGTGTCTGAGAAACTTTTGAAAACAATATTGTTCACACTCGATATTGTCCTTTCTTTCCAAGCTCCTGGAATGTCCATACATCCCATAAATTTGCACAAACATCACCACATGAGCATCTTGGACCACACAAAAATCGTTTTTTTTTAACGTTTCTGCTTTTTTACTGTTCACCGGGTGTAGACGAGCCCACGCACCGACTTGAAATTTCAAACACACAGTCAATGAACTAATGGCCATATTTTAACCCCTTTGACAACTTCAATGAAGTAATAACCCCTTTCGCTCAACAGAGGACTACATATATAGGCTGGCCAAATTGAAAGAATCTGACATGTTTCCAGAGTATAAATGGTCGAATTGAATTAAGATCAAACAAAATAAATTCAGTGACTCTGTATCCATCTTACTCTGAAAATTTATACTACAAAATAATCAGTACAGAGCAACTGCCAAAAGGTGTGAATGAAAGGCAGGAAGCAACACAATAATAAACGAACAAGGCCAAATATCCCATAACCACCATAACCAAAACCGTTCGTAAATGTTGTGACAAGCAAGTCCAACTTCTACATTAACGTCACAAATACACGATAAATACAGATAGTATACTTCTTCTAAAAAATAGATAAACAGATAGTATACTCGAAGCACCAGGCCTCAAACACTCTTCGCAATACCACTCGCATGGTGTAATAATCAATTGAAACTATCATCTGGGTGTCTCTATACCTACTTCAGATATCTGGGCCCCAGTCGAGAACATGCTCGGCGACGGAGGAACGCGAAGCATTAAAGCTGCAGCCGAGGAGCCAATGACCAGACGCTCTGATTCGCCATGGTTCAGCACCAGTTTCTCCCTCCACGTGCTTCGCAGAGCCTTGAGCATGTCAGCCACCTGGGTCATGGAAGGTCTCTCTTTCCCCCTGGTGCTCAAGCACATACTTGCCATCTCGGCAACTTCTACCAGCAGCATCTCCATCCCTGTGCTTACTATGCTCGCATCCAGGATGCCATCAAGGCTCCCATCCTTCATCGCGAGCAGGAAGGACGACGCAAGGTTCTTGGCTTCCTTGGTGCTGTCGTGGTAGATGGCCGTTTTCCCCGTGATCAGTTCCAGAAGCACGACACCAAAGCTGTAAACGTCGCTCTTCTCTGTTAGCTTCCGCTCCTGCAGGTACTCAGGGTCCAGGTAACCCATGGTGCCCTGTACTAGTGTCATGAGCTGAACCTCATCCTTGGGGAGCATCCTTGATGCCCCAAAGTCGGTCACTTTCGCCATGTAGTTCTCATCCAAGAGAATGTTCATAGATTTAACATCTCCGTGTACTATAGGGCGGTTCATGGACAGATGCAGATTTGATAGTGCTTCAGCGGATTCTTGAGCGATCCTGAGACGGGTGTCCAGAGAGGGAGGTGGACTCCCGTAGTTTCGATGGATGAACTGAAAGAGAGTGCCGTTCGGGATGAATTCATAAACCAACATTGGAACTTCCACCTCTAAGCAGCACCCTAGAAGCCTGACCACATTCCGGTGGTTGGTCTGTGAAAGTATAATAATCTCCTGCACAAATTCGTCAGTTTCGGCAACGTTCATGATCTTTGGTCGCTTCACGGCTACTTCCCTGTTATCCTTAAGAATGCCCTTGTAAACAGTGCCATGACCCCCCTTGCCGACTTCTCTGCTCTCGTCAAAATCATCTGTAGCCCTCTTCAGATCTTCTTGTGTGAATATCCTCAAAGTATCGACTTGTTTTGACATAATTTGATGATACAATATCTGACCGCCATTCTGATCAAAGAATCTTTCCTTCTCTTTTGTCAGCTTCCTTTTCTGATACTGAGCCCGTAGAGCGAACATGCAAACCATGAGGAAGACGACACCAGCGGATGTGCCTGAAAATCATGACAGTTAGATCAGTTCAACTAGAGACATTGCCCACATTTGGCTAAGAAATAGTTCCAGATATTGTGCCATCTCACCATTGCTTTACTACATGATGTCTGTACAAACTCTACTCTACTCGGGCTTATATGACTGACATAAAGAAGTACAAAAAAGCTTTCTGTTCTTGATCAAGCAATGTGTGAACAATTGGTGCGCAAAATATTCTGATTGCTTATAACCCATACCTAAAGCCACCTTCAGAGCTTTGTTTGGGTCAGCTCGAACGCAGGGTATGCTCTTTGGATCATCACTCCTGAATCCTGATGGGCATGAACAGGTGTAGCTCCCATCAGTGTTTCTGCAATTACCTTTGCAAGGATACAAGTACTGGTTTGGAGGTTCACACTCATTGATGTCTGTCATTTCAAGGAAGTGAGGAGAACGTCAACATGAATATCACATTCCAAGAGCAATAAAGTTGATATAAAGGAGGAACTCCCCGCAAAAAGAATGGACATAAAGAAGTAATTATAGGTTAATTTTGCGAGATGCATGTGCATACCTCAGCACCCTCCTTGTAGGTAAGGATTGCCCACATAACCTTGAGAGCAGTTGCAGCGGTAACCAGGGCCATTGGACACATTAATGCATTGGCTGTTCATGGCTTGACAGGCATACTGTGACCCCATCTTGGTGGCTTCGGAACAACTTCCATTACCAGCAACCCAATCAAGTACCAAAGGAAACCCCTCAGTATATTTGCTTCTGAAATTTGTAGAGCTAACATATGAGGGATCAAACTTGAATGAGTCCACCTCAGCGATGAATGAGTAGCTGCATGGGCTAAAAGACTGTATGGTAGCGTTGTATATAGGTGGTATTGGTGTAGATGTGGTGTTGAAGGAGCTGATGTTTCCTGGAAAGGGGGACTGGCAGCAACCCATGCCAGCGCACTCTGTGGTATCATCCACGCTACTTGCATCGGTACAAAATGAAAAACATGAGTTGACAATGGGTAATTCAAGCTGGTTCTTGCCCTTGGTCAGTCCTACAATCATTCCAAGCATACTACACCCGATTGATATCAACTTGTTCTTGGTGTTGGAAACCTTATGAAAAGGATCAAGACTTAGGCCAACCATACTGGTGCTATTGGTGCCGTTGGTGTAGTTGCATTGCGATGCTATATTTGGGTTCTGAACACGAACCTCACCAAAGGTAAGATTGATGTCTAGTACCCTAACTCCGGTTGAGGCCAGATATGCCCTGCTCTCATGGCATGTAACATTAAAGGGTTCTTGGAAGCAGCCCTTTCCAGTGCCGAACGGGTACGGGATGCTGACGTTACCACACTTGTCTGGGCAGCCAGGCCGTGCCATGTTGATGCTCTCAGAAGACCCAGACCCATAAACGGTGGTACTATGTTGCAGGATTAGCATGACAGCGGCAAGTAGTAAGAGCTTATGACCTGGAGGAAACGACCAAAACATGTATCATGTACATACCAATCTATCTGGGCCATATGCATGTTACAGTAGTTTTTTGTTTTAGCAAAAAATGTTATAGTAGGAAACGACGGAGACATGTATCATGTACATACCGATCTATCATTGATATCAGTCATTTGTCTCCACAAAATAGAAAATGCCAAATACGACATATTAGTAGATGACAAACCAATGCAAACACCATTTAGGAAAAAATCCCTTAAAACTTCCATCACATAGAGAATACATCAGTAGTTAGTTAAGAGTTTGATCCCATTACTACAAACATTTTGATCCAGCAATATCTGAATCAGATGATGAAACTGAGATAATGGCCGTTTTATAAAATAGAATATGAACTCTGTATGTGTCGCTCTCAGATTTTAAGTCTTTTGCCATCAGACAAGAATTTAGGTTCAAATCTGAGTTAGACATAAAAAAAGAAGATGAATTATGCATCTACGTTGTGGAGTATACCCCAAAATAGTGACTAATAAGTGTACACTCTAGACTCCATGTTTCTTTCTGTTCTCATTCTATAAATTGTAGGAAAACACACTACCTCCAATCCAAAATGACATTAAGTGGCATGTTTCAGTTTGTATATATTTGTCAGTTCGGGTTTTTATATTCAACTTTTCGGATGAAATATCTCTATTAATTGCTTATTAGCATTTAGCAGTGATGTTTAAAACTTAAGTACACAATAATAGGGAAAAGATATATTTTGAAAACAAAAACATTAGCAACATCCTTTGTAGCTCTGTGTGTAAAGCTCAAAACGGCAAGCTGGGTATGTAAAGCTAAAATGGCAAACATTCTTGCCCACTACAACTGACATATCGTTTTTACTGATTTATATCGGACGCTCTTCCTGTTGTCCGAGCAACACATTTCATGTTTCCGTTCTACTGTACATTACATTTAGAAACAAAGATTTTTGATACATAACCTTCTGCATAACTGAATAACACTCTGAAATAATCTCTGAACCCTACTTTCCACCAAAAACAGCGTATTTCCACACGCCGCTGCGTCATGATTGATTCCTCACATGACATTACTCCGGAACCTGCATCTCAGCCCAACCATTATAAGTGCATAAAAAGCTTTTCCCCTGCTTCGCACGAGCTACATGTAGGTGGTACAGTAAAAAAATCACTCTATGCTGCGATGATTTCTACTGCTCTTCTCCCACTCCTAATATCTCCAAAGTCCTGGAGTTTGCAACACATCAGCGACACAAGACAGATTCACCAGGTTCCACGGCCGTACCTTACGGGGGCTGGTAGCCCTGAGCGCGGAACGGCGGGGCGGCGGAATCTGGCCGCGGAGACGAAGCCGGAGTAGGCGGCCGCCGGTGGTGCCGGACACTCGGACCCCACGTGGCTGGGACGGCGGCAACCGGAGGTACCAGACCGCCGGCCGTGGGGACTGGACAGAGGCGGACGAGCACTCGGAGGCGCCGCACTGGCTGGTGGTGCGCCAGTCGGAGCTCCATCGGCGTCAGGCATCTCGCCGGCCACGGCCGTGCTGGGCGGCGGGGCGAGGGTTCGCTCAGGTCCGGGGAATGGGACGCGGGAGAGAGACGGAGGGGAGACTTGTCTGCGGGGTATAATGGTCATTTCGGCAAAGCTGGCATGTATGAAAATGAAAGCCATTTTCGAATTTCTTAGTCCCAAGTCAAAACCCGTGGCATGGATAGAATATTTGCAATGACGGAAGCAAATTATTACTAAAATTTATCGAGATTAGGATTGCTCATCACGTATGTATACCACGTGGTATTAACATTTGGGTCTGTTTAGGACACATCTACATGTGACATAACTGATGTCCACTCTGTTTGAGGTCTTTTTTTTGTCCTAGTCTTTTTTTGTTACTGCATTATATATTTGTGAGAGCTTAGATGTGACATCCTCAAAAAACATCTAGATGTGAATTAGCCAAACCGTTAAAATTTATTGAAAACTTGTCATCGGGTCAAAGTGACACAACTTAATAGGAATTCGACTCCTGGCACGTATTTGTGTATACAAAGATGGAGAATGTTTTTACAATACTAGCAATCCTATGAGACATACAACGATGGAGAGCTCGCATTGATGCCGAAGCTCGAAGTTGCCAACTACGAATAAGAGGAAAGCCACCAGGCAGGAGCCGTCTTCTATCGACTTTGAGGAAATGCACTGGTCTCATGAAGCCGCATGTGTTATGTGATTCTAAAAGAGTTTGTGCACGTGTTTGTTTCGAGGGGATGAAGTCATGCTGAAAATTACCCTGCAAGGATATGTAAAAAAATGCGAACACTGCTGCTTCGTGTGAGGGGAGATGGGGCTTTTCAACAAGTTACCATAAAGCTTTAGAGCATGATGGTGGCGCGAAATAGGTGAATGTTCCATATAAACTTCAAAATTCGTGCATCATGAATTCTTGGTTGCTTAAAGAGCCTTCATATGGCAATAACAACCTTTCGCCATGCAGTAGAACCCTCCCATAAATAACATCAACACATGAAGAACATTTTACATGTTCTATATCCATATACTAAATGGAAACTACTATTGCACAAAATAAACTCATGGATTGTGTTTACTTAGAAAAGAGCAACTAAAAAGCAAAAAAATTACATGCAACTGCAAGGGGACAACTCTCTACAGAAAGAAACGGTTGGACTGTGTTTTTACCTGGAGGTAGTGACCAACCCATGTATATATGTGTGTGTATGTATATATGGTGTATCTCCCCGGTTTGTTTCGCAACCGTGTTATTTGTGTTTGTACTTACATACGGGCTATATATACACACAAGGAAAGATAAACTTGCACTCAAGTCTCCTGGATCATCAGGGTGTGAAACAAAGTACTAATCAAACTGTAGATGCGTGGCTTGTTGTTTAATTTGGACAGCGGGAGGAGGTGGCAGCAAGCAAGCAGTCAACCGTTGTTCGATCTCCATCTGATCTCTGATCTCAACTCTCAAACGTCTAGTTTAGTTTACCCCCTTCCCAGACCGAAGACCGTGAGCTATTCCGACCGTGAGCTATTCCCCGGACACGTATGTTCATCTGAAAACCGTACTGAAGTCATCAAAGTATATATAGTTCAGCACCATTAATGCACTAATTCAAAGTCGTTGCTCATCTTGGAATGAAACATATGCATCAAACATATAAAGATTATGGATTGGTTCAACCTCGCTGGATGAAGCTAGAACAAGTACTAGGTGTCTTCACCATGTGGCTAGCTAGGACAAGTGCTGAGTTTCTTCATGACACAACTAGGACAAAAACTAGAAAATGGCGCCTTTGTTTCCAAAATTATTCAGACGGATCCAGCACCTAGGATACATACATGTTCCAAAAATGAAGGTATTTGTTCAATGTAACACATAGAGATCCAAAATAGCAAAAGGGAAAGAAAAAAACTGGTTTCTTCGTACTTGACAACACCATCTAAAACATAGACAACTTGAAAATAATCAATAAAAGCGCTACTCAACACTAAACAATTTCAAAAACTTATAATGAAACTATTTAGACAACAACGCCATCTAAAACAGTTTAAACAACATCATGCGGTAGTATAGTAAATAAAACAATTTAGACACCACCACCATCTGAAACAATCTAGACAACTTCGAAATAATCAATACAAACAGTACAATCCACGTCTTCGAAAAGGTGTGGCTTACAATCATTTTGATTGCCCTTATTTTTTAAACTGTCCAAATCACAACATCATGCAGTAATATTAGTACAGTACCAAGACTAGTTCCACCACCAGCAATGCTAAGTTCAGCTGCATGATCTTCACCGTTCTTGGTTTCACCCACGACGAAGCTGCAGCACCAATCCTTCAGGCAACCGTGTTGAGCGCAATGGCATGGCTCCGCATCACACCATCACGCAGACTGCATCAATGCTAGTTCCAACAACAGCAATGCTAAGTTCAGCTCATCACCGGTCTTGGTTTCACCCACGACGAAGCTGCAACGCCAATCCTTGAGCTTTAGGCAGTCATGCCCAGCGTGATGGCATTGCTCTGCACATTGCGAACCCACCACATGAACGAAACAAGAAGATAATGAACACCAGCCAGAGACCAAAGACAAATCCTGCAGCCAGCCCAAGATAGAAATACTTCGCCTCGTCTTGATGCTCCTCAATATCACCTCTAGTTACATCAGGCTCCCAGCAGTTCCTGGAAAGAGGAGGCCCGCAGAGATAGTTGTTGCCGACATACGACGATGCTGGGTCGATGAGTGACTGCAGCTGATTCCCTGAGGGTATTCTTCCCGAAAGGTTATTGTATGACAGGTTCAGCTTGCTTAACATCGTGATGTCCGAGAGACCAAAAGGAATCTCACCAGAGAGTTCGTTGAATGACAGGTCGAGAGACTCCAATGACCGTAGCGAACCGACCTTCTCCGGGATCCTGCCGGACAACTGATTATGGGAGATGTTCAGGTTATTCATTCTAACCAGGGAAGTCAATTCATCTGGAATCTCTCCGACCAAACTGTTACAGGACAAGTCGAGGCCAACTATATAAATAATATTTCTGGTGTAATCAAGTTCTTGGCCTTTCATTACCACTGCTAAGCTGTCATCATATTTTGGTGAATCATTCGTGTCAGGGTTTGCTGGCCTTTCATAACTCCACACTAAGGGGTTCGAAGATGTTTGATCCTCCTGTAGCATTGCTTTTAAGTTGGCCAATGAATGAGGTATCGATCCTGATATTCGGTTATCTGCAAGGTCCACATACTGTAGGTGTTCAAGCTGGGTGAGCTGACCTGGAATAGAGCCAGAGAATTTATTATGCCGCAACCGGAGGTAGGACAAATCTGGCAATTTGTTTGCTAACCATGCCGGCAACTCTCCGACAAAGTTGTTGTGCGCAAGATCAAGGAGAACCAACTTTGAGCAGCTCTTCAAAAATGAAGGGAATTCACCAGACAAGTTGTTTTCATACAGGACTAGAGCTCTAATGGATCTATTCAGTTTTTTAGTTTCTTCTGAACAGACGGGGACGTGTCCTGCTAGGAGGTTCTTTGCTAAATCCAGTACCAATAGTGACTGCAGCTGACAAATATATGTTGGAATCAAGCCATTGATACTGTTCTCAGAAAGCAACAACTCTTCAATAAACGGAGCTCCAAAGTTTTGTGGCAGTGGCCCTGATAAAGAGTTTCTGGAAATGTCCAGTTCCGCCAATTGCGTTGGCAACAGCGGTAGAGTACCAGTGAGGTTGTTGGAGTTCAGATCAAATATCACTGCTGAAGACATAAACTCAAGAGTCCTTGGCAACCGGCCACTGATTTGGTTAAAAGAGATGTTCAAATATTGAACATTTGAAACCACACTCCAAAACCAATCCGGGAGGTTATCAACTATGCCTGCATCAGAAATGTCAAGATAAACAACACCCTTCTGCCCTTTTAGCCACAGAGGAAAATAAGGTCCCATTTTGCAGCGTGGGAAATATGCCAGGCGCAATTTAACGGGGGGGATCCAATTTGAGCTGATCATCAGGTGTAGGGAGTTGTAAGACAAGTCCAATTCCTCCAAATTCACTAAAGTGTCAAGATGTTCCTCTGATATAGAACCATTGAAATAGTTGCCGTCTAGATACAACAGTTCGAGATTGACGAGCATACCAATTTCTGAAGGTACTTGTCATGTGGGGCACTGCGTACAGGCGCGGGTCGCGCGCCCAGGAGCAGCAGCCGGCGGCCACAGCTGGCGAGGCATGATCGGGGCAAGGAGTCCTGATCCTATGTTGGTTCCTAGAGTCCAGGAGTAGTTAGTTTCCTAGTTTGTTTTGATTCTGCGTTGGTTCCTAGAGTCCAGGAGTAGTTAGTTTCCTAGTTTGTTAGAAGCCCATAAGGCCTTTATATATCCTGTAATCGGCACCCTTGGACGCAAGCAAAAAATCATTATCTCCTACCTCTTCCTCTACTCCTAATCTCTTCTCCTGCACCATTGAGCAGTTAGGCAAAAACCCTAGCGCTCCTATCAACCGAGACTACGAACTACGTAGTCGAGGTCCTGCTGTCTTGGGCACCGAGGTCCTTGACAACTTGGTATCGGGTTCCAGGCGATCCTCTTCCTCGTCCGCGCTCCATCCGCAGCCCGCCTCCACCCCTGCGTCCGCGCGAAGCACACCTCCATCGCCACCATCCGCCGCCGCCTCGGTCACTTCCGGCATGGCAGAACCAACCACCGCTGATCTGGCCAAGATGATCGAGGCCTTGACTGCAACGGTGGCGTCCCTGCAGACGTCCGTCGCCGCACTCCAGAAGGACAAGTCCGCCTCCTCGTCGAGCGCTGACGGAGCCCACGATGGGCAGCACCACAATGATCGACCACCCCGGTTTCAGAAGATGGACTTCCCCAAGTTCGACGGCAAGTCCGATCCTCTCGCGTTCATCAACAGATGTGAGTCCTTCTTCCATCAACAACGGATCGCCGAGGAGGAGAAAGTGTGGATGGCGTCATACAATCTCGAGGGTACTGCCCAACTGTGGTATATGCAGGTCCAGCGAGACGAGGGCACGCCTCCGTGGCGCCGCTTCACCGAGCTGCTCAATCTCCGCTTCGGGCCACCTCTGCGCGCTAACCCGCTGGGCGAACTAATGGCGTGCAAGCGCACGACGTCCGTCGTCGACTTCCAGGAGCGGTTTGAGGCGCTCCTTCCCCGGGTAGGCATCCTATCCGAGACACAGAAGGTTCAGATCTTCACCGTGGGACTCCAGCCACCCCTCAGCCTTGACGTGGAAATCCACAACCCGCAATCCCTCGCCGTCGCCATGAGCCTCGCCCGCAAATTGGAGTTGCGCGACCAGTGCGCGCTCGCCTCCGCGCCACCGGTGCGTTTTCAGCAGAAGGGCATCCTGTCGGCGCCCGTACCACGCCTCGCGCCCCCCGCCCCGGCTCCACCAGCCGCACCCCAGCATGCCCCCAGTCTGCCGGAAGGGCGCCAAATCAAACGCCTGTCACAGGCGGAGATGGAGGAACGCCGTCGCCTGGGCCTATGCTTCAATTGTAATGAGAAGTTTGGCAGGGGCCACAACCGTGTGTGCCAGCGCATCTTTCTCCTCGACCTGGCGCCGGATGACGACGACGACGACACGGCCTCCACCACTGTTGATGCCTCGCCGGCCGACCCTCAGATCTCGCTCCACGCAATCTCCGGCGTGCGCACGAGCGAGACCATGCAGATGCATATCACCCTCGGGGGTGTCTCCCTCCTCGCCCTGATCGACTTAGGCTCCACCCACAACTTCATCGCCGAGGAGGCGGCCGCTCGTGCTACACTGCCATCCCCCACCACTGAGAAGATGCGCGTCGCGGTGGCCAACGGCGAACGCGTTCCGTGCCAGGGCGCATACCGCGCCGTGTCCTTCCGCATCGACCAAGAGGCGTTCTCGGAGGATTTCCTCGCCTTGCCGCTCGCGGGCTACGACGTCGTCCTGGGCACGCAGTGGCTTGCGACGCTTGGACCGATCCTATGGGATTTCCGCGCCCTCTCCATGACGTTCTGGCGGAGGGGCCATCGGGTGTGCTGGCGCGGCATTGCAGGACCGAACGGACCAGCCCTGAAATCATGCAGCGGTCGTGACTTCCTCGACGCCATCATCACCGAGTTCGACAACATCTTCGCCGAACCCTCCGGCGTGCCACCACCCCGCAGCCGCGACCACGGCATTACCCTGCTGCCCGGTTCCGCCCCGGTGGCCGTCCGTCCGTATCGCTACCCGGCCGCGCACAAGGAAGAGCTGGAGCGTCAGTGCGCCGCCATGCTCGCCCAGGGCATCATCCGAGCGAGTTGTTCCGCATTCTCATCGCCGGTACTGCTGGTCCGCAAGCCCGACGGGTCCTGGCGCTTCTGCATCGACTACCGCGCCCTGAACGCCATCACCGTCAAGGATGCGTTTCCGATCCTGGTGGTGGACGAACTCCTCGACGAGCTCCGGCGCGCTCGTTTCTTCACCAAGCTCGACTTGCGCTCCGGCTACCACCAGGTGCGGATGCGTGCGGAGGACATCCCAAAGACCGCCTTCCTTACCCACGACGGCCTCTACGAGTTCCTGGTGATGCCGTTCAGCCTCTGCAACGCGCCGGCGACGTTCCAGGCACTCATGAACGATCTGCTGCGGCCGTACCTGCGCCGCTTCGTTCTCGTCTTCTTCGACGACATCCTCATTTTCAGCGAGACGTGGGCAGACCATCTCCGACATGTGCGCACCGTCTTCACCGTCCTGCACCAGCACCGGCTCTTCGTCAAGCGATCCAAATGCGCGTTCGCCGTCGAGTCGATCTCCTACCTGGGTCACACCATCTCCGCTGCAGGAGTGGCCATGGATCCGGAAAAGGTGCAGGCCATGGCCGAATGGCCGCAGCCACGCTCGGCGCGCGCGGTCCGGGGGTTCCTCGGCCTTGCGGGGTACTACCGCAAGTTTGTCAAGGAGTTTGGAGTGGTTGCCGCGCCACTGACGGCCCTCCTTCGCAAGGATGGTTTCTCCTGGTCGCCGGAGGCGGCAGCAACTTTTACCGCCCTCAAGACGGCGGTCACCACGGCTCCCGTCCTCGCGTTGCCGGACTTCACGCGGACGTTCATCGTCGAGTGTGACGCCTCTACGTACGGCTTCGGGGCCGTCCTTCTTCAGGACCAGCACCCGGTGGCTTTCTTTAGCTGGCCGGCCGCGCCACGTCACCGTTCCCTGGCAGCATATGAACGGGAACTCATCGGCCTGGTGCTCGCTATCCGTCATTGGAGACCATACCTCTGGGGGCACCAATTTGTGGTAAAAACGGATCACTACAGTCTCAAATTCCTACTTGACCAGCGTTTGGCAACCATTCCGCAGCATCATTGGGTCGGCAAACTACTGGGGTTCGACTTCACCGTGGAGTACAAGGCTGGTAGTACAAACACGGTGGCGGACGCCCTTTCCCGCCGCGACACGGAGGAGACGTCGGTCATGGCGATATCGGGTCCTCGCTTCGACTTCATCGATCGCCTCCGGCAAGCTATGTCAACCGACCCGGTGCTCGTCGCGTTGCGTGAGGATATCACGGCGGGTACGCGGCAGCAGCTGTGGTCGCTCTCCGACGGCCTCGTCACTTTCAACGGCCGCCTCTACATTCCGCCGTCGTCCCCGCTACTCCAGGAGCTCCTCACCGCAGTGGACGACGACAGGCACGAAGGCGTCCTGCGCACCCTGCATCGCCTCCGCCGTGACTTCCACGCACCTAACCTTCGCAAGACGGTGCAAGAGTACGTCCACGCCTGCGGTACTTACCAGAGGTACAAGTCCGAGCACTTGCACCCCGTCGGTCTGCTGCTGCCGCTGCCGGTACCCACGGGCGTGTGGACTGACGTCGGCATCGACTTCGTGGAAGCGCTCCCTCGCGTGGGCGGGAAGTCCGTCATCCTCACCGTGGTGGATCGCTTCAGCAAGTACTGCCACTTCGTGGCGTTGGCCCACCCGTACATGGCAGAGTCGGTGGCACAGGTGTTCTTCGCCGAGATCGTGCGCCTCCATGGCATTCCGCAGTCCATGGTTTCGGACCGCGACCCCGTCTTCACCTCGGCCTTTTGGCGGGAGCTCATGCGCCTCACCGGGACGAAGCTGCACATGACGTCGGCGTTTCATCCTTAGTCGGATGGCCAAACAGAGGCTGCTAACAAGATCATTGTTATGTACCTGCGTTGCCTCACAGGGGATCGTCCGCGACAGTGGCTACGGTGGCTTCCCTGGGCCGAGTACATCTACAACACCGCCTACCAGACGGCGACCCAAGAAACTCCGTTCAAGCTCGTGTATGGCCGCGACCCTCCCACTATTCGCTCTTACGAGCCAGGCGACACGAGGGTGGCGGCCGTGGCAAAAAGCATGGCGGAGCGAGACGAGCTACTCGCTGATGTCCGCTATCGACTACAGCAGGCGCAGGCGGTCTACAAGTCCTACTACGACGGACGCCATCGCGACGTCAGGCATGTAGTGGGCGATTGGGTGTGGCTTCGTCTTCGCCAGCGCGCCGCATCTTCTCTCAACTTGCCAACCAGGGGCAAGCTCAAGCCACGCTTCTATGGGCCGTACCGCATTTCCGTACCGCATTTCCGAGGTCGTCAACGACGTTGCCTACCGCCTTGAGCTACCGGTGCGCTCGCGCCTCCATGATGTGTTCCACGTGGGCCTCCTCAAGAAGTTCTTCGGCACGCCTCCAACTGCACCGCTGGGTTTGCCTCCAATCCATAACGGTGCTGTTGTCCCGGAACCAGAATGCGTGACTCGTTCACGCCTTGCACGCGGCGTTCGCCAGGTCCTTGTCCACTGGAAGGGCGAGGCTGCGTCATCAGCAACATGGGAGGATCTTGACAGTTTCGTCGAGCGCTACCCCGCTTTTCAGCTCGAGGACGAGCTGCTCGTCGAGGGGGGGGGGGGGGGGGGGGGAGAGATGTCATGTGGGGCGCTGCGTACAGGCGCGGGTCACGCGCCCAGGAGCAGCAGCCGGCGGCCACAGCTGGCGAGGCATGATCGGGGCAAGGAGTTCCTAGAGTCCAGGAGTAGTTAGTTTCCTAGTTTGTTCTGATCCTATGTTGGTTCCTAGAGTCCAGGAGTAGTTAGTTTCCTAGTTTGTTAGAAGCCCATAAGGCCTTTATATATCCTGTAATCGGCACCCTTGGACGCAAGCAAGAAATCATTATCTCCTACCTCTTCCTCTACTCCTAATCTCTTCTCCTGCACCATTGAGCAGTTAGGCAAAAACCCTAGCGCTCCTATCAACCGAGACTACGAACTACGTAGTCAAGGTCCTGCTGTCTTGGGCACCGAGGTCCTTGACAGTACTGATCCTTCAAGCCTATTGGAGGAGAGTTGAAGAGTGTTCAAATCAGTCCACTGATTTATCCACCTTGGAATTTGCAAGACATATCTAACAACTCTAGCTTACTCCGTGCACAGTGAGGCAACCCCTCAAAAAATTGTGAAATGTCTTGATTGATCAGATTTGACCAGAGTGTTAGCACTCTCAGATTGCACAGGTTTCCCAGTACTTTCCGGTTTTATACTGGTGAGATGATTGCCTCCAAGACGAAGTACCTCAAGTGAAGTCATATTTCCCATGGCATCTGGAAATGCTTCAGCAATTTCATTATTCGTAAGGTCAAGATACCTGATGGTGCCAACATCCCAGAACCAGTAAGTTGGATTGATGGTATGAAACCCAGTATCACTTAAATCAAGAATCTGAAGTGATGTGAGGTTATAATGCACAGTAGGTGTCCGTGGAAAAACAAGTTCACAATTACGGAGACCAAGGACTCTTAGATTAGATAGCATGTTAACCGCTTGAACCCAATTGCCAATGGAACTGAGATTCACACGACTCAAGTCGAGAAACCTTAACAAAGTGAGATGCAGCAACCATGAGATATTCTCTATGAAGGCATAAGAATTAAAATTCCAAGTGTTGCTGAGGTCCAGATATAGCAATCTGGACAAGTTACCAAGTTGAGGAGACACTTGACCATGAAAATCCATGCAGGAGAGGTTGAGATATCTCAAGCTTTGGAGGGACTCCAAGAATCCGGGTATGGGCACATCCACTCCACCGAGATAGTTCCCACTCAGATCTAGATACTCCAAATGATGCAAAGCAACTAAGGAAGAACTTATGTTCCCACGCATTCCATGAGGATTTTCACTGTACCAGCTACGATAGATGTCGTCAAAGAAGAGATCGTTGCGGACGTCAAGCTTGACGACATGGCCTGTCCTGTTGCTGCACCTGACACCGCTCCACTGGCAGCAATCTTGGCCATTCCAAGAGGAAACGAGGTTCTGTGGATCGCTTCTGATGCCAGCTCTGAAAGACAGCAGTGCGTCCCTCTCCTCTGTGATGCACCCGCCGTTGTTGGTTTCTTGTGCACAGACAGGAGAGGAAGTCGTGGTGACTAGAATAAGCACAAGGCAAAGGGCTGCAGCAGCATCCATGGAGGATACTTGAGCTGCAAAACTCGCCATTATTTTTGTTTTAATAAGCCAACTTTGGTACTCTGAAGCTCTGGCCCTGATATAGTCAGTTATCAGAAGAAAATTGGCCGCAAGCTGACAAATGTGTCAAAGAAGGCACCCATCAGAGAGAGAAAAACGTGCCACTGTCTAAATTCACGATGGCAAGAGCAAACAGGTTGCTTGTGTTGACTTGCAGCCAAACTGTGCTGAATAAAGGCCCTACAAGGCTACAAGGCTACGACCGAAGACTAGTGCAACAGATTTTTTGAAAAGTCAAACCTTACAAATTTTGACCAAGTTTGTGGAGAAAAACATTTACATCTAGAGTGACAAACATATATCATTAGATTCATCATAAGACATAGTAGTTTCATATTTTATATATTTGGTATTGTAGATAGAAATAGTTTTCTCCATAAACATGGTCAAAGTTGGCAAAGTCCGAACAGAAACTTGGTCAAAGTTTAAACGGAGGGAGTACTACTTTCCCTGAACTGTGATGGGATAACTATATATAGATTGGAATAGTTAAATGCTACCAAGTGACGGTTCTATAAATATGACATCTGAACTGCAAAACTCGACATTATTTTTGTTTTACCAAGTCAACTCTGGTACTGTATAACAATATAAAGCTCTGGCCCTGATATAATCTGTTATTAGAAGAGAATTGGCCGCAAGCTGACAGATAGAGAAAAATGTGTCACTGTCTAAAGTCATGACGGCAACAGCAAACGAGGTTGCTTGTGTTGATTTGCAGCTAAACTGTGCTGAATGAAGGCCCTATGAGGCTATGAGGCTATGACCGAAGACTTGTGTAACAGATTAGCAATCAATAAACACTTGATTCTAGTAGCAGGCCGGCACTTCACTGCTGGAATAGTTCTACTTATTTCTTTTCATGAACTGTGATGGGATAACTATATATAGACTGGAATAGTTAATTGCTAATAAGTGGCGGTTCTATATAGATATGCGCAACAGTACAGAACATGACACCGGATGAATCAAAATTTACTCTACTCCATCAATCGAATTCAGTATGAAATTCTATATGATAGTAATGAACAGAAACTGTAAGCAGGAGGAAGTGGAGCAATGTCACCTGAGATTGATCCTTGTAACAAACTGTGAAATTTTAATTTCAAACTGTGGTGGCAGCACAAATCACCTTATTACCTGTCGGAGTTAGAGTAAAGTTACTTATTGTTCGCCTGACTTGAGAGGCAAATATCTTAGTAAATAATATGAGCACAGCAGGGCCTACTTTCAATAATCTAACAGAGATAAGAGTTCACAGAAACAACAGAACTGACAAGTGACAAAAGGTTCACTGAAGCATTAACTGTAAGTGATCGGATACTGCTCCGTAAACTAATCTGATGACTGCAGATACATTTTACTCTCAAAATTATTACAAATCATTACAATGCAACTGCCAAAAGGCATGAATAAAAAGCAGCAAGCAACACAAAAAATGATGAAGGTCAAATATTACGTAACCAAAATAACCAAAACCAGGACATAAATGTTCTAATAACCAATTCCAACTTCTTCTACTTAATATTTGGTACCGCAAATACATGACAAATACTGGTAGTACACTGGAAGCTCTAGGCCTCTAACACGTACACACACACACGCGCGCACGCGCACACACACACACACACACACTCTTCTTTGCAATACTACTCGCGTAGTGTAATAAATAATAACTGAAACTATCACCTGGGTGTCTCTATACCTATTCCAGACATGTGGGGCCCTGTTGAGAACGTGCTCGATGATGGAGGATCAAGAAGCACCGAAGCTGCAGGTGAGGAGCACTTGACCAGACACTCTGCTTTGCCATGGTCAAGCACCAGTTTCTCCCTCCAGGCGCTTCGCAGAGCCTTTAGCTTGTCAGCCACCTGGGTCATGGAAGGTCTCTCTTCCCCCCTGGTGCTCAAGCACATCCTCGCCAGCTCGACGATTTCTCCCAGCAGCATCTCCATCCCGACACCAACTATGCTCACATCCAGGATGCCTTCAAGGCTACCATCCTTCATTGCGAGCAGGAAGGACGATGCAAGGCTCTTTCCTTCCTTGGGGCCATCGTGGTAGATTGCCTTCTTGCCCGTGATCAGCTCCAGCAGAACAACGCCAAAGCTGTAAACATCGCTCTTCTCCGTGAGTTGCCTCTCCTGCAGGTACTCAGGGTCCAGGTAACCCATGGTGCCCTGCACCAATGTCATAAACTGAACCTCGTCCTTGGGGAGCATCCTTGACGCCCCAAAGTCGGTCACTTTCGCCATGTAGTTGTCATCCAGAAGAATGTTCATCGACTTGACATCTCCGTGTACTATGGGGCGGTTCATGGACAGATGCAGATATGATAGTGCTTCAGCGGATTCTTGAGCGACCCTGAGACGGGTGTCCAGAGAGGGAGGTGGACTCCCATAGTTCCGATGGATGAACTGAAAGAGAGTGCCATTCGGGATGAATTCATAGACCAGTATGGGGACTTCAACCTCTAAGCAGCACCCTAGAAGCCTGACCACATTCCGGTGGTTGGTCTGTGAAAGTATAATAATCTCCTGCACAAACTCGTCAGTTTCGGCCATGTTCATGATCTTTGAGCGTTTCACGGCTACTTCTCTGTTATCCTTAAGAATGCCCTTGTAGACAGTGCCGTGACCCCCCTTACCCACTTCTCTGCTCTCGTCAAAATCATTTGTAGCCTTCTTGAGATCCTCCTGCGTGAATATCTTCAACGTATCGACTTGTTTTGACATAATTTGATGGTACAATATCTGACCACCATTCTGATCGAAGAATCTTTCCTTCTCTTTTGCCAGCTTCTTTTTCTGATACTCGGCCCGTAGAGCGAAGATACAAACCATGAGGAAGATGATGCTAGCAGATATGCCTGAAAATAATGATGGATAATTACCATCAGTTCAACTAGCAACGTTGCTCACATTTGGCTAAAAAAAATAGTGTCACATATGGTGTCATCATGCCATTGCTTTGCTATATGACATGTGTCTAAACTGAACTTGGAGTTATATAACTGGCCTAAAAAGTGCAGTTAAGTAGTGTGTACACAACTGGTGTGCAAAATATTTTGATTATTAACAGTCCAATTACCTAACACAATTTTAAGAGCTCTCTTTGGATCATCTCGAACGCAGGGTATGTTCTTTGGATCGTCACTCCTGAATCCTGATAGGCATAAACATGTGTAGTTTCCCTCGGTGTTTATGCATTTACCTTTGCAAGGATACAAAGGCTGGTCTCGAGGTTCACACTCATTGATGTCTGCCATTTCAAGGAAGTGAGGAAAACGTCAGCATGGATCAATAGAATATTGCATTCCATAAACAATAAAGCTGGCAGAAAGGAGAGAGTATAAGTTGATTCTGCGAGATCCATATACATACCGTGGCACCCTCCTTGTAGGTAGGGATTGCCCTCATAACCTTGAGAGCAGTTGCAGCGGTAACCAGGGCCATTGGACACATCAACACATTCGCTGTTCATGGCTTGGCAGGCATATTGTGATCCCATATTGGTGGAACAACTTCCATTACCAACAACCCAATCGAGTACCAAAGGAACCCCATCTGTATATTTACTTGTGAAATTTGTAGAGCTGACATATGAAGGATCAAATTTGAACCAGTCCTCCTCGGCGACGAATGAGTAGCTGCATGGGCTGAAAGACTGGATAGTAGAGTTGGATATATCTGATACTGGTCCAGACGTGGTGTTGAAGGAGCTGATTTTTTCTGGAAAGGAGGTCTGGCAGCAACCCATGCCAGTGCACTCTGTGCTATCATCCACATTACTTGAGTCAGTGCAGAATGAAAAGCATGAATTGATAACAGGGAACACAAGCTGGTTTTTGCCCTTGGTGAGACCAGCGACTAATCCAAGCGTCGCACAACCAATCGATATCAACTTGTTCTTGGTGTTGGAAAGCTTATGAAAAGGATCAAGTCTTAAGCCATCCAAACCGCTGCTATTGGTGCCGTTGGTGTAGTTGCATTGCCATGCTATGTGTGGGTTCAGAACACGAATCTCACCCATGGTAAGGTTGATGTCCAGTACCTTAACTCCAGAGGCCAGATATGGCACGCTATCGTTGCATGTGACATTAAAAGGTTCTTGGAAGCAGCCATTTCCAATGCCGAACGGGTACGGAATGCTGACATGGCCACACTTGTCTGGGCAGCCAGGCCGTGCAATGCTGATGCTTCCGGAGGTCCCAGACCCATCAGTGGTAGTAATATGTTGTAGGGCTAGGGTGGCGGCGACAAGTAGTAAGAGCTTCTGACCTGTAGGCAGCAACCAAGACACGTATCATGTATGTATCAATCTATATGGGCTGGATGCATGCTATATACTAATTGATATGGGTCATTTGGTCCCAGCAAATAAAAATTCCTAATACAGCACCCTAGAAAATAAATTTTGCTTTCTTCCAAAATATGTCAACTCCGTTCCTTCAATAAAACACTATTTTTAAGGAAATCCCTTAAAACTTCAATCATCCGGAATAGTTCAGTAGTTAGTTAAGAATCTGATCCCACTACAAGCATTTCGACCCAACAATCCAAGAATTGGATGCAGAAAATAAATGGATTTCCCGTCTTTGGAAGTAAACATGAATTCTGAATGTCTCTCTTAGTTTTTCCCTGATTTAAGTCTTTTTTCACCGCACAAGAATTGAAGATCAAGTTTGATCTAGGTATGAAGAAAGAAAACCATGTCAAACTATGCTACACTGGGGTAGAACACAAAACGAAGCCGCTATTCAGTATCCACTCAAGGCTCCATGTTTCTTTCGGTTATCATTCTATAAATTGCCGGGAAAGTACAACCCCTAACCCAAAACAAGAGATTTACTAGCTTCTTCGGTTTGCACGTACTCGCCATTTTGGGTTTTCAGATGCAACTTTTTGGACGCAATGTCTTCTCTTAGTTGCTTATAGGTGGTGGTAATGTTAAGAACACCAAATGGCAGACTGGGTGGGTGACCCCCACACTCTTGCCCACTATCGCACACAGTTTCTAGTGATTTATATTGGATGACTTCTTTTTTTCTGTTGTACAAGCACCACCTCTCATGTTTTTGTTCTGCTTTACATCTTGAATCAAAGAATTCCGAGAAATAGACTTTCTACACATAAATGAATAACACGCTTAACTCTTTTGACACCGAAAACAATCTTCACCCCAACCAATTAAGTGCATAAAAAGAAGCGTTTTTGCCACTGATTTTTGGTTCAAGCAATGCAATATGTACTATGTACTTATCTGTACTGTTCCCTTGCCATCTGCTCCAGAAAAGAATACCTGACAATTTCGAATAGAAGGAGATATACCATCCAACTAGGAGGTCCGGCACCAAGAGTATTCTTCTACTCTAATTTTCACCGCCGGCACCACATCAACGGCACAAGCAACTACAGTACGTAATTGCGTCGTGCGGCTAGGGTTCCCCGTACCTTACAGGGCCTGGTAGCCCCGAGAGAAGGAGGGCGCGGAGGCAGAATACGCCCGCGGAGGTGGACGGCGGCTGCGGGCAGTGTTGGGCACCCGAACCCCACGAGGTGGCGGCGCCGGCTTGAGGTGCAGGCGGAACGGGCCTTTCCATCTGCTTCAGGCATCTCGCCGCCGACCATGGCGTGCCCGCCGTGTCGGGAGGCGGTGATTTGCTCAGGCAGGAGGCAGGTCGGGGATGGGGATAGGATAAGAATCGGCTGCGGGCTCCGGGTTATATTGGTCATTCCAAAAAGAAAATAAAAGCTGGTTTTTTTAAACCATAAAAGAAAAGCTGGTTGATACGTAAGGTATTCCAGCTGTTGATAGTTTTTCTATAAACTTGCCAAACTTTGCATAATTTTAACCCCAGGAAAAAAACTATAAAGCTTCTTTTCAAACAAAAGAAGTGCAACTAAGTAGTACTCCCTCCGTTTTAAAATTCTTGTCTTAGATTTGTCTAACTACGGATGTATCAAACAAATCTAAGACAAGAATTTTAGGACGGAGAGAGTAATAAACATCGCCTAGAATAAAGAAAATTGCATCTCTTGTATTATTTTTTTGTGAAAGGCACATCTTGTATACTAGGAGAGCATATATTCTAGGAGTATTAACTAAGGGATGGTAAATAGGAGTAATTTGATAGGAGTTGTGAGGTTTCAACTCCTGGGCTCCAATTATTTTGAAGAAGAAGAAATATCAAAAATCATATTTACTAGTACAAGCTAAAAAAGCATTATTTTGTATTTCTAGAAGAAAAAACATTTCTTTTATGTTAGAAAATGTCGGTAACCCTTACATCCACAGTGATTTTTTAGGGGTATCTGTAGTGATTTGTAGTCTGCACAAAAACAAGACAAAAATCTGGCCCAGAAACAACACAAAGTAGGCCCATTTTGATTAACGTACTTATCATTTTTGTATGCACTACGTACGAAGACAGATTAGATGAAATTAAAAAAACATACGAAGACATATACTCCCTCCGTTCCATAATATAGTGCATATAGATTTTTTGAATAGTCAAACCTTACAAATTTCGACCAAGTTTGTGGAGAAAAACATTTACATCTAGAATGTCGAACATATATTGGTAGTTTCACCATAAGATTGTGGATATAAATTAATTTATCTATATTAACTTGGTCAAGGTTTGCAAACTTTGACTTTCAAAAAAAATTATACGCATTATATTATGGAATGGAGGGAATATTAACAAAAAAAATTATACACTGGATACTAAGACGTATAATCACGGATAATCATAAGCGCATATGTACTTACATATTTATGTGAATGTGAATAATTTTTTGCAGAATTTTTGAATGTATAATTTAATGTATTTTTTGCGGGTAAAAATTAATGTATTTGATGAAATGAAAATAAATGTCCCGCTAGAGCCTTTCCTGCAAAACTCATTTTCGATGCTCTCAGATCGTTATATCATGTCGATGCAAAAAAAAAGGGTCTTTATATTATGAAAGAAATATCGATACATAGAAACAGTATTTACAATATCATCTTTTATTATAATGTGAAATGAGATAAAAAAAATTGCGAGAATAACTTCCGATCCGTTCATCGACTGTCAAGGTAGTACAAAGAACACCATAAGTGAAAAATGCGGCTAGGCCTTTGAGTACAAGGATGCGCGTGCAACCAAAATAAAAGGATTGTTTCCCTTGCGGATATAAGAACTCCAGGATTATATACAAGTAAAAGAATCTTGCAAAAGTGGAATAAAATATATAAGTAAACTCGAAAAGCCCATGTTGATGCGTAGGCTCGAAGTTGCCCACCAGAGCCAGCAAGCAAGAGCCATCTTCTACGTACCCCCATCTACCCAAACCCTTGTATGCATCGTGGGACATACTCTAGAGTAGAAAGTAAAGAGTAAATACTAGGGATCCATTACAAAAGCAATGCAAGTGTACCTGTATGCAGTGGGCGATCCATTTTTTGGGAGCTAAAGGAGCGTGTGATCGATGGGTTTGCGGATGGATCTGTGTACGAGTTAGCGGTAGGTATATATATACACACACAAAACAGGAAAGATCTCCGTATATACTTGTAGAGTCAAATCTCCTCCGGTGTGTATTTTCCATGGGTGGGAACTGGAGTACTTGTCAGTGTGCAGGTGTGTGGCTGTGGCCTCAAGCAAGTCGTCTCTTCCAGCCATCGATCTCCGTCCGTCTGTCTATCTCCCTCTCGATCGGATCAGATCAGACCAAAGACCGCCACTTGCTTGTCGCTCATATTTTCAGACTGAAAGTTCGCGCCATGTTAACTAAGCAGCACATGCAAGTATTATGCAACGTGTGGCTGGGCGAAAAGGCTCAGGAAATCAGCTCTCTCTGCCAACGACGACGATGTAGAAAGTTCTGCTGCGAAATTTACTCCTGCTCGATCGCAAGGCTTGAGGGCGACTAGGGGATGTACATACGCCACCACTAGTAAAAAATGGCCTAATGTGAAGCACATTAGTCCCAGTTTATAGCTGAACCGGCATTAATATGATCATTAGTGTCGGTCCAAACGGCTAGGCGGGCGTCGCTCATTAGTACCGGTTCGTAGCGAACCTTTAGTACCGGTTCATGCCACGAACCGGTACTAAAGAGGTTGTGGCAGGCTGGGACTCCACCAGCCCCTTTAGTATCGGTTTATGCATGTCACAAAACGGTACTAAAGTGTTTTACTTGCAGCGGTTTTTTAGTCTCACCTGGCTCAACGAACAGGGTTTTTACCATCTTAAATATGATATTTCTCAAACTATCACAACCATTTGGTCTTCATTGAACTCTATGTGTAGGATCTGTGGTCGCAATAGGAATCTTCGCCGGTTCTTAAACCGGTGAAGATTCCTATTGATAATCAGGAAAGATTCCTATTGACAATTCAGATTCTACACAAAAAGATCATTGATGATTAATGTATTTTTTATGTATATTTTTACATGTTTACACGGACCAAATCTCATCTGTTACATCGGCACTTTTAATATTTTTTAAAAACTTATTACAACTCCAGACTTTTTTTTGCGTTCAGTATGCACCATTCAAAGCCACGTCATCAACTTTCAACCCTTTCTGCCTTCATTTGCTATTTTTCATGCATATACTGATTTTTTATGATGATTAGCTAGTGTTGTTGTTGGTGATGATATGATGCAAGAGTTTTTATATTAATATGATGAGTTATTATATAATTTATGAAAGGGAAAATAAATGAAAAACAATCTCTAAATTAAATGGAAAACACAAAATTAAAGGGGAAATAAATAATAAAACCAAAACCCCAAAACCTTTTAGTACCGGTTGGTGGTACAAACTGGTACTAAAGGTCTGCCCGCCCTCGACCCTGGCTCCTGCCACGTGGTGGCCTTTTAGTGTCGGTTCATGCTGAACCAGAACTAAGGGGGGGGGGGGCGCTTTAGTGCCGGTTGCCAAACCGGCACTAAAGGCCCCTACGAACCGGTAATATAGCTCAGTTTTCTACTAGTGCACGCATGTTACATGGATCCATCGCCGCAGCTCCGCCTGTGCACCCCGTTTACTGTTCAGCTCAGTTGCCCATCTCTTTTTTTTGTTTTTAGTCCAAAACAAACCTTGAATTTGTAGGCGAAAACTAAACCAAACCCCAAACTCGCAATCCCTGAAATCGGCACAACAAACTCTCTAATCCCGATCTATTTTAAACCTCGAGACGACTTCGTCGGTATTTGCTGAATTGGGCCGGCTCAGTAGCGCAGTCGCTCACGCGCGCGTGCTCATTTGTTTTTCTCAGGTTTTTTCTTTTATGTTTTCTTTTCTTTTTTTCTTTTTTACACATGTCTAATTTTTCTCAGTACCCAATGTAGACTTTTAATGCACACATTAAATATTTAGTAATTTTTTGATAGTTTGAAATACATTATGGCCATTCCTAAATTATTTTTTTTAAAAAAAACAATACATGGTAATATTTTTGCAAATAAATATTTTATAAAACTACACGAACACTCTTTTACATGGCTCAACATTTTCAAATTTGCATACATTTTTTCAAACACATCTCATGTATATTCTGTTAAGGTTATGATACATTTTTTTACAACACGCAAACAATTTCTTTACATTGTACAAAAAGTGTTCGCACTCTAAAATTTTGTTCAGTTTTCAGAAAAAAAATTATGTTTCAAAAAGTTTTTGTACTTTAAATTTTGTTCAGATTCAGAAATAATACATTTTAAATACTTAATTTCTGCTTTTTTTTTCAAAGTTCTACGCTTTGGTTTCTGATTAAATATTTTCGGCCTCTTATTGTGTAAGTCATAGTTGTCGCGTGTAGTGGCTAGCAAAATCAGGTCAACCCTGCCAGGTCCCAAGTTCGACTCCACGGCATGTTTTTCTCTTCTGAAATTATTACGTCGTGCGTTAAGAAAAAGAAAGAAAGAAATCTTGCGGCGCATGTCAAGAAAAAAATTCGCTTTATGTCTGCTGGGCCCGCCTAGTCGAGTCCGCAGCCAACAATCTGAAACATTTTTTAAAACACTATTCAAAAAATGTGACATAATTTTGAAAATCCAAAACATTTTTCATAGCATGTGAAAAACTATTGGAATTCTGAAAAAATTTCTGATAAGTTTGATTTTTTAAAATCACGATCTATTTTTTAAAATGCGAATAGAATTTCATACTTCCAACTATATTTTTCCTTTTATGTTTTCTTTTCTTTTTCCATTTTTAGACATGTCTAATTTTTCTCAGTACGCAATGTGGATTTTTAATGCACACATTAAATATTTGGTAAACTTTTGATATTTTCAAATACATTATGGCCACTTTTAATTGATTTTTCAATCTTTTAATACATGGTAATATTTTTCCAAATAAATTTTTATAAAACTACACGAACACTCTTTTACATGGTTCAACATTTTCAAATTTGCATATATTTTTTTCAAACACATGTCATGTATATTCTGTTAAGGTTATGCTACATTTTTTTACAACACGCAAACATTTTTTTACATTGTACAAAAAGTGTTTCGCACTCCAAAATTTTGTTCAGGTTTTAGAAAAAAATTATGTTTCAAAAAGTTTTTGCACTTCAAAATTTTGTTCAGATTTCAGAAATAATACATTTTCAATACTTGTTTTCCGCTAAAAAAGAAATTTTCAAAGTTCTACGCTTTGGTTTGCCTCTTATTGTGTAAGTCATAGTCGTCTCGTGTAGTGGCTAGCGAAATCAGGTCAACCCTATCAGGTCCCAAGTTTGACTCCACGGCATGTTTTTCTCTTTTGAAATTATTACATCGCGCGTTAAGAAAAAGAAAGAAAGAATTGTTGCGACACTGTTAAGAAAAAAACTCGCTTTATGTCTGCTGGGCCGGCCCAGTTGAGTCCGCAGCCAACAATCCGAAACATTTTTTTAAAACATTATTCAAAAAATGTGACATAATTTTGAAAATCCAAAACATTTTTCATAGCATGTGAAAAACTATTGGAATTCTGAACAATTTTCTGATAAATTTGATTTTTTAAAAATCATGAACTGTTTTTTAAAATGCGAATAGAATTTCAGACTTCCAAATATATTTTTCTAAACGCAAAACGAATTGAATTCGTGCCAAAAATATAAAACATGAACATTTTTAACTTCTGAACAGTTTAGAAATGTGCAAAAAGATTTAAACTTCACGGATTCTTGTTGTTTTATAGTGGGCCGGCCCAAATTCTTGTCCGTGAGAGTAACTGGTTATCCCGGCCGGGATCGTAGTATTACCGGTGTGTCAAACAGGTCTAGGGTCGAAAATAGAACGAGATTACAAGTTCAGAGTGCCAATTTCCGGGATTCAAAGTTCAGGGTTTAATTTAGCTTTCGCCTACAACTTCAAGGTTTATTAGCTGGAAACGGACGCGTACGTCTACGTGTGTATGTACATGTGTTGGCAAAAGCATGTACTCTCTTGTCAGAAATACTGGTTGGAGAAATGAATAAAAATGAATACCGCCCGCCCGCCCGCCGGTATAGCCAGCGCCCAAAACCACGGTCTCGTTTCGCTTCCATTCCCACCGTATCAAATCGTCTTGTTGCGCGCACGCCGGTTGCCGGTTTCCTGCAGGCTATATAAATCCGGCCACAACACATTTCCTATCCATCTCATCTCACACTGTCACAGAGTCACACTACTACTGCTGATACTTCACTGCTTCTACCAGTTCATTTCCTTCGGACCTCGGCCAAGATGTCGACGGTGACCCGCGCCTACCTCGACCAGAGGCTCGCCGCCGCCAACCGCTGCTCCAGAGGTAACCTAAACGAGCCGGTCCTTCAGCGCGCATTGCAGCTTTCTGTACTGTCTCTGCTGAAACTTGATCGTGACTAAAATGTCTCTGTTGATCCGGAACCGCAGAGGCCGCCATGGCGGGAGCCAAGGCCGCGGCCGTCGCCACCGTCGCTGCCGCAGTCCCCACCGTGAGTACTTCCACTGAAACACAACCATTCACCCTGCACCATAAGTACATTCATTTATCTCATCCGTGCGATTTCTTGCCTTTCTCCGCAGCTGGCGAGCGTGAGGATGCTGCCGTGGGCAAAGGCGCACCTGAACCCTACCGGGCAGGTCCTGATCATCTCCACCGTCGCTGGGATGGCCTACTTCATCGTCGCCGACAAGACCATCGTTTCCATGGCCAGGAAGCACTCCTACGAGGGCGCGCCGGACCACCTCAAGAACACCTCCTTCAACTAGTTAGACAGTAGATCCATTAGTAGTAAATAGTGCGAAATAAACTGCACGCCGGCCTGCAACTACAAGTGTCTGCTGATTCAATTAGGGAGGCGATCAGGCGAGGCTTGCAGGTCTACTGCTCTTCTCTGCGTGCGAGAACTTATCTGATGAAGTAATCATCATGTATCCAGCCAGTCATCTTGAATTAATAGTAACTTGCATTTGTACAGCTCAGGTTTACCCACCATGAACCATCTTACATTTTCTTGTTTGTGGTTATCATTGACATGTGGCAGTGTCAGAACATGCACAACCCCCTAATAATCCTCCCCTGTTTTGCGATGCACATCGGGATCATGCCACCTCACTTGTTAAATCTTTTGATAGATGCCGTGGCAAATTAGGGAAGTTTTTAAAGAAAAAGGGATTTTTTTTCTCATAGCACTCTTGCATTTTAACAAAGGAGAGCACGACAGCATGACGTACCCATACGATGTTTCCCCGATGTTCATCATCATCATCATCTATTTTGCATCTTCATCGTCTGATTCCAATGAATCGATGAACTCTTTTTGAATGAATTGATCAAGCTCCTTGTCTTTATACTCCCCACCCAATGAGCCCGGAGAATCCATCGTTTTACCTACAAAAGAATCCAGACAAACTGCTCAGACATTATTGAACACATGGAGTGCAAGGTGTTGATGGGAGGAGCGGGATGTACCGCGGTGGCGAGAATGGCGGGTACGAGTTTTGTGTCGGTGATGCCAGCGTTGAGGACGGCGGCGAAGCTAGGGTGACGGCGATGCTAGGGAAGGGCCGACACGGACGAGGGAGAAGAGAGGAGAGGAAAAGTGCAGGTCCAACTAGGTCGCGCGATTTGATGAAATTTATGGTGGGTCCCGTCTGTCGGATCCGACGTGATGGACGCATTCATGCCTCTCCATATCCGCCCCGGGTATAGGCTAGATATGAGGAGTGTGGACTGTCGGTCGGCCCTGATGTATAGGACCGGTTTGTGTGTGCCAGCTGGGTTGCTATTTCTCCACTAGTAAACCGCCCGTGCGTTGCTACCGGCTACAATGCATGCATATAAATGCATCAAACAAATAATAAGGTCAAAGCTAAATTTAGTATGTTAGGTGCACGTGCAATGCCATAAGGCATCGTCCGAAGACCCTTGTCTTTGGAAGGGTCTTCAAACTATTCTTTTTGGACGTCGACATAATTCATCTTCATCTCTCTCATACTCTGTGAAAACAAACATATATATAAAGACACCTTTTGTATTATCACGGGCCAACTAAGATGATCCCTCCAGACCTCTCATGCCCTCAATAAAACAAGTTAAAATGTCCCTTTGTGGTCCATTTCACTTCGTGATCAAGCACAAATGTGCAAATCCTTAATTTTTTCAGCAGTCAAAGATTCTTTTTCTTTAAGTTTGACAACTTTGTTTAAATGATTATCATATCGTTTACAAGACTGGAATCGGGAAATAAGGGTGGTGGTTCCCCTAGACCTCTCAGGCCCTCTCAATAAAACAAAATCGACCTAATTCATGTGAATATACATTTGCTTCTCACCCCCAGTGCATCATCCTCGCCCTTCTAAAGCTTGCCATCAAATTCCGGCAATCATAAGTGACAACTGCCCCTAAAGTGCGGTACTCCGACGGGTTCTTCACGGTTTGAATAATTTTCATTGAATCTCTCCACCGCAAGGGAGTGGATGTCCAATTTTTTGCTAACCTCAGGCCCATCATTAATGCTTCAGCTTTCATCAATGGAATGTCCAACCTTGACCGCTTGTACCTGCATGAAGCAACGTGGTTGCAGCACCCGAGCTCCAGTGCTCTCTGTATTTAAACATTTTGAAATTCGTGTTTTAAAATTTCAAAAAAAGTTGAATTTCTTTCCTAGGATACATATACACATTCCGAATACCCGTGGCAAGTTTTGGTAGTAATCTCGTTTTGTTTTTGGTTATAGAAAAAACAACAAATTTCTGACAGTATACAGGACAAAAGGGGAGTCATTCCTGTCAGAATTTTCTCTTTTTTGTATTTCCCAAAATACAACATATTTTTTTTTCAGATTTCTACCAGGCCTTACGAATGTGTGTATGTATTCACGTATTTGATTTAAGATTTTTTTAGCAACCGAAGTGTGTTTTTCAAAAATTTCAAATATCAAAAGCAGTGAAGTCCCGTAGCTGCAGGCACTTTTCGCAACGAAGCCCCCAAATAAGTCACGAATAATAGCCCATAGGCTCCGTTGCCTCCATCAATGTGAAACGAGGTGTCCTGGTTGAGTTACACACTGCCGGACGTAGATCAAGTCCATTTATGAACTTGGCGTCGGTGCGTGATCCTCCCGAGCAATGGAGTTTGCAACTATCGTCCTCATGCTCATCGATTAGTGAGCAAGGGGATCGTATTTTTTCCTCATGAAAATATTTCAACACTCCCACCAGATAAACCAGAAGGAAACCATTAGAAATAAATAAATAAATAATTGATTAGAGGCTCTTCTTTTAGCAGCTTCCTCGTGTCAATTATCAAGTCCACCCACACTTATCCAAAGTACCAATAGAAAAAAAATGCAATGATATTTGCTTTCTTGGAAATGGCATGGGGTTAGATATAACCATTTTTAAATAAATAAATATGGTAATTTGGATTATTTTTATTAAGTTTAACAACTTCTGCTTTTCTTGATGCATGGCTAATTAGTCAGTAGTTTGTTACTTGAGATGATCAAGTGGATTATTAGTAGTTTCCAAACATATAAATTATGCCATTATTAACACCTAGTCTTTAGCATAGCTTCGACCTAGATTTTGTTTTTGAGAAATTATTAAGATTTTTTTTTCAAAAAGAATAGTATATATATGCGGATAGACAGTTAAGCAAGCACAGACTAAACTATTCAAAAATTGTGAAGCGTTAAATAGAATTCACAAATAATAGTAACCAACAGTTTTTTGTTAAATTTAATTCCATTGCACTATATTTCTTTAAGGGAAAGACATTTAATTAAATACAGATAAAATGTCAGATAATACTATGCCATCATCTTGCAAGCTATATGGACTTGAATCAGACAGTTTAAAACTTATGAAGAAGCCTTTCATCACCTCCTTGGCCTTGAGCGACCAGATGTAGCACACTGCCAAGAGAAAGGGATTAATAAGATGTGATATTTTGATCATGCTGCATAATAGCATATTTAGAATTTAACCATATTTTCATTCCTCCCCTAACATAGAGGAGCAAACACGAAATGTATGATTATCACTTAGAATATATCTCAGCAACAAAGCATCAGCAAAATACACAGTATATTACTTGTAAAAGGGCAAACTTTGAGGCACAAAACAAAATCCTGACATGTATAATATATCAATTTAAAAAGGTAAACTTTGAGATGCCGCAAACAGCAGATGCCCGTATGTAAAAATGACAAAAGGATAAATACGAACAAATTCTACAAGCAGGATACACAATATTTGGATATATCAGTACGTTTTATCTGTTCATTTATGATTTGTAGATAGGCAGCTGCATGATTCAAAGATCAAGCGATTGCCATTTTCAACAACATAAATTTTGGGGGGGGGGGGGGGGGGGGGGGGTTGCACTGATATATTCAAGTAAAGAATATAACAATGGGAGGTGAAGCTGAATCTAACAATAAAGCGATGAAGTCCACTTGAAACAAGAGTACATAGTTCTTTCCTTCACTAATCGCCACAAAATTTTAGCATGTTGTCTCACCTGATTTATAAAGCATTTTCACACCTGACTCCTTGGTCATGTCATTCATGAATAAAAAAATACATAAGTAACTCTCCGCTTCAGAACTGTACTTGGCAATTTTCCATTTTTAAAAATCATATGCTCTTATGATGAACTACAAAAGGTGAAATAAATGTCTGTCCTTATTTTAAGAACCCTACACTTGATAAATTATAGGAAATATCCAGATAATCATAAATTTAACTGAAGTTCAGGGATGCATAAGCAGCAGTAAGAATCAAGTGTGTTAACTTGAGGATCCTCATGTCTCTAAAGTAATACTTCCTCTGTCCGGAAATACTTGTCGTTGAAATTAATAAATATGAATGTATCTAAAACTACAATATGTCTAGATACATTCATTTCTTTGACAAGTATTTTCAGGCGGAGGGAGTTAATTTTAAGGAAGCGCCCTAGTGGGGAAAAAGATGACAGATCCAAAATTGCTGCCAATTTAGTGGCATTATTCTTTGACAAACTCAAGGTAGCAGTACTATTTTTAGCAAGTTCATATGCAAAATCATTACAGTAGGTACCCTCGACATAGGCTGTAGGGTAAGTGCATATGTGATGTCCTTCCTGTTAGTTAACTATGCTTAAAGCAAAGTGACACCACTTTCTCTTACCTGAATTAGTAGCTGGAAGAACTCTTCCATGTACTATACAGCCTAATGTACCAGGTTGACACCTAAGAAATGGATATTTAGTGTCCATGGTTCCCTATCTACAGTAGAAGATAAAAGTAAATCAAATCAAAGGTCCCCGTGCGTTGCAATGGGACGAAAAAATAGACACATGGATCATTTGCTAAAAGAGAACATCATGCTCTCATCTTCAGACCTGCTACCATGCTTCGCTTTCCTCCGGTGCAGTCTTCCTCTTTTCTCTCAACAAAGATGATACCCTCAAACTATCTATAGATTAAAATCTGCAAATATTCCTTGAAGTCAAAGAAACTGTTATATTAAATTTTCTCATGGAGAGCTCACCACATTTTCTTCCATACTTGCTTTGAAAAGGCGTTTAATATGTAATCTGCATTAGACTAAATAATTTTCTATGTTGAGCTTCCAAATCATCTCCTAAATTTAAAGCCTAGACAAACTGTGAGATACTAAATGACTGAACTTCCCTGAACCTTGTACTCATACTACAGTCAAAAAAATTGCCCACATGATAAATGTTGACATTCGCTGGTGTGTAAAGGATAACAAAAGCTACTGCTACATACCTTGACATACGCCAGCAACAACATCCAAACACAAACAGCGGGCACCTTCAGCGAGCAGAGCATGCAGCGTCTGGTCAGGGGATGTGAAGAAGCTTCACCACCATACAACGTTGTCGATGTACACGAACCAAGCCTCATAGGTTGTTTGCTCTAGGTCCATCTCTTTTGTAAATCTGAAATTGAGTTGAATTGTTGCTCTTGGTCAATGAGGCAGGATCCATGGAGGGAAATTGGATATGTGGGTTAGAACTTGGTCTTGAACATGGTGCCGGGACGCTGTGGACACAGTTAGGGGCGCAGCTGGTAGAAAGTCAAGGAGGAATCATCCGCCGAGTCCTTGTCCTATAGACCAATAATTATTAGTAAAGATTATTTCAACAACTCATTTTCTAGTGTTAGATATATACCGCAGTAAGAAAAAATATGCATAGATGTGGAATAATATCCAATCTAAAAATTTAGTTAATTTGTAAACTATTTATATTTACAGCATGATGGGGTCGAAGTTCACGAGGTTGCTCGCCTAAAAGGCAAGCGGTATGGACAAGCGTGGATTTCTCGCCTAGGTGTCCTTTAGGAGCTCGGTGGCTGGAGGATCTCCATTAATCAATTGTCTCTAAGCGCAACCGGGTTCGCCTCCCGGTCACGGTCATATGCAGATCGAGATTGATCTCAAAACTCCTCAGTCATCACCATAAGTCGCAAAAGAAAGAACATCACCGTACTTGAGGGCGTTGGGTTCTCGGTCTGCTTGGCCATGGGCAATGCCGACGGTTGGCTTCTTCCTGCCACAGCCCTCAGCGCGGTGGAAATAGGGTGATTGTGACAACATTTAATAGGTATTTAAAATAGAGAAGCATTTGAGAGTAGCTAAAAAAAGTAACAATTGCTATGTTAATAGATTTTTATGTTGGTGATATATACCTGAAGTTCTGAACCAACCCATGATATTGGTTGATGTAAAAAAACATGATACTGTTAGTTTGCATATTTGTTTCATCCCAAAAAGAAAGTTCAGATGCTTGTTTTTGTGATGACTTTGACATCTCCACAATGATGGATTTACCTTTTATGTGGCCAAAGCACTGTCAGAGTATGCATCATCTTATAACTGCACAAAAAGTATTGCGTATGTTTGAAGTTTGAATTAGGATTCAATCAAAGAACCTGTAATAGCTGAACATAAATTAGGATAAAATTGCAATAATAATGGCCATCAATAGTTGCAACATGAAGAAGAGGCAGATGGACAACATGCAGGTTTACCAATAACAATGTTCACCAATAATTATTATCACCAACCATAGCTGTTTTCTGTTTGTGGAATGTTTAGGAAATTAGAAGCACAAACTCACCTTCTAACACACATGAGCACACCTGCACATATGGTGCTTCCTTCTGGGCATTTTCTGGGTGGCTTCCTCTCAGCCTCGAGGCACCAAGAATCATGTAGGGTAGCGGCAAAAATCACACTCACAGGTAAAGCACACATAAAAGCGGTCAGCGGCACATCACACGCGTGCGCGCACACACACATGCACCTTCATCAGCAAGCACAAGCAAACACTGTGAGAGAGAGACGGAGAGAAAGTGGTGTGTGTGTGTCTCAGAGAGAGATGGGGATAGTACCAAATCCGAAGCGACGTGCAGCCAATCAGCCAAAATTTCATTGACGGCGGCTAACGCCAGCCCGACAAAGCCCTGGACGCGGCATGCCCAGCCGCTTGGTCCCCAGCCCGCACTGTCGTGGACGCCTCCTGCACCGGCGGCATCCCCGAGGGGTCCGCAAGCCGATGCGTGATCCGGCGCGGCGGGAGGGGCTGGCCCCGAGGAGCAGCGAGCAGGCGTGTCCATGGGTCTGGAGCCTGGCCAGCGCCAGCGGCTCAGGGGATCGGTGTCGGATCCTGGACATGGTCGGCGGCGGCTCATCAATGGGATCGGCGGCGTCTCCTGAAGAAGATCGATGGCTCCCGTCGAGGTAGCGCATGGATCGGCGGCGGCTTGATGTGCGAGGGCGGCGGCGAAGGGAGATCAGAGACGGGGCGGCGGCAAGGGTCGGCGGCAGGGAGATCGGAGATGGGGCGGAGGAAGGGAGATCAGAGGCGGGGCGGCGGTGAACGAGTCGTGCGTGCGAGTGCTTCGAGGGCAGGAGGAATCCCTCGTACGTGCGAGGGACTGGTTAATTTTTGTAGGTTTTCTTCGTAGATTTTTAGTAAATAAATGGATTCAATCATGTGACTCTAATTACTTCGGATTGTTATGTGCACACTAAGCGGGGTGTAGTTAGGAAATAAAATGTTTTCTAATTAAAGTGATTGAGTGATTTAAGGTAAGGTTAATTAATTTAGATTTGATTTTTAGTGATTGTTAGTAAAGTATGATGTGTCTTTAAAATCTTTTATTTATTTCCTTAAAATCTATTATTTGTTTCCTAAAGAAATTTGCAATAATGGGAGGTATCGGTTGATTTGGATAAGTTAGTAAAGTTAGATCCGTGATTGCTAGTACGTTTGGAAAGTGCTGATTTGCAAGGAAAGAGCTGAGGGGTAAATAAACCGGTGAATAAGAAACCAGCATCGAAAAAATCTACGACGGTTAACCTACGAAAAAAAAATCGGACGAAAGTGGTGGGACGAAAATTGACCGTGGGACGAAAATTGACCGGCGGTGACTACCAACTGCTTCATTAGAAGTAGAGATTAGTAATAAGTCATCGGACCATCCGTCCAGACATATAAGGGCAATATACGGAGTTCAGTTGTAGATGCTCTAAATTCATGCAATGCTTGTACGCAAAGACAACCACTGCGATAGCGCATAGTTATACCTAGCTGAAATGAAGCTCGTTTAAAATTTTTGAACCACATCCACTTGGTATTTTTTGGTAACCGCATTTACTCGCCCCTTCTTGGTATTTTTTGGGTATTCGGTTGCCAAAACCATGGTGGGGGTCGAGATTCGCGACGACGGGAGATCACGCGAGCGGTGAGAGCATCTATAGCCGTGATGGGCTAATTCGGCCCCTCAAACGCCCGCGTAATTGTCTGGGCGCGTCCGTTGACACTGACCATGCACGCCTTATATTTCCCTCTTCACGTCCGTATATCCCATATCCAGCATCCTATATCCATACTATACATGCAACATAAAGCTACTCTACGTGATCAAACAACGGGCAACAAAATCGGCTGCAAACAGACATAAACGAACTTGGCATAACCAAGAGATCATCTGAGTTCATCGCTGGAGAAGTTCTTAACATCAACAACTAAAAACGATGTAAACATAGGAGGAGGAGCAGGATCATCACTTCCGCGCCGTGCCTTTGCCCTTCCGGTCGCCGGCGTAGCTGCAGGCGTCCGCGGCTGGTGGAGGATCTTGGTCGTCATTGGAGGTGGAGCTATCGTCATCGCCATTGTCGGAGTCGGACTCAGACAAGACTATCAACTCCTTCACCGCACGGACGGTCTGGTCCTGTTGCCTCTTCAACTTGGCGACCCGAGCCGCCTCCGCCTCCCGCTTCGACTGCTCTAGTGCTAGCTGGAGCGCCTTTGTGTTCTTCCGCCGGAGGTGGCGAGCGTCCGTCTCCGCCGTCGTGAGCGACCGGCGGTAGAACCATGCGACGAGCCGCTCGTCCTCGTCGGGCTCTACCGGCATCCCGCGGTGACAACGCAAGGACCGCTCCATTGCATCCCTCTCCCTTGTCCGCTGCCTCTTGCGGTGGGCGTGCGCGTCTCCGATTTCAGAGTGCGCGTATGGGCCGGCGGCGCGGTCACTAGCGCCCACCGCCCGCGCGGAGGAGCGGCAAGTGGGGGAAGGGGACGGCGCGGGTGCGGTACGGACCGCGCTATATCCTGCCGGAGCTGAGCGCGGGCTGGGAGGGTCCAGCTCTAGCGTCCTCGATGCGCTAGCGCGGGAGCTGCGGTGACGCTGCAGATTCAGAGCCGCCCCGGTGTCCACCTTGGACTGCTCCAAGGCGATGCCTAGGGTCAGGTCCTTGACGTAGTCGAGGTCGGAGCCGGAGTGGCTGCCAGAGCTCAACATTGCGACGGATTGGATCGGAATGTGGGAGGGGAGAGGACGGGATGGCGGGAGAGAGGCGAGTGGAGTGAGCTAGGGTTCGAAGCTAGACGCTGTATTGGGGATTTTGTGGGAGCTGTGAGACCGGTGGTGGGCCAGCCTATCAGGCGGACGAGCCTGGACGTGCGCGAGCCATCCCTTATTCGCCGTAGACTTTGGCTGGATATGAGGGATGCTGGACAACCCGGATTTAAGGCAGATTTGAGGCATCCGGGTGGGTTGATGTTTTGAAACCGGTAAGTGACCGGACCGCCCGCCCGGGCATGTGTTTGAGACGCGTTTGGGGCAGCCGGCTGTAGATACTCTGTCACCCTGACGGGACTACTAGTGAAAACCTTTACGTTATCTGAACAGGTGATCAACTTTATATTTTCTGGCAACAAAGTTGAAGAATTTGCAGCGAACCTGTCGCGGAATTGGATTGCGGCCAGGTTGGCCGAAAACAGGGAGCGCCGACACAGATCTCCAACAAAACGGAGGGCACACTCACGCACATGCTCCTACGATGCAGCACCTACGCACGAACGGGAACACGCTCCCTGCCAACCTCGATCGATCCATCCACGCCTTATCTTTACCTATACCAGTTGCAGTGCAGTGGCCATCAAGACCATCCTCGCCGACAAGACCATCCTCTCCATGGCCAGGAAGCATTCCTTCGACGACGCGCCGGACCACATCAAGAACACCTCCTTCCACTAGTTAGATCCATTAGTAATGCCCAATAAACCGTGTATGCCAAAGTGCATAGCGTACAGTGATCAGCAAGGGAGGTCAGGAGTGCTCCCGGATAGTCTTGTACTCCGAGTGCAATTGCTCATTTCATAATATAATTTTCATCATGCAAGTAGCCTTGTACAGCATCTTTTGAGCTAGCAATACTGAAAGATGTACCAGCATTTGTTTAACCAATATTTTCCAGCTACCGTGGCTATTTTTATGAATCTGTCAGATTATATAAAAAGTTAAGCAACCTCAAGCTGACGTTTAGTTTAATCTTGTTGGCACGCTGCCACCCACGTGACACATCGACTTGATCAGCTAAGAACATATAGTAAACCTCATATCCTAGTTTCTACTACTTAGCAAATTCACCGACAGTGCCGTTTTGATCCAAGGTGATCCAAGCTCCGAAATTTATAAGATTTAGAATTTAATATAGAACCAGTTCGTCTAAAATTCTTTGGATTTGAACAACATTAGTCCAATTATGACACGGTTCCAATAGAAGTTTATCCTTGCTACATAACTTTCTTTTGCGATTTCATCCCTACAAGAAGGATTGGACACGCTTCGCTTTGCTGTTGTTGGATTTCACAAAGATAATTTTTGGTTTGGCATGGGAGAAAGATGATGGAGTGTTTTCTTGATTTGGTTCTCAGTGGGATTTGTTAGCGATGTGATTATGTGTTATTTGCTAATCAACAAATAGTTATCTGGGGAAGTTCCGGTCCAATTTTTTTTACTTATGTTGGGAAGTTTTTTGCGTTGGTAGCCTCATGTACTATATTGGTGCCATGGTGTCACATGCTGGCGCTTCTTTTTTTAGATGGTGAGAGGGTGCACAACATATGACTAGTGTGTTTTTATGAGCTGGTTGCTGTTGATTAATTTGAGAAATCATTGACCCAGTCAAAATCATGAATCAAATTCAAAATTGAATACCTCAACCAAATGAAAGAGCTTGTCGAGAAATAGCTGACCTGATCAAAATCATAAATCAAATTCAGATTTTAGAACTTCAATTCAGTAGGATGGATCCAAAATTAAGGAGCATACATGATAGCTAGTAAAAAACCTTAACGTTATTTGAACTAGACGATACCCCGCGTGTTGCTGCGGTAAATTTGTTAAAAAATGCGGAGATAGACTAAAAATTATCTACATCTAATGAAAAGAAAATATTAGTTTGAAAATCAATAAAAGAAAGTCTCTAAAAACATAATATAAAATTTGGAATTACCGTTAAAAATATCATTTCGAACAAACATGTAAAGGATGACTAACACGCATGCATGATGTGGCAACGTTATATGCATAGACTAATGCAAAAATAATTGCAATTTATTAGTTAGCTTATGTGGCAGATTTTGCAGCTTGATGGGAGAGAAGACTTAAATGCATGGCCTTATTGGGGACCTTCGCTTATGTGACAGATTTTGCATGGCTTAATGGGAGAGAAAACTTAAATGCATGACCTTATTGAGGACAATGGGATGGATACTTTGCATATTAAAAGAATTAGGACCAACTTCTTAAAAACATAAGATAAGAAAAGATAAGATAAGCAATAAACTTTACAGACGGGTCTTGGGTGCACGGCGCAGTCGTAAAAGGCGAGCGGGCGTGTCGGTGTTGATTGCGTATGTCTGGCAATGCCTGTGTGGTGTCTCGAGAGGTACAACGACAACGTCGGAGAAGGAGGAAGCAATGGGGAGAAGGGACGACTTGGAAGAAAATGTGACCGGGAGGAGGGGGGTGTTAGTGCCCGGGGATTCGGAGTCCTACGTGCCTGCTGTCCGGACTCCCGCACCCCCCTCACCCACTTTGCTTCCAATTTGCAGGAAAAAATGCCTCCGGACCGGTCAGCGGACCGATACATGCATTGGATGGGTAAACACGTCCGAACTGCGCAGTTCGAATGTGTGTGAGCGGTTCGAGGTTGGTGTTGGAGATGCCCTAAAATGAATATAACGCATATTTATACCTAGCTCAAATAAATTTTAAATTGAGATTTACACTTCCTTTGAGAATTTTGAACGGTATCCAGTCAATTTTATTCGGTAGCCGCACCTTTTGGCCCCTCTTGGCATTTGTTCAGTATATTTCGTAGCCATGACCTTGGCCGGGGTCAGGATTCACGAGGACAGGAGATGTATGGTGGTTGTGCGAGCGGTGACGTAGCTAGCTAGTGAAAACCTTCACGTTATTTGAACAGGTGACCAACTTTATATTTCTCCGCAACCAAGGTGATGAACGAAGACAACCAACATGTTGTCGGATGGTTAGGAGGATAGGGGTATTCCCAACCCAACAGGGTTCAAGTCCTGGTAAATTCAGAATTTTCGGAGAAGACGTCCCCGTCGACTACAAGAAGGCGGTGTATGCTTGTATATACTTCTTAAAAACAGATAAGATAAGCAATCAACTTTATATATCACCCCAAAAGGACTAGCTTGCACACTGGGGAACCATACTGTTAGAGTTGTGTCGAATATTATTGTACAAGGTAGGTTACAGTTGGACTCTGAGTAGTATTGTGTTTAGATAGGATATGGAGTCGTGTCCTAGTAGGACACTTGTATCCTAGGCCTCTCATATATAGCGGGGGTAGACACACGATGTAACCTATGCCAACATAATAGCACGGGCACGCGGGGGAGCCGGCGGCGTGTGCCGGCGCCCGGGTGGCCTGTGTGCGGTATTGTGACGGTGCCATGGGGAGGAGCGCCCGTAGTCATGCCCCGGTGATGTAGCCATATCGGTGAACCTCGTTAACAAATCTCGGTGTCATGCTTGTGTGATTGCTTGGTCCTCGGTAGATCAACGGAGTGCCTCGGATTTATTCTAACAAGTGGTATCATGAGCTAGGTTATGCGGAGTGAATTGTTGATCTAGAGGAAGCGATGAAGACCGGCGGATGGTCATGGTAAACGTGCGGGTTCGCACGATTTTGGGAGGACCTTGGCAACGTCCGGAGATCGTCGGGTGAGAAGCAGTCGGAAGGAGCAGCAGCCGACCTATCATGCGTCGACGGCGGGATCATGAAGTTCTCGATGAAATCGGGATGACGTTCAGCAGCAGGACTCCACCGGATCGGATCGATCTAGTCTGGGCGAGCGGCGGCGGTGGCGGCGTATTGCGGCACGTGCGCGTGGGTAGGTGTATTGCCAACGCGTGGAATACGCGTGTATGTGCGTGCTGGCGCTGGGCGGCCGGCGGCCCAGGTGACTAGCGAGGAGGCTGCAATCCAGGCGGGCATCAAGCCCATAGCGCAAAAGCCCAGGCGTGGGCGTCTCGTGCGTGGAGCGGGCTGCTGCTAGTGGCGGGCAGGTAGCGATCACGACCATTGTTGGCAGATTCAGAAAAGGCAGCGAGAGATTTGTTAAAGGAAAAACATCTTCGCGGACAGCGCAAGCTCAATCACGGGATCAACTACTCTGTTCTTTTTGGCAAGTTTAGATTGCAGGCATTGCGTCAGGTACAGGACGCCGTGGCAAGAGGCCTAGGAGCCGGTGCATGAGGTTGCTAAATTGACGCATCGGGAGTATTTTTTGGACAAAGAAGTATGCATGGCGTGAGTTTTGAGCAAGACATGACCTTTATGTTGTTTGCAATGCGTACGCGGAGAAGCTGCTTGGGTCCAAATAATTTCTCCGATGAAAGTGCGGCGTGATGTCAAGTTGGTCAAGATGGAGCGCGTGACGAGGATGACGTCGTGCGTATAAGGCTCAGAGGGGTCTAGAGCGCGTCGTGGAAGGATCTGCAACGTATGGTGTTTTTACCAGGAGACTTGCAGGTTGGTGACACGTGCATAAGGTTCGGAGGAGCCTGGAATGTGTCATAGGGGATCATGCATATACAGGGCGTCAAGGGAATGCACAAATGTGCAGGCGGACACGACGCAGGGTGGAGCATGGTTGCAGTCGCATAATTTTGGCTAGGTCGGACTGGACAGTCTGATGGATCGACGTGGATGTTGATCAAAGCAGAAGACGGCGGTGATTTCAGCGACGACGATGTAGGAGCGCGATGCTAATGGTGGCCGACTTCTGGGGGCGTGGAAACATGTGGTGCGGGTCTGAGGGCTTGTGAGGCTTCGACAGACTATGGCGCGGGGTTGATTCAAGACGGTGCACATGAGGGCTTGGAGTCGACAGGGCGCGGGAGGGTGGAACGTACAACCACCATGGAGTCACGTTGAAGGTGGAGTTGGAGTCTGGTGGATGACTACACTCTGTGCTAATGGAGGGGTTACGGCGTAAATGCATGGAGAGTCGAAGCCTATTTCAGCGGGATAGCGAGAGACACGTGGATCGGGCTGGGGCCCAATGGTCTGATGAAGACGTGATACTCGGCATCGGTCGGTAATGATCGGTGGTTCTCTGCAGTGAGGGTTGAGGCAGTGAGGGCTAGCTACCTGGGAGACTCGACCAGGGCAGCAGAGGCTCGGCGCAGTGATAGCGGCGAGGCGTGCGGTAAGCACGGGACACAGCGACAGACTAAGGCACGGGTGGTCAGACATGTGGTCAGAAAAAATTGTGCAGTGGGCGCTGAAGCAGTGTTGACGAGTACCAGATTCAAGTTAGTGACAGGGTCTATCGATGTCGGTTGATGGACAGGAGTTGACCATGGAGAATCTGAGAAAGTGACGGAAAGTCTAAAATTGTCAAAAGCTGGGAGAGTACATGGTCGTATATTTTGTGGCGTTCGGTTCACATGGCAAAGTGCGGATGACAAGACAGAAGGAGGCGGAGTGCTATAGCTATGGGACATGTCAAAGACTATCCGGGAAAAGGGTGAGACAACTGTGAATTTGACTTAAGGTGACACAGGACGACGGTGAAATTCCTTCAAGTTTCAGATAGACGTTCAAGCAAGAGCGGTGGCATTGAGTTCAGAAGTTGGGAGCACAAAGTAGAGTAATTAGAAACTTAATTTTGCTCGAGGGTTGACTGTGAAGAAGACGAGAAGGGACTACAGTTGCAGGTGGAGTCACATGGAGTCTGGGAGTAGCAGCGGTGCTCATGACGTATCTCAAGTCCAATGTACATGGATGTTCGACGCACAGACGAATTCAAGGTGGTGGAGAATATTCGCCAAGGTGGAGTTTGTTAGAGTTGTGTCGAATATTACTGTACAAGGTAGGTTACAGTTGGACTCTGAGTAGTATTGTGTTTAGATAGGATATGGAGTCGTGTCCTAGTAGGACACTTGTATCCAAGGCCTTTCATATATAGCGGGGGTAGACACACGATGTAACCTATGCCAACATAATAGCACAGGCACGCGTGGGAGCCGGCGGCGTGTGCCGGCGCCCGGGCGGCCTGTGTGCGATATTGTGACGGTGCCATGTGGAGGAGCGCCCGTAGTCATGCCCAGAGATGTAGCCATATCGGTGAACCTCGTTAACAAATCTCGGTACCGTGCTTATGTGATTGCTTGGTCCTCAATAGATCAACGGAGTGCCTCGGATTTGTTCTAACACATACCAGCCAAACAAAGGATTGGCAGGGAACTGCTTGCGGCGTATGATTGCTGTCGGGTTGGCCGTAAACTGGGAGCGCCCACACCACACACATCGCCAACAAAATGGAGGACACGCTGACAGCTGACAGACACTGCACTCACACACATGCTCCTACATACTCCTACGTGTTATCGTACGGACCAACACGCTCCCCGCCAACCCCGATCAATCCAGGCAAATTTAATAATTTTGAGTTATGAATGAAATCATTTCATAAAATAAACTTTCTAAAAAAAATCACTCAGCTGACCTTTTTGTGTGGCGCCCGACACGAAGACGTCATACTACACCGTGTAACGCCTGACTGACAGGCGCTACACGCCTGACCAGCGTAGCACCCCGGACTGTTAAAAAATTACTAAATCAATGTGCAACGCCTAAGAACTAAGCCCCACACTATACAGTGTAGCGCCTAACCTCTAGGCGATGCGCTATACAGTTGCCGCTGCCTGCAGGCTGCATCGCGTGCAGCAAACACAGGGCTACAAAACTGCTAGCACTAGTAGTAGTACTCCAACGAGACAAGAAAGCTGCTTGCCGCAGCAGGTGCATCTGCATGCACTGCTATTCCATCCATCCAATCCTTGATGCAGCTGTTGCAACGTACAGGGAGTAAAGAGAAGGCTGCTGCGCGTGTATCCGTTCCGGCCTATCTGAAAAGACGTGATACCCAGCTGCTGCATGCGATGGAGGCAAATTTGACAGATTTGACCTATAGACGAAATCAAATCATAAAATGAACTGTCCGTGAAACTATTTCACGCGGCTGACCCGTGGCGCCTAGCTCTCAGGCGCTGCACTAGTGCAACGCCCGGGAGCTAGGCGCTGCACACTGACTTAGTAATTTTCTGAACACACGGGTGCGACGCTGGCCTGTAGCGCCTATCTCTAAGGCGTTGCACAGTGTAGTGTGGCGCCGTCGTGTCGGGCGTCACACAGAAAGGTCAGCCGCGTGAAATAGTTTCACAGATAGTTCATTCTGTGATTTAATTTCGTCTATAGGTCAAATTTGTCAAATTTGCCTGCGATGGATGGAGATGGAGGCGAAGTTCCTTGCGCTCGCTTGAGGCGACGTACGTGCAGTGCAGCGCAGCTGTGCAGGATCCTACTCGATACGTATAGTGCAACGCCCGGAGGCTAGGCGCTACATTATATAGTGTGGCGTCTAGTTCTTAGGTGCTGCACATTTACTTAGTAACTTTTAGGCAGTCCGGGGTGCGACGCTGGCCAGGTGTGTAGCGCCTGTCAGTCAGGCGTTGCACAATGTAATGTGGCGCCTCCGTGCCGGGCGTTACTTAAAAAGGTCAGCTGAGTGAATTCTTTTTAAAGGAAGTTCATTTTATGAAATGATTTTAATCCACAAGTCAAAATTGTCAAATTTGCCATCAATCCACGCCTTATCTTTACCCAGTTGCAGCGTAGTCACCAACAAGAATAAAGGCACGAGGCGCGTGAGATGGTTTTTATATGCGGACCAAGAAGGCGGCGCCACCTGTGCTCTGCCGCAGCACACCACCGCTCGTCTGGAAACCACGTTCTTGCTTCCCATTGTATCAACTGAGCTCGCTATCCTCTCCGCACGTTGAAGTCGGGTTTCACAAACCGGACGAAATTCATCAAAGTTTGGATAGAAAATAGCACAAGTCATCCTTACATAGCATGCAAATAAGTCTAGTACAACAATAGTTTAAATTCAACGAGCTTAACCGGATGTTCAATAAGCTTTTCATGAACGGATCATGTCGTCACCCATACTGCGGCTCCAGCTTCACCCAACAACGTGGGTACGTAAAAGGTTGTCCCTCTATCATGTGGTACATCATGACAACGCTTACGGGACAATGTATAGAGCAACATTGAGTGAGTGAATGATTCAATCAACAAGTTGAGCAAGAATGACCAATGACCACATTACGGTACGATCTTCTCCGTTGCTGCGCCCAATGGCCACATTGCCTTCAGCTGAGTAACCGTGTCACAACACTTGGTGATGGTAGTCTGGATGGCGTACCATCGATACGATAACAACTGCACATTGAGATCATGGATGATGTGCATGTCATGGGGAGCAATGTGCTTTCGCGCGTGAAACGAATCATGCACACGCTGCTAGAAGATCCCTCTTCTGCTACAGCCTACGAACTCCGTGGGTATGGCCAACCCCTCATCGCACAACAACTCATCCTCCATGGTCGAGTACCCCCATCATTCTTTGTGGACTAAATAAACAACATGCCATTCAAAAATAAGCTCAATTACACTTGACCGAACACCTGCCAAGCATGGTGTCAGCTATGGATGTTGTCGATGCGTGTCGGTGCTGATTGCGTACGTCTGGCAATGCCTGTGTGGCGGCCGGAGAGGTACAACGACAATGTCGGAGAAGGAGGAAGCAATGGGGAGAAGAGGCGGTTTGGAAGAAAATGTGACCGGGAGGGAGGTGGGTTAGTGGCCGGGGATTCGGAGTCCTACGTGTCTGCTGTCCGGACTCCCGCACCCCCCCCCCCTCCCCAATTTGCTTCCAGTTTGCGGGAAAAAGTGCCTCCGGACCGGTCAGCGGACCGATGCACGCATTGGATGGCAAAACACATCCGAACCGCGCAGTTCGAGTGAGTGCGGGCAGTTTGAGGGTCGCTGTTGGAGATGCCATAAAATAAGTATAACGCATGGTTATACCTAGCTCAAATAAATTTAAATTGAGATTTAAAATTCCTTTGCAAATTTTGGACGATATCCAGTCGGTTTTATTCAGTAGCCGCATCTTTTGCCCCCTCTTTGTTCAGTATATTTGGTAGCCATGACCTTGGCCGGGGTCGGGATTCGCGACGACGGTAGATCTGCAATGGTTGTGCGAGCGGTGACGTGGCTAGCTAGTGAAAACCTTTACGTTATTTGAACAGGTGACTAACATTATATTTTCCCGCAACCAAGGTGATGGATGAAGATGAACCAACATGTGGTTGGATGGTTAGGAGGATAGGAGTATTTTCAGCCCACAAGGGTTCAAGTTCTGGTAAATTCAAAATTTCCGGCGATGCTTGTTCAGTGGAAGAAGACGTTCCCATCGACTACAGGACGGCTACGATGACTTCGAGTGTATGCTTGTATATATGAGTGTTTATGTTTGTAGCGTGTTAAAAAGAAAAGTTGATCAAGGAAGGATTTGCAGCGAACCACTCGCGGAATTGGATTGCTGCCGGGTTGGACGAAAACAGGGAGCGCCCACACAAGACAGATCTCCAACAAAACGGAGGGCACACTCACGCACATGCCCCTACGTGTTATCCTACGCTCCCTGCCAACCCCGATCGATCTTTATCCAGTTGCGGTGCAGTGGTCATCAAAAAGTATCAGAGGCGAGTCACGTGGATTGGCCTTGGTTTTTATATGCGGACCATCTGTGCTCTGCCGCGTCGCCGGCCATCCCGCACGCCCGCCGCTCGTCTGAAAACCACGGTCTCGCTTCCCACCGTATCAGCTCGCCTTCCTCTCCGCGCGCACGCCGGTTTCGCGGTTTCTTGCATGCGGCCTATAAATCCGGCCGGAGCACCCAGCTCTGCCCCATCTCATCTCACACAACCGCTACTCATCTTACCTGACACACTTCACTTCCTTCGGTGATCTCTTGCCACCAAGCTCTGCACCCGCGAAGATGTCGACGGTGACCCGCGCCTACCTCGACCAGAGACTCGCCGCCGCCAACCGCTGCTCCAGAGGTACTAACCAAAACGACATGATGTCCCGCCGGTTCACCATGCCGGCAACGCTCTTGCCGCTCTGTTCTACTCCAGTACATTGCAGCTTTGTGTACTGTTTGTGCTGAAACTTGGTCGTCATTAACATCCCGGTGCTGAACCTGCAGAGGCCGCCATGGCCGGAGCCAAGGCCGCGGCCGTCGCCACCGTCGCTGCCGCAGTACCCACCGTAAGTAGCTAGCCGTTCAGTTCTTGGACGAGAATCCCACCAGAGTACATTGCATGTCTTAATGTGTTAGCTGTAATTTCAGCTGGCGAGCGTGAGGATGCTGCCGTGGGCCAAGGCACACCTGAACCCAACCGGGCAGGCGCTCATCATCTCCACCGTCGCCGGGATGGCCTACTTCATCGTCGCCGACAAGACCATCCTCTCCATGGCCAGGAAGCACTCCTTCGAGAACGCACCGGACCACCTCAAGAACACCTCCTTCCAGTGATTAAACCATAATAATAGATCCATTAGTAGTGCGCAATAAAAAACTGCACGCCGTCCTGGAAGTGTCTGTTGAAAGATGGTACTGTAATGTTGAGGCAGCACTTATATGAGATCAGGCGAGGCTTGCAGACAGCCAGTGGTGTAGTACTGCGCTTCTCTGAGCGCAAGAACTTATCTGATGAAGTGATCATGTATCCACCCAGTAATCTGGAATTAATAATTACTTGCATTTGTACAACTCAGGCTCACATGCCATCACCCATCTTACATTTTCTTGTTTGTGATTATCGTTTGAAATGGGGCACTGGCAGAGCATGCACAAGACCGAAACAACACTGCATCCTTTGATACCCTACTCCCCTGTTCTGCGATGGACGTCAGCATCATGCCAACCCACGGAGCGGGCTGCCGGAGGCAGGTGGCTCTGTAGGGTGGCCGGAGTAATCTTTCACTTCAAATGTTGTGTACTGCTTTTTTGAATGCGTTGTAGATTCTTATCCAGTGATTTTTTCACCTTTCGAGAAATCAAGTGATTTTTTCACCTTTCGAGAAATCAAGTGATGTTTTCACATTTTGGCACGAACATTGGCACATGCTTAGTAGTTTTAAACTTTGTGCAAATTTTGTTAATATAGGCCTAAATGACTCCTAAAATATTTTTTTATAAATTCCTATAATTGCAGAGCACAAGCATTCGACCATTTGAACTATATTGTTCACCAAAAGGAAACACAACACATCAACTCTAGCGTATTAAGATCCCCATAAGTTACCACAACTACAAATTCCTACATCTTCCCCTTGTACTTGTGTTCTCGGAGAATGTAGAAGAACAAAACAATGAAAGTGGCACAGTCTTTCTTCTCTTCCTGCAATTGTGTTCCCAAACTTGCTCATCTGCATTTCACTATGATGAAGCAGGTCCAGGTCTCTCGCTTGGCAGCATAGTAGGGTAGGTGTGTGACTCAGTGTTAACCTTGGCCTAGACATAAAATTATGACAGTATAGGGGTGGTACTGCAAGGGTTGCTACCATTCATTGGAATTCAGTAGAATTAGATGACCCTACAAATTTGTTCACCCATCAATGGCCGACACTGAGATGGCATTTTTTTTGGCATACACGTACATGATAGAGATAATGAGAGGGGGAAATCTAGTTTGCCTGTTGATGCTAACAGAGATTCATTCAAAGATGTGGATAGACAGTTGATGGAAGATGCTGCAGATGATGTTGATGATGCACATGATGATGAGATGATAAATGTTTATGACAAAGAAAACCCTGTTATTGAAGCGGGGAAGTTGCAGCCAAACATGGATGAGTTTAGGATGTGTTTCACGACTTATGCGGTCAAGTATGAGTTTGATGCCAAGACTAAGTGGACTGATAGAGAAGAAGTTTTATGTGATGTGCAGAGGATTTGATGAAAATATGAAGCCTTGCAAGTGGTACATATCTGCTATAGATGCCAACCTGATGGAAGTACCATCATGGTTAATCAAATTCCACATCAACACACTTGTATTACAAGATCACAGAGAGTACCAACCATGACATCACACATTTGGGTTGCACAAAAGATCACTGCTATTTTAGCCAAGAAACCAAGCACTAATGTAAAGCAACTTTTAATACACTTAGAAATCAGTACCTCATTAAGCTGAAATATACTACAGTGCGAAAGGCAAAACAAAGGGCAATCAAGTAATAATATGGTGATTATGCCCTCAACGGTGTGCCGCCACATCGGTTGGAAGGTCAATCGAGTCTTCTCGTCGCTGCGGTTGACGTGGCGGAGTAGTGGGTCCCAGATGGAATGAGATGGTGCGTGGGGCATACATCTATTTCCTTTGCAATCACTATTGGCATGGACTAAAATACGGAAGTTTGAGTGACAAGACTTGAATATGGAGCTTTGGCAGCGGCACAGACCAATTTTTCCATAAATATAATATATAAAAAAATCCCTGATGGGTTTGATGATATTGATTGGAAATGTATATGTTAATATTTCTTTCCTATAAACTAGATCAAAGCTTAGTCAGACGAAACTAATATACACTCTATTTTGAAATGTAGGGAGTATGCCATATCTATAAGATATCGTGACCATGGCTATTGATGATTTCTCTATACTACTCATGACTATAGGATTTATTGGCAATTATTTGGATAAGGATAACCTTTTGTTGTGGGTCGGATAAGGATAAGCTTGATGCAAAAGAAAGTGAAACATGTCGTTTAATGACATTAATTGGATAAGGACAACCTTAATGCAACCACATCTATATAAGACGACTGAACGGTACCAGTCATGACCGAAACATATCGATTGACAGACTATTGCATAATTACATATTCTCAGTTGTTCTGTGTTCTTAGGCAATGGTGAAAAATAGCATCTTCCAAGTGATCATTGTTTTTCTCATGGTGCAAGTCTGCTAGCTCATGATGATGGCAGCACCGGCAGCACATGCAGCTGCTAGACCAGTGGGGTACAATCCAGTGTGCTGCCCTAGGAACATTTACTGTTGCGGGTTCGGTGGCGCATTGGCCAATGCACCCGTGCCATCCATTGAGCCTTGATGTGTGATTTTATTCTCCTCGAGGTAGTAAGCTCAGCATATAAATGATATATGTAGTTCTATTGTTTCATGTGTTACCTATTCCCGAATATCTGTGATGCTATTTTCAAGAAGATATTGTACTAGCTACTTACCTAATAAAATGGGAGGAGATTATTATATATATTGTTTTAAATATACTACAAAGAGATTCAAATTTTTGTTTACTTTATCCTTCTGGAAACAAGATTATTTGGCTGCATTGATTTATGGCAAAAAAAAAAAACGAGTGGTGAGGTGCGTGCCTTTGGGAATTTCTGTTTTATTGTTCCGTTGGTCCTCCATTTGTCGAGATTGTCTGGGTCGTGGCAGCATGCTTTATTTTCCACAAAGGTCATAACTTTTTATAGCATTTATTCAGTAATGAAGTACATCACCAATTAGTAGAAACCAATTAGTATTGGCGATGCTTGTTTATGAATCAAGGGATCCACACTCTCTTCCTTTTTTGCAAGAAGGCCAACGCCATGTATTAAAATTGTCCAACCCTTACAACACCATCCTTACAAAAGAAAAAAAATAGAAAACATATCCTGGGTTATATCAAGGGCGTCTTCCTTCCGGACTTGTATGGCGTGAGCAAAACTCGATATCACCTTTGGATTCCAGAACAACCTTAGAGTCAGGTAAATCATTCTCTGCATTTTTCAAGTGAGTGCTCAATTCCTCAAAAAATAGTCAAATAAATAGTATACGAATATAACTTTTTATTCTTTGATGGAGCACGAAGGGATTGTTTGCCGTGGATCCTATATGCGTAATCTATCTATTAATCTATTACTATAGTAATTAGAGACTCCTCGAAATTCCCACGATTAATCAGCAAATACGAACTGCTCATCTGGTGCGACCGAATTATTACGGTGTAGATATTGTAAAATTTTCTCAAACTAATAAAGATTTAACAGTAATTATAAGCCACCCATCCGGTGGGACTAAGTTATTACCGCATAGATCAACTCATATAGTCCCTGGCCAGAATTTTGCTCCATTCTCGTAAATCCAAATAATAATCACTCAAACTCTGTTGGAAAAATAGAACCCTAAAAAATTATGATTCATTCTCTAGTCTCAATTATTCAAAGGAAAAAACACCCACCTCAATATAGGCACTACACAGTCTCTTCCTCTCCCCATTAAAAAGATCATCAACCGGAAGCAATCTCCATAAATCCATGGTCACGCATAGCATTGTCCATTGGATCTGTGATCGATTGTCTTGGTCATTGGCGGAGGCCTTCCTCAATGGTGTGGCCGAACTCGCTCTGCGGGTGAGGTCAAGATAACGCTTTGGTCCTAGGGGTTTGGTATAGGGTCTTACATAAGGAAAATGGACGAAAAATGAAGTGAAGGCAGAGAACCCATAGACAAAGAGAAGCGAAGTCTGTGCCCCAAGCTACTCAGTATGCGTACGCGGTTTTCGACACTAGATGCTGCTTGTTATTACCAACCATTTGTAGGCGGTTTGATTGTTCTGACTAAACCCGGGCAGACGTCAAGCTGGGTTGGGCTTGTAAAAGCCCGATCTTCATTTCTCAAGCCCGAGCCCGGCCCGAAGCCCAAAATACTCTCTGTTTTCAAGCCTGAGCCCGGCCCAAAATCAAGCCCGAAAGCCCGGCTTGTACGTTGTTTTTAGTGTATGCACGTGCAAGCCTGACCCAAAGCCCAAAAGGCCGTCCCGAAATAGAGATAAAGAGAAGCCCGAGCCCAGCCCAAACTATCTTTCGGGCTGTAAAACAAGGCCTGAGCCTAGCCCGAATGTGAAGCCCGGCCGGTCCCGGCCTGTCCATGCCCGGGTTTAGTTCTAACCAACACCAGCGTCGAGCTCTGCATCAAGCGATGCACACAGTAATTTATTAAAAAGTATCGGGTCTCAAAGTATGAGTAACATCTCAAGTTGCCAAAAAGGAACAAGAAATCAAACAAATAACCACAACTGGCAAAATAGGAATGTGCCTAAACACCTATCTTATTAATGGACCACCATCTAAACAGGTTATACGTAGCCCGTGCTATCATCTTCCATCGGTTGCACCCAACAGCCATAAGTCCCCTCTCTACCGCACGGTGTAGTAATGACCACTTAGGGATCTAGCTAGTCGCCTTGATATATAACCTGCAAAAAGCTTGTGATATTTGTCCTGTTAAAAACACAATCATTCCAATAGTTCCAAATATCACAAACTAATGCACAAACTAATTCGTGTCGTAGGATTGGGCTCATCCCCACCTAGCCAGTTACCAAACAAATTGGAGATAATATTAAGAGGAGGTACGTTCAATGACACTTGTATTGTTCGTCACGATAAGTTGGATATGGGTCATGTGAGACACAAATGTTGATTCGTGTCATCAGGACCGCATAACTACACCGTTTACTCCCCTGCCACCTACGTTTTAGGCCAACTCTAACCGATCCTCTACAAAATAGAGGAGGATCCGTCCGAGCAAAGCTTGGTGGAGTACATTTACTCCACTAACTTTTGGCCGGACATAGTCGATCCCCTAAATATAACAGAGTGAAACTTATAATTAGCTTATGCAATTCATCGAACACTTGGTGTGCGTCTGCTTGGGGACTCCGGCACGGTGAGCACCCCGGCGGCGAGGAAAACGGGTTAAACACGTAGCTGACCAGGATGCAGACGTTGACAAATAGCTACCACGGAGATGGCAAGCTAGACATTGCCAATTGCAGCGTGTAGGTTCCGCTGGCAAGCTAGACATTGCCAATCACCGTCCAGCACCGTTGCTACTCACATGATCCTGCTCGGCCTGCAGCCCGCCTCGTACCCCATCGCGTGCTGCAGCTCCTTCTACTTCCCCCTGACGGACAGTGGCGGAGCTAGCATTTGACGTCAGGGTGGTCCACCCCCCCAAATTCTTTTTTGACAAAAATATGACATTTGAACGTTCTCACTAGTTATCGGTATCACATAGAAATATATCAATATGGTCTTACAAACGCACTAGAATTCTCAGTTAAGACTAATTTTTGCATAAATAAGCCTACATAGTACATACTATATGGACCATAGACATACCTTGAGAAGTTCAAAAAGCCTATGTTTCTTGCTTACACTTCTGCATTATCATGAAGGTATAATGAAAGTAATTGAGGCTGAATTCAAGCCTTTGTGGTTTCATTCAAGCCAACTAAAATTTTACATCATTTCTGCATATAGACCGATTTAAACATATTAAAGTACTTGTGCAAAATTATCAATGTGTTCATCACTTCATGTAAAGGGAATTGGGGCAAAAAGGCAAACCCTAGTCTGAAATTGGGGCAAAAAGGCAAACCCTAAGTCTGAAATTGGGGCAAAAAGTACCTATAACTTGTTTGCCGCCGTGGTGGCCGGGCTGGGCTTTCCTGGGTGGCGCCCGGGCCGGCGGGAATCCGGACCGCCGGAGCACAGGGCAGGGGCGCGGCTGGACTACGCGGGCAGCCAGTCGCAGGGCAGGGGGCGGCCGGACTGAGCAGGCTGGGCTCCGAGCTCCGGTGGGCGGCGGGCGACTGGCGAAGCCACGAGGAACGGCGAAGCCGCGACGGCGAGGTGGCTGGCCGTCTGGGTGTCAAGTTTGGTCATAACGAAGACGAGTTGCTGCGCGAGGGGGCGAGGGTTCTCCTCGTGCGTTCGTCCCTGTATAGATTAGTGGGCCTTTTTTTTTGCTCTCTGGCCCAAATTAGAGATATAGGTATACAAGCAGTTTCAAAATCCCAGGGTGGGCCGCGGCCCACCCTGGCCACCCTGTACATCCGCCACTGCCGACGGAGGACTGCACCCCGCCACCGGGCTCGACCATGTAGTGCCTGAAGGGCCTGAACTCCTCAGTTGGACAGGCCTAAGGAAAGCTGAAGCTGGATGGCGTCGTCGGCTGCCTGCGAGATGGGTGCCGACAGTGAGTGTGGTGCTGCGTGGCACGATGGCAGCATGAGCTGCAGCTTGAGGTCGTGCCGAAAGCTCATGCCACATGCGCTCGGGATGGGACGTGGCACTAGGCGGCGACCCAGTGAGAAGCCAGTGGTGGAGGCGAGGTCTCTGGGGGAGGGGGGGTGGCCGAGGCTGCGGGTGGTCACCTAGGGGCGGCGGAGGAATAGGGTGGCCACAGAGTGGGGATGGCGCGGTCTTAGGGGGTGGCCACAGATTTTACTCGGCCGTCTCCAAGAGGAGTAAATTTAGAGGTTGGGTAGACGGATGAGTAAAATTTATCCACCCTATGAGTTTTAGTACTCCCTCCCTCCGAAAAATCTTGTCCCTTAAATGAATGTATTTAGCACCAAGTTAGTGCAAGATACATCCATTTGAGGGATAAGCTTTTCCGGATGGAGGGAGTACTTTGGTTATGTGCAGCATAAAGAAGGAAAATCGAATTTATCCTCCCTTATAGCCCGATAGGGAATCAGTTAGACCTGGTCTCATTAAGTTGTCCTTTGTTAAAATTACTCATTGTGCACGAATAACCTAAAGATCTTGATTTTAAAGGGGCCTTTGATTTTTAAACTTGATTTCAGCACGTCCAAAGACCGGTGTGGGTATTACAGGCGATGTTTGTTCGCAACTGCTTCTAGTGCCCGTTTTTCCTACCACTCCCTCCGTTTCTAAATATTTGTCTTTCTAGATATTTCAACAAATGACTACATACGAAGCAAAATGAGTTAATCTGCATTCTAAAATATGTCTATATATATTTGTATGTAGTAATCCATTTGAAATATCTAGAAAGACATATATTTAGGAACGGAGGGAGTAGTGAATATTGGTTCCGTGCATCTATTTGGGATGATTGCTTTGCTCATGGTGTCCTTCGGTGAGTCGGGGTCGTTGGTCGCTTACGTGCAGCTATGAAGTTATTCGTGCAGATTTTTCTTAATTAATAAAAATTAAAGTCTTTTATCGATTTAAGGCCAACTCCACCGCATGATCCTAAACGGACGTCCGGTTTGGCCGGATTTCGTCCCTTTGGGGCGGCAATGGGTTCATCCATGTCCGCTTCTGCCTGTTGGGTTGTGAGTGCGCCCAACGCGCGGCCGCACCTGAAATCATGTTCGGGGTGGACGTGATTAAAAAAACAGAAAAACTAAAATGAAATGCAGAAAAAAGTAAATAAACACAAATATAAAAACATAAAACATATATTAACCATCGCGGCCACAAAACGGTACAGTTCCATGGTTCACATTGCAATAATTAACATAAAAAACAAAATAAAACCGCCGCCCGCGCGCTCCTGCCGTGCCCGTCGATGCCGTGGTCATCGCCGTCTTCTCAGTGGCCGTCGTTGTCGTCGTCGTCGCTGACGAGGTCGACGTAGTTCGGCGGCGTCCAGAGGTGGGACAGCGGTGCATGGTACACGGGGGCGGGCTGGAAGGCGGGAGGTGCCTGCACCACCTCCTCCTGTGGCGACGCCTCCGCTCCGGTGACCGCGGCGGCGTGGGGGCATCAGTTCACGCCCCCCACGGCGTTGGCCATCTCCGGAGCCGTGCACGACCAGCTCCACTGCTGGCCCACCAGGCCCTGGTGAAACGCGGCGACCGGCTCCTCCTCCATCACCTCCTCCGCTCACACCATCTCCAGCTCGCGGATGGCAACGTCGTCGGCCGCAGAGAGGGCTATCATCTCCTCGAGGCCCTCCCATTGGCGCTCATCGTGCGTGTTCATGGAGTCCTCCATGACACGTTGCATCGGTCGGGCCTCCTCCTCCGCTGTCATGCCAGGAGGTGGTAGTGGAGACGGAGATGGCGAAGGCGACGACGTGGGCGTGAGGCCGCGCACCTGGGGAGCACGCACAGCGCGCTCTCGACGTGGCCACCACGGCCCCGACGAGGTGCCGACAAAGAAAGAGGCACGTCGCACGTCGTGCTCGTCCCTTAACCACGTGTCCCAAAGCACGGAGTCGGGGCGTACCTGGAGTCGTAGTACAGGTCGTCCGGCAAGAGGCGGCGGTGGCGCTCGATCTCCTCACGACGCGCACGGCCGCTCGTCGGGACAGGCGGGATCGGGACCTGGTCGGCGGAGAGATGCCAGTTATTGGGGAGGTGCACGTCGCTCCACGGGAGCGGCGTCCTCGTCTCCCAATAACGCAGGCACACATCGGCACTGATGTACTGCCGGCCGCGCTCGCCGCCGGCCGTAGGGCCGACGGTGAATGGGGCAGGCGCGGGGGCCCGACGCGGTGGTGATGCGGGCTCCACTTTCACGGAACCGCGGCGGCGGCCCGAGGACGAGCCAGCCTCGCGGTCGTGCTTCCCTTTGTGGCCGTGGTTCCAGACCCCCATGGCTGCAAGGCGGTTGGCCGGCGAGATCGAGGACGGGGAGAGGCTAGGGTTTGGGGCGTGTCGGGTTTCGAGGAGGCAGCACAGGCTAGAGTGGGGAGTGTGGACGATGGCCAGTCCACGGATTTCCCATTTAAGAAGGACGGCGACCGTTCGCCTGGGCGGATGACAGGTGGGACCGACCGCGCGTGTGCATTAGTATCGGGCAGTGGGAGGTATGTGGCCGCCTGCCACGCGGCCCCGAGGCGGACGAGCGAGCGTCCGTTTGCTGTCCGCCATGACCCAAACCGCGCGCATGTTTGCACTCAAAATGAGTCGGTCCAGAGACAAAACGGACCAGATGGGTGCAGGCCGTCGCGCGCTGGGCCGTCTGGTTGTCCGTTTTACCTCAAACGGACGGCCGAACGGGGTGGGGTCGCGCGCTTGTGTTGGCCTAACAAATCAATTAGCATTATGCCGAGGAGGGAGGCCAGCCAAACTGGGGGTTTGCACCTAGCCGCCGGTGGAACTAGCCTGATCCGCCGATTGCCGACGCGGCTAGGCGAGCTAGGTAGGCCAAAAACAAGGAGCGCCCAGACAGACAGAAATGGAGTGCACGCTGACTGACACTGCACTCACGCACATGGTCCTACCTACTAGTACTACGTGTTATCCTACGCACGCTCCGTGCCAACCCCGATGGACGTCTGCCTCCTCTTATCGGTTGCAGAGTCTAGTGGAGCGCCCGCCCATCACGTGCTCCCGTTTTAATATGACCAACGAGGCGACGCCACAGTACCTGTGCTCTGCCTCTGCCCCGCCGCACCGCCCGCCGGTTCTACCAAAACCACGGTCTTGCCTCCCACCGTATCAACTCGCTTTCCTCCCCGCCCGCCGGTTGCGCGGTTTCCGGCAACCTATAAATCCCGCCGGAGCACCTTGCTCTGCCCATCTCATCTCATCTCACTCACACTGCTTACTTGACTTCACTACTTAGCTCACTTCCTTCGGATCTCGTGCCACCAAGCTTTCTTCCACGGCAAGGCAACGGCCACGGCCACGAAGATGTCGACGGTGACCCGTGCCCACCTCGACCAGAGGCTCGCCGCCGCCAAGCGCTGCTCCAGAGGTAACCAAAACGATGGTCGTTCTGCTGTTAACATTGCAGCCTATGCACTGAAACTTGATCGCCATTAACACGCCTGTGTTGCTTCGGAACTGCAGAGGCTGCCATGGCCGGAGCCAAGGCCGCAGCCGTCGCCACCGTCGCTGCCGCAGTCCCCACAGTAAGTAGCCATTCAGTTCTTCCACGAAATCCTTGCACGGTTAATAGCATGTCTCATGAATGCGCTATCTGTAACCTCAGCTGGCAAGCGTGAGGATGTTGCCCTGGGCGAGGGCGCACCTGAACCCAACCGGGCAGGCGCTCATCATCTCCACCGTCGCCGGGATGGCCTACTTCATCGTGGCCGACAAGACCATCCTGTCCATGGCAAGGAAGCACTCCTTCGAGGAAGCGCCGGAGCACCTCAAGAACACCTCCTTTAACTAATTAGACTATAATAGATCCATTAGTAGTGCGCAATAAACTACACACCGGCCCATACGGCCGTACGTGTCTGCTGAATGATAATATAATGTTCAGCGAGAGAGGCGAGGCGATGCAGATCAGGCCTCGCGCTTCTATCCGTGCAAGCACTTATCTGATGAAGTTACCATGTAATCCAGCCAGTATTCTTGGATAAATGAATACTACTAGTATATTTGTACAACTCTAGTTCATCTGCCATGACTCATCTTACATGTGGCAGAGCATAAAAAAAAATCTCCGACGCCGGCCCCTAAAACGGACACTATACCCGTTTGTGAGCTGGTCATTTGACGCTAATCCATCAAACGTCCAGGCACATTTCAAATAGATTTTAAGCAAACTAGATAAAGCTCATATAGATCAAACGATTTTCATTTAATCCAGGTCAAATTCATTACATTTTAGATATATTTCAACTAAACAAAACCGGACGACACTGTTTAACCCGGCCTAAATATTCGTCGGTCGTGGAGGCCTCCGTGTTCCGCATCATGTCTTTACCATGTCCGGCAAGTTCAGTGGCCGCAAGCTTTTGTGAAGTGAAGTTGCCGGAGGGAAAGAATATAAGATGGGAAACGACAAACATGGGACCCGAGACTTGCCCACATCTTTGTCCCACCTCCTGCTCTTCCCGGCCAGAGTCCATCATGTGGACGTTGCCGGACATGGATGGATCGGCCTCGTGTCTGTTCCGGTTGGCCACGAACCGTGCTAGCGGCGCGACCAACGCGGAACTGGCGACGTTTGTGATGTTTCTGCCCCCTCTTCGTCTGTCTCCGCATCGATCTCCGTGAGCAGGGCGTTAGTCTCCGCTTGCAGGACGCACTGCCGCCATCGCTCACGAGGAGTGTCGTGAACTGCGGCCAACGACCATGAGGCCAGTCCATTCAACATTTCCGACACGGAGGTTGTGTCATCTCCAACGACAAGTACAACCAGGATAGTTTGATCTATGTACGATGTAGTACGTGGTTTAGTTTTACGTTCCATGGTGTAGCATAAAAAAAGTAGAGGGTGAGGTTTGAGGTTTAGAGCATCTCTAGCAGACCCCTAAAACGAGGACATGTAAACTCAGTTTACAGTTCGCTCGTTGCCTCGGATATGAGCCTAAAACCTCCGTGAAAGAAGAGAAACTGTAAATGAAACTGTAAATTTTGAATTCAAGACTTTGCGGAAGAAATAGAACGAGTTCATAGTTCTTGATCAGCATACATAGTTCATACATACACTAGATTACACTAAATAGCTAGGCGGATAGGCAGCCACCGTAACCGTACAGCCAAAAATTGGCTCACTGGAGCCATCATGGTGTGGTGGCGACGCTGCGGCGGTGGACATCATCAGTCGTCGGAGACGAGGACGACGTAGATGTCGTCCTGCGCCTTCTTCTCGCGGCGCCATGTGTCTTGGTTGTCGACGAACTCCTTCTTTGCGAGCTCCTGCTCGAGGACATCGTCGAGGTTTGCAAGGGATCGCCGGTGCCACTCCTCCTCCCCCTCCCCCCCCCCCCCCCCCCCGCACACTGCGCGGCATGATTGCCTACTTGAAGATGTCCGCTTCGGCCCCCCTGGGGGGGGGGGGGGGGGGGATCCTCTGGCCCGATGACGCCACCGCCCGACAGCACTGGCTACGCCTCGAGCTCCCGCTTCACCACGTGGAAGGCCGGGAGATCCACCGGCTCCCTTTTCACCAGTGTGAGGTGCGGCGTGCGGGGACTGGACCCCCGACGGAGGAGGAGCCCGTGCCGGCGGTCGTACTCCTCCGTCTCACGGAGGAGGAGCGGCTCCAGGGAGTGGAGGCCATGGTTGGTGTACTTCTTCGCTGCGCGCTTCCTCGCGCCATTCGCTCGGACACACCGCTGGTGCTCGGGGTCGTCCCTCCTGCCGAAGGCTGGAGCTCCACATTCGGCCCCACATAGTGACGTTCGGCGGCGGAACTGGACTCACCGGCGATGAGAAATAGAAGGGGGATTGGGGAGGATTGAGGAAACACGGTGGTGGGGGATAGGGTTTTGACCCGTATCGGCGCCGCGAACCCGTAGGCATCCACATTTTGTGTAGGCATAATATTGCATCATCTATGCTACGTGAAATGTTAAGTTATTTTTAAATAGAGATAAAAGATTTGCCTCAGCTATTAAGTAAGAAAAGAATGATGGGACTCTAAAAATAAATAAAAGGAGAATAGAGTGTGTGTTAGAAGCCCCATATTAGAATAAGATTACTCTCAAGCCCCAAATCTACCTGACTTTCTATATGACTTCACCCTTATAGATCGTAACAGAATTTAGTACATTATTCAAACAGATGATCGAATTTATTTCCCCACAAAAAGCATGTTCAACTTTATCGAAGCGTATATACATATACGCCCTCGGGACCAAAATATAAGATATTTTTGCAGTTTGAACGAACTAAAAACATCTTTCCTTCTTGAAGGCGTTGCTGTTAAAGAACCTCGTTGTCCTTTTTTTTTACGGGTAAAAAGAAAAGAACCTCGTTGTCCTTGTGGTTATTATTGTCGATTGTCGGTCGTGGATTTGATCTCTTCGGATTTTTTTTTCTTGCTTAAGCATAGGTTTAGCTCTATATGATTTTGCTATTTGCCGGTCGATTTTTTTATGTGTGTGTGAATGTCGGTGTTGGCTGTGTTTATCTTAACTATAAAAACGCTGGAAATGTGCTCATTTTTATCGTATTCATTTGATGCTTTATTTTAAGTAATATAAAATCCACCGTTTATCGAAAAAAGCACGATGGTGGGGCCGATCCCGCCAAACAAAGGACCAGGCGCTCGCGGAATTGGATCGCAGACGGGTTAGCCCTAAACTGGGAGCGCCCACACGCCACACCGCACACATCGCCAACAAAACGGAGGGCACGCTGACAGATAATGCTCTCACGCACATGCTCCTACATGCTATCCTACGCAGGAACACGCTCCCCGCCAACCCCGATGGGTCGATCCATGCCTCCTCTTATCCGCTGTAGAGTCCGCCCGTCACCTGTGCTCTGCCGCACCCGCACCGCCCGCCGGTACCAAAACCACGGTCTTGCTGGCTTCCCACCGTATCAGGTCGTCTTCCTGCCCGGCCGCACGCCGGTTGCGCGGTTTCCTGCAACCTATAAATTCCGCCGGAGCACCTCGCTCCGCCCATCTCATCTCACTTCACTACTACTAGTTCACTTCCTCCGGATCTCGTGCCACCAAGCTCTGCTCCCGCCAAGATGTCGACGGTGACCCGCGCCTACCTCGACCAGAGGCTCGCCGTCGCCAAGCGCTGCTCCAGAGGTAACGGTTCCGGCCTCAGCCCAGCACTGCTCTGCTCGTATATTCCATCCATCCTTTGTAGCCTATGTGTCTGCTGAAACTTGTTCTTGATGAATATTCCTGCGTTGATCGAAAACTGCAGAGGCTGCCATGGCCGGAGCCAAGGCCGCGGCTGTCGCCACCGTTGCTGCCGCAGTCCCCACCGTAAGTAGCCAGCTAGTCATTCAGTTCTTGGACGAAATCCTTCGACGGTTCATAGAACGTCTCACGATTGTACGTGTTGCCTATTAATTTCAGCTGGCGAGCGTGAGGATGCTGCCGTGGGCGAAGGCACACCTGAACCCGACTGGCCAGGCGCTCATCATCTCCACCGTCGCCGGGATGACCTACTTCATCGTCGCCGACAAGACCATCCTCTCCATGGCCAGGAAGCACTCGTACGAGACGGCGCCAGAGCACCTCAAGAACACCTCCTTCCACTAATTAGACCATAATAGATCCATTAGTATAGTGCGTAATAAACCGTGTAAGCCGGCCGCCGACCGGCTTTTACGTGTCTGCTGAAGCCTGAAAGATGGTATAAGGCTGGTCGTAATGGTAGTATCATAGCTAGTATCATGCATGCCAACTAGGCAATTTTGATGAGGTGTCATAGCATTAAATGAAGAAAAAGAGGGTGTAGTATCATATCATGATACTGTATCATATTAAATGATATGCTACTTTGTGTCATGCATGGCAATAAATAGAATATAACATGATACTAATATATGATACTATGCATTAGGGAGGTAGTATCATACACTAGTATCATATGCATGATACTAGTATATGATACTCCCCATTACAACCAGCCTAATGTTGAGCGAGAGGGGTGATCAGGCGAGGTGATGGTATAATTATCTGATGATGTACTTATGTAATAATGTGGGCATGTTTTCCATCTTGTCATCTTTCCAGGGATCGTGAATTAATAACAACCAGTTTTTGTACTACAACTTTGGTTCATGGGCACTCAGTCATCACACTTTTTCCTGTTTGCGATTACCATTTGACATGCGTCAGTGCATTGCAAAAGACCGAGATAACACTAGACTACTAGTTCGTTCTTTTGAACCCCCTACTGCTATCCTCTGTTCTGTCGCGAAAGGCCAGCTGACCTCACACTCTAAATCTTCTGAGACAGTTTATTGGATGCCTTGGCAAATAAGGATGGAAAAATTAGCAGTTTTGAAACAAGCTTTCCATGGATAGCCTCACCCTCCCACGCCGCCCCCCGCAAGGCGACAGGGAGGAACCTACTGCGCCGCCGCCAACTACCTTCTCCGCCCCTCCTCCCTCCCTCGCCGCCGCCGGAGGGCGCGGCCGGGCGAAGCCGCCGGCGAGGCCTCCTCGTTCCCCCCTTCCAGCGGCCTTGGCGTTGGCCGACGTGGCTGGATCGGGGTGCCTCGCTGTCCCAGGGCAAGGCGGCGCTGCGGTGCGGCTGCCTGGTGATGGCGCTGCGCGTGGCGGTGGCGCGACGGGCTGGGCATCGGAGGTCGTGCTGGTGCGTGGAGCGGCGGGGACGGCGAGCGGCTGGTGCAGGCGTTCATGGCGGCGGCCGGATCTAGCGTGGCGGCGGTCGCGGCAAGGCAGGGCGTCAGTTGCGGGGTCCGGTGTGACCTGGGCTAGCTCCTGGCTTGGCGCAGTGGTGGTGCGGGTCGCGGGCGACAAGGATCTATGGGCGGCCGCCCCTGCCCTAGGTTCGGGCTGGTGGGGGTAGTGGCGCAGTGTTGGTGGCAGGCGGGGCATGTTGGTAGAGTCCGCGTCGGGACCTTCCTGGTATGGCGCTCTGACGTTGGCAGACGGCGCGAGGAGGCATCTCCGGTGGGCTTCCTTGGCTGCGGTTGCAGGTTGATTTGGTCTCACCATCGGCGAGCGTGCGGTGGCCGATGGCCTCGCGGATGTGTGTCAGCTACCATCGGGGGCCGAAATGGGGGTGCTCGTGGGGGAGCTTGGTAGGAGGGATAGGTGGCCTCGATGCGGTCGCGTCACCAGTCGCCGGCACGGTTTGCCGGTCTGGATGCGTCTGCTCCTCCTTCTCCCCCTTTCCTCGTGTTTGGTGGGGAGCTCAGTTGGAGGGATGGGTGGCCTCGATGCGGTCACGTCACCTGTCGCCGGCACGGTGTGCCGGTCCGGATTTGTCCGCTCTGCTTTCTCCCCCTTTCCTCGGTAGGGGCCTGGTTGGCATAGGTTTACCAACAGAGCATTTGCGGGTGGTTCTGTCGATCGAGGGCTGTCGATTGGTCCAAAGTTGGGGCCTTTGTGTAGGTCTCGGGGTTGTTCGGTTGCAGGGCGGCGGCTCTGGCGGGGGAGGCATGACGTTCGTGGGCGGAGCGTGTGTCTTACGTGCGGGTGGGCAACCATGGCTGCGTGGGTGGCGTGGTTGCGGGTGGTTGACGGAGATAAGGTGCACCAGTGAGGTCTGAGCGCCGGGGTACACCACTTGTCCAGTCCTTTGACTGCCCGACGGTAGCGGTGGCTGTTGCCGTCGTACCCGTCCCGAAGACTCCGACGTGGAGTTCCCACTCTTGTCATCTTGCTCCGGGTGAAAACTCGATCTTCGCTAATCGGGCTGTGGCGGCTATCCATGGTCGTATCCTTCTTGGAGGCACCACTTTGGAGGCCTGGCTTCATTGTGGTCCGGTTCACCTCTCTATTGTCTCTCGGTGGGGTGGTGTGTCGGTGCCTGGTACCTTTGTATCTTGCCCTGGGTGTGTGCGGTGTGTGCGTTGTTCGGTATCTCGAATGTATTTGGTGATGGTTGCTTTATATAATATAAAGCGGGGATACCCTTTTTCGGTAAACAAGCTTTCTATACTAGTGGAGCCCCCCTGGTTAGGTTGGAGGTGTTTCTCGAGACCAGAGACACCTTGACACTTTTCTTGGTCGCGAGTTATAGAAGTGCATGATCTACCTAATACGTTCATTTTGCATCATGCTTTTATATTGATATTTATTGCATTATGGGTTGTTATTACCTATTTTGGTACAATACTTATGCATTTTCTCTATTATTTTACAAGGTTTACATGAAGAGGGAGAATGCCAGCAGCTGGAGTTCTGGGCTGGAAAAGGAGCAAATATTAGAGACCTATTCTGCACAACTCCAAAAGTCCTGGAAATTTACGGAGAGTCATTTTGGAATTAATAAAAAATATTGGGCGAAGTAAGCACCAGAGGGGGGCCACCAGCCATCCACAAGGGTGGGGGGCACGCCTTAGCCCCCGGGCGCGCCCCCTGCCTTCAAACAAACCTTTTGACCAGGAAAAGGCATACCAAAGATTTCTGGAAAGACACATTGAAATGGAAGCTCTCGAACCTATTCCGAAGTAAGTGTGGGCCCCCTGGAAGGCCTCTGGTGCCCATCTTCTACTATAAGGTGTGTTTTGACCTGGAAAAAATCAGAAGGAAGCTTTCGGGACGAAGCGCCGCCGTCTCGAGATGGAACTTGGGCTGAATCAATCTAGGCGGCCGGCAGAGCTGTTCTGCCGGGGAAACTTCCCTCCGGGAGTGGGAAATCGAAGCCACGTCATCACCAACGTTCCTCTTGTTGGGGAACGTAGTAATTTCAAAAAATTTCCTACGCACACGCAAGATCATGGTGATGCATAGCAACGAGAAGGAAGAGTGTTGTCTACGTACCCTCGTAGACCGAAGCGGAAGCTATCACAACGTAGAGGAAGTAGTCGTATGTTCTCCTCGCGATCCAACCGATCCCAGCGTCGTTACTCCGGCGCCTCCGAGTTCTTGACACTGCTACGATATGACCGAGGTGGATTATGGTGGAGGGGGGCACCGCACACGGCTAAGGAACGATCTCAAGGATCAACTTGTGTGTTCTAGGGTGCCCCCTGCCCCCGTATATAAAGGAGCAAGGGGGAGGGCCGGCCGGCCCTAGGAGGCGCGCCAAGGGAGGGGGGAGTCCTCCTCCTAGTGGGAGTAGGACTCCCCTTTCCTAGTCCAACTAGGAAGGAGGAAGGGGGAAGGAAGGAGAGGGAGAGGGAGAGGGAAAGGGGGGCCGCGCCCCCCCTCCCCTGGGGGGCGCGCGCCACCTCCTGGTGCGGCCCTCTCTCTCCCCTCTTGGCCCACTAAGGCCCATAACTTCCCCGGGGGGTTCCGGTAACCCCTCCGGCACTCCGGTTTTCTCCGGAAACTTCCGGAACCTTTCCGGTGTCCGAATATAGCCGTCCAATATATCAATCTTTATGTCTCAACCATTTCGAGACTCCTCGTCATGTCCGTGATCACATCCGGGACTCCGAACTTCTTCGGTACATCAAAATACACAAACTCATAATATAACCGTCATCGAAACCTTAAGCGTGCGGACCCTACGGTTCGAGAACAATGTAGACATGACCGAGACACGTCTCCGTTCAATAACCAATAGCGGGACCTGGATGCCCATATTGGCTCCTACATATTCTACGCAGATCTTTATCGGTCAGACCGCATAACAACATACGTTGTTCCCTTTGTCATCGGTATGTTACTTGCCCGAGATTCGATCGTCGGTATCCAATACCTAGTTCAATCTCGTTACCGGCAAGTCTCTTTACTCGTTCCGTAATACATCATCTCACAGCTAACTCATTAGTTGTAATGCTTGCAAGGCTTAAGTGATGTGTATTACCGAGAGGGCCCAGAGATACCTCTCCGACTATCGGAGTGACAAAACCTAATCTCGAAATACGCCAACCCAACATCTGCCTTTGGAGACACCTGTAGTACTCCTTTATAATCACCCAGTTATGTTGTGACGTTTGGTAGCACCCAAAGTGTTCCTCCGGTAAACGGGAGTTGCATAATCTCATAGTTATAGGAACATGTATAAGTCATGGATAAAAGCAGTAGCAACATACTAAACGATCGTGTGCTAAGCTAATGGAATGGGTCATGTCAATCAGATCATTCACCTAATGATGTGACCTTGTTAATCAAATAACAACCCTTTGTTCATGGTTAGGAAACATAACCATCTTTGATTAACAAGCTAGTCTAGTAGAGGCATACTAGTGACATTCTGTTTGTCTATGCATTCACACATGTATTATGTTTCCGGTTAATACAATTCTAGCATGAATGATAAACATTTATCATGAAATAAGGAAATAAATAATAACTTTATTATTGCCTCTAGGGCATATTTCCTTCAGTCTCCCACTTGCACTAGAGTCAATAATCTAGATTACATAGTAATGATTCTAACACCCATGGAGTCTTGGTGTTGATCATGTTTTGCTCGTGGAAGAGGCTTAGTCAACGGGTCTGCTACATTCAGATCCGTATGTATCTTGCAAATCTCTATGTCTCCCACCTGGACTAAATCCCGGATGGAATTGAAGCGTCTCTTGATGTGCTTGGTCCTCTTGTGAAATCTGGATTCCTTCGCTAAGGCAATTGCTCCAGTATTGTCACAGAAGATTTTCATTGGACCCGATGCACTAGGTATGACACCTAGATCGGATATGAACTCCTTCATCCAGACTCCTTCATTAGCTGCTTCCGAAGCTGCTATGTATTCCGCTTCACATGTAGATCCCGCTACGACGCTTTGTTTAGAACTGCACCAACTTACAGCTCCTCCGTTTAGTGTAAATACGTATCCGGTCTGCGATTTAGAATTGTCCGGATCAGTGTCAAAGCTTGCATCAACGTAACCATTTACGATGAGCTCTTTGTCACCTCCATATACGAGAAACATATCCTTAGTCCTTTTCAGGTATTTCAGGATGTTCTTGACCGCTGTCCAGTGATCCACTCCTGGATTACTTTGGTACCTCCCTGCTAAGCTTATAGCAAGGCACACATCAGGTCTGGTACACAGCATTGCATACATGATAGAGCCTATGGCTGAAGCATAGGGAACATCTTTCATTTTCTCTCTATCTTCTGCAGTGGTCGGGCATTGAGTCTTACTCAACTTCACACCTTGCAACACAGGCAAGAACCCTTTCTTTGCTTGATCCATTTTGAACTTCTTCAAAATTTTGTCAAGGTATGTGCTTTGTGAAAGTCCAATTAAGCGTCTTGATCTATCTCTATAGATTTTGATGCCCAATATGTATGCAGCTTCACCGAGGTCTTTCATTGAAAAACTCTTATTCAAGTATCCCTTTATGCTATCCAGAAATTCTATATCATTTCCGATTAGTAATATGTCATCTACATATAATATCATAAATGCTACAGAGCTCCCACTCACTTTCTTGTAAATACAGGCTTCTCCGAAAGTCTGTATGAACCCAAATGCATTGATCACACTATCAAAGCGTTTATTCCAACTCCGAGATGCTTGCACCAGTCCATAAATGGATCGCTGGAGCTTGCACACTTTGTTAGCTCCCTTTGGATCGATAAAACCTTCTGGTTGCATCATATACAACTCTTCTTCCAGAAATCCATTCAGGAATGCAGTCTTTACATCCATTTGCCAAATTTCATAATCATAAAATGCGGCAATTGCTAACATGATTCGGACAGACTTAAGCATCGCTACGGGTGAGAAGGTCTCATCATAGTCAATCCCTTGAACTTGTCGGAAACCCTTTGCGACAAGTCGAGCTTTGTAGACAGTTACATTACCGTCAGCGTCAGTCTTCTTCTTGAAGATCCACTTGTTTTCTATTGCTTGCCGACCCTCGGGCAAGTCAACCAAAGTCCATACTTTGTTTTCATACATGGATCCCATCTCAGATTTCATGGCCTCAAGCCATTTTGTGGAATCTGGGCTCACCATCGGTTCTTCATAGTTCGTAGGTTCATCATGATCTAGTAGCATGACTTCCAGAACAGGATTACCGTACCACTCTGGTGCGGATCTTACTCTGGTTGATCTACGAGGTTCTGTAGTAACTTGATCTGAAGTTTCATGATCAACATCATCAACTTCCTCACTATTTGGTGTAGATGTCTCAGAAACCGGTTTCTGTGATAAACTACTTTCAAATAAGGGAGAAGGTACAATTACCTCATCAAGTTCTACTTTCCTCCCACTCACTTCTTTCGAGAGAAACTCCTTCTCTAGAAAGGATCCATTTTTGGCAACAAATGTCTTGCCTTCGGATCTGTGATAGAAGGTGTACCCAACTGTCTCCTTTGGGTATCCTATGAAGACACATTTCTCCGATTTGGGTTCGAGCTTATCAGGTTGAAGCTTTTTCACATAAGCATCGCATCCCCAAACTTTGAGAAACGACAACTTTGGTTTCTTGCTAAACCATAGTTCATAAGGTGTCGTCTCAACGGATTTTGACGGTGTTCTATTCAGTGTGAATGCGGCCGTCTCAAGAGCATAACCCCAAAACGATAGCGGTAAATCTGTAAGAGACATCATAGATCGCACCATATCTAGTAAAGTGCGATTACGACGTTCGGACACACCATTACGTTGTGGTGTTCCGGGTGGCGTGAGTTGCGAAACTATTCCGCATTGTTTCAAATGTAGACCAAACTCGTAACTCAAATATTCACCTCCACGATCAGATCGTAGAAATTTAATTTTCTTATTACGATGATTTTCAACTTCACTCTGAAATTCTTTGAACTTTTCAAATGTTTCAGACTTATGTTTCATTAAGTAGATATACCCATATCTGCTTAAATCATCTGTGAAGGTGAGAAAATAATGATATCCGCCACGAGCCTCAATATTCATTGGACCACATACATCTGTATGTATGATTTCCAACAAATCTGTTGCTCTCTCCATTGTACCGGAGAACGGGGTTTTAGTCATCTTGCCCATGAGGCACGGTTCGCAAGTGCCAAGTGATTCATAATCAAGTGAGTCCAAAAGTCCATCAGTATGGAGTTTCTTCATGCGCTTTATACCGATATGACCTAAACGGCAGTGCCACAAATAAGTTGCACTATCATTATCAACTCTGCATCTTTTGGCTTCAACATTATGAATATGTGTATCACTACTATCGAGATTCATCAAAAATAGACCACTCTTCAAGGGTGCATGACCATAAAAGATATTACTCATATAAATAGAACAACCATTATTCTCTGATTTAAATGAATAACCGTCTCGCATCAAACAAGATCCAGATATAATGTTCATGCTCAACGCAGGCACCAAATAACAATTATTTAGGTCTAAAACTAATCCCGAAGGTAGATGTAGAGGTAGCATGCCGACCGCGATCACATCGACTTTGGAACCATTTCCCACGCGCATCATCACCTCGTCCTTTGCCAGTGTTCGCTTAATCCGTAGTCCCTGTTTCGAGTTGCAAATATTAGCAACAGAACCAGTATCAAATACCCAGGTGCTACTGCGAGCTCTAGTAAGGTACACATCAATAACATGTATATCACATATACCTTTGTTCACCTTGCCATCCTTCTTATCCGCCAAATACTTGGGGCAGTTCCGCTACCAGTGACCAGTTTGCTTGCAGTAGAAGCACTCAGTTTCAGGTTTAGGTCCAGACTTGGGTTTCTTCTCCTGAGCAGCAACTTGCTTGCTGTTCTTCTTGAAGTTCCCCTTCTTCTTCCCTTTGCCTTTCTTCTTGAAACTAGTGGTCTTATTGACCATCAACACTTGATGCTCCTTCTTGATTTCTACCTTCGCAGCCTTTAGCATTGCGAAGAGCTCAGGCATAGTCTTTACTAACCCTTGCATATTATAGTTCATCACGAAGCCTTTGTAGCTTGGTGGCAGTGATTGAAGAATTCTGTCAATGACACAATCATCCGGAAGATTAACTCCCAGTTGAGTCAAGTGATTGTAATACCCAGACATTCTGAGTATGTGCTCACTGACAGAACTATTCTCCTCCATCTTGCAGCTATAGAACTTATTGGAGACTTCATATCTCTCAATCCGGGCATTCTGTTGGAATATCAACTTCAACTCCTGGAACATCTCATATGCTCCATGACGTTCAAAACGTCGTTGAAGACCCGGTTCTAAGCCGTAAAGCATGGCACACTGAACTATAGAGTAGTCATCAGCTTTGCTCTGCCAGACGTTCTTAACATCGTCAGTTGCATCAGCAGCAGGCCTGGCACCCAGCGGTGCATCCAGGACGTAACTCTTCTGTGCAGCAATGAGGATAATCCTCAGGTTACGGACCCAGTCCGTGTAATTGCTACCATCATCTTTCAACTTTGCTTTCTCAAGGAACGCATTAAAATTTAACGGAACAACAACACGAGCCATCTATCTACAAACAAACATAGACAAGCAAGATACTATCAAGTACTAAGTTCATGATAAATTTAAGTTCAATTAATCATATTACTTAAGAACTCCCAGTTAGACAGACATCCCTCTAGTCATCTAAGTGATCACGTGATCCAAATCAACTAAACCATAACCGATCATCACGTGAGATGGAGTAGTTTTCAATGGTGAACATCTTATGTTGATCATATCTACTATATGATTCACGCTTGACCTTTCGGTCTCCGTGTTCCGAGGCCATATCTGTATATGCTAGGCTCGTCAAGTATAACCTGACTATTCTGCGTGTGCAAAACTGGCTTGCACCCGTTGTAGATGGACGTAGAGCTTATCACACCCGATCATCACGTGGTGTCTCGGCACGACGAACTTTGGCAACGGTGCATACTCAGGGAGAACACTACTTGATAATTTTAGTGAGAGATCATCTTAAAATGCTACCGTCAATCAAAGCAAGATAAGATGCATAAAGGATAAACATCACATGCAATCAATATAAGTGATATGATATGGCCATCATCATCTTGTGCTTGTGATCTCCATCTCCGAAGCACCGTCATGATCACCATCGTCACCGGCGCGACACCTTGATCTCCATCGTAGCATCGTTGTCGTTTACGCCATCTATTGCTTCTACGACTATCGCTACCGCTTAGTGATAAAGTAAAGCAATTACAGGGCGTTTGCATTTCATACAATAAAGCGACAACCATATGGCTCCAGCCAGTTGCCGATAACTTCGGTTACAAAACATGATCATCTCATACAATAAAATATAGCATCACGTCTTGACCATATCACATCACAACATGCCCTGCAAAAACAAGTTAGACGTCCTCTACTTTGTTGTTGCAAATTTTACGTGGCTGCTACGGGCTTAAGCAAGAACCAATCTCACCTACGCATCAAAACCACAACGATACTTCGTCAAATAGACTCCGTTTTAACCTTCTCAAGGACCGGGCGTAGCCATACTCGGTTCAACTAAAGTGAGAGAGACAGACACCCGCCAGTCACCTTTAAGCACGAGTGCTCGTAACGGTGAAACCAGTCTCGCGTAAGCGTACGCGTAATGTCGGTCCGGGCCGCTTCATCTCACAATACCGCTGAACCAAAATATGACATGCTGGTAGGTAGTATGACTTGTATCGCCCACAACTCACTTGTGTTCTACTCGTGCAAAACATCAAACCATAAAAACCTGGCTCTGATACCACTGTTGGGCAACGTAGTAATTTCAAAAAATTTCCTACGCACACGCAAGATCATGGTGATGCATAGCAACGAGAAGGAAGAGTGTTGTCTACGTACCCTCGTAGACCGAAGCTGAAGCTATCACAACGTAGATGAAGTAGTCATACGTTCTCCTCGCGATCCAACCGATCCCAGCGTCGTTACTCCGGCGCCTCCGAGTTCTTGACACACGTACAGCTCGGTGACGCTCCTCGGGCTCCAATCCAGCAGAGCTTCGGGGAGGAAGAGTTCCGTCAGCACGACGGCATGGTGACGATCTTGATGTTCTACCGACGCAGGGCTTCGCCTAAGCACCGCTACGATATGACCGAGGTGGATTATGGTGGAGGGGGGCACCGCACACGGCTAAGGAACGATCTCAAGGATCAACTTGTGTATTCTAGGGTGCCCCCTGCCCCCGTATATAAAGGAGCAAGGGGGAGGGCCGGCCGGCCCTAGGAGGCGCGCCAAGGGAGGGGGGAGTCCTCCTCCTAGTGGGAGTAGGACTCCCCTTTCCTAGTCCAACTAGGAAGGAGGAAGGGGGAAGGAAGGAGAGGGAGAGGGAGAGGGAAAGGGGGGCCGCGCCCCCCCCTCCCCTGGGGGGCGCGCGCCACCTCCTGGTGCGGCCCTCTCTCTCCCCTCTTGGCCCACTAAGGCCCATAACTTCCCCGGGGGGTTCCGGTAACCCCTCCGGCACTCCGGTTTTCTCCGGAAACTTCCGGAACCTTTCCGGTGTCCGAATATAGCCGTCCAATATATCAATCTTTATGTCTCGACCATTTCGAGACTCCTCGTCATGTCCGTGATCACATCCGGGACTCCGAACTTCTTCGGTACATCAAAATACACAAACTCATAATATAACCGTCATCGAAACCTTAAGCGTGCGGACCCTACGGTTCGAGAACAATGTAGACATGACCGAGACACGTCTCCGGTCAATAACCAATAGCGGGACCTGGATGCCCATATTGGCTCCTACATATTCTACGCAGATCTTTATCGGTCAGACCGCATAACAACATACGTTGTTCCCTTTGTCATCGGTATGTTACTTGCCCGAGATTCGATCGTCGGTATCCAATACCTAGTTCAATCTCGTTACCGGCAAGTCTCTTTACTCGTTCCGTAATACATCATCTCACAGCTAACTCATTAGTTGTAATGCTTGCAAGGCTTAAGTGATGTGTATTACCGAGAGGGCCCAGAGATACCTCTCCGACTATCGGAGTGACAAAACCTAATCTCGAAATACGCCAACCCAACATCTGCCTTTGGAGACACCTGTAGTACTCCTTTATAATCACCCAGTTACGTTGTGACGTTTGGTAGCACCCAAAGTGTTCCTCCGGTAAACGGGAGTTGCATAATCTCATAGTTATAGGAACATGTATAAGTCATGGATAAAAGCAGTAGCAACATACTAAACGATCGTGTGCTAAGCTAATGGAATGGGTCATGTCAATCAAATCATTCACCTAATGATGTGACCTTGTTAATCAAATAACAACCCTTTGTTCATGGTTAGGAAACATAACCATCTTTGATTAACAAGCTAGTCTAGTAGAGGCATACTAGTGACATTCTGTTTGTCTATGCATTCACACATGTATTATGTTTCCGGTTAATACAATTCTAGCATGAATGATAAACATTTATCATGAAATAAGGAAATAAATAATAACTTTGTTATTGCCTCTAGGGCATATTTCCTTCACCTCTCATCGAGAGGGGATTAATCTACATCGACATATTCACTAGCATCATCTCCTCTAAAACCCTAGTTCATCTCTTGTATCTGATCTTTGTCTCAAAACCTCAGATTGGTACATGTGGGTTGCTAGTAGTGTTGATTACTCCTTGTAGTTGATGTTAGTTGGTTTATTTGGTGGAAGATCATTTGTTCAAATCCTTAATGATAATTAATACTCCTTTGATTTTGAACATGAATGCGCTTTGTGAGCAGTTATGTTTGTTTCTGAGGACATGGGAGAAGTCTTGTTATAAGTAATCATGTGAATTTGGTATTCGTTTATTATTTTGATGATATGTATGTTGTCTTTCCTCTGGTGGTGTTATGTGAGCGTTGACTACATGACACTTCACCATGATTTGGGCCCAGGGTAAGGCATTGGGAAGTAATAAGTCGATGATGGGTTGCTAGAGTGACAGAAGCTTAAACCCTAGTTCCATATGTTCCATGCTATGGTTACATTTATCTTAATTCTTATTTCGTAGTTGCGGATGCTTGCGAGTGGGGTTAATCATAAGTGGGAGGCTTTTCCAAGGAAGGCCAGCACCCGAGCACCGGTCTACCCACATATCAAATTATCAAAGTAACGAACGCGAATCATATGAGCATGATGAAAGCTAGTTTGACAGTAATTCCCATGTGTCCTCGGGAGCACTTTGTTTTATATAAGAGTTCGTCCAGACTTGTCCTTTGCTACAAAAAGGATTGGGCCACCTTGCTGCACCTTAGTTACTTTTGTTACTTGTTACCCGTTACGAATTATCCTATCACAAAACTACCAGTTACCGATAATTTCAGTGCTTGCAGAGAATACCTTGTTGAAAACCGCTTGTCATTTCCTTCTGCTCCTTGTTGGGTTCGACACCCTTACTTATTGAAAGGACTACGATAGATCCCCTATACTTGTGGGTCATCAAGACTCTTTTCTGGCGCCGTTGCCGGGGAGTGAAGCACCTTTGGTGAGTGGAATTTGGTAAGGAAACATTTATATTACGTGCTGAAATTTACTGTCACTTGTCACTATGAAAAATAATCCTTTGAGGGGTTTGTACGGGGTATCTTCACCCTGACCGGACGAGAAAATAGTTGCCCGTCAACCTACTGAACCTACTGAAAATATTTATTATGAAATTCCTTCGGTTAGGATAGAAAAACTGCTAGCTAATCCTTATGTAGGAGATGGAACACTACATCCTAATATGCATCTAATCTATATGGATGAAGTTTGTGGATTATTTAAGCTTGTAGGTTTGCCCGAGGATGATGTCAAGAAGAAGGTATTCCCTTTAGCTTTGAAGGGAAAGGCATTGACATGGTATAGGCTATGTGATGATATTGGATCATGAAACTACAACCGATTGAAATTGAAATTTCATCAGAAGTTTTATCCTATGCATCTGGTTCACCATGATCGGAACTATACATATGTATATAATTTTTTGCCTCGTGAAGGAGAAAGTATCTCTCAAGCTTGGGGGAGGCTTAAGTCAATGTTATATTCATGCCCAATCATGAGCTCTCAAGAGAATTTATTATTCATAATTTTTATGCTCGGCTCTATCGTAATGAGCAATCCATGCTCGATACTTCTTGTATTGGGTCTTTTATGAAGAAGACTATTGAATTCAAATGGGATTTATTGGAAAGAATTAAACGCAACTCTTAAGATTGGGAACTCGACGAAGGTAATGAGTCAGGTATAAACCTTAAGGTTGATTGTGTTAAATCTTTTATGGATACCGATGCTTTTCGTGAATTTAGCACTAAGTATGGACTTGACTCTGAGATAGTAGCTTCTTTTTGTGAATCATTTGCTACTCATGTTGATCTCCCTAAAGAGAAGTGGTTTAAATATCATCCTCCCATTGAAGTAAAAGTAGTGGAACCTATTAAAATTGAAAGAAGAAACTATTATTATAATGTTGATCTTGTTGTTCCGACTGCTTATATTGAGAAACCACCTTTCCTTGTTAGAACAAAGGAACATGCTAAAGCTTCAACTATGGTTCGTAAGAGTTATACTAGAACACCTACACCCCCTGAACAAACTAAAGTTGAACCTAGTATTTCTATTGTTAAGGATCTCTTGGTTGATAATATTGATGGGCATGTTATTTATTTCTTTGATGAAGCCGCTAGGATTACTAAACCCGATACTAAAGGTAAACATAGACCCGGTGTTGGCATGCCTACTGTTTCTGTTAAAATAGGAGATCATTGTTATCATGGCTTATGTGATGTGGGTGCTAGTGCGAGTGCAATTCCTTTTAATTATGAATGATATTGCACCTGCTGAGATATAAGATATTGATGTTACTATTAAACTTGCCAATAGAGATACTATATCACCAGTTGGGATTGTTAGAGATGTTGAAGTCTTGTGTGGGAAAATAAAATGCCCTACTGATTTTCTTGTTCTTGGTTCCCCACAAGATGATTTTTGTCCCATTATATTTGGTAGACCTTTCTTGAATACTGTTAACGCTAAGATAGATTGTGAGAAATAAATTGTTACTGTAAGTTTTGGGGATAAGTCTCATGAATTTAACTTCTCCAAATTTCGTAGACAACCCCATGTTAAAGAGCAGCCTAGTAAGGATGAAATAATTGGTCTTGTTTCTATTGTTATGCCTCCTACTGATCCTTTAGAACAATACTTGCTAGATCATGAGAATGATATGTTTATGATTTAAAGAAAGGAATTATATGAAATAATCTTTAATCAAGGGCCTGTTTTGAAACACAATTTTCCTGTTGAAATCCTTAGAGATCCTCCTCCACCCAAGGGTGATCCCGTGTTTGAGCTTAAACAATTATCTGATACTTTGAAATATGCTTATCTTGATGAAAAGAAGAAATACCATGTTATTATTAGTGCTAACCTTTCAGAGCATGAAGAAAGAAGATTATTGAAAACTCTAAAGAAGCACCGTGCTGCTATTGGATATACTCTTGATGATCTTAGGGGCATTAGTCCCACTCTATGTCAGCACAAAATTAATATGGAGCCTGATGCTAAACAGTTGTTGATCATCAACGACGGTTAAATCCTAAGATGAAAGAAGTGGTAAGAAATGAAATACTAAAGCTTCTAGGGGCAGGTATAATTTATCCTATTGCTGATAGTAGATGGGTAAGTCCTGTTCATTGTGTCCCTAAGAAGGGAGGTATTTGATACGTCTCTGTCGTATCTATAATTTTTGATTGTTCCATGCCAATATTATACAACTTTCATATACTTTTGGCAACTTTTTATACTATTTTTTGGTACTAACATATTGATCTATTGCCCAGTTCCACTTCCTGTTTGTTGCATGTTTTTGTTTCACAGAAAATCCATATCAAACGGAGTCCAAACGAGATAAAAACTGACGGAGATTTTTTTGGAATATATGTGATTTTTGGGAAGAAGAATCAATGCGAGACGATGCCCGAGGGGGACACAAGGCAGGGGGGCGCTACCCAACGGGTCAGGCTCGCCCTGGGCCCTCGTGGCCACCCCGTAAGGCAGTTGGTTCCCTTCTTTCGCCGCAATAAAGCTAATATCCAGATAGAGATCGTGTCCAAAATTCAGTCCAATTGGACTTACGGATCTCTCGGAATTTAAGAAACGGTGAAGGGCCAGAATCTAGAGCGCAGAAACACAGAGAGACAGAGAGACAGATCCAATCTCGGAGGGGCTCTTGCCCCTCCCATGCCATGGAGACCAAGGACCACAGGGGAAACCCTCCTCCCATCTAGGGATAAGGTCAAGGAAGAAGAAGAAGAAGGGGGGCTCTCTCCCCCTCGCTTCCGGTGGTGCCGGAGTGCCACCGGGGGCCATCATCATCACCGCAGTCTACACCAACACCCCCGTCATCTTCACCAACAACTTCATCACCTTCCCCCATCTTTCTACAGCGGTCCACTCTCCAGCAACCCGCTGTACCCTCTACTTGAACATGGTGTGCTACCTCTTGAGCACTGCATTGGATTTCCCCGAAGAGGAGAGGATGATGCAGCAAAGTAGCGTAAGTATTTCCCCCAGTTTTTAAGAACCAAGGTATCAATCCATTAGGAGACCACACACAAGTCCCTCGTACCTACACAAAACGATAGCAACTCGCAACCAACACTTAGGGGTTGTCAATCCCTTCACGATCACTTACGAGAGTGAGATCTGATAGAGATAATATTTTTGGTATTTTTGATAGATAGATGCAAGGTAAAAAGTAAAAGGCAAAGTAAAAACAAAGCAAGTAAATAAAGTGATATAGATTGATATGATGAGAATAGACCCGGGGGCCATAGGTTTCACTAGTGGCTTCTCTTGAGAGCATAAGTATTCTACGGTGGGTGAACAAATTACCGTTGAGCAATTGACAGAATTGAGCATAGTTATGAGTATATCTAGGCAATGATCATGTATATAGGCATCACGTTCGATACAAGTAGATCGAAACAATTCTGCATCTACTACTATTACTCCACTCATCGACCGCTATCCATCATGCATCTAGAGTATTAAGTTAAAAACAGAGTAACGCCTTAAGCAATATGACATGATGTAGAGGGATAAATTCATGCAATATGATAAAAACCCCATCTTGTTATCCTCGATGGAAACAATACAATACATGCCTTGCTTCCCCCTTCTGTCACTGGGTAAGGACACCGCAAGATTGAACCCAAAGCTAAGCACTTCTCCCATTGCAAGAACTACTAATCTAGTTGGCCAAACCAAAAAGGATAATTCAAAGAGACTTGCAAAGATAACTCAATCATACATAAAAGAATTCAGAGAAGAATCAAATATTTTCCGTAGATAATACTGGATCCTAAACCCACAATTCATCGGTCTCAACAAACACACCGCGAAAAGAAGATTACATCGAATAGATCTCCACAAGAGAGGGGGAGAACATTGTATTGAGATCCAAAAAGAGAGAAGAAGCCATCTAGCTACTAGCTATGGACCCGAAGGTCTGAAGTAAACTACTCACACTTCATCGGAGGGGCTATGGTGTTGATGTAGAAGCCCTCCGTGGTGGATGCCCCCTCCGACGGAGCTCCGGAACAGGCCCCAAGAAGGGGCCTCGTGGATACAGAAGGTTGCGGCGGTGGAATTAGGTTTTTGGCTCCTGTTCTGATCATTCGGGGATACGTAGGTATATATAGGAGGAAGGAGTACGTCGGTGGAGCGTCAGGGGGCCCACGAGGTAGGGGGCGCGCCCTCCACCCTCGTGACCTCCTCGGGCACTGCTTGGAGTAGGGTCCAAGTATCCTAGATCACGTTCGGTTGGAAAATCACGATCCCGAAGGTTTTATTCCGTTTGGACTCCGTTTGATATTCCGTTTCTTCGAAACAGTCAAATAGGCAAAAAAAAAACAGCAATTCTGGGCTGGGCCTCCGGTTAATAGGTTAGTCCAAAAGTAATATAAAAGTGGAAAATAAAGCCCAATATAGTCCAAAACAGTAGATAAAGTAGTATGGAGCAATCAAAAATTATAGATACATTGGAGACGTATCATGGTGCTTTATGCTTCATATTATCCAATGATGTGTTGCCATCCTATGATGTCTGAGTAGATTTTTGTTGTCCTATCGGTAATTGGTGAATTGCTATGATTGGTTTAATTTGCTTGTGGTTATGTTGCTGCCCTTTGGTGCCCATCATATGAGCGCGCGCGTGGATCACACCATAGGATTAGTTGTATGTTGATAGGACTATGTATTGGAGGGCAAGAGTGACAGAAGCTTCAACCTAGCATAGAAATTGATGCATACGGGATCGAAGGGGGACCAATATATCTTAATGCTATGGTTGGGTTTTACCTTAATGAATGTTAGTAGTTGCGGATGCTTGCTAATAGTTCCAATCATAAGTGCATAGAATTCCAAGTTAGGGATGACATGCTAGCAGTGGCCTCTCCCACATAAAACTTGCTATCAGTCTAGTAAAGTAGTCAATTGCTTAGGGACAATTTCGCAACTCCTACCACCACTTTTCCACACTCGCTATACTAACTTTATTGTGTCTTTATCTAAACAGCTCCTACTTTTTATTTACGCACTCTTTATTTTCTTGCAAACCTTCCAAAAACACCCATAAAGTACTTCTAGTTTCATACTTGTTCTAGGTAAAGCGAACGTTAAGCGTGCGTAGAGTTGTATCGGTGGTCGATAGAACTTGAGGGAATATTTGTTCTACCTTTAGCTTCTCGTTGGGTTCGACACTCTTACTTATCGAAAGAGGCTACAATTGATCCCCTATACTTGTGGGTTATCAAGACCTTTTTCTGGCGCCGTTGCCGGGGAGTTATAGTGTGGGGTGAATATTCTCGTGTGTGCTTGTTTGCTTTATCACTAAGTAATTTTTATTTGCTATTCTTAGTTGTTTTCTATCTTTAGTTATGGGTAGGAAATGTAAAATACCAAAAAAATTAGTTGTACCTACTGAACCAATGGTTGAAGAACCACTCAAAATCTATCACACTCCTGAAGCTTTTTACTTGAATCATCTTCTATCCCAATGTGCTCGTGCTGAAACCTCAACTATCTTAGTTGAGGGCAAATCTTTAGATGAGCATGCTTGTTATGTGCGACACCGCTTATCTCAAAAAGGGAAACTTTTAATGGATCAAATTCATCGTTTGCAGTGCTATGCTTGGAATTTATGTGAAATATATGATGTTACTTGTTGTTCTGAAAACCCTAAGAAACACCTTCCCTACCAATGTGAGTTTAGTGATAATGGAATCGTATCTTCGTATGCTAAGGGTGTTTATAATTACTATGATGTTCAACAAATTGAAGAATTTGTTGCTTTTAAGGGTGCTTATGTAATTGCTTCTTTGATTGAAAAATATGATGCTACTCTTTACAAATCTGAAAATTTTGCCATACTTGAATATTGTTATGATAATTATGCTTCTAAGCCTATGTTAGACCATATATTGAGGACTCCTCTGCTGTCCAAGAAGAGACTAATGTTTTGCAGGAGTCTATGGAAGAAGGAATTGATGAAACTGTGAGCTCATTGGATGAAAAAGATGATGAGGAGAGCAAAGAACAAAAGGAGGAAGATCGGATTGATCACCCGTGCCCACCTTCTAATGAGAGTAACTCTTCAACTCATACATTGTTTAATTTTCCTTCGTGTTTACCGAAGGATGAATGCTATGATAATTGTTATGATCCCGTTGATTCTTTTGAAATATCCCTTTTTGATGATGCTGCTATGCTTGTGGCCAAGATGCCAATATTAATTATGCTTATAGAGAACTTGCTATAGTTCCTTATGTTAAACATGAAATTGTTGCTATTGCACCCACGCATGATAGTCCCATTATCTTTTTGAATTCTCCCGACTACACTATATCGGAGAAGTTTGCACTTATTAAGGATTATATTGATGGGTTGCCTTTTACCATTGCACATGATGACTTTGATGAATATAATATGCATGTGCTTGCTGCTCTTACTTGCAATTATTATGAGAGAGGAACTATATATCCACCTCTCTATGTTTCCAATATGATAAATTGCAAGAAACTGCTTATACTATGCATTGGCCTTTACTTTGTGTGCATGAATTGTTCTTTAATGACATGCCGATGCATAGGAAAGAGAGTTAGACTTCGTTATTACATGATATATGTTACTTTATGCTCACTACTAAATTACAAATCATTGTTAATTAAAATTGGCTTTGATATACCTTGGGATCCGGGTGGATCCATTACTTGAGCACTATATGCCTAGCTTAATGGCTTTAAAGAAAGCGCTACCAGGGAGACAACCTGGAAGTTTTAGATTGTCATCTATTTCTGTTGTGTGCTTTTATAAGGTTTAAAAATAAAAATAATGTGGCAAGGTTTGCCTTTAGGATGTTTACATTGATTGTTGGTTTGTGCGGTGCAGAACAGAAACTTTGGCTGTAGTGCGTGATTTCACATTTTTTACTGGAACGTCAAACGGTTCTGAAACTTTTTGCACTGTCTTTCTATACAAATTGTTTATTTTTCCTAATTTTGGCAGAAGTTTTGGAGTAACAGAGGTATGGTGAATGTTCAGATTATTACAGACTGTCCTGTTTAAAACAGATTCTTTTTTTGATGCATAGTGATACGTCCATTTTGCATCATGCTTTTATATCGATATTTATTGCATTATGGGATGTTATTACACGTTTTGTCATAATAATTATGGCTATTCTCTCTTATTTTATAAGGTTTAACATGAAGAGGGAGAATGCCGGCAGCTGGGATTCTGGGCTGGAAAAGGAGCAAATATTGGAAACCTATTTTGCACAGCTCCAAAAGTCCTGAAACTCCACGAAAGTCATTTTTGGAACTAATAAGAATTATTGAGCGAAGGAAGTACCAGAGGGGGCCCACACCCTGGCCACGAGGGTGGGGGCGCGCCCACCCCTACTGGGCGTGCCCCCCTTCCTCGTGGCCCCCCTGGTGGCCCTCCGGTGCCCATCTTCTGCTAAATGAAGTCTTTTACCCTGGAAAAAAAATCATAAGCAAGCTTACGGGACGAAACTCCACCGCCACGAGGCGGAACCTTGGCAGAACCAATCTAGGGCTCCGGCGGAGCTGTTCTGCTGGGGAACCTTCCCTCCGGGAGGGGGAAATCATCACCATCGTCATCACCAATGATCCTCTCATCGGGAGGAGGCCAATCTCCATAAACATCTTCACCAGCACCATCTCTTCTCAAACCCTAGTTCATCTCTTGTATCCAATATTTGTACCAAACCTCAGATTGGTACATGTGGGTTGCTAGTAGTGTTGATTACTCCTTGTAGTTGATGCTAGTTGGTTTATCCGGTGGAAGATCATATGTTCAGATCCTTAATGCATATTAATACCCCTCTGATTATGAACATGAATATGCTTTGTGAGTAGTTAAGTTTGTTCCTGAGGACATGGGTGAAGTCTTGCTATTAGTAGTCATTTGAATTTGGTATTCGTTCGATATCTTGATGAGATGTATGTTGTCTCTCCTCTACTGGTGTTATGTGAACGTCGACTACATGACACTTCACCATTATTTGGGCCTAGAGGAAGGCATTGGGAAGTAATAGGTAGATGATGGGTTGCTAGAGTGACAGAAGATTAAACCCTAGTTTATGTGTTGCTTCGTAAGGGGCTGATTTGGATCCACTAGTTTCATGCTATGGTTAGGTTTACCTTAATACTTCTTTTGTAGTTACGGATGCTTGCAATAGGGGTTAATCATAAGTGGGATGCTTGTCCAAGAAAGTGCAGTACCCAAGCACCGGTCCACCCACATATCAAATTATCAAAGTAACGAACGCGAATCATATGAGCATGATGAAACTAGCTTGACGATAATTCCCATGTGTCCTCGGGAGCGTTTTTCTCATTATAAGAACTTGTCCAGGCTTGTCCTTTGCTACAAAAAGGATTGGGCCACTTTGCTGCACCTTATTTACTTTGATTGCTTGTTACCTGTTACAAATTATCATATCACAAAACTATCTGTTACCTACAATTTCAGTGCTTGCAGAGAATACGTTACTGAAAACTGCTTATCATTTCCTTCTGCTCCTCATTGGGTTCGACACTCTTACTTATCGAAAGGACTACGATAGATCCCCTATACTTGTGGGTCATCAAGACACTTTTCTGGCGCCGTTGCTGGGGAGTGAAGCGCCTTTGGTGAGTGGAACTTGGTAAGGAAACATTTATATAGTGTGCTGAAATTTTCTGTCACTTGTTACTATGGAAACTAATCCTTTGAGGGGCTTGTTCGTGTTGGGGAACGTAGCAGAAATTCAAAATTTTCCTACGTGTCACCAAGATCTTGTTGGGGAACGTAGTAATTTCAAAAAAATTCCTACGCACATTCAAGATCATGGTGATGCATAGCAACGAGAGGGGAGAGTGTTGTCTACGTACCCTCGTAGACCGAAGCGGAAGCGTTGACGCAACGTAGAGGAAGTAGTCGTACGTCCTCCCGGTCCAACCGATCCAAGCACCGTTACTCCGGCACCTCCGAGTTCTTGACACGCGTACAGCTCGATGACGCACCCTCGATCTCCAATCCAGTAGAGGCTCCGAGGGGGAGTTCCGTCAGCACGACGGCGTGGTGACGATCTTGATGTTCTCCTGTCGCAGGGCTTCGCCTAAGCACCGCTACAATATGATCGAGGTGTAATATCGTGGAGGGGGGCACCGCACACGGCTAAGGAACGATCAATGATCAACTTGTGTGTTCTAGGGTGCCCCCCTACCCCCGTATATAAAGGAGGGAGGGAGGAGGTGGCCGGCCCAAAGGGGGCGCGCCATAGGGGAGAGGGAAACCTACTCCAAGTAGGTTTCCCCCCTTTTCCTTATCTTATTTGGAGGGGGAAGGAAAGAGTACTAGTATTAGGAAGTAGTACCAGTAGTAGTAATAGGAAGAGGGGGAAGGAGAAAGGAAAGGGGGGGCCGGCCCCCCTCCCCAATTCGGATTGGGCTGGGGGGCGCGCCCCCCTCCCTTGTTCCTTCTCCCTTCCTCCTACATGGGCCCAATAAGGCCCATATACCTCCCGGGGGGTTCCGGTAACCTCCCAGAGCTCCAAACTTCTCCGGAACCTTTCCGGTGTCCAAATATATCCGTCCAATATATCAATCTTTATGTCTCGACCATTTTGAGACTCCTCGTCATGTCCGTGATCATATCCGGGACTCCGAACAACCTTCGGTACATCAAAATACATAAAATCATAATATAACTGCCATCGAAACCTTAAGCGTGCGGACCCTACGGTTCGAGAACAATGTAGACATGACTGAGACATGTCTCCGGTCAATAACCAATAGCGGGACCTGGATGCCCATATTGGTTCCTACATATTCTATGAAGATCTTTATCGGTCAAACCGCACAACAACATACGTTGTTCCCTTTGTCATCGGTATGTTACTTGCCCGAGATTCGATTGTCGGTATCCAATACCTAGTTCAATCTCGTTACCGGCAAGTCTCTTTACTCGTTCTGTAATACATCATCTCACAACTAACTCATTAGTTGCAATGCTTGCAAGGCTTAAGTGATGTGCATTACCGAGAGGGCCCAGAGATACCTCTCCGACATTCGGAGTGACAAATCCTAATCTCGAAATACGCCAACCCAACAAGTACCTTTGGAGACACCTGTAGAGCACCTTTATAATCACCCAGTTACGTTGTGACGTTTGGTAGCACACAAAGTGTTCCTCCGGTAAACGGGAGTTGCATAATCTCATAGTCATAGGAACATGTATAAGTCATGGAGAAAGCAATAGCAACATACTAAACGATCGGGTGCTAAGCTAACGGAATGGGTCATGTCAATCAGATCATTCAACTAATGATGTGATCCCGTTAATCAAATAACAACTCTTTGTCCATGGTTAGGAAACATAACCATCTTTGATTAACAAGCTAGTCAAGTAGAGGCATACTAGTGACACTCTGTTTGTCTATATATTCACACATGTATTATGTTTCCGGTTAATACAATTCTAGCATGAATAATAAACATTTATCATGATATAAGGAAATAAATAATAACTTTATTATTGCCTCTAGGGCATATTTCCTTCAGTCTCCCACTTGCACTAGAGTCAATAATCTAGATCACATCACCATGTGATGAACATCGATAATTCACATCATCATGTGATTAACACCCATAGTTCACATCACCATGTGACCAACACCCAAAGGGTTTACTAGATTCAGTAATCTAGTTCACATCTCTATGTGATTAACACCCAAAGAGTACTAAGTTGTGATCATGTTTTGCTTGTGAGAGAATCTTAGTCAACGTGTCTTTCACATTCAGATCCGTTATGTATTTTGCAATTTTCTATGTCTACAACGCTCTGCACGGAGCTACTCTAGCTAATTGCTCCCACTTTCAATATGTATCTAGATCGAGACTTAGAGTCATCCAGATCGGTGTCAAAACTTGCATCGACGTAACCCTTTACGACGAACTTTTTGTCACTTCCATAATTGAGAAACATATCCTTATTCCACTAAGGATAATTTTGACCGCTGTCCAGTGATCTACTCCTAGATCACTATTGTACTCCCTTGCCAAACTCAGTGCAGGGTATACAATAGATCTGGTACACAGCATGGCATACTTTATAGAACCTATGGCCAAGGCATAGGGAATGACTTTCATTCTCTTTCTATCTTCTGCCGTGGTTGGGTTTTGAGTCTTACTCAATTTCACACCTTGTAACACAGGCAAGAACTCTTTCTTTGACTGTTCCATTTTGAACTACTTCAAAATCTTGTCAAGGTATGTACTCATTGAAAAAACTTATCAAGCGTCTTGATCTATCTCTATAGATCTTAATGCTCAATATGTAAGCAGCTTCACCGAGGTCTTTCTTTGAAAAACTCCTTTTAAACACTCCTTTATGCTTTGCAGAATAATTCTACATTATTTCCGATCTACAATATGTCATTCACATATACTTATCAGAAATGTTGTAGTGCTCCCACTCACTTTCTAGTAAATACAGGCTTCACTGCAAGTCTGTATAAACTATATGCTTTGATCAACTTATCAAAGCGTATATTCCAATTCCGAGATGCTTGCACCAGTCCATAGATGCACATTTTGTTAACACCTTTAGGATCGACAAAAACTCTTGGTTGCATCACATACAACTCTTCTTTAATAACTCCATTAAGGAATGCAGTTTTGTTTATCCATTTGCCAGATTTCATAAAATGCGGCAATTGCTAACATGATTCGGACAGACTTTTAAGCATCGATACGAGTGAGAAAATCTCATTGTATTCAACATCTTGAACTTTGTCAAAAACCTTTTTCGACAAGTCTAGCTTTGTAGATAGTAATACTACTATCAGCGTCCGTCTTCCTCTTGAAGATCCATTTATTTTCTATGGCTTGCCGATCATCGGGCAACTCCACCAAAGTCCACACTTTGTTCTCATACATGGATCTCATCTCAGATTTCATGGCCTCAAGCCATTTCGTGGAATCTGGGCTCATCATCGCTTCCTCATAGTTCGTAGGTATCATGGTCTAGTTACATGACTTCCAGAACAGGATTACCATACCACTCTGGTGCGGATCTCACTCTGGTTTACCTACGAGATTCGGTAGTAACTTGATCTGAAGTTACATGATCATCATCATTAGCTTCCTCACTAATTGGTGTAGTAGTCACAGGAACAGATTTCTGTGATGAACTACTTTCCAATAAGGGAGAAGGTACAATTACCTCATCAAGTTCTACTTTCCTCCCACTCACTTCTTTTGAGAGAAACTCCTTCTCTAGAAAGGATCCATTTATTAGCAACGAATGTTTTGCCTTCGGATCTGTGATAGAAGGTGTACCCAACAATCTCCTTTGGGTATTCTATGAAGACGCACTTCTCCGATTTGGGTTTGAGCTTATCAGGATGAAACTTTTTCACATAAGCATCGCAGCCCCAAACTCTAAGAAACGACAACTTTGGTTTCTTGCTAAACCACAGTTCATATAGTGTCATCTCAACAGATTTAGATGGTGCCCTATTTAACGTGAATGCAGCTGTCTGTAATGCATGATCCCAAAACGATATTGGTAAATCGGTAAGAAACATCATAGATTGTACTATATCCAATAAACTACGGTTATGACGTTCGGACACACCATTATGATGTGGTGTTCCAGGTGGCACGAATTTGTGAAACTATTCCACATTGTCTTAATTGAAGACCAAACTCGTAACTCAAATATTTGTCTCTGCGATCAGATCGTAGAAACCTTATTTTCTTGTCACGATGATTTTCCACTTCACTCTGAAATTCTTTGAACTTTTCAAATGTTTCAGACTTATGTTTCATCAAGTAGATATACCCATATCTGCTCAAATCATCTGTGAAGGTCAGAAAATAACGATACCCGCCGCGAGCCTTAACACTCATTGGATCGCATACATCAGTATGTATTATTTCCAATAAGTCAGTTGCTCGCTCCACTGTTCCTGAGAACGGAGTCTTAGTCATCTTGCCCATGAGGCATGGTTCGCAAGCATCAAGTGATTCATAATCAAGTGATTCCAAAATCCCATCAGCATGGAGTTTCTTCATGCGCTTTACACCATTATGACCTAAACGGCAGTGCCACAAATAAGTTGCACTATCATTATTAACTTTGCATCTTTTGGCATCAATATTATGAATATGTGCATCACTACGATCGAGAGCCAACAAACTATTTTCGTTGGGTGTATGACCATTGAAGGTTTTATTCATTTAAATAGAACAACAATTATTCTCTGATTTTAAATGAATAACCGTATTGCAATAAACATGATCAAATCATATTCATGCTCAACGCAAACGCCAAATAACATTTATTTAGGTTTAACACTAATCCCGAAAGTATAGGGAGTGTGCGATGATGATCATATCAATCTTGGAACTACTTTCAACACACATCGTCACTTCACCCTTAACTAGTTTCTGTTTATTCTGCAACTCCCATTTCGAGTTACTACTCTTAGCAACTGAACCAGTACCAAATACCGAGGGGTTGCTATAAACACTAGTAAAGCACACGTCAAACACCTGTATATCAAATATACCCTTTTTCACTTTGCCATCCTTCTTATCCACCAAATATTTAGGGCATTTCTGCTTCCAGTGACCATTTCCTTTGCAGTGAAAGCACTCAGTTTCAGGCTTTGGTTCAGCTTTGGGCTTCTTCGTGGGAGTGACAACTTGCTTGTCAATCTACTTGAAGTTCCCCTTTCTTTCCCTTTGCCCTTTTCTTGAAACTAGTGATCTTGTCAACCATCAACACTTGATGCTCTTTCTTGATTTCTACCTTCGTCGATTTCAACATCACGAAGAGCTCGGGAATCATTTTCGTCATCCCTTGCATACTATAGTTCATCACGAAGTTCTACTAACTTGGTGATGGTGACTAGAGAATTCTGTCAATCACTATCTTATCTAGAAGATTAACTCCCACTTGATTCAAGCGATTGTAGTACCCAGACAATCTGAGCACATGCTCACTAGTTGAGCGATTCTCCTCCATCTTTTAGCTATAGAACTTGTTGGAGACTTCATATCTCTCAACTTGGGTATTTGCTTGAACTATTAACTTCAATTCCTGGAACATCTCATATGGTCCATGATGTTCAAAACATCTTTGAAGTCCCGATTCTAAGCCATAAAGCATGGTGCACAAAACTATCAAGTAGTCATCATATTGAGCTAGCCAAACGTTCATAACGTCTGCATATGCTCCTGCAATAGGTTTGTCACCTAGCGGTGCATCAAGGACATAATTCTTCTGCACAGCAATGAGGATAAACCTCAGATCACGGATCCAATCCGCATCATTGCTACTAACATTTTTCAACACAGTTTTCTCTAGGAACATATCAAAATAAACATATGAAAGCAACAACGCAAGCTATTGATCTTACAACATAATTTGCAAAATACTACCAGGACTAAGTTCATGATAAATTTAAGTTCAATTAATCATATTACTTAAGAACTCCCACTTAGACAGACATCTCTCTAGTCATCTAAGTGATCACGTGATCCAAATCAACTAAACCATAACCGATCATCACGTGAGATGGAGTAGTTTTCAATGGTGAACATCTTATGTTGATCATATCTACTATATGATTCACGCTCGACCTTTCGGTCTCCGTGTTCCGAGGCCATATCTGCATATGCTAGGCTCGTCAAGTTTAACCTGAGTATTCTGCATGTGCAAAACTGGCTTGCACCCGTTGTAGATGGACGTAGAGCTTATCACACCCGATCATCACGTGGTGTCTGGGCACGACGAACTTTGGCAATGGTGCATACTCAGGGAGAACACTTCTTGATAATTTTAGTGAGAGATCATCTTAAAATGCTACCGTCAATCAAAGCAAGAATAAGATGTATAATAGATAAACATCATATGCAATCAAAATATGTGACATGATATGGCCATGATCATCTTGCGCCTTTGATCTCCATCTTCAAAGTACTGTCATGATCTCTATCGTCACCGGCACGACACCATGATCTTCATCATCTTGATCTATATCAATGTGTCATCACATGGTTGTCTCACCAACTATTGCTCTTACAATTATTGCTATCGTATAGCGATAAAGTAAAGCAATTATTTGGCACTTGCATCTTATGCAACAAAGAGACATCCATAGGGCTTCTGCCAGTTGCCGATAACTTCAACAAAACATGATCATCTCATACAACAACTTATATCTTATCACGTCTTGACCATATCACATCACAACATGCCCTGCAAAAACAAGTTAGACGTCCTCTACTTTGTTGTTGCAAGTTTTACGTGGCTGCTATGGGCTTAAGCAAGAACCAATCTCACCTACGCATCAAAACCACAACGATAGTTTGTCAAGTTGATGCTGTTTTCACCTTCGCAAGGACCGGGCGTAGCCACACTCGGTTCAACTAAAGTTGGAGAAACTTACACCCGCTAGTCACCTGTGTGCAAAGCACGGCGGTAAAACCAGTCTCGCGTAAGCGTACGCGTAATGTCGGTCCGGGCCGCTTCATCCAACAATACCGCCGAACCAAAGTATGACATGCTGGTAAGCAGTATGACTTGTATCGCCCACAACTCACTTGTGTTCTACTCGTGCATATAACATCAAACCATAAAAACCTGGCTCGGATACCACTGTTGGGGAACGTAGTAATTTCAAAAAATTTCCTACGCGCATTCAAGATCATGGTGATGCATAGCAACGAGAGGGGAGAGTGTTGTCTACGTACCCTCGTAGACCGAAGCGGAAGCTTTGACGCAACGTAGAGGAAGTAGTCGTACGTCCTCCCGGTCCAACCGATCCAAGCACCGTTACTCCGGCACCTCCGAGTTCTTGACACGCGTACAGCTCGATGACGCACCCTCGATCTCCAATCCAGTAGAGGCTCCGAGGGGGAGTTCCGTCAGCACGACGGCGTGGTGACGATCTTGATGTTCTCCTGTCGCAGGGCTTCGCCTAAGCACCGCTACAATATGATCGAGGTGTAATATCGTGGAGGGGGGCACCGCACACGGCTAAGGAACGATCAATGATCAACTTGTGTGTTCTAGGGTGCCCCCCTACCCCCGTATATAAAGGAGGGAGGGAGGAGGTGGCCGGCCCAAAGGGGGCGCGCCATAGGGGAGAGGGAAACCTACTCCAAGTAGGTTTCCCCCCCTTTTCCTTATCTTATTTGGAGGGGGAAGGAAAGAGTACTAGTATTAGGAAGTAGCACCAGTAGTAGTAATAGGAAGAGGGGGAAGGAGAAAGGAAAGGGGGGGCCGGCCCCCCTCCCCAATTAGGATTTGGCTGGGGGGCGCGCCCCCCTCCCTTGTTCCTTCTCCCTTCCTCCTACATGGGCCCAATAAGGCCCATATACCTCCCGGGGGGTTCCGGTAATCTCCCGGAGCTCCAAACTTCTCCGGAACCTTTCCGGTGTCCAAATATATCCGTCCAATATATCAATCTTTATGTCTCGACCATTTCGAGACTCCTCGTCATGTCCGTGATCATATCCGGGACTCCGAACAACCTTCGGTACATCAAAATACATAAACTCATAATATAACTGTCATCGAAACCTGAAGCGTGCGGACCCTACGGTTCGAGAACAATGTAGACATGACCGAGACATGTCTCCGGTCAATAACCAATAGCGGGACCTGGATGCCCATATTGGTTCCTACATATTCTATGAAGATCTTTATCGGTCAAACCGCACAACAACATACGTTGTTCCCTTTGTCATCGGTATGTTACTTGCCCGAGATTCGATCGTCGGTATCCAATACCTAGTTCAATCTCGTTACTGGCAACTCTCTTTACTCGTTCCGTAATACATCATCTCACAACTAACTCATTAGTTGCAATGCTTGCAAGGCTTAAGTGATGTGCATTACCGAGAGGGCCCAGAGATACCTCTCCGACATTCGGAGTGACAAATCCTAATCTCGAAATACGCCAACCCAACAAGTACCTTTGGAGACACCTGTAGAGCACCTTTATAATCACCCAGTTATGTTGTGACGTTTGGTAGCACACAAAGTGTTCCTCCGGTAAACGGGAGTTGCATAATCTCATAGTCATAGGAACATGTATAAGTCATGGAGAAAGCAATAGCAACATACTAAACGATCAGGTGCTAAGCTAACGGAATGGGTCATGTCAATCAGATCATTCAACTAATGATGTGATCCCGTTAATCAAATAACAACTCTTTGTCCATGGTTAGGAAACATAACCATCTTTGATTAACAAGCTAGTCAAGTAGAGGCATACTAGTGACACTCTGTTTGTCTATATATTCACACATGTATTATGTTTCCGGTTAATACAATTCTAGCATGAATAATAAACATTTATCATGATATAAGGAAATAAATAATAACTTTATTATTGCCTCTAGGGCATATTTCCTTCAGATCTATCTATGGAGAAACCAGCAACGAGGGGAAAGAGAGTGCATCTACATACCCTTGTAGATCGCTAAGCGGAAGCGTTCAAGAGAACGGGGTTGGAGGAGTCGTACTCGTCGTGATCCAAATCACCGGAGATCCTAGTGCCGAACGGACGGCACATCTGCGTTCAACACACGTACAGCCCGGTGACGTCTCCCATGCCTTGATCCAGAAAGGAGAGAGGGAGAGGTTGAGGAAGACTCCATCCAGCAGCAGCACGACGGCGTGGTGGTGGTGGAGGAGCGTGGCAATCCTGCAGGGCTTCGCCAAGCACCGCGAGAGAGGAGGAGTACTTGGGAGAGGGGGAGGGCTGCGCCAGAACTTGGGTTAAAGTTCCAATGCGCCTCCCCACTATATATAGGGGTGGAAGGGGCTGGTTTCTTGCCCTCCAAGTCCATTGGGGCGTTGGCAAAGGTGGGAGGAAAGAAATCACATCATTTCCTTCCCCACCGATTGTTATCCCCCCTTTTTAGGGATCTTGATCTTATCCCTTCGGGATATGATCTTATTCCTTCTAAGGGGGGATTTTGGTGCACCTTGACCAGGGGTGTGGGGCCTTGCCCCCCACTACCCACGTTCATGTGGGTCCCCCCATGTAGGTGGGCCCCACTCCGGAACCTTCTAGAACCTTCCCGGTACAATACCGAAAAATCCCGAACATTTTCCGGTGGCCAAAATAGGACTTCCCATATATAAATCTTTACCTCCGGACCATTCCGGAACTCCTCGTGACATCCGGGATCTCATCCGGGACGCTGAACAACATTCGTTAACCACATACAAACTTCCTTTATAACCCTAGCGTCATCGAACCTTAAGTGTGTAGACCCTACGGGTTCGGGAACCATGCAGACATGACCGAGACGTTCTCCAGTCAATAACCAACAGCGGGATCTGGATACCCATGTTAGCTCCCACATGTTCCACGATGATCTCATCGGATGAACCACGATGTCAAGGACTCAATCAATCCCGTATACAATTCCCTTTGTCTAGCGGTATTATACTTGCCCGAGATTCGATCGTCGGTATACCGATACCTTGTTCAATCTCGTTACCGGCAAGTCTCTTTACTCGTTCCGTAACACATCATCCCGTGATCAACCCCTTGGTCACATTGTGCACATTATGATGATGTCCTATCGAGTGGGCCCAGAGATACCTCTCCGTTTACAGGGAGTGACAAATCCCAGTCTCGATTCGTGCCAACCCAACAGACACTTTCGGAGATACCTGTAGTGCACCTTTATAGCCACCCAGTTACGTTGTGACGTTTGGTACACCCAAAGCATTCCTACGGTATCCGGGAGTTGCACAATCTCATGGTCTAAGGAAAAGATACTTGACATTAGAAAAGCTTTAGCATACGAACTACGATCTTTGTGCTAGGCTTAGGATTGGGTCTTGTCCATCACATCATTCTCCTAATGATGTGATCCCGTTATCAATGACATCCAATGTCCATGGTCAGGAAACCATAACCATCTATTGATCAACGAGCTAGTCAACTAGAGGCTTACTAGGGACATGGTGTTGTCTATGTATCCACACATGTATCTGATTTTCCTATCAATACAATTATAGCATGGATAATAAACGATTATCATGAACAAGGAAATATAATAATAACTAATTTATTATTGCCTCTAGGGCATATTTCCAACAGTCTCCCACTTGCACTAGAGTCAATAATCTAGTTCACATCGCCATGTGATTAACACTCACAGGTCACATCGCCATGTGACCAACATCCAAAGAGTTTACTAGTGTCACTAAACTAGTTCACATCATCATGTGATTAAGACTCAATGAGTTCTGGGGTTTGATCATGTTTTGCTTGCAAGAGAGGTTTTAGTCAACAGGTCTGCAACTTTCAGATCCGTATGTACTTCGCAAATCTCTAGGTCATTCTGTAAATGCTACTTCCACGCTCCACTTGGAGCTATTCCAAATGGTTTCTCCACTATACATATCCGGTTTGCTACTCAGAGTCATTCGGATAGGTGTTAAAGCTTGCATCAACGTAACCCTTTACGCCGAACTCTTTATCACCTCCATAATCGAGAAACATGTCCTTATTTACTCCAAGGACAATTTTGACCGCTGTCCAATGATCCATTCCTGGATCATTCTTGTACCCCTTGACTGACTCATGGCAAGGCACACTTCCGATGCGGTACACAGCATAGCATACTATAGAGCCTACGTCTGAAGCATAGGGGACGACCTTCGTCCTTTTCTCTATTCTGCCGTGGTCGAGCTTTAAGTCTTAACTTCATACCTTACTACTCAGGCAAGAACTCCTTCTTTGATTGATCCATCTTGAACACCTTCAAGATCATGTCAAGGTATGTGCTCATTTGAAAGTACTATTGAGCGGTTTTTGATCCATCTTCATAGATCTTGATGCTCAATGTTCAAGCAGCTTAATCCCGGTTTTCTATTGAAAGACACTTTTCAAATAACCCTTTATGCTTTCCAGAAATTCTACATCATTTCTGATTAACAATATGTCAACAACATATACTCATCAGAAATTCTATAGTGCTCCCACTCACTTCTTTGGAAATACAAGTTTCTCATAAATTTGTATAAACCCAAAATCTTTGATCATCTTATGAAAGTACATATTCCAACTCCGAGATGCTTACTCCAGTCCTTAGAAGGATCGCTGGAGCTAGCATACCTTTTAGCATCCTTAGGATCGACAAAACCTTTCTGATTGTATCACATACAACCTTTCCTTACGAAACTGGTAAGGAAACTCGTTTTGACATCCATCTGCCAGATTTCATGAATGCACCTAATGCTAACATGATTCCGACGGACTTAAGCATCGCTATGGATGAGAAAATCTCATCGTAGTCAACTCCTTGAACTTGTGAAAGCTCTTCGCCACAAGTCGAGCTTTATAGACGGTGACATTATCGTCTACGTCCGTCTTCTTCTTAAAGATCCATTTATCTCAATAGCTTGCCGATCATCGGGCAAGTCCACCAAAGTCCATGCTTTGTTCTGATACATGGATCCTATCTCGGATTTCATGGCTTCTAACCATTTGTCAGAATATGGGCCCACCATCGCTTCTCCATAGCTCGTAGGTTCATTGTTGTCTAGCAACATGACCTTCAAGACAGGATTACTGTACCACTCTAAAGTAGTACGCATCCTTGTCACCCTACGAGGTACGGTAGTGACTTGATCCGAAGTTTCATGATCACTATCATAAGCTTCTACTTCAATTGGTGTAGGTGCCGCAGGAACAACTTCCTCTGCCCTGCTACATGCTAGTTGTAGTGACGGTTCAATAACCATATCAAGTCTCCACCATCCTCCCACTCAACTTTTCGAGACAAACTTTTCCTCGAAAAAGGACCCGATTCAAGAAACAATCCCTATTGTTTTCGGATCTGAATTAGGAGCTATACCCAACCGTTTTGGGTGTCCTATGAAGATGCAATTTATCCGCTTTGGGTTCGAGCTTATCAACCTGAAACTTTTTCACATAAGCGTCGCAGCCCCAAACTTTTAAGAAATGACAGCTTAGGTTTCTCTAAACCACAGTTCATATGGTGTCATCCCAACGGAATTACGTGGTGCCCTATTAAAGTGAGTGCGGTTGTCTCTAATGCCTAACCCATGAACGATAGTGGTAATTCGATAAGAGACATCATGGTACGCACCATATCCAATAGGGTGCAACTATGATGTTCGGACACACCATCACACTATGGTGTTTCAGGCGGTAATAATTGTGAAACAATTTCCACAATGTCTTAATTGTGTGCCAAAACTCGTAACTCAGATACTCATCTCTATGATCATATCATAGACATTTTATCCTCTTGTCACAACGATCTTCAACTTCACTCTGAAATTACTTGAACCATTCAATAATTCAGACTTGTGTTTCATCAAGTAAATATACTCAACATCTACTCGAATCATCTGTGAAGCAAGAACATAACCATATTCACCGCATGCGTCAGCACTCATTGGACTGCACACATCAAAATGTGTTACTTCCAACAAGTTGCTATCTTGTTCCATCTTACTGAAAACAACGCTTTTAGCCATCTTGCCCATGTGGTATGATTTGCATATCTCAAGTGATTCAAAATCAAGCGAGTCCAAACGCTCCATCTGCATGGAGTTCCTTCATGCATATACACCAATAGACATGGTTCACATGTCTCAAACTTTTCAAAAACGAGTGAGTCCAAAGATCCATCATCATGGAGCTTCTTCATGCGTTTTATACCAAAATGACTTACATGGCAGTGCCACAAGCAAGTGGTACTATCATTACTATCTTATATCTTTTGGCATGAAAATGTGTATCACTACGATCGAGATTCAATAAACCATTCCTTTAGGTGCAAGACCATTGAAGGTATTATTCAAATAAATAGAGTAATCATTATTCTCCTTAAATGAATAACCGTATTGCAATAGACATAATCCAATCATGTCTATGCTCAACGCAAACACCAAATGACAATTATTCAGGTTTAATACTAATCTTGATGGTAGAGGGAGCGTGCGATGTTTGATCACATCAAACTTGGAAACACTTCCAACACATATCGTCAGCTCACCTTTAGCTAGTCTCCGTTTATTCCGTAGCTTATATTTCGAGTTACTAACACTTAGCAACCGAACCGGTATCCAATACCCTGGTGCTACTAGGAGTACTAGTAAAGTACACATTAACATAATGTATATCCAATATATTTCTATCGACCTTGCCAGCCTTCTCATCTACGAAGTATCTAGGGTAATCCTGCTCCAGTGGTTGCTCCCCTTATTACAGAAGCACTTAGTCTTGGGTTTGGGTTCAACCTTGGGTTTCTTCACTAGAGCAGCAACTATTTTGCCGTTTCATGAAGTATCCCTTCTTGCCCTTGCCCTTCTTGAAACTAGTGGTTTCACCAACCATCAACAATTGATGCTCCTTCTTGATTTCTACTTTCGCGGTGTCAAACATCGCGAATACCTCAAGGATCATCATATCTATCCCTGATATGTTATAGTTCATCACGAAGCTCTAGCAGCTTGGTGGTAATGACTTTGGAGAAACATCACTATCTCATCTGGAAGATCAACTCCCAGTCGATTCAAGTGAATGTTGCACTCACACAATCTGAGCACAAGCTCAACGATTGAGCTTTTCTCCCTTAGTTTGCAGGCTAAGAAAATTGCCGGAGGTCTTATACCTCTTGACGTGGGCACGAGCCTGAAATCCCAATTTCAGCCCTCGAAAACATCTCATATGTTCCGCGATGTTTCGAAAACGTCTTTTGGTGCCTCAACTCTAAACCGTTTAACTGAACTATCACGTAGTTATCAAAACGTGTATGTCCGATGTTCGCAACATCCACAAACGACGTTTGGGGTTCAGCAGACTGAGCGGTGCATTAAGGACATAAGCTTTCTACTGTCCGCATAATCGCTACTGTCAACTTTCAACTATATTTTCTCTAGGAACATATCTAAACAGTGGAACTAAAGCGCGAGCTTACGACATAATTTGCAAAGATCTTTTGACTATGTTCAGGATAATTAAGTTCATCTTATGAACTCCCACTCAGATAGACATCCCTCTAGTCATCTAAGTGATTACATGATCCAAGTCAACTAGGTCGTGTCCGATCATCATGTGAGACGGACTAGTCATCATCGGTGAACATCTTCATGTTGATCGTATCTACTATACGACTCATGCTCGACCTTTCAGTCTCTGTGTTCCGAGGCCATGTCTGTACATGCTAGGCTCGTCAAGTTAACCCTAAGTGTTTTGCATGTGTAAAACTATCTTACACCCGTTGTATGTGAACGTAAGGATCTATCACACCCGATCATCACGTGGTGCTTCGAAATGACGAACTTTAGCAACGGTGCACAGTTAGGGGAGAACACTTCTTGAAATTGTTGTAAGGGATCATCTTATTTACTACCGTCGTTCTAAGTAAACAAGATGCATAAACATAATAAACATCACATGCAATCAAATAGTGACATGATATGGCCAATATCATTTTGCTCCTTTTGATCTCCATCTTCGGGGCTCCATGATCATCATCGTCACCGGCATGACACCATGATCTCCATCATCATGATCTCCATCATCGTGTCTTCATGAGGTTGTCTCGCCAACTATTACTTCTACTACTATGGCTACCGGTTAGCAATAAAGTAAAGTAATTACATGGCATTGTTCAATGACACGCAGGTCATACAATAAATAAAGACAAATCCTATGGCTCCTGCCGGTTGTCATACTCATCGACATGCAAGTCATGATTCCTATTACAAGAACATGATCAATCTCATACATCACATATCATTCATCACATTCTTCTTGGCCATATCACATCACATAGCATACCCTGCAAAAACAAGTTAGACGTCCCCTAATTGTTGTTGAATGTTTTATGTGGCTGCTATGGGTTTCTGGCAAGAACGTTTCTTACCTACGCAAAACCACAATGTGATATGCCAATTGCTATTTACCCTTCATAAGGACCCTTTTCATCGAATCCGTTCCGACTAAAGTGGGAGAGACTGGCACCCGCTAGCCACCTTATGCAACAAGTGCATGTCAGTCGGTGGAACCTGTCTCACGTAAGAGTACGTGTAAGGTCAGTCCGGGCCGCTTCATCCCACAATACCGTCGAAACAAGATTGGACTAGTAACGGTAAGCATATTGAACAAAATCAACGCCCACAACTACTTTGTGTTCTACTCGTGCAAAGAAACTACGCAATAGACCTAGCTCATGATGCCACTGTTGGGGAACGTAGCAGAAATTCAAAATTTTCCTACGTGTCACCAAGATCTATCTATGGAGAAACCAGCAACGAGGGGAAAGAGAGTAAATCTACATACCCTTGTAGATCGCTAAGCGGAAGCGTTCAAGAGAACGGGGTTGAAGGAGTCGTACTCGCCGTGATCCAAATCACCGGAGATCCTAGTGCCGAACGGACGGCACCTCCGCGTTCAACACACGTACAACCCGGTGACGTCTCCCATGCCTTGATCCAGCAAGGAGAGAGGGAGAGGTTGAGGAAGACTCCATCCAGCAGCAGCACGACGGCGTGGTGGTGGTGGAGGAGCGTGGCAATCCTGCAGGGCTTCGCCAAACACCGCGAGAGAGGAGGAGTACTTGGGAGAGGGGGAGGGCTGCGCCAGAACTTGGGTTGAAGCTCCCATGCGCCTCCCCACTATATATAGGGGTGGAGGGGGCTGGTTTCTTGCCCTCCAAGTCCATTGGGGCATTGGCAAAGGTGGGAGGAAAGAAATCACATCATTTCCTTCCCCACCGATTGTTATCCCCCCTTTTTAGGGATCTTGATCTTATCCCTTCGGGATATGATCTTATTCCTTCTAAGGGGGGATCTTGGTGTGCCTTGACCAGGGGTGTGGGGCCTTGCCCCCACTACCCACGTTCATGTGGGTCCCCCCATGCAGGTGGGCCCCACTCCGAAACCTTCTAGAACCTTCCCGGTACAATACCGAAAAATCCCGAACATTTTCCGGTGGCCAAAATAGGACTTCCCATATATAAATCTTTACCTCCGGACCATTCCGGAACTCCTCGTGACATCCGGGATCTCATCCGGGACGCTGAACAACATTCGGTAACCACATACAAACTTCCTTTATAACCCTAGCGTCATCGAACCTTAAGTGTGTAGACCCTACGGGTTCGGGAACCATGCAGACATGACCGAGACGTTCTCCAGTCAATAACCAACAGCGGGATCTGGATACCCATGTTAGCTCCCACATGTTCCACAATGATCTCATCGGATGAACCACGATGTCAAGGACTCAATCAATCCCGTATACAATTCCCTTTGTCTAGCGGTATTATACTTGCCCGAGATTCGATCGTCGGTATACCGATACCTTGTTCAATCTCGTTACCAGCAAGTCTCTTTACTCGTTCCGTAACACATGATCCCGTGATCAACCCCTTGGTCACATTGTGCAAATTATGATGATGTCATACCGAGTGGGCCCAGAGATACCTCTCCGTTTACACGGAGTGACAAATCCCAGTCTCGATTCGTGCCAACCCAACAGACACTTTCGGAGATACCTGTAGTGCACCTTTATAGCCACCCAGTTACGTTGTGACGTTTGGTACACCCAAAGCATTCCTACGGTATCCGGGAGTTGCACAATCTCATGGTCTAAGGAAAAGATACTTGACATTAGAAAAGCTTTAGCATACGAACTACGATCTTTGTGCTAGGCTTAGGATTGGGTCTTGTCCATCACATCATTCTCCTAATGATGTGATCCCGTTATCAATGACATCCAATGTCCATGGTCAGGAAACCATAACCATCTATTGATCAACGAGCTAGTCAACTAGAGGCTTACTAGGGACATGGTGTTGTCTATGTATCCACACATGTATCTGAGTTTCCTATCAATACAATTATAGCGTGGATAATAAACGATTATCATGAACAAGGAAATATAATAATAACTAATTTATTATTGCCTCTAGGGCATATTTCCAACAGTTCGGGGTATCTTCACCCCGACCAGTAGAGCAAAGAGTTGCTCCTCAACCTACTGAACCTACTGAAAATGTTTACTTTGAAATTCCTTCGGGTATGATAGAAAAACTGCTAGATAATCCCTTTGCAGGAGATGGAACATTGCATCCCGATTTACACCTTATCTATGTGGATGAAGTTTGTGGATTATTTAAGCTTGCAGGTATGCCCGATGATGTTGTCAAGAGGAAGGTCTTCTCTTTATCTTTGAAGGGAGACGCATTGACATGGTATAGGCTATGTGATGATACGGGATCTCGAGACTATAAATGGTTGAAATTGGAATTTCACCAGAAGTTCTATCCTATGCATCTTGTTCATCGTGATCGTAATTATATATATAATTTTTGGCCTCGCGAAGGAGAAAGCATCGCTCAAGCTTGGGGGAGGCTTAAGTCAATGTTATATTCATGCCCCAATCATGAGTTCTCAAGATAAATGATTATTCAAAAAATTTATGCTCGGCTTTGTCTCAATGAGCGCACCATGATCAATACTTCTTGTGCTGGTTCTTATAGGCTGAAGACTATTTAATTCAAGTGGGACTTCTTGGAAAGAATTAAACGCAACTCTGAAGATTGGGGTTCCGACAATGGTAAGGAGTCAGGTATGACACCTAAGTTTGATTGTGTTAAATCTTTTATGGATGCCGATGCTTTTCGTGGATTTAGCACTAAATATGAACTTGACTCTGAGATAATAGCCTCTTTCTGTGAATCTTTTGCTACTCACGTTGATATCCCTAAGGAGAAGTGGTTTAAATATAATCCTCCCGTTGAAGTAAAAGTAGTTGCACCTGTTACAGTTGAAGAAAAGATTATCACTTATAATGATCCTATTGTTCCTACTACTTATGTTGAGAAACCACCTTTCCCTGTTAGGATAAACGATCATGCTAAAGCTTCAACTGTGGTTCGTAAAAGTAATACTAGAACATATACACCTCTTGAGCAAATTAAAGTTGAACCTAGTATTGCTATGGTTAAAGATCTCTTGGCTGATATAATATTGATGGGCATGTTATTTATTTCTGTGATGAAGCTACTAATATTGCTAAACCCGATGATAAGATACATAGACCTATTGTAGGCATGCCTGTTATTTCTGTTAAAATTGGAGATCATTGTTATCATGGCTCATGTGATATGGGTGCTAGTGCTAGTGCAATACCCATTTCCTTATATAAAGAAATTATGCATGATATTGCACCCGCTGAAGTAGAAGATATTGATGTTTCTATTAAGCTTGCAAACAGAGATACTATTTCACCAATTGGGATTGTTAGAGATGTTGAAGTCTTGTGTGGGAAGGTTAAATATCCTGCTGATTTTCTTGTTCTTGGTTCCCCGCAAGATAGCTTTTGTCCCATTATATTTGGTAGACCCTTCTTGAATACTCTTAATGCTAGGATTGATTGCGAAAAGGATGTTGTTACTATTGGTCTGGGGGATACGACACATGAGTTTAATTTTGCTCAATTTCGTAGACAACCCCATGATAAAGAATTGCCTAGTAAGGATGAAATTATTGGTCTTGCTTCTATTGACGTGCCTCCTACTGATCCTTTAGAACAATATCTGCTAGACCATGAAAATGATATGTTTATGAATGAAAGAAGGGAGATAGATGAAGTATTCTTTAAACATGGCACTATTTTGAAACACAACTTGCCTGTGAAATCCTAGGGGATCCTCCTCCACCCAAGGGTGATCCCGTGTTTGAGCTTAAGCCTTTACCTGATATTCTCAAATATGCCTATCTTGATCAAAAGAAGATATATCCTGTTATTATTAGTGCTAACCTTTCAGAGCAGGAAGAGGAAAGATTATCGAAAACTCTGAAGAAGCGCCGTGCCGCTATTGGATATACTCTTGATGATCTTAAGGGCATTAGCCCCACTCTATGCCAACACAAAAAAAAATTGGACGAAGACGCCAAACCAGTTAGAGATCATCAACAACGGTTAAATCCTAAGATGAAAGAAGTGGTAAGAAAGGAAATACTAAAGCTCCTTGAGGCAGGTATAATTTATCCTATTGCTAATAGTGAGTGGGTAAGTCCCGTCCATTGTGTCCCTAAGAAGGGAGATATTACTGTTGTTCCTAATGATAAAGATGAATTTATCCCGCAAATAATTATTACAGGTTATAGGATGGTAATTGATTTCCGTAAATTAAATAAAGCTGCTAATAAAGATCATTACCCTTTACCTTTAATTGATCAAATGCTAGAAAGACTATCCAAACATACACATTTCTGCTTTCTAGATGGTTATTCTGGTTTCTCCTAAATACCTATGTCAGCGGACGATCAAGCAAAGACTACTTTTACTTGCCCTTTCGGTACTTTTACTTATAGACACATGCCTTTTGGTTTATGTAATGCACCTGCTACCTTTCAAAGATGCATGATGGCTATATTCTCTGACTTTTGTGAAAAGATTTGTGAGGTATTCATGGATGATTTCTCCGTTTATGGATCCTCTTTTGATGATTGCTTGAGCAACCTTGATCGAGTTTTGTAGAGATGCAAAGATACTAGTCTTGTTTTGAATCGGGAGAAGTGCCACTTTATGGTTAATGAAGGCATTGTCTTGGGGCATAAAATTTCTGAAAGAGGTATTGAAGTTGATAAAGCTAAAGTAGATTCTATTGAAAAGATGCCGTGTCCCAAGGACATTAAAGGTATACGAAGTTTCCTTGGTCATGCCAGTTTTTATAGGAGGTTCATTAAGGACTTTTCTAAAATCTCTAGGACTCTGATTAATCTATTACAAAAATATATTCCTTTTGTTTTTTATGATGATTGCGTAGAAGCATTTGAAATACTTAAGAAAGCTTTGATTTCTGCACCTATTGTTCAGCCACCTGATTGGAATTTACCCTTTGAAATTATGTGTGATGCTAGTGATTATGCTGTAGGTGCTGTTCTAGGGCAAAGAGTTGATAAGAAATTAAATGTTATCCAGTATGCTAGTAAAATCTTGACACTGCCCAGAGAAATTATGCTACCACTGAAAAAGAATTCTTAGCAGTCGTATTTGCTTGTGATAAGTTCAGACCTTATATTGTTGATTCTAAAGTAACTATCAACACTGATCATGCTGCTATTAAATATCTTATGGAAAAGAAAGATGGTAAACCTAGACTTATTAGATGGGTTCTCTTGCTACAAGAATTTGATTTGCATATTATTGATAGAAAGGGAGCTAAGAACCCCGTTGCAGAAAACTTGTCTAGGTTAGAGAATGTTCTTGATGACCCACTACCTATTGATGATAGCTTTCCTGATGAACAATTAGCTGTCATAAATGCTTCTCGTACTGCTCCATGGTATGCTGATTATGCTAATTACACTAGTTGACAACCCGTGCACCTGCACGGGCTAGCAATTTTAATATTAGATATTACATGGTTTTGGCAAATTAGAAATGTCAAACAATCATATGAATATATTGATATAGGTTATTATTATTACACATGCACATTGGATCCAATGAACTTACATTGCTTTGACTATTTATGATTACATTGTTTAAGTCCGGTTGTGTCACAACGATATAAGTAATATCACCGTGTGATGGCAAATCATCTCGGATTTGTAGAACATATGTGGAAATAAGGATGTGCTACTTTACGAAGGTTATATAAGTGTACATTAGTTATGTTGGTAGAAAACATGATTACAGATGCAAAAGTTATTGTATGTATCATGCAGTTGTGATCAATAAGTTTCTAAGAGGTATAAAGTAAAATGTTCGATTGTAGCATTTATCTTCCTTTCTTAGGGAACCGAAAAGAAGAAATACATATTTCGTTTTGCCAAGGAAGAACGGTAGAATTATAAATACTTTGTTTCTATATACAATAATGGACACATGCATGCATGAATTTGTGTCAACATACATGACAGTATAAAATCAAGTGTTCTATTGTAGCATTTATCTTCCTTTCTTAGTTAACCTAAAAGAAGAAATACATATTTCTTTTTGCCAAGGAAGAACGGTAGAATTATAGATACTTTGTTTCTATATACAATAATGGACACATGCATGCATTACTTTGTGGGAACATACATGATATTGTAGAAAATAATATACGTATTTTAAAAGTGGAAGTTGTGTATTCTCATTATACTATATAAGAACCAAATATTATTCACATTAGAAGGTTTTTTTCTCTACCAACAAATTCTTAAAAGAATTCTGTTATGATTAACGTGGATGGAAATTTTAAAATTTTCTATCCTTATTATACATATCTAATATATCGCATAGACAATCATGTGTTTATATTGTACTAAAAAATATCATGCGTTCATATTAGATTTATGTGGCGCATGATACCTCCAGATTCTTTTTTTTGTTGATGCACTGATTAATACGTATACAAAGATGTTTCATTAGCTAATTTTTCTCTCTGTTATCAGGACAAAACAGAAGATATGCATAGATGTACTATATATGCTTATGCAAATATGTATTAGCAATCATCACCTCCAAAGAATCATATGAATCCAAGGGTAGATTACATGTTACGTAGATTTCATTTTTTTAGGGAGAGATGGTTTCCCTCTTTGCGTGAGTATGTTTTCCATTGTCTATTGGTAGAAGAATTTATTTATGGACTTTCATTGGACAGCAAATGGATCTATCTGGAGTTTTTGTGGAAGGGGTTTATCCTTTTTTCAAGGAACCGATGGATGCTTTTCTTGTTTTTTGAACACCAAGTATACGTGTCATTTTTGTTTTTTGGACGGAACAATCTAGTATATGTTACGTTCCAGCTGCCAGGAGTAGAGTTAGAAATGTTTTTCCTTTTTTTTTTGCGTGAATGTCTTTCCTCTTTGAATCGGGAAACCATTGAATTACCGGACTTTCAATGGTCATCAAACAGATCTTTTATTTTGTTCCTTTTCATCGGTGCAGTATTTATGGAAGGAGATCCTTTTCTTTAAGGAATGGTGGATTCTTTCCTTTTGGTTCACCAACGTCCGATGCATTCTTTTTTTTATTTTGACCGGACTTTCAATGGTCATCAAACGAATCTATTTTTTTCTTTTCATCGGTGTAGTATTTATGGAAGGAGGCTATCCTTTTTTAAGGAACGGTGGATTCTTTCCTTTGGTTCACCAACGTCAGATGCAATGTTTTTTTTCATCTTCATCCGTGGACATTATATGGTAGGAGGATATCTTTAAAATAGAAATCGTGGATGCTTTCCTTGTTTTTTCTCACCGATGTTGAATGTGTTTTCTCAAAAAAAAACATGAACGTTGAATGTGTCCTACGCAATCTGTTTCTTTTTCTTTCCATATGTGGATGCAAACTTTTTTTTTTCATCCGTGACGTTTATATGGAAGGAGGCGATCGTTGAAAAAGGAACCGTGGGTGCTTTCCTTGTATTGTTTCTCTCATGTTTTTTTTGTTTTTTTAAAGCACAAACATTGAACGTGTCAGATGCAATCCGTTTTTGGCTCCTTTCCATGCATGGAGTTTTTAAGAAACCGTGGATGCTTTTTTTTTTACATTGAACGTGTCGGATGTTTTATTTTTTGATGGGACGACCATCTATGTTACGTAAGTTTTCCTTTCATCTTGGACGTAAATTATATAATCCAATGGTGTAATTAATTTTTATGATGTGGATTAATGTGAAGGCTTTAATGGTGCCTCCTTAGTAAATATAAGATATAAGATTGTTGCTAAATTTATACCACCTAGTTTCACATACCAACAAAAGAAAAAGTTTTTTTATGATTTAATATATTACTTCTGGGATGACCCGCACCTGTATAAAGGAGTAGATGGTGTTATTAGATGTTGTGTAACTCAGCATGAACAGGAACAGATCCTACGCAAGTGTCACTCTGAACCATATGGAGGACACCGCGCTGGAGATGAACTGCACATAAGGTATTGCAACCCGGTTTTTATTGGCCTACTCTCTTCAAAGATGCCCGTAAGTTTGTCTTGTCCTGTGATGAATGTCAGAGAATTGATAATATTAGTAGACGTCTAGAAATGCCTATCAATTATTCTCTTGTTATTGAACCGTTTGGTGTTTGGGGCTTTGATTATATGGGACATTTTCCTGCCTCTAATGGATATACACATATTTTAGTTGCTGTTGATTACGTTACTAAGTGGGTAGAAGCTATTCCAACTAGTAGTGCTGATCATAGCACCTCTATTAAGATGCTTAAAGAAGTTATTTTTCCAAGGTTTGGAGTCCCTAGATATCTCATGACTGATGGTGGTTCACATTTTATTCATGGTGCTTTTCGTAAAATGCTTACCAAGTATGATGTTAATCATAGAATTGCATCTCCTTAACACCCACAGTATAGTGGTCAAGTAGAATTGAGTAACAGAGAGCTCAAATTAATTTTGCAAAAGACTATTAATAGATCTAGAAAGAATTGGTCCAAGAAACTTGATGATGCATTATGGGCCTATAGAACTGCATATAAGAATCCTATGGGTATGTCTCCATATAAAATGGTTTATGGAAAAGCTTGTCACTTACCTCTCAAACTAGAACATAAGGCATATTGGGCTATTAAAGAGCTCAATTACGATTTCAAACTTGCCGGTGAGAAGAGGTTATTTGATATTACCTTACTTGATGAATGGAGAACCCGAGCCTATGAGAATGCGAAACTGTTTAAAGAAAAGGTTAAAAGATGGCATGACAAAAGGATACAAAAGTGTGAGTTTAACATAGATGATTATGTTTTGCTTTTCAACTCTTGTTTAAGATTTTTTGCAGGAAAACTTCTCTCTAAATGGGAAGGCCCTTACGTTATCGAGGAGGTCTATCGTTCCGGTGCCATAAAAATCAACAACTTCGAAGGCACAAATCCGAAGGTGGTGAACGGTCAAAGAATCAAACATTATATCTCAGGTAATCCTATAAATGTTGAAACCAATATATTGAAACCATGACCCCGGAGGAATACATAAGGGACACTTTCCAGAATGTTTCAGACTCCAAAAAGGAATAGGTATGTGGTACGGTAAGTAAACCGACTCCAAAACAATTCTAATAGCAATTTTTCTCTGTTGGAATATTTAAGAAAATAGGAAAATATGAAGTAGTCCGGGAAGGACACGAGGCCTCCACGAGGGTGGAGGGCGCGCCCTACCCTACTAGGCACGCCCCCTTGCCTCGTGGGCACCTCGTGTGCTCTCCGGACTCCGTTTTCTTGCACGATACTTCTTTTGGTCGGTAAAAATTCATTATATAATCTCTTGAAGGTTTTGACCACCGTATCACGCAAAAGTCTTCTGTCTTTGTTTCGAGCTGTTTTTCTGACAGATCTAGAGCACCATGATGTCTTCAAGCGCTCCTAAGGACAAGTTTTTCGAGAGGGTCATCAACCCCTATCTCGCGGAGGTGCTGCATCACCCTCAAACCATTGAGATGCGTGAGGGGGTGCTGCACATCCGCGATGTGGAAGGACCAAGGAGTACCGGAAGCGTGGAGACAAAGCTTGAAGCGATGGAACAACAAGTTTTCAAGTGCCAAGGGATGGTGGAGCATGGACTTAACGCCAACCAGATGATGATCGCGGAGTTCACCAACAACCACAAGCTGGACGCCAAGAACATTGGGGAGACCATCTTCAAGCTTCATGAGAAAATCGAGCACCTCCAAGCCCAAATCTATGACCTGCAAAACCAAAACTATGAGTATGAATATAGATTCAAGAGGATGAGTTTGGCTGCAGATTTGAGGATCCCGGAGACTCGATCATCCTTCTATGATGGTGAGCCTATGCCTTGGAAGACAGACGACAAGCCTACATCATCAACAACTCCTTCACCACCTCCGAGGACATAATCACATGGGTATGGGCACTCCCCTTGGCAACTGCCAAGCTTGGGGGAGGTGCCCCGGTATCGTATCACCATGAGACTCCTATCTTTACCGTTTTACTTAGTTTGATCCTTTTGGTAATATCTTGATCTAGTAGAATAAAGTTTTGGTATGATTTAGTTTTGAGTTTTGCTTTGTGATCCCTCTATGTAATCGAGTCCGTGAGCTATATATAGTAAAGATTAGTGTTGAGTCAAGGGCTTTGCTATCTTGCTATGATCTTGAGAAAATAGAAAGAATAAAAATAAATAAAATAGTTCATATTGATCTTATGGATAGTAATGACTTCACACATAAAGAGTATGAGGCATAAAAGTTGTTGAGAGTTGACAAACATAGTTTTGGTCATCTTTGCAATTAATGGGAAGTAATAAAGAAAGGGAGGTTTTCACATATAAATATACTATCTTGGACATCTTTTATGATTGTGAGCACTCATTAAAGTATGACATGCTAAAGAGTTGATGTTGGACAAGGAAGACAACGTAATGGGTTATGTTTTCTCACATCTCAGTTAAAGTATATTGTCATGGATCGTCGAACATGTTGAGATTGCCTTTCCCCTCATTCTAGCCAAAATTCCTTGCACCAAGTAGAGATACTACTTGTGATTCCAAATATCCTTAAACCCAGTTTTGCCATGAGAGTCCACCATACCTACCTATGGATTGAGTAAGATCCTTCAAGTAAGTTGTCATGTTGCAAGCAATAAAAATTGCTCTCTAAATATGTATGATTTATTAGTGCGGAGAAAATAAGCTTTATACGATCGTGTGATATGGAAGTAATAAAAGCGACGGACTGCATAATAAAGGTTCATATCACAAGTGGCAATATAAAGTGACGTTCTTTTGCATTAAGATTTTGTGCATCCAACCCTAAAAGCACATGACAACATCTGCTTCCCTCAGCGAAGGGCCTATCTTTTACTTTATGTCTTTTACATTATGCAAGAGTCAAGGTGATCTTCACCTTTCCCTTTTTATTTTATCCTTTGGCAAGCAACTCGTGTTGGAAAGATCCTGATATATATATATATATATATATATATATATATATATATATATATATATATATACACATATATATATATATATATATATACATATATATATATCCAATTGGATGTAAGTTAGCATGAACTATTATTGTTAACATCACCCAAAGGTGAATACGTTGGGAGGTAACACTATAAGCCCCTACCTTTCTCAGTGTCCGATTAAAACTCCATAACCATAAGTATTGCATGAGTGTTAGCAATTGTAGAAGACTATATGATAGTTGAGTATGTGGACTTGGTGAAAAGCTCTTATATTGACTCTTTCCCATGTTATGATAAATTGCAATTGCTTCAATGACTGAGATTATAGTTTGTTAGTTCTCAATGAAGTTTCTGAACCATAATTGACATTGTAAATAGATCGTTACTTGAGCTTGAGAAACCATATGACTATATATATATATATATATATATATATATATATATATATATATATATATATATATATATATTGCTGTTACATGAATGGTCATGATGCCCTCATGTCCGTATTTTTTTTATCGACACCTCTATCTCCAAACATGTGGACATATTTTTCGATATCGGCTTCCGCTTGAGGACAAACGATTCTAAGCTTGGGGGAGTTGATACGTCCATTTTGCATCATGCTTTTATATCGATATTTATTGCATTATGGGATGTTATTACACGTTATGTCACAATACTTATGCCTATTCTCTCTTATTTTGCAAGGTTTAACATGAAGAGGGAGAATGCCGGTAGCTGGGATTCTGGGCTGGAAAAGGATCAAATATTGGAAACCTATTCTGCACAGCTCCAAAAGTCCTGAAACTCCACGAAAGTCATCTTTGGAACTAATAAGAATTATTGAGCGAAGGAAGTACCAGAGGGGGCCCACACCCTGGCCACGAGGGTGGGGGGCGCGCCCACCCCTACTGGGCGCGCCCCCCTGACTCGTGGGCCCCCTGGTGGCCCTCCGGTGCCCATCTTCTGCTATATGAAGTCTTTTACCCTGGAAAAAATCATAAGCAAGCTTACGGGACGAAACTCCGCCGCCACGAGGCGGAACCTTGGCAGAACCAATCTAGGGCTCCGGCGGAGCTGTTCTGCCGGGGAAACTTCCCTCTGGGAGGGGGAAATCATCACCATCGCCATCACCAATGATCCTCTCATCGTGGCGGGGCCAATCTCCATCAACATCTTCACCAGCACCATCTCTTCTCAAACCCTAGTTCATCTCTTGTATCCAATCTTTGTACCAAAACATTAGATTGGTACTTGTGGGTTGCTAGTAGTGTTGATTACTCCTTGTAGTTGATGCTAGTTGGTTTATCCGGTGGAAGATCATATGTTCAGATCCTTAATGCATATTAATACCCCTCTGATTATGAACATGAATATGCTTTGTGAGTAGTTACGTTTGTTCCTGAGGACATGGGTGAAGTCTTGCTATTAGTAGTAATGTGAATTTGGTATTCGTTCGATATCTTGATGAGATGTATGTTGTCTCTCCTCTAGTGGTGTTATGTGAACGTCGACTACATGACACTTCACCATTATTTGGGCCTAGAGAATGCATTGGGAAGTAATAAGTAGATGATGGGTTGCTAGAGTGACAGAAGCTTAAACCCTAGTTTATGCGTTGCTTCGTAAGGGGCTGATTTGGATCCACTAGTTTCATGCTATGGTTAGGTTTACCTTAATACTTCTTTTGTAGTTGCAGATGCTTGCAATAGGGGTTAATCATAGGTGGGATGCTTGTCCAAGAAAGGGCAGTACCCAAGCACCGGTCCACCCACATATCAAATTATCAAAGTAACGAATGCGAATCATATGAGCGTGATAAAACTAGCTTGACGATAATTCCCATGTATCCTCGGGAGCGATTTTCTCATTATAAGAACTTGACGAGGCTTGTCCTTTGCTACAAAAAGTATTGAGCCACCTTGCTACACCTTATTTACTTTTATTGCTTGTTACCCGTTACAAATCATCATATCACAAAACTATCTGTTACCTACAATTTCAGTGCTTGCAGAGAATACCTTACTGAAAACTTCTTATCATTTCCTTCTGCTCCTCGTTGGGTTCGACACTCTTACTTATCGAAAGGACTACGATAGATCCCCTATACTTGTGGGTCATCACATAGTTTGCTTGTTTTGATGAATTTATTGATTTATATCTGTGGATTAAGCCATGGAAAAGTTATATTACAGTAGCTACAATGCAAAAACAAAATATGAATTAGTTTGCAACAGTACTTAGAGTAGTGATTTGCTTTATTATACTAACAGATCTTACCGAGCTTTCTGTTGAAGTTTTGTGTGGATGAAGTGTTCGAGGATCGAGGAGGTCTCGATGTGAGAAGAAGGAAGAGAGGCAAGAGCTTAAGCTCTCCCTCTCTCATTTAAGTATTTCAGATCTTCGGATATTATTCAAACAACAAGCAAAACAAAATAAAATAACCTTGCAAGGATAGCACATATCATGTGAAGAAGCAAAATCTTAGGCTCAACCAAAACTGACCGATAGTTGTTGAAGAAGAAAGGTGGGATGCCAACCTGGGCATCCCCAAGCTTAGATGCTTGATACTTCTTGAAATATTAATTAGGGATGCCTTGGGCATCCCCAAGCTTGAGCTTTTGTGTCTCCTTAATTCCTCTCATACCATAGTTTCTCGGAATCTTAAAAACTTCATGCACACAAAACTCAACAAGAACTCATGAGATAAGTTAGTATAAATCAATGCAAAACCTTATCATTCTCTACTGTAGAAAATCACTAAAATTATTATTTGTCATTTCATACTAAATGCCTCTGCATATTTAATACTCCTATCCTCAAATACAATCATTAAACAAGAAAACATATGTAAACAATGCAAACATAACAGCAATCTGTCTAAACAGAACTGTCTGTAAAGAATGCAAGAGGAACCATACTTTCCTAACCCAAAAAATCCTGACAAATTACCACACTGTATATAATTTGTTTTTACTCATTGTGTCAAAATTTAAAGATTTTATGATGTTCTGACTATTCACAAATATTCAAAACATAACAGTAAACTTTCTGTTTTCAAAACAGCAACATATGGACTTGCAAAATAAGCATGGTAAAGGCTATACTTGAATTTTTATTGAACTAAAAGATGCAAAACATTACTCTAAATAACAGCAAGCAAATACTTATAAAATAAAATGACGCTCCAAGAAAAACACATATCATGTGGTGAATAAAAATATAGCCCCATGTAAAGTTACCGATGGATTGAAGCCAAAAGAGGGGATGCCATCCGGGGCATCCCCAAGCTTAGTTGCTTGGGTATTCCTTTAATATTACCTTGGGGTGCCTTGGGATCCCCAAGCTTAGGCTCTTTCCACTCCTTATTCCATAGTCCATCAAAACTTTATCCAAAACTTGAAAACTTCACAATACAAAACTTAACGGAAAACTCGTGAGCTCCATTAGTATAATAAAACAAATCATTCACTTTGCTACTGTCAAGACAAGATTCATATTTTTTTATCACATGATGCCTACTGTACCCTATCATTTCTACAATTTATATTAAGCAATATAAGCCATAGAAACTAGAAAACAAGCAAACTATGCATCGAAGACAGAATCTGTCAAAGACAGAACAGTCTGTAAAGATCTTGATTGAAACCATACTTATGTAGCTCCAAAATTTCTTAAAAATTAGGACAAACTAGAAAATTTGCATATAAGTCTTGTGTAAAAAGTTCAGATCAAAATAACGTTCTAGTGAATTTTCAAAATTCCTGGACTGGGAGCAAAAGTTTCTATTTTTGCACAGAATCAAGTCAACTATCATCCATACTATCCCAAAGGCTTTACTTGGCACTTTATTGAAACAAAAGCTATATAACATGATTACGACAGTAGCATAATCATGTGAACACACAAAACAGTAGGGGTAAATATTGGGTTGTCTCCCCCACAAGCGCTTTTCTTTAATGCCTTTCTAGCTAGGCATGATAATTCCAATGATGCTCACATAAAAGATAAGAAATAAAACATAATGGTAGCATCATGAAGTATATGACTAGCACATTTAAGTCTAACCCACTTCCTATGCATAGGGATTTTGTGAGCAAGCAACTTATGGGAACAATAATCTACTAGTATAGGAAGGCAAAACAAGCATGACTTCAAGATTTTCAACACATAGAGAGGAAACTTGACATTATTGAAATTCCTACAAGCATATATTCCTCCCTCATAATAATTTTTAGTAGCATCATGAATGAGTTCAACAATATAGCTATCACATAAAGCATTACTTTCATGATATACAAGCATAGAAATTTTACTACTCACCACATAAGCAATATTCTTCTCATTCATAGTAGTGGGAGCAAACTCAACAAAATAACTATCATGTTAGGCATAATCCAATTGAAAATTAAAATCATGATGACAAGTTTCATGGTTGTGATTATTCTTTATAGCATACATGTCATCACAATAATCATCATAGATAGCAACTTTGTTCTCATAATCAATTGGAACCTCTTCCGAAATAGTGGATTCATCACTAAGTAAAGCCATGACCTCTCCAAATCCACTTTCATCAATATAATCATCATAAATAGGAGGCATGCTATCATCATAATAAATTTTATCATCAAAACATGGGGGACAAAAAATATCATCTTCATCAAACATAGCATCCCCAAGCTTGTGGCTTTGCATATCATTAGCATCATGGATATTCAAGGAATTCATACTAACAACATTGCAATCATGCTCATCATACAAAGATTTTATGCCAAACATTTTAACGCATTCTTCTTCTAACACTTTGGCACAATTATCGAAATCCTTATTTTCAAGAAAGACATTAAAAAGATGAAGCATATGAGGCAACCTCATTTACATTTTTTGTAGTTTTATTTAATAGACTAAACTAGTGATAAAACAAGAAACTAAAAGATTCAGTTGAAAGATCTAAAGATACACCTTCAAGCACTAACCTCCCCGGCAACGGCGCCAAAAAAGAGTTTGATGTCTACTACGCAGCCTTCTTCTTGTAGACGTTGTTGGGCCTCCAAGTGCAGAGGTTTGTAGGATAGTAGCAAATTTCCCTCAAGTGGATGACCTAAGGTTTATCAATTCGTGGGAGGCGTGGGATGAAGATGGTCTCTCTCAAACAACCCTGCAACCAAATACAAAGAGTCTTTTGAGTCCACAACACACCCAATGCAATGGTAAATTGTATATTTGCACTAGTTCGGCGAAGAGATGGTGATACAAGTGCAATATGGATGGTATATATAGGTTTTTGTAATCTGAAATTATAAAAACAACAAGGTAGCAAGTAACAAAAGTGAGCTAAAACGGTATTGCAATGCTTAGAAACAAGGCCTAGGGTTCATACTTTCACCAGTGCAAGTTCTCTCAACAATGATAACATAATTAGATCATATAACAGTCCCTCAACGTGCAACAAAGAGTCACTCCAAAGTCACTAATAGCGGAGAACAAAGAAAGAGATTATTCTAGGGTATGAAACCACCTCAAATTTATTCTTTCTGATCGATCTATTGGGCTATTCCTATAAGTGTCACAAACAGCCCTAGAGTTCGTACTAAAATAACACCTTAAGACACACATCAACCAAAACCCTAATGTCACCTAGATACGCCAATGCCACCACAAGTATCCGCGGGTTTGATTATATGATATGCATCACACAATCTCAGATTCATCTATTCAAACCCACACAAAGAACTTCAAAGAGTGCCCCAAAGTTTCTACCGGAGAGTCAAGACGAAAACGTGTGCCAACCCTTATGCATAAGTTCACAAGGTCACTGAACCTGCAAGTTGATCACCAAAACATACATCAAGTGTATCACGTGAATATCCCATTGTCACCACAGATAAACACATGGAAGACATACATCAAGTGTTCTCAAATCCTTAAAGACTCAATCCAATAAGATAACTTCAAAGGGAAAACTCAATTCATTACAGGAAGGTAGAGGGGGAGAAACATCATAAGATCAAACTATAATAGCAAAGCTCGCGGTACATCAAGATCGTGCCAAATCAAGAACATGAGAGAGAGAGAGAGAGAGAGAGAGAGAGATCAAACACATAGCTACTGGTACATACCCTCAGCCCCGAGGGTGAACTACTCCCTCCTCGTCATGGAGAGCGCGGGATGAGGAAGATGGCCACCGATGATGGTTTCCCCCTCCGGCATGGTGCCAGAAAGGGCTCCCGATTGGTTTTTGGTGGCGGCTTGCAGCGGCGGAACTCCCGATCTAGGTTTCATTTCGGGGGTTTCTGTATTTATAGGAATTTTTGGCGTCGGTTTCAAGTCAGGGGTTCCACGAGTAGCCCACAAGGTCGGAGGGCGCGCCGGGGGGGCAAGGGCGTGCCCTCCACCCTTGTGGATGCCTCATGGCTCTTCTGGCCCAACTCTTTTGCTTCGGGGGCTTCTTCTGGTCCATAAAAAATCACCGTAAATTTTCAGGTCAATTGGACTCCATTTGATATTCCTTTTCTGCAGAACTCAAAAACAAGGAAAAAACAGAAACCGACCCTGGGCTCTAAGTTAATAGGTTAGTCCCAAAAATCATATAAAATAGCATATAAATGCATATAGAACATCCAAGATTGATAATATAATAGCATGGAACAATCGAAAATTATAGATACATTGGAGACGTATCAAACAGGAGCTCCCATATCCATCCTAAACTTCTTAAATTGCTTAATTAGATCCCTCTGTGTTAGTATGGTAGGGTCTAAAGGAAATTGATAGTAAAACCTGTCACTAATTGTCAAGCTACCATCGGGCAAGTGATTGTGTGACACCCATGTCGTATCTTCAACAACATCATGAAGCTGCTGGGTGGCACCAACCCACTGTTCAAAATATCTTCTGATTTAGCGATTTATCATCTAATTTATTGCTACTCAGGGGTGATCGGTAAGATTATGCCTTATCTTCACCCTTTACCATTTGGGCTGATTTATCGCTCTGACAGCGATTTATTGGGAATCTACCGATAAAGCGGGCCTATTCATAGCATTATGCTTGCAAAAACTATGTTTATTTGTGTTTGATGAACCTTGTTACGCAATATGTACTATTTTTGTATTTTGTTTGTCATTATATGAGGATTCAATGGCTAGGAATCAAGGTAACACTTTAGTCCAATATTGTTTTGGTGTTGAATATAGCATATTTTAGTGTTGGGAACCTAGAATTTGAAAAAATGGTCGATTAATAGTCGACCGATAAAATCGATTATTCAGCCGATTTCTGATTAATCTCTAATCCCTAGCTGACCGCGATGCTAACGATAAATGATATCCTCAACATTGCACCAACCTATGCAAAGTAGCATAGCATGACCGCACTGTTCGAAACATAAAAGGGGAATCACAGAACAACACAAGACAATGGTTTATTTCCTTAACCAATGGGAGAAACGACACTTTCATTGGGTTCCAGAGGCCGCCGTCCCTTGTCACCGTTATGATCTAGGGGAATGGGAGCTGTGGAGGCAACGAGGCGGCGACAGATCAGCGGGAGGACATGACTAGAAGTGGCGGGGGAAAGGGGGTCTACCAACCAAAATTTAGGGCGTGTCACTATCGAGCATTGCAGGTGAGCCCACAATGGGGAAACACACGCATAGGAAGGGCAAAATGGAAATTATGGCCTTAATGGTAGGCCCCCACGTCAACGGACACTCAAAGAGTCTTGTCGTCAATATTGGTGGGCCCACATCGGAGTGGAAAATGGAAATTATGGCGCAACGTTGGGCCCCCACATCGCCCTAAAGGGTCAATCAAATCTCCTCGTGGTTGCATTTGATGTGGCGAAGTGGTGGGTCCAAAATGGAAGGAAACAACCCAAAGTTGACGGCAAGCGACAGAGATGACATGCAGTGTCATACACCTAATTTTTTCACAATCGTTAGTGGTCTAGTCCGAAATATGGAAGTTTGAGTGGCAGGACTCGAATATGCAACTCTGCAGTGGCACATGCCGATTCTTCCCAAAAATATAATATGAAAATCTTTTCATGATGGGTTTGAGGATATTGATCACTATCGTACATGTTAATATTTCCTTCTTATAAACTAGATCAAAGTGTAATAAAAAAACTAATATGCACTCTATTATGAAATGAGGGGAGTAAGCCCTACCTATTAGACAACATGACCGTGGCTATTGATGATTTTTGGGTACTAGTAATGACATTTCATAGGATTATTTGGATAAGTATAACCTTTATCCAACCAAAATTGAAACATATCATTTAATGACATTAATTGGATAAGGATAACCCCCACAAAGGATAAGGATAACCTTGATGCCACCACACCTATATAAGGCGACTGAACCGTACCCGGCATGACCAAAAAACATACTGGTTGCCAGACTATTGCATAACTATATATTTTCTGTTGTTTTGTGTTCTTAGGCAATGGCAAAAAGTGGAATCTTTCAAGTGCTCATTGTTTTTCTCATGGCGCAAGTCTGCTTGCTCATGATGATGGCAACACCGGTAGCACATGCAGCTGCTAGACCGGTGGGGTACAATCCAGTGTGCTGCCCTAGGAACATCTATTGTTGCGGGTTCCGTAGCGGATTGACCAATTCACCTGCACCATCCATTGTATCTTGATGTGTGGTAACATTCTCCCTCAAGTAGTAAGCTCGACATATAAATGATATATGTGGTTCATGTGTTACCTAATCCTGAATATTTGTGATGCTACTATCAAGAAGGTATTGTACTAGTTACTTACATAATAAAATGGGAGGAAATTATTATATATCTCTTTCGCAATATACTGCAAAGCGATTTAAGCTTATGTATACTTTACTCCTTTTGGAAACTAGATTATTTGACAGCTTTGAATTAAGACCAAAAAATGAGTGACGTGGCATACACGTTAAACTCATGAGTCTGTAGTGCGTGCCTTTCGGAATCTCTGTTTTATCATCATGTTGGTCGTACATTGTGGCGAGGTCATACGTGTCGTGGCAACATGCTTTATTTTTCACTGAGAACATGATTTTAAAGCATTTATTGGGTAATGGAGTATATCAGCAATTACTAGCAACCAAATACTGTTGGTCACGCTTGTTTGTGAATTCAGGGATGCACACTCTGTTTCTTTTTGCAAGAATGCCAAGGCCATATATTAAAATTGTCCAAACCTTACAACATCATCATTACAAAAGAAGAAAATAAAACACATATCCTTGTGTATATGAACGACGTCTTTCTCCCGCACTCGCACCCCATGAGAAAAACTCGATGTCGCGATTGGATCCCTAGAACACCGGTAGAACCAAGGTCAATCATTCTCTACATGTTTTACAGTGAGTGCTCGATTCCTCAAAAAACAATAAATAAATATCGTATGTGAATACAGCTCTTTCGTCTTTGATGGAGCACGATGTTTGTTGTGGATCCTATATGTGTAATCTATCTATCTATTACTATACTAACTAGAGATTACTTAGAAACTCCATGATTATTTAGAATTACGAACCGTTCATCTGGTGGGACCGAGTTTGGCACTGGGTTTGGTCGAGGACCCAGAAAGGGAAGGGAAATGCAGTGAAGGCAAAGGACCAGCAGACAAAGAGAAGCGAAGGCCATGCCAGGAGCTACTCACTAAGCGCGGGCAGGTTTGACATTAGATACCCTTTTTTTATTACATACCGCCTCCAATACTTACTGTAGGCGGTTATGTTGTTCTAACAGTCTCTGGTGTGTGCATATTACAGGTGACTTTGTCCCAGTTGATCACAACCGATGTTGGTTTCGTGCATCAACTTGTGATGATTGCTTTGTTCATGCTTGCCTTCGGTGAAGTTGGAGTCGGTGGATCAAGGACGATAGGTGATGACGATGGCGTTTGTGTGCAGACATGGCGGTTGATGTCTCCCTAGTTAAGTGCAGACTCTAGTTGGTAGCCAGGTTGGACGTTGCCTGTGTATTGTCATGTTCCATGATGGTTGTCTATTGGGCATGTTGTTACGGTTTTTGCTCAATTATTTTTAAATTAACCAGACATTTTTCTTTTTAATTAATGAAAATGTTAAATATTTTGCCTCAGTTTAATAATAAAAGAGTGCAAATCAAAGTAACTATCATGTACTCCGGGGAACGACACCAACGATACATTTGCACCAAACCACTAGCAGAATTGGCCTCATTGCCGATCGACGCGGCTAGCCGCCAGGCCGAAAAATGGGAGCACCCAGACAAAAGGAAGAGAATTTCTTATTTGGTCCTTTCTTAAAATCTGCTTCCCTTTTTGGCCCAAAATTTTTCACCACAACTTCATTTTCTTCCTTACACTTCCGTCATATTTTCTGTTAACACCATGAAGTGCCGAGATGAAAATTCCTATTTACCCCTGATTTAGCACGCTGAAAAAACATAGGAAAACCCGTGTGCGTGCGAATCCTCCCACATGTTACTCCCCTATTATCTCCCCGACTCACTGCGAGATGCTAGGCCTAACCCTACGACGGCGGCGGAGGGGCACAGAGTGGCGGCGGCGCGAGGCTGGGAGAGCCTTGTGGAGGAGGGTGTGGCCGAGGTACTTACGGATGGTAGGGTGGAAGGCGCGATGGAGGAGGGCCATGGCCTTCCACCGGTCTCGGCCTCGGGCGGCCATGGTGGGGTGACGACTACACTTTGGTTGACGCTATCGTCGGATCGGTAAGGGCCGAGCTGAGTGCTCAGCCTCGACGACATCGACGACGTGGCTAGAAGGGTGACTCCTCTCTGTCTTCTCTAGATTTCTCCAAATATATAATATTACTTTGAGTTCATTCATCATAGGCTATTTGTCGGTTTTGTATGCAATAAATTAATCACCTCAATTATGCAAAAAATAAATTAATCAGTCTTGATTGAGATATGAGATCACCTCAATTGTGTGATTGTATTATTAGAGATGAATATTTGCTGTGAGATCTGCAATGGAAAAAAAGATAAAACATTAGTTTGATACTATAAAGCAAGTATGTTCACAGATCTTGGATACTATATTTACAGAATACTTTTATTTGTTTCGAATATAAAGCAAGTGTTGGAAATATGCCCTAGAGGCAATAATAAAATTATTATTATATTTCATTGTTCATGATAATTGTCTTTTATTCATGCTATAACTGTATTATCCGGAAATCGTAATACACGTGTGAATACATAGACCACAATATGTCCCTAGTGAGCCTCTAGTTGACTAGCTCGTTGTGATCAACAGATAGTCATGGTTTCCTGGCTATGGACATTGGATGTCGTTGATAACGGGATCACTTCATTAGGAGAATGATGTGATGGACAAGACCCAATCCTAAGCATAGCACAAAGATCGTGTAGTTCGTTTGCTAGAGCTTTTCCAATGTCAAGTATCTCTTCCTTCGACCATGAGATCGTGTAACTCCCGGATACCGTAGGAGTGCTTTGGGTGTATCAAACGTCACAACGTAACCGGGTGACTATAAAGGTGCACTACAGGTATCTCCGAAAGTGTCTGTTGGGTTGACACGGATCGAGACTGGGATTTGTCACTCCGTATGACGGAGAGGTATCTCTGGGCCCACTCGGTAATGCATCATCATAATGAGCTCAAGGTGACCAAGTGGTTGGCCACGGGATCATGCATTACGGTACGAGTAAAGTGACTTGCCGGTAACGAGACTGAACAAGGTATTGGGATACCGACGATCGAATCTCGGGCAAGTAACGTACCGATTGACAAAGGGAATTGTATACGGGGTTTGATCGAATCCTCGACATCGTGGTTCATCCGATGAAATCATCGAGGAGCATGTGGGAGCCAACATGGGTATCCAGATCCCGCTGTTGGTTATTGCCCGAGAGTCGTCTCGGTCATGTCTGCGTGTCTCCCGAACCCGTAGGGTCTACACACTTAAGGTTCGGTGACGCTAGGGTTGTATGAATATGAGTATGCAGCATACCGAATGTTGTTCGGAGTCCCGGATGAGATCCCGGACATCATGAGGAGTTTCGGAATGGTCCGGATGTAAAGAATTATATATAGGAAGTGGTATTTCGACCATCGGGAAAGTTTCGGGGTCACCCGGTAATGTACCGGGACCACCGGAAGGGTCCCGGGGGTCCACCGGGTGGGGCCACCCATCTCGGAGGGCCCCATGGGCTGAAGTGGGAGGGGAGCCAGCCCATAGTGGGCTGATGCGCCCCCCTAGGCCCACCCCCTGCGCCTAGGGTTGAAACCCTAGGGTGGGGGGAGCACCACATGCCTTGGATGGCACTCCTCCCTCCTTGGCCGCCGCCCCCTTGGGAGATTCAATCTCCCAGGGCCGGCGCCCCCCTTGGGGGCCTATATAAAGGAGGGCAGGGGGGAGGGCAGCCGTACCCTTGTGCTTGGCGCCTCCCTTCCCCTGCTACACCTCGTCCTCCTCCCGTAGTCGCTTGGCGAAGCCCTGCTGGAGTTCTGCTGCATCCACCACCACGCCGTCGTGCTGCTGGATCATCATCAACCTCTCCTCTCCCCTTGCTGGATCAAGAAGGAGGAGACGTCTCCCGTCCCGTACGTGTGTTGAACGCGGAGGTGTTGTCCGTTCAGCACTTGGTCATCGGTGATCTGAATCACGTCGAGTACGACTCCATCATCACCATCCCCTTGAACGCTTCCGCACCCGATCTACAAGTGGTATGTAGATGCAAACTCTCTTCCATGACTCGTTGCTTAGATGAACTCATAGATGGATCTTGGTGAAACCGTAGGAAAATTTTAATTTTCTGCAACGTTCCCCAACAGTGGCATCATGAGCTAGGTCTATGCGTAGTTCTCTAATGCACGAGTAGAACACAATTTTGTTGTGGGCGTGGATCTTGTTAACTTGCTTGCCACTACTAGTCTTTTCTTGCTTCAGCGGTATTGTGGGATGAAGCGGCCCGGACCAACCTTACACGTACGCTTACATGAGACCGGTTCCACTGATTGACATGCACTAGTTGCATTAGGTGGCTGGCGGGTGTCTGTCTCTCCCACTTTAGTTGGAGCGAATTCGATGAAAAGGGTCCTGATGAAGGGTAAATAGAAGTTGACAAAATCACATTGTGGTTATTCGTAGGTAAGAAAACGTTCTTGCTAGAACCCAATTGCAGCCACGTAAAAGATGCAACAACAATTAGAGGACGTCTAACTTGTTTTTGCAGCGATTGTTCATGTGATGTGATATGGCCAGAAGTTGTGATGAATGATGAATTGTGATGTATGAGATCATGTTCTTGTAATAGGATTCACGACTTGCATGTCGATGAGTATGACAACCGGCAGGAGCCATAGGAGTTGTCTTTATTTTTTGTATGACCTGCGTGTCATTGAAGAACGCCATGTAAACTACTTTACTTTATTGCTAAACGTGTTAGCCATAGAAGTAGAAGTAGTCGTTGGCGTGACAACTTCATGAAGACACGATGATGGAGATCATGATGATGGAGATCATGGTGTCATGCCGGTGAGAAGATGATCATGGAGCCCCGAAGATGGAGATCAATGGAGCTATATGATATTGGCCATATCATGTCACAACTATATAATTGCATGTGATGTTTATTATGTTTATGCATCTTGTTTACTTAGAATGACGGTAGTAAATAAGATGATCCTTTACAAAATTTCAAGAAGTGTTCTCCCCTAACTGTGCACCGTTGCTACAGTTCATCGTTTCGAAGCACCACGTGATGATCGGGTGTGATAGATCCTTACGTTCACATACAACGGGTGTAAGACAGTTTTACACATGCAAAACACTTAGGGTTAACTTGACGAGCCTAGCATGTGCAGACATGGCCTCGGAACACGGAGACCGAAAGGTCGAACACGAGTCGTATGGAAGATACGATCAACATGAAGATGTTCACCGACGATGACTAGTCTGTCTCACGTGATGATCGGACACGGGCTAGTCGACTCGGATCGTGTAACACTTAGATGACTAGAGGGATGTCTAATCTGAGTGGGAGTTCATTATTTGATTAGATGAACTTAATTATCATGAACTTAGTCTAAAACCTTTGCAAATATGTCTTGTAGATCAAATGGCCAACGCTCATGTCAACATGAACTTCAACGCATTCCTAGAGAAAACCAAGCTGAAAGATGATGGCAGCAACTATACGGACTGGGTCCGGAACCTGAGGATCATCCTCATAGCTGCCAGGAAACAATATGTCCTAGAAGGACCGCTAGGTGACGCTCCCGTCCCAGAGAACCAAGACGTTATGAACGCTTGGCAGTCTCGTGCTGATGATTACTCCCTCATTCAGTGCGGCATGCTTTACAGCTTAGAACCGGGGCTCCAAAAGCGTTTTGAGCATCACGGAGCATATGAGATGTTCGAAGAGCTGAAACTAGTTTTCCAAGCTCATGCCCGGGTCGAGAGATATGATGTCTCCGACAAGTTCTACAGTTGTAAGATGGAGGAAAACAGTTCTGTCAGTGAGCACAGACTCAAGATGTCTGGGTTGCACAACCGTATGACCCAGCTGAACATTAACCTCCCAGATGAGGCGGTCATTGACAGAATCTCTAGTCGCTCCAACCAAGCTACAAGAGCTTTGTGATGAACTACAACATGCAGGGGATGGTGAAGACCATTCCTGAAGTGTTTTCAATGCTCAAGACAGCAGAGGTTGAAATCAAGAAAGAACATCAAGTGTTGATGGTCAATAAGACCACTAAGTTCAAGAAGAGCAAGGGCAAGAAGAACTTCAAGAAGGACGGCAAGGATGTTGCCGCGCCCGGTAAGCCAGTTACCGGGAAGAAGTCAAAGAATGGACTCAAGCCTGAGACTGAGTGCTTTTATTGCAAGGGGAAGGGTCACTAGAAGCGGAACTGCCCCAAATACTTAGCGGATAAGAAGGCCGGCAACACCAAAGGTATATTTGATATACATGTAATTGATGTGTACCTTACCAGTACTCGTAGTAACTCCTGGGTATTTGATACCGGTGCCGTTGCTCATATTTGTAACTCACAGCAGTAGCTGCGGAATAAACGGAGATTGGCGAAGGACGAGGTGACGATGCGCGTCGGGAATGGTTCCAGAGTCGATGTGATCGCCGTCGGCACGCTGCCTCTACATTTACCTACGGGATTAGTTTTGAACCTTAATAATTCTTATTTAGTGCCAAGTTTGAGCATGAACATTGTATCAGGATCTCGTTTAATACGAGATGGCTACTCATTTAAATCCGAGAATAATGGTTGTTCTATTTATATGAGAGATATGTTTTATGGTCATGCTCCGATTGTCAATGGTTTCTTCTTAATGAATCTCGAGCGTAATATTACACATACTCATAGTGTGAATGCCAAAAGATGTAAAGTTGATAACGATAGTCCCACATACTTGTGGCACTGCCGCCTTGGTCACATTGGTGTCAAGCGCATGAGGAAGCTCCATGCTGATGGACTTTTAGAGTCTCTTGATTATGAATCATTTGACACATGCGAACCATGCCTCATGGGCAAAATGACCAAGACTCCGTTCTCCGGAACAATGGAGCGAGCAACCAACTTGTTGGAAATCATACATACCGATGTGTGCGGTCCAATGAGCGTTGAGGCTCGCGGAGGATATCGTTATGTTCTCACCCTCACTGATGACTTGAGTAGATATGGGTATGTCTACTTAATGAAACACAAGTCAGAGACCTTTGAAAAGTTCAAGGAATTTCAGAATGAGGTGGAGAATCAACGTGACCGAAAGATAAAATTACTATGATCAGATCGTGGAGGAGAATACTTAAGTCACGAATTTGGTACACACTTAAGGAAATGTGGAATCGTTTCACAACTCACGCCGCCTGGAACACCTCAGCGTAATGGTGTGTCCGAACGTCATAATCGCACTCTATTGGATATGGTGCGGTCTATGATGTCTCTTACAGATTTACCGCTATCATTTTGGGGATACGCTCTAGAGACAGCTACATTCACTTTAAATAGGGCACCGTCTAAATCCGTTGAGACGACACTGTATGAATTATGGTTTGGGAAGAAACCTAAGCTGTCGTTTCTAAAAGTTTGGGGATGCGATGCTTATGTCAAGAAACTTCAACCTGAAAAGCTCGAACCCAAGTCGGAAAAATGCGTCTTCATAGGATACCCTAAGGAAACTGTCGGGTATACCTTCTACTTAAGATCCGAGGGCAAGATCTTTGTTGCCAAGAACGGATGCTTTCTGGAAAAAGAGTTTCTCTCGAAAGAAGTAAGTGGGAGGAAAGTAGAACTCGATGAAGTACTACCTCTCGAACGGGAAAGTGGTGCAGCTCAGGAAAATGTTCCTGTGATGCCCACACCAACTGAAGAGGAAAACAATGATGATGATCAAGGTACTTCGGATCAAGTTGCTACTGAACTTCGTAGGTCCACAAGGACACGTTCCGCACCAGAGTGGTACGACAACCCTGTCCTGGAAATCATGTTGTTAGACAACGGTGAACCTTCGAACTATGAAGAAGCGATGGCGGGCCCAGATTCCAACAAATGGCTTGAAGCCATGAAATCCGAGATAGAATCCATGTATGAAAACAAAGTATGGACTTTGACAGACTTGCCCGATGATCGGCGAGCGATAGAAAACAAATGGATTTTTAAGAAGAAGACGGACGCGGATGGTAATGTTACCATCTATAAAGCTCGACTTGTCGCTAAGGGTTATCGACAAGTTCAAGGGATTGACTACGATGAGACATTCTCCCGTAGCAAAGCTAAAGTCCGTCCGAATCATGTTAGCAATTGCCGCATACTATGATTATGAGATATGGCAGATGGACGTCGAAACGGCATTCCTTAACGGACTTAAGGAAGAGCTGTATATGATGCAGCCGGAAGGTTTTGTCGATCCTAAGAACGCTAACAAAGTATGCAAGCTCCAGCGATCCATTTATGGACTGGTGCAGGCATCTCGGAGTTGGAACATTCGCTTTGATGAGATGATCAAAGCGTTTGGGTTTATGCAGACTTATGGAGAAGCCTGCGTTTACAAGAAAGTGAGTGGGAGCTCTGTAGCATTTCTCATATTATATGTAGATGACATACTCTTGATGGGAAATGATATAGAACTTCTGGACAGCATTAAGGCCTACTTGAATAAGTGTTTTTCAATGAAGGACCTTGGAGAAGCTGCTTATATATAAGGCATCAAGATCTATAGAGATAGATCGAGACGCCTCATAGGTCTTTCACAAAGCACATACCTTGATAAGATTTTGAAAAGGTTCAAAATGGATCAGTCCAAGGAATGGTTCTTGCCTATGTTACAAGGTGTGAGATTGAGCTCGGCTCAGTCACCGACCACGGCAAAGGATAAAGAAGAGATGAGTGTCATCCCCTATGCTTCAGCCATAGGATCTATTATGTATGCCATGCTGTGTACCAGGCCTGATGTAAACCTTGCCGTAAGTTTGGAAGCAAGATACCAAAGTAATCCCGGCAAGGAACACTCGATAGCGGTCAAGAATATCCTGAAGTACCTGAAAAGGACAAAAGACATGTTTCTCGTTTATGGAGGTGACGAAGAGCTCGTCGTAAAGGGTTACGTCGATGCTAGCTTCGACTCAGATCTAGATGACTCTAAGTCACAAACCGGATACGTGTATATGTTGAATGGTGGAGCAGTAAGCTGGTGCAGCTGCAAGCAGAGCGTCGTGGCGGGATCTACATGTGAAGCGGAATACATGGTAGCCTCGGAGGCAGCGCATGAAGCAATTTGGGTGAAGGAGTTCATCACCGACCTAGGAGTCATACCCAATGCGTCGGGGCCGATCAAACTCTTCTGTGATAACACTGGAGCTATTGCCCTTGCCAAGGAGCCCAGGTTTCACAAGAAGACCAGGCACATCAAGCATCGTTTCAACTCCATCCGTGAAAATGTTCAAGATGGAGACATAGATATTTGCAAAGTACATACGGATCTGAATGTCGCAGATCCGTTGACTAAACCTCTCTCGCGAGCAAAACATGATCAACACCAGAACTCTATGGGTGTTCGATTCATCACAATGTAACTAGATTGGTTACTCTAGTGCAAGTGGGAGACTGTTGGAAATATGCCCTAGAGGCAATAATAAAAGTATTATTATATTTCATTGTTCATGATAATTGTCTTTTATTCATGCTATAACTGTATTATCCGGAAATCGTAATACACGTGAGAATACATAGACCACAATATGTCCCTAGTGAGCCTCTAGTTGACTAGCTCGTTGTGATCAACAGATAGTCATGGTTTCCTGGCTATGGACATTGGATGTCGTTGATAACGGGATCACTTCATTAGGAGAATGATGTGATGGACAAGACCCAATCCTAAGCATAGCACAAAGATCGTGTAGTTAGTTTGCTAGAGCTTTTCCAATGTCAAGTATCTCTTCCTTCGACCATGAGATCGTGTAACTCCCGGATACCGTAGGAGTGCTTTGGGTGTATCAAACGTCACAACGTAACTGGGTGACTATAAAGGTGCACTACAGGTATCTTCGAAAGTGTCTGTTGGGTTGACACGGATCGAGACTGGGATTTGTCACTCCGTATGACGGAGAGGTATCTTTGGGCCCACTCGGTAATGCATCATCATAATGAGCTCAAGGTGACCAAGTGGTTGGCCACGGGATCATGCATTACGGTACGAGTAAAGTGACTTGCCGGTAACGAGACTGAACAAGGTATTGGGATACCGACGATCGAGTCTCGGGCAAGTAACGTACCGATTGACAAAGGGAATTGTATACGGGGTTTCATCGAATCCTCGACATCGTGGTTCATCCGATGAAATCATCGAGGAGCATGTGGGAGCCAACATGGGTATCCAGATCCCGCTGTTGGATATTGCCCGGGAGTCGTCTCGGTCATGTCTGCGTGTCTCCCGAACCCGTAGGGTCTACACACTTAAGGTTCGGTGACGCTAGGGTTGTATGAATATGAGTATGCAGCATACCGAATGTTGTTCGGAGTCCCGGATGAGATCCCGGACGTCACGAGGAGTTTCGGAATGGTCCGGAGGTAAAGAATTATATATAGGAAGTGGTATTTCGGCCATCGGGAAAGTTTCGGGGTCACCCGGTAATGTACCGGGACCACCGAAAGGGTCCCGGGGGTCCACCGGGTGGGGCCACCCATCTCGGAGGGCCCCATGGGCTGAAGTGGGAGGGGAGCCAGCCCATAGTGGGATGATGCGCCCCCCTAGGCCCACCCCCTGCGCCTAGGGTTGAAACCCTAAGGTGGGGGGCGCACCACATGCCTTGGGGGGCACTCCTCCCCCCTTGGCCGCCGCCCCCTTGGGAGATTCAATCTCCCTGGGCCGGCGCCCCCCCCCCCCTTGGGGGCCTATATAAAGGAGGGCAGGGGGGAGGGCAGCCGTACCCTTGTGCTTGGCGCCTCCCTTCCCCTGCTACACCTCGTCCTCCTCCCGTAGTCGCTTGGCGAAGCCCTGCTGGAGTTCTGCTGCATCCACCACAATGCCGTCGTGCTGCTGGATCATCATCAACCTCTCCTCTCCCCTTACTGGATCAAGAAGGAGGAGACGTCTCCCGTCCCGTACGTGTGTTGAACGCGGAGGTGTTGTCCGTTCAGCACTTGGTCATCGGTGATCTGAATCACGGCGAGTACGACTCCATCATCACCATCCCCTTGAACGCTTCCGCACCCGATATACAAGTGGTATGTAGATGCAAACTCTCTCCCATGACTCGTTGCTTAGATGAACTCATAGATGGATCTTGGTGAAACCGTAGGAAAATTTTAATTTTCTGCAACGTTCCCCAACAACAAGTATGTTCCAGTTCATACATAATTGATCTTCCTTTTAATGTTTGTTGAAAATATGCACATGGGTTTGGCCTGCTTGTGCTACTGAATAAGGACGTTTTAGGAGTAGAAAGTACTCATGATTAGGTTTCTCTTGCTTTTACGGGATGGATCCAAATTCGACTTATCTGCTGAAAGTATTCTAATTGCTTCCTTACCACCATGGCCAAGCTTGGAGAACACAAAGCTAAGAAAACGGGAAAAGTGACTAACTCTGAATCTTGAGGATAAAAAAGGTAACCTAAAATATGTTTGAAAATTGGTTCACAAGTAATGCAGTATTTCTATTATTTGTTTACTCTAACATTGCCATGCATGCGCAGGATTGTCTCAAGTTAATCTGGGCCCATTTTTCGTTGAAAGTGATAAGCCCAACTAGCAAACAATTGTTCCTTGGAAGGTAAATTCCAAAAAGAAAAGGAAAGAACTTGCTACAGAAATTGCAAACATTCCTATGGTGCTAAATGACAGCCTTGCAATGTGCACAAGAAGCAAAGGATTTAACCCAGCCAGCCCTGCATTGAGCACGAGAAGCAAAAGAAGGCTTAGCTTCTGATTATCTAGTTCATTATGTGTTTATTGCATACTGTTTATTCAAGATGCTCCTTTTGGGAACTATTTATGTGCTCAGCTCTTGGACGTGGATCATCTGACTTTGCAATCTCTGCCATACCCTGCCTTTGATGTTGGGGAAGTAGCATGCAAATTCAAAAAATTTCCTACGATCACGCAAGATCTATCTTGGAGATGCATAGCAACGAGAGGGGGAGAGTGTGTCCACGTACCCTCATAGACCGAAAGCGGAAGCGTTAGGTTAACGCGGTTGATGTAGTCGAACGTCTTCACGATCCAACCGATCTAGTACCGAACATACGGCACTTCCGAGTTCAGCACACGTTCAGCTCGATGACGTCCCTCGAACTCTTGATCCATCAGAGGGTCGAGGGAGAGTTCCGTCAGCACCACGGTGTGGTGACGGTGATGGTGATGTGATCCACGCAGGGCTTCGCCTAAGAACTACGACACTATGAGCTGAGGAGTAAACTGTGGAGGGGGGCACCGCACACGGCTAAGAGAACAATTGATGTGTTATGGGGTGCCCCCCTGCCCCCATATATAAAGGAGGGGACGAGGAGGCGGCCGACCAAGAGGGGCGCGCCATGGGGGACCTACTAGGAATCCACTCCTAGTAGGATTCGCCCCCCCCCGGTTTTTCCTTTCTTCATCGGAGGGGAAAAGGAAGGAGTGGGAGAGGGAGAGGGAAAGAAGGAAAGGGGGGCGCCGCCCCCTCCCCTATTCCTATTCGAACCCCCATGGGGGGGGGGGGGGGCGGGAGGGCGCGGCCACCCCTTGTGGGCTGTCCCCTCTCTCTCACGTGGCCCATGAGGCCCATGACTTCCCTCGGGGGGTTCCAGTAACCCCTCGCTACTCCAATAAAATACCCGAACCCCTCGAAACCATTCCGATGTCCGAATACTACCTTCCAATATATCAATATTTACCTCTCGACTATTTTGAGAATCCTCGTCATGTCCGTGATCTCATCCGGGACTCCAAACAATCTTTGGTCACCAAAACACATAACTCATAATACAAATCATCATCGAACGTTAAGCGTGCGGACCCTACGGGTTCGAGAACTATGTAGACATGACCGAGACACATCTCCGGTCAATAACCAATAGCGGAACCTGGATGCTCATATTGGTTCCTACTTATTCTACGCAGATCTTTATCGGTCAAACCGCAATAACAACATACGTCATTCCCTTTGTCATCGGTATGTTACTTGCCCGAGATTCGATCGTCGGTATCATCACACTTAGTTCAATCTCATAACCGGCAAGTCTTTACTCATTCTATAATGCATCATCCCATAACTAACTCATTAGTCACATTGCTTACAAGGCTTATATTGATGTGCATTACCGAGAGGGCCCAGAGATACCTCTTCGATACACGGAGTGACAAATCCTAATCTCAATCTATTCCAACCCAACAAACACCTTCAGAGACACCTGTAGAGCATCTTTATTACTCCCCCCGTCCCATAATTCTTGTCGCAACGACATTTTGTCAAAAAAGTCCTTCAGGTTTATCCGATCGAACCCGCGGTCCAGTCGTCTCCTCCACTACTCAGCTCCACCACATAGCTCCCCTAGGACGCCGGCGACATCGCGTAGCTCGAGCACACCGCACCGCACCGCAGCTCCACTACAACCCCGTGTGGGTCCACCTCTACCCCACGCAGCTCCACCGCTCCCCCGCGCAACTCCACCGCTCCCCTTTCCCGCATCCCTAAATTTCCAAGCTTTTCCCCATCCCCTTTCGCAAACCTGGCACTTGCTGCCTATTGATTCGCCGCCCCCACCACAAATCCGGGCCACCGTCGAGAGGGGTGAGCATGAGGAGAAAAAGGTCACCAGCTCCTGCCTAGAGGGACCAGACGAGTGGCAGCGGGCGGTGGCGATGCACGGCGCGGTCAGGGTCAACCACGACATTCTGTTGCGGGTCACTGGAGAGGCGTCGTCAACGGAGCTCGTCGGCGTCTTGTATGCCAGGGCGTCGAAGCTGACCAACGCGTCCACCGCCTCGTGTCCTGGAGCGGGCGGCCACAACTACAAGGGCGCCTCCACGTCCGTCGTGCTGCCCTCCTGGCTGGCGCCAACAGCTGGCACCAGGACGACGACGACGGTGAAATTGAGGAATTGTAGGAGGTCAGCCATCGACATCCCTCTATTGGTGAAGCATCATGGAGTAATCCTCTTAATTGATCTGCTGCTGTTTGTGGTCCAACTCCTGTTAATTTTACTTCAGAAAGAATCCCGATCCATCTGCTGCTACTTGTGGTGTGTATATACTGTTAATTGATCTCCAGATTGTGGAGCTGTAAGAAACATCGTGGAGTAGTCCTATTAATTGATCATGTGTGATTGTCTCCGCGAGTAGTCCTGTTAATTGTCCCTGTGTACTGTCTAATTGTTCATGTAACATCATGGATTTTTATGACCTGAACTTATCATGTGTGAATAAAATTAATGGAGAAGGGATTCATTCTTCTTTAGACCTTGTTTGTTTCTTTCTGCTTGAATGAATGGAGTACAGTAAAGTTCATGAACAAGGGACTTTTTTTGCAATTGCAAACTCTGAATGCTCAAGTCTGGAAGTATTTACAAATTCAGAGAGTTCACATGACTACTGGTCAAATAATTCAGTGTAAATCTGGTCTGAAACTAGTAGAGCTCTTGGTGATTTATAAAGCCAGTGTAAATAAAAATCTCGGACATGACCAGTGATCATGTATGCAAGATGTTGCTACTGGATGAGCACAAGAACCACTCAATAGACTTTGATGTATTTAAAGTTTGACACCTGATCATGTATGCAAGATTTTGCTACTGGATGCATGGATGCATGACTGGGACATGACTATTCAGTAGATTATGTACTCCAAGTAGTTAGGATCGTCTAAGTTAGACCAAATTGCAAAATTCAGATTAATCCAAAGGCCTTGACTAAATTATTCAGATTAATTTAAATAATTCAAATAATTCCAAATAAATTTTAAAAAATCAAATAAATGTATTCTTTGGATTGATGATCAAAGTTCAAAGAATTAGCCTGAATGCACATTGACGCTGATTGATGATTCCAGAGAATAAGCCTTTCCAATCAGTTAGGCTTTGAACTTTGATGATTTTTTTAGTTCAAAGCACTTAGTATTACACAAAATTCAGTATACTTTCCTACACTGGGCACTATAAACTGTCAGTGCAGTACTCAAAATTCAGTTATCTTTTCAGTAGGAAAATTTCTGTAACAAACTTCAGAAGCTTGCATTTTCCTACTCTTGTTGGCAATAGTCATTATCAGTTTACTGTCCATTTTAGCCTAGCCTTCAGTTATCTTTTCACCCATTTTTCTGTCCATTCAGTTATATATTCAGTAGGCAAATCTCTGTAACAAATTACAGTTTACTGTCATTATCAGTTTACTGTCCATTTTTGTTTTGATTTCAAAAAGTTGCCCATTAGTCACATTTTTGTCCATTGGCTATGGCATATTGTAGTAGTAGTGAAAATGGGTGCAGTTCCTGCCTCAAGTGGAGCATCGACATAACTTGACAGTATATGGGTGTTTCCTAATTTTAATCTTGTTTTCTAATTCTAATTTCAAGTACAGATCAGACTGTATTGTGCATATTTACATCTTGGAAAACATGTTCTAATTCAGTTTCTGAAATTTACAGTATTGGCCATCCTAACTGAAACATGTTATGATGTTTAGTTTGCTCATGTTTTAAAACGTCCTAAAATTGTTGTACCTGAAGAGCAGAGGTGTCGGGCAAGTTTGATCTTTGATCTGATGTAAAAAAGGTTTGATCTTTGATCTTGCTACAGATACTGCTGATACAGATCAATGCTGCTACAGAAGATACTGCTCCTACAGATACTACTGCTACAGATGATACTCCTTTGTATTGATCAATTGACCTGCTGCTGATACTCTGGGGCGAAAATTACTAGTCACCATCGCTCAGGTGGGCAGCAGGGGAGCACGGCGACAGCTCGAACAGGGGAGCAACAGCACAAGCCTGGCGGCACAGGAGAAGCACGAGGATGAGCTTGAGGTCCAGGCGAGCGGGGGAGCTTGAGGAGGACGAGATCCATCGGATATTGGTGACGCAGGTCCTGGGCGGCAGTGTCGGAGAGGATCCCGGCGGGAGTGGATCAGGGCGGCGGTGGCGCAGGTACTGGGCGGCGGAGGAGCTGGCCCTAGGCGGCGCAAGCGACGAATCGGTCGACGACGACCTTGGCCCGATGCGCGGGAGCTGGATCGAGTGGAGGAAGACGGAAGCACATGTTTGTAAAAGATTCAAAGATACAAGGGAGTTTTGTGCGAATTTTACATTACACTATGCTCACGACATGAATTTCGGGATGGAGGGAGTATCACCCAGTTACGTTGTGACGTTTGATAGCACACAAGGTGTTCCTCCGGTATTCGGGAGTTGCATAATGTCATAGTCTGAGGAATATGTATAAGTCATGAAGAAAGCAATAGCAATAAAACTTAACGATCATTATGCTAAGCTAACGGATGAGTGTTGTCCATCACATCATTCTCTAATGATGTGATCCCGTTCATTAAATGACAGCACATGTCTATGGTCAGGAAACTTAACCATCTTTGATTAATGAGCTAGTCAAGTAGAGGCATACTAGGGACACTCTGTTTTGTCTATGTATTCACACATGTACTAAGTTTCCGGTTAATACAATTCTAGCATGAATAATAAACATTTATCATGATATAAGGAAATATTAATAACAACTTTATTATTGCCTCTAGGGCATATTTCCTTCATTTGAGTCACTAATAGGTGGGCCCCATGCTTTGTGGGACCCATGTGTCAGTGACTCCTCGTCCTGTGAGCTTGTGAGCTTTGGTGTTGTTTATGTGATGTATGTGACTTGGAGGTGTTCTAATTGGGCTTGTGTATGTGATGTATGTCACCTGGTGGTATTCTATATGAAACTGGATGCTATGATAGTTGTGGATGGTACTTGATGAGTTACGTGCTGCATATGTTGAAGAGTTTGTAGTTGTGTTGCCATGGTATTATATGAATTGTGTGCATATATGAATTGTTGGCAGGGTATATGACAATTTTCTTAAATAAAATCCAATGATTTAACTCTGCTTTTATCATATAATCTGCTCACATACTACACTTGTGGGTAAAGCAGTCTTTTTAGGTTCGAGTTAACACCTTTAATGGTCAAAACAGATGGAAATGGCACATATAGGGAACCAATTGAAGTTTTAGTGCCAAGAGCATCTACAGCCGGACTTGGAAAATCTGGCCCCTCAAACGCTCGCGGGCGCGTTCGGGGGCATTGACCGGTCACACCTCCTATTTGGTGATATGCATCCGAACACCTCATTTTCATCCCCTAGATCCATACAAACCAGGCAAAAAAATTCCTATGTGGCACGTACACCACGCTATTCTAAACTAAGTTTCACCGTCGGAGATGTCCACGACGTCCGTGCCGAACGCCAGGTAGATGGGCGCGTAGGAGTGCTCCGGCTCCTCCTCCTCCTCTTCCTCATCCATAGCCGCAGGCATCTCGTTGACGTCCGTGGGGTGCTCCGCCTCCGCCTCCTGCAAACCATCCGCGTTGTGCTCTGTTTTGCCTCCGCCTCCGCCTCCTGCAAACCATCCACGGTGTGCTCTGTTTTGCCTCCGCCTCCGCCTCCTGCACACGCCGTCGCTTGGCCTCCACCGCCGATTCCAACCAGAGAGACTCGAGGATTGCCTGCAGATCCACGGCCCCAGCGTTCCCCACATCCTCCTCCTCCGTCATCGTGCTCCTCCTCCTCTGGATCTACCGCATCCGGAGGTAGCCCCACTGCTATCTGGGCTTCGTGCCTTGCCAGGACCTGCTCAAACGAGCCTCAAACGCCCGGGTTGACCGGCACCCCTCATATCCAGACCAAATTCGGGGAGAGTATGGGGGCGAAGACCGCCCCAAACCTGTTTGGGTCATATTGTCGTGACCGGGCTGTCCGCGCGGACGTTTGTGACGGGTTTGAGGCGCCCGGCTGTAGATGCTCGGAAAAGGAAAGCATTTTCTTTCGAGTGCCAAAAAGGAATGTAAATTTTCAGACAGCGTCAAATAAGGAATTCTCTCCATAAACAGATGTGAAAAGAAAACAGACACTGCACTCACGCACATGCTCCTACGTGTTATCCTACTCACCAACACGCTACCTGCTAGCAACTCACGGAGCGTTGCCTTCTCTTATCCGGTGCAGAGTGTAGTGGAGCGCCCGCCCATCACGTGCTCCGCTTTTTATATGACCAACGAGCCGCCGCCATCTGTGCTCTGCCTCAGAGCCCGCCCGCCGGAACCACCGCTCGTCTCAAAACCACGGTCTTGCTTCCCACCGTATCAAATCGCCTTCTCCCCGCCCGCTGGTTGCGCGGTTTCCTGCAACCTATAAATCCAGCCGGAGAGCCTCACCTGTCAATCCATCTCATCTCTCACACTACCACTGATCTCAGCTAGGAGTACTCGAGTTTACTAGCTACTTGTTCGCTTCTTTCGGCACCAAGCTCTCTCCGGAGAAGATGTCGACGGTGACCCGCGCCCAGCGCTGCTCCAGAGGTAACCAACGACGACGGGGTTCCGGCCTCAGCCCAGCACTGCTCGTGTATCTCATTCATTGCAGCTTATGTGTCTGCTGAAACCTGATCTTGATTAACATTCCTATGTTGATCCGAAACTACAGAGGCTGCCATGGCCGGAGCCAAGGCCGCGGCCGTCGCCACCGTCGCTGCCGCAGTCCCCACCGTAAGTAGCCAGCTAGCTATTCAGTTCTTCGATGAAATCCTTCCACGGTTCATACCATCTCATGAGTGCGTTACCTGTAACTTCAGCTGGCGAGCGTGAGGATGCTGCCGTGGGCCAAGGCGAACCTCAACCCCACCGGGCAGGCGCTCATCATCTCCACCGTCGCCGGGATGGCCTACTTCATCGTCGCCGACAAGACCATCCTGTCCATGGCCAGGAAGCACTCCTTCGACGACGCGCCGGAGCACCTCAAGAACACCTCCTTCCACTAATTAGACACTTGATTAGCCATGGCCCAATAAACTGTGTACGCAGGCCCGTACGTGTCTTCGGAAACATAATAGCATAATGTTCAGCGACAGGGCCAGCAGGCGAGGCGACGATGGTTGCAGTGCACAGCCCTTCAATTTGTGCGAGCAGGCACTAATTGTCTGATGATGTATGTACAATAATGTGGCCATGTTCTCCATTACTAGTATCTTTCCCGACATCTTGAATTAGTGACAACTACTCTAGTTCTAATTTTGTACTGTACAACTCTGCTTCAAGTGCACTCCCTTATCTTACCCTTTTCTTGTTTGCGATTATCATTTAACATGAGTCAGTGCATTGCAAAAGATCGATAATAGTGACCCCTTACTCCTGTCCTGTTCTGATCCGAAATGCACCTGAGCATCATGCCAACTCACACGTTAAATTTTCTGGTATGGTTCCTCTCAAAAAAAGAATCTGGTATGGTTTAATGGATAGGTTGGCAAATAAGGATGTTTTTAAAAATGAAAAAAATCAGCTATTCTGGAACAAGCTTCCTGTACTAGTGGAGTGCCCCGTGGGTAGGTTTGAGGTGTTTGTCCCCAGAGACCGGGACACCTCGACATTTTTCTTAGTTGCGAGATAGATAAAATGTATTCATACCGCATCCGCTTGTAAGTGTGCATTGTAAATACTTCCTCCGGTGCTTTTTATTCTGCATAGAAGATTTTTTCTGAGGTCAAACTTCGTAAAATTTGACCAACTTTATAGAAAAGAAAATATCAATATTTCACAATACAAAATCAATATCATTAGATGCAACATGTATTTAATTTTTATATTATATAACTTTAATATTGTAGATGTTAATATTTTGCAATATACATTTGGTCAAAATCGACGAGCTTACAGTTCGCCGAGTTGAACTTGTGGACTTGTGGACAGCCACCTTCTTTGGATCGCCCACCTCTGCAGGCTCCGACAACTGTTCGTACGGGTCCATGCGATGGCAGACGGTGAAAAGCGCGGGAATTGAGCAGAGAGGGCGGGGAAAGCACGGGTTTCGGCATGAAAACAGTGCATACCCCTCCAAATGCGTGGGCTCTGCCATGATTTTGGGTGGGCCAATATTGTTTCAGTCCTACATGGTGGAGGTCTGAACTCCCGCCAAGCCTCCTGATTTGTGTTCGATTTGTGGGAAAACGAACTCGTGGACGCGTCCATGGACAAATACGAGGCCGGGTTGGATGACAAAGTGCGTCTAGACAACTAGATCTGGATATTTACGGGTTGTTCGAGGGTCTGGGTTCAATGGAGTGTTCTATGCAACATGGGTAGGTCCAAACCAGAAAGAAAAAACGTGAAGAAATGCCGAAGCAGCTCACACATAACACAGACAAGGGCTAGTCCGACCGGTGAGCACATGCCGCCGGTTTGGCCAAAAAACTGGGAGCTCCGCTCCCGGCCGACGGACGATTACGAGCGAAACCGGCGGCAGCTGCTCTGCTCTTTTTCGTTTCTTTTATATCTTACACAAAGGACAAACGCCTCGTGTAGCAAAATTATCTACTCCCTTCGTTCATTTTTGTAAGACGTTTTAGACAGCTGAAATTGAACTGTTTTGGCAGTTGTTTTAAATGTCTAAACGGGCTTACAAAAGTGAACGGAGGGAGTATCTATTGTGATCAGATGAGCACTCTTGTGCCTAACTTTAGATGGATCGAGATCTCCCTTTTCTTGCTAGCTTTATTTAGTTCGGTGGGTACAGAAAGAAAGACGAGGGAGGGAGCAACGGAGGAATGCCCTGCAACAAACAAACATCATCCAATCCTGTGGATTCCCCATACCACAGTTTTGGATGCCGCTCCCGGAAAGCGTGCTCTGCCCACCAACTCAGTTCATTGTTCAACACTCCAAGTCCAAACGAGCAGAGCACCCGCGGTTTGCACCCAAAACCGTGCGTGGCCGCCACCTTTTTGCCCGCTATATATACATGGCTAGCTCCTCGTCCTGGAAGCACCAAGCAACAGCCAGCCCATCTCATCTCATCTCGCTCGATCGCACTCTAATACGTTCTGAGCCATTTCTGCACAAGACCACGGCGAAGATGTCGTCGACGGCCACCGTCACCCGCGCCCACCTTGAGAACAAGCTCGCCCTCGCCAAACGCTGCTCCAGAGGTACCTAGTTGTTAGAATACAGTGTAGAATACATGTATAGCTAGTAGGACGTGTGTGCAGTTTTCCTTGTAGCACTCACGATCCCATGCCCCGCACTCGGCCAGCCCACGATCACCATCGTGGGTTCGTGCCTCTCTGTAACTCTACATAAGCTGCCCGATGGCAATACGATCGTTGTGTTCGATCTCTTCTTGCCTTCATGGTATCAGACGCAGGGGATCTCAATCCTTTTGCGACCCATCCCTCCCACCCTTCCGCTGCCATGGACACCAATCCGGTCTCCTCCCCCGACTCCTCTACTGACGGCGATCACGCCGCCGGAGGTGTTCTCCAGGACGCGATCCCCCCCCCCCCCCCCCCCAGGCCGCGAGCCCTACCGTTGCGGTTCCACCGCCGCCACCACGCGCCTTTCCCTCCTCCGTCCTCCAAACCATCGACATACGCCATCACATCCCCGTCGTTCTTGATCTCCACGGCGGCAACTACGCTCAGTGGTGCCGTTTCTTCCACACCGTTGTTGGCATGTTCGGCATTCGCGACCACATCATCGCTCCTGCTGCACCGGCTCGCCGTGACCCTGAGTGGGTTATGATCGATCACTGCGTGGTCCACTGGCTCTATGCCACGATCTCGCCGGAGCTTCTCGCCGCCGTCATGCAGCCTGACGACACCGCTACCGTTCTCTGGTCGGCTCTCGATGGCATCTTCCGCGACAACCAACTCTCGCGCGCGGTGTATCTCGACGCCGAGTACCACGCCACCGTCCAGGGGGATCAGACGATCATGCAGTACTGCACCCGCCTCAAGACGTTTGCTGATCAGCTCCGCGAACTGGGGCAGCCCGTCGGCGACAGGCAGCAGCTCTTCAACATGATCCGCGGCCTGAACCGTCAGTTCCACGGTGCGATTCCCCACCTCACCTCGCGTGTGCCCCTGCCCACGTTCCTGCAGGCTCGCTCCTTCCTTCTCCTCGAGGAGCACCGCGCCGAACAGGCGACCCGACTCCAGTCCGCGCACGCTCTCGTTGCGGCCCGGTCTTCAGCGGCTCCGGCACCACCAGCTCCCGCTCCCCTGCCGCCTGCTGCCAACTCCGGTGGAGGGCGCGGACGCGGACGTGGTCGCCACCGTGGGCGCGGCAGCCCCGGCGCGTCGTCTTCATCAGCGCCGCCGCCTGCGGCATCTGGCGCTCCAACGCTCCCCGGGCACGCGCCCGGCGCCAATTCTTGGACAGGGATGGTGCAAGCGTGGCCCATGCCGTGGCGCGCTCCCGACGCCGACGTCCTCGGGCCCCGTCCTGGCCCGCCTCATCACCAGGCCTACTTCGCCGGGGCCTCCGCGTCCGTCCCGCCTGCCTACGGCTACGGCGCCTATGGCGCCCCTCCTGGTCTCGCCTACGGCCCGCCCGCCGGCTTCATCTACGGCTCACCCGGGGCCAGCTCCAGCACTGCGCCTCCGCCGCCACAACCGCAGCCCTGGAACATGGGGCCCCTGCACGCTGCACTTCAGGCTGCGTCGGCGCCATCCCCGTCTCCTACGAGCACATCGGACTGGTACCTGGATTCAGGTGCCACAGCACACATGACTGCAAACCCGGGTACTCTCTCTTCCCTTCGTGCTCATAATTCTCCCAACCACATTGTGATCGGTGACGGTGCTAATCTTCCCATCACTCACGTTGGGCAGGGCTCTCTCATCACCACCAATCCCTCCCTTGTGATGCGTAATGTTCTCCTTTCCCCCTCCCTCATCAAAAATCTTTTGTCTGTTCGACAACTCACCCGTGAAAATCCTATCTCAGTTGAATTTGACATGTTCGGTTTCTCTGTCAAGGATCTTCACACCCGCCAGGTGATCCGGCGATGTAACTCTGACGGAGACCTGTACGATGTCACTCCCTGCACCGCAGCCTCTCCTCGCCCGTTCGCTGGTGTTGCTTCTGTGGAGCTGTGGCACCAGCGGCTGGGACATCCTGGAGCGGCCGTCCTTCGTCAGGCACTGCCCCAGCTCTCCTTCACCTGCACACCGTCGGCTACGCACACCTGCCACGCCTGTCGTCTCGCCAAGCATGTCCGCCTTCCTTTCTCTGCATCCACCAACCATAACTATTTCCCGTTCCAACTACTGCATTTAGACGTTTGGACCTCTCCAGTTGTTAGTGTCTCTGGTTTTCAGTATTACCTCATTGTACTCGACAGTTGTACTCACTATGTATGGACGTATCCAGTTCGCAACAAGTCAGATGTATTCACTGTTCTTACTGATTTCTATGCCTATGTCCAAACGTAGTTCGAGCGCCCCATTCTTGCTTTTCAAACAGACAACGGGCGTGAGTTCGACAATCATGCCATGCGCGCTCTCCTTGCCAAACATGGCTCTGTGCTGCGTCTCTCCTGCCCTTACACAAGCCAGCAGAATGGCAAAGCTGAGCGTATCTTGTGTACCCTAAATGACAGCACCCGCTCGCTCTTGTTCCATGCCGCCATGCCTGCTCATTTTTGGGCGGAAGCGCTCGCCACGGCAACTTTCCTCCTCAACTACAAGCCCTGCTCCACCACTTCTTCTCGCACGCCTCATGAGCTCCTGCTCGGCAGCCCGCCAGATTATTCCATTATTCGTGTGTTCGGATGCCTCTGTTACCCCAACATCACGTCGACAACCCCGCATAAACTGGCGCATCGCTCTGTTGCTTGTGTTTTCCTCGGGTACCCGCATGATCACCGTGGCTACAGGTGCTATGATCCGGCCACTCGCCGTGTTCCTACCTCACGCCATGTGCGTTTCGATGAGCGCGTGTTCCCCTTTGCTGCCGCACGTCTCCCTGCCGCCGCCCCTCCTTGCACTAACGGTGTGGCTCCGGCTTTGCCATACTACGTGCCTGCTCCTGTTCAGGTTCCTACTGTGGCGCTGGATTCCCGCTCGGCGCCAGCTGCTTCATCACCGCGGTGCGCTGGCTCTCACGCTGCAGATTCAACATCCGCCGTTGGATTTGCTGCGGGCGGTCTGCCTTCGCCCCCACTTGGCGCGCACTCGCTGGCTTCAAGTGGGGTGGTCGGATCGTCATCGCACGGTTCTTCTTCGCCCGCCACCTCCGCGCCCGATGGGCGTTCAAGCGGGACGGCTGGATCCTCATCGCACGGCTCTGCGACGTCTTCCTCAACATCGCCCTCGCCGCCCCCAGCCCCTGCACGGATGATCACCCCCGCGTGCGCTGGCGTGCACTGCCCCAACCAACGCTACGACAACGACTACGTCTGCACCGCCATCATTGCTCTACCTCCTGGCGTCTCTCCTCTCCCGCGCTCCGTTCGCGATGCTCTTCGCGATCCCAACTGGGTCGCAGCCATGCGGGAGGAATTCGCCGCGCTCGTCAGCAACAACACCTGGGAGCTCGTTCCCCGACCACCGCGCGCCAATGTGATCACCGGCAAATGGGTGTTTCGCCACAAGCTGCGTCCAGATGGCTCCCTCACACGCTACAAAGCCCGATGGGTCGTCCGCGGCTTCAACCAGCGTGCCAGCGTTGACTACGGCGAAACCTTCTCGCCTGTTGTGAAGCCTGCCACGATCCGTATGGTGCTCACCCTTGTTGCTTCACGCTCCTGGCCAATACATCAACTGGATGTGAAGAATGCGTTCCTCCACGGTACGCTTCAGGAGGAAGTGTTCTGCTTCCAACCTGCAGGTTTCGTGGATGCCGCCAAGACCGATCATGTCTGCCGCCTTGCTAAGTCCCTATATGGGCTCAAGAAAATTGTACTCTTAGTTTCGTAACTGAATTGTTAATCGTTCGTGCAGCTGGCGAGCGTGAGGATGCTGCCGTGGGCCAAGGCGCACCTCAACCCCACCGGCCAGGCCCTCATCGTCTGCACCGTCGCCGGGATGGCATACTTCGTCGCGGCCGACAAGACCATCCTGTCGCTGGCGAGGAGGCACTCCTACGAGAGCGCCCCCGACCACCTCAAGGACACCTCCTTCGCCGGCGCCACCGCCGCAGCTCGCCCCCGTCCGCCGGCATTGTTTAGGCCTTGAGCTAGTGTCAGCTGCTGCTACTGCGTAGTCCGTCGATAATGCCGGCGGCTTGTAATGCTATAACCGGCTTGTAACCGGCTTGTAACCGGCTTGTAATGCTATACTGGTGCTCCCCTTAATTGATGACAATTAGGTGCTCTCTGGTAAACTCCATAATGAATCCCCCAACTCGGTGATGAACGCCGGATTCCCAAAATGAGCAGGGGCCAAAATCAATAAGGAAGAGATGTCTAGCGTATCTGAATTTCAAAAGATTTGTCCATAAAGCTCGTGATCCAATTTCTATTTGGTCCAAAATCCTACAGGCGCGGACACATTGAGTTTTCTTCTTCTTTGTGGACTTGAAATTGAACTTGTGACCAGCCGAACGATTTTGGACCAACCTCAACCCCAATCACAAGCTCGTGAACCATTTGATTGCACTTTTGCAGATCATGCAAAAAATAAAATTGTTCCCACAACGCAAGTTCGTGTGCCTCACTGCGTCTGCTCCCTCCGTTCCGTAATGTAAGTCGTTTTTTGGCACTAGTTATATCACCGGTTGCAGGGAATATCTCTTTCTGTTTTGTTTTTAGGAACTACCGTTACCTCCATGTTATAGGATGTGAATAACATGCTACGTTTCTTATATTATGAGATGCAGGGAGCACCTCTTTCTGTTTTGTTTTTAGCAACTACAGCTCCCTCCATGTTATAGCATCTGAATAACGTGCCTACATTCCTTTTAGCGCTCCTTTCCCATGCGGCATTGTCCTCCCTTTCCCCACTCTTCTTTTCTAATTCAAAGAGAAAAATGGGTCTTGTTCCTCCCTCACATGAGAGAAGCTCTTTCGGATGGAGTGGTAGACAACACAAAGGTTGTTGTCGCGAGCCCGTGTTCGAATCTCTCATTGCCTATAAGAATAAGGCAGGTGGGAGTCTCCCCTGTTCCCATTCCCTCGGATCACTCTTCCATTACTACAAGCTCACCACGACCCACGCCATCCCCTCTATTGCATGAAACAACCTGCAAACTATAAAATTCCCAGCACGAGTGGTAATACTTGTTTAGTATTGCAACTTTGAGCTGCTTGGGTGATCAAACTGATTGCAAAATTTGCTATACCTCCGTCGTTTGAGATTTTTGCTCGAGCAGGAGACGGGGAGGCCAAGGTCAGCGGCAACATCGGAATGGCGTCACCGGTGAAAAAGAGGAAAACGGCTGATACGGGGTCGCCGACACTGAAAATGGTTGAACGATTTAGTGAAGGAAATATGCCCTAGAGGCAATAATAAAGTTATTATTTATTTCCGTATTTCATGATAAATGTTTATCATTCATGCTAGAATTGTATTAACCGTAAACATGATACATGTGTGAATGCATAGACAAACAGTATGTCACTAGTATGCCTTTACTAGACTAGCTTGTTAATCAAAGATGGTTATGTTTCCTAACCATGAACAAAGGGTTGTTATTTGATTAACAAGGTCACATCATTAGATGAATGATCTGATTGACATGACCCATTCCATTAGCCTAGCACACGATCGTTTAGTATGTTGCTACTGCTTTTATCCATGACATATACATGTTCCTGTAACTATGAGATTATGCAACTCCCGTTTACCGGAGGAACACTTTGGGTGCTACCAAACGTCACAACGTAACTGGGTGATTATAAAGGAGTACTACAGGTGTCTCCAAAGGCAGATGTTGGGTTGGCGTATTTCGAGATTAGGTTTTGTCACTCCGATAGTCGGAGAGGTATCTCTGGGCCCTCTCGGTAATACACATCACTTAAGCCTTGCAAGCATTACAACTAATGAGTTAGCTGTGAGATGATGTATTACGGAACAAGTAAAGAGACTTGTCGGTAACGAGATTGAACTAGGTATTGGATACCGACGATCGAATCTCGGGCAAGTAACATACCGATGACAAAGGAACAACGTATGTTGTTATGCGGTCTGACCGATAAAGATCTTCGTAGAATATGTAGGAGCCAATATGGGCATCCAGGTCCAGCTATTGGTTATTCACCGGAGACGTGTCTCGGTCATGTCTACATTGTTCTCGAACCGTAGGGTCCGCACGCTTAAGGTTTCGATGACGGTTAAATTATGAGTTTGTGTATTTTGATGTACCGAAGAAGTTCGGAGTCCCGGATGTGATCACGGACATGACGAGGAGTCTCGAAATGGTCGAGACATAAAGATTGATATATTGGAAGCCTATGTTTGGAGTTCGGAATGGTTCCGGGTGAAATCTGGATTTTACCGGAACACCGGGGGGTTACCGGAACCCTCCCGGGGGTTAATGGGCCTTAGTGGGCCATGAGGGAGAAGAGGAAGGGCCGGCCAGGGCAGGCCGTGCGCCCCCTCCCCCCCTAGTCCGAATAGGACAAGGAGAGGGGGGGCGGCGCCCCCCTTCCCTCTTTCCCTCCCCCCAAGTCCTAATCCAACTAGAAAAAGGGGGGGAGTCCTACTCCCGGTGGGAGTAGGACTCCTCCGGCGCGCCTCCTCCTAGGGCCGGCCGCACCCCCCCTTGCTCCTTTATATACGGGGGCAGGGGGGCACCCTAGAACACACAATTTGATCCTTGAGATCGTTCCTTAGCCGTGTGCGGTGCCCCCCTCCACCATATTCCACCTCGGTCATATCGTAGCGGTGCTTAGGCGAAGCCCTGCGTCGGTAGAACATCAAGATCGTCACCACGCCGTCGTGCTGACGAAACTCTCCCTCCCCGAAGCTCTACTGGATTGGAGCCCGAGTAGCGTCATCGAGCTGTACGTGTGTCAAGAACTCGGAGGCACCGGAGTAACGGCGCTGGGATCGGTTGGATCGCGAGGAGAACGTACGACTACTTCCTCTACGTTGTGATCGCTTCCGCTTCAGTCTACGAGGGTACGTAGACAACACTCTTTCCTCTCGTTGCTATGCATCACCATGATCTTGCATGTGCGTAGGAAATTTTTTGAAATTACTACGTTCCCCAACAGTGGTATCAGAGCCAGGTTTTTATGGTTTGATGTTTTGCACGAGTAGAACACAAGTGAGTTGTGGGCGATACAAGTCATACTACCTACCAGCATGTCATACTTTGGTTCAGCGGTATTGTGAGATGAAGCGGCCCGAACCGACATTACGCGTACGCTTACGCGAGACTGGTTTCACCGCTACGAGCACTCGTTGCTTAAAGGTGACTGGCGGGTGTCTGTCTCTCTCACTTTAGTTGAACCGAGTGTGGCTACGCCCGGTCCTTGAGAAGGTTAAAACGGAGTCTATTTGACGAAGTATCCTTGTGGTTTTGATGCATAGGTGAGATTGGTTCTTGCTTAAGCCCGTAGCAGCCACGTAAAATTTGCAACAACAAAGTAGAGGACGTCTAACTTGTTTTTGCAGGGCATGTTGTGATGTGATATGGTCAAGACATGATGCTATATTTTATTGTATGAGATGATCATGTTTTGTAACCGAAGTTATCGGCAACTGGCTGGAGCCATATGGTTGTCGCTTTATTGTATGAAATGCAAACGCCCTGTAATTGCTTTACTTTATCACTAAGCGGTAGTGATAGTCGTAGAAGCAATAGATGGCGTAGACGACAACGATGCTACGATGAAGATCAAGGTGTCGCGCCGGTGACGATGGTGATCACGACGGTGCTTCGGAGATGGAGATCACAAGCACAAGATGATGATGGCCATATCATATCACTTATATTGATTGCATGTGATGTTTATCCTTTATGCATCTTATCTTGCTTTGATTGACGGTAGCATTTTAAGATGATCTCTCACTAAAATTATCAAGTAGTGTTCTCCCTGAGTATGCACCGTTGCCAAAGTTCGTCGTGCCGAGACACCACGTGATGATCGGGTGTGATAAGCTCTACGTCCATCTACAACGGGTGCAAGCCAGTTTTTGCACACGCAGAATACTCAGGTTATACTTGACGAGCCTAGCATATGCAGATATGGCCTCGGAACACGGAGACCGAAAGGTCGAGCGTGAATCATATAGTAGATATGATCAACATAAGATGTTCACCATTGAAAACTACTCCATCTCACGTGATGATCGGTTATGGTTTAGTTGATTTGGATCACGTGATCACTTAGATGACTAGAGAGATGTCTGTCTAAGTGGGAGTTCTTAAGTAATATGATTAATTGAACTTAAATTTATCATGAACTTAGTACCTGATAGTATCTTGCTTGTCTATGTTTGATTGTAGATAGATGGCTCGTGCTGTTGTTCCGTTGAATTTTAATGCGTTCCTTGAGAAAGCAAAGTTGAAAGATGATGGTAGCAATTACACGGACTGGGTCCGTAACCTGAGGATTATCCTCATTGCTGCACAGAAGAGTTACGTCCTGGATGCACCGCTAGGTGCCAGGCCTGCTGCTGATGCAACTGACGACGTTAAGAACGTCTGGCAGAGCAAAGCTGATGACTACTCTATAGTTCAGTGTGCCATGCTTTACGGCTTAGAACCGGGACTTCAACGACGTTTTGAACGTCATGGAGCATATGAGATGTTCCAGGAGTTGAAGTTGATATTCCAACAGAATGCCCGGATTGAGAGATATGAAGTCTCCAATAAGTTCTATAGCTGCAAGATGGAGGAGAATAGTTCTGTCAGTGAGCACATACTCAAAATGTCTGGGTATTACAATCACTTGACTCAACTGGGAGTTAATCTTCCGGATGATTGTGTCATTGACAGAATTCTTAAATCACTGCCACCAAGCTATAAAGGCTTCGTGATGAACTATAATATGCAAGGGTTAGTAAAGACTATACCTGAGCTCTTCGCAATGCTAAAGGCTGCGGAGGTAGAAATCAAGAAGGAGCATCAAGTGTTGATGGTCAATAAGACCACTAGTTTCAAGAAGAAAGGCAAAGGGAAGAAGAAGGGGAACTTCAAGAAGAACAGCAAGCAAGTTGCTGCTCAGGAGAAGAAACCCAAGTCTGGACCTAAACCTGAAACTGAGTGCTTCTACTGCAAGCAGACTGGTCACTGGAAGCGGAACTGCCCCAAGTATTTGGCGGATAAGAAGGATGGCAAGGTGAACAAAGGTATATGTGATATACATGTTATTGATGTGTACCTTACTAGAGCTCGCAGTAGCACCTGGGTATTTGATACTGGTTCTGTTGCTAATATTTGCAACTCAAAACAGGGACTACGGATTAAGCGAACACTGGCAAAGGACGAGGTGACGATGCGCGTGGGAAATGGTTCCAAAGTCGATGTGATCGCGGTCGGCACGCTACCTCTACATCTACCTTTGGGATTAGTTTTAGACCTAAATAATTGTTATTTGGTGCCTGCGTTGAGCATGAACATTATATCTGGATCTTGTTTGATGCGAGACGGTTATTCATTTAAATCAGAGAATAATGGTTGTTCTATTTATATGAGTAATATCTTTTATGGTCATGCACCCTTGAAGAGTGGTCTATTTTTGATGAATCTCGATAGTAGTGATACACATATTCATAATGTTGAAACCAAAAGATGCAGAGTTGATAATGATAGTGCTACTTATTTGTGGCACTGCCGTTTAGGTCATATCGGTATAAAGCGCATGAAGAAACTCCATACTGATGGACTTTTGGAGTCACTTGATTATGAATCACTTGGCACTTGCGAACCGTGCCTCATGGGCAAGATGACTAAAACCCCGTTCTCCGGCACTATGGAGAGAGCAACAGATTTGTTGGAAATCATACATACAGATGTATGTGGTCCGATGAATGTTGAGGCTCGTGGCGGATATCGTTATTTTCTCACCTTCACAGATGATTTAAGCAGATATGGGTATATCTACTTAATGAAACATAAGTCTGAAACATTTGAAAAGTTCAAAGAATTTCAGAGTGAAGTTGAAAATCATCGTAATAAGAAAATTAAGTTTCTACGATCTGATCGTGGAGGTGAATATTTGAGTTACGAGTTTGGTCTACATTTGAAACAATGCGGAATAGTTTCGCAACTCACGCCACCCGGAACACCACAACGTAATGGTGTGTCCGAACGTCGTAATCGCACTTTACTAGATATGGTGCGATCTATGATGTCTCTTACAGATTTACCGCTATCGTTTTGGGGTTATGCTCTTGAGACGGCCGCATTCACACTGAATAGAACACCGTCAAAATCCGTTGAGACGACACCTTATGAACTATGGTTTAGCATTGTCGTTTCTTAAAGTTTGGGGATGCGATGCCTATGTGAAAAAGCTTCAACCTGATAAGCTCGAACCCAAATCGGAGAAATGTGTCTTCATAGGATACCCAAAGGAGACAGTTGGGTACACCTTCTATCACAGATCCGAAGGAAAGACATTTGTTGCTAAGAATGGATCCTTTCTAGAGAAGGAGTTTCTCTCGAAAGAAGTGAGTGGGAGGAAAGTAGAACTTGATGAGGTAATTGTACCTTCTCCCTTACTTGAAAGTAGTTTGTCGCAGAAACCGGTTTCTGAGACATCTACACCAAATAGTGAGGAAGTTGATGATGTTGATCATGAAACTTCAGATCAAGTTACTACAGAACCTCGTAGATCAACCAGAGTAAGATCCGCACCAGTGTGGTACGGTAATCCTGTTCTGGAAGTCATGCTACTAGATCATGATGAACCTACGAACTATGAAGAAGCGATGGTGAGCCCAAATTCCGCAAAATGGCTTGAGGCCATGAAATCTGAGATGGGATCCATGTATGAAAACAAAGTATGGACTTTGGTTGACTTGCCCGAGGGTCGGCAAGCAATAGAAAACAAGTGGATCTTCAAGAAGAAGACTGACGCTGACGGTAATGTTACTGTCTACAAAGCTCGACTTGTCGCAAAGGGTTTTCGACAAGTTCAAGGGATTGACTACGATGAGACCTTCTCACCCGTAGCGATGCTTAAGTCTGTCCGAATCATGTTAGCAATTGCTGCTTTTTATGATTATGAAATTTGGCAAATGGATGTAAAGACTGCATTCCTGAATGGATTTCTGGAAGAAGAGTTGTATATGATGCAACCAGAAGGTTTTATCGATCCAAAGGGAGCTAACAAAGTGTGCAAGCTCCAGCGATCCATTTATGGACTGGTGTAAGCATCTCGGAGTTGGAATAAACGCTTTGATAGTGTGATCAAAGCATTTGGGTTCATACAGACTTTTGGAGAAGCCTGTATTTACAAGAAAGTGAGTGGGAGCTCTGTAGCATTTCTGATATTATATGTAGATGACATATTACTAATTGGAAATGATATAGAATTTCTGGATAGCATAAAGGGATACTTGAATAAGAGTTTTTCAATGAAAGACCTCGGTGAAGCTGCTTACATATTGGGCATCAAAATCTATAGAGATAGATCAAGACGCTTAATTGGACTTTCACAAAGCACATACCTTGACAAAATTTTGAAGAAGTTCAAAATGGATCAAGCAAAGAAAGGGTTCTTGCCTGTGTTACAAGGTGTGAAGTTGAGTAAGACTCAATGCCCGACCACTGCAGAAGATAGAGAAAAAATGAAAGATGTTCCCTATGCTTCAGCCATAGGCTCTATCATGTATGCAATGCTGTGTACCAGACCTGATGTGTGCCTTGCTATAAGCTTAGCAGGGAGGTACCAAAGTAATCCAGGAGTGGATCACTGGACAGCGGTCAAGAACATCCTGAAATACCTGAAAAGGACTAAGGATATGTTTCTCGTATATGGAGGTGACAAAGAGCTCATCGTAAACGGTTACGTTGATGCAAGCTTTGACACTGATCCGGACGATTCTAAATCGCAGACCGGATACGTATTTACACTAAACGGAGGAGCTGTAGGTTGGTGCAGTTCTAAACAAAGCGTCGTAGCGGGATCTACATGTGAAGCAGAGTACATAGCAGCTTCGGAAGCAGCTAATGAAGGAGTCTGGATGAAGGAGTTCATATCCGATCTAGGTGTCATACCTAGTGCATCGGGTCCAATGAAAATCTTCTGTGACAATACTGGAGCAATTGCATTAGCAAAGGAATCCAGATTTCACAAGAGGACCAAGCACATCAAGAGACGCTTCAATTCCATCCGGGATTTAGTCCAGGTGGGAGACATAGAGATTTGCAAGATACATACGGATCTGAATGTAGCAGACCCGTTGACTAAGCCTCTTCCACGAGCAAAACATGATCAACACCAAGACTCCATGGGTGTTAGAATCATTACTATGTAATCTAGATTATTGACTCTAGTGCAAGTGGGAGACTGAAGGAAATATGCCCTAGAGGCAATAATAAAGTTATTATTTATTTCCTTATTTCATGATAAATGTTTATCATTCATGCTAGAATTGTATTAACCGGAAACATGATACATGTGTGAATGCATAGACAAACAGTATGTCACTAGTATGCCTCTACTAGACTAGCTTGTTAATCAAAGATGGTTATGTTTCCTAACCATGAACAAAGGGTTGTTATTTGATTAACAAGGTCACATCATTAGATGAATGATCTGATTGACATGACCCATTCCATTAGCTTAGCACACGATCGTTTAGTATGTTGCTACTGCTTTTATCCATGACATATACATGTTCCTGTAACTATGAGATTATGCAACTCCCGTTTACCGGAGGAACACTTTGGGTGCTACCAAACGTCACAACGTAACTGGGTGATTATAAAGGAGTACTACAGGTGTCTCCAAAGGCAGATGTTGGGTTGGCGTATTTCGAGATTAGGTTTTGTCACTCCGATAGTCGGAGAGGTATCTCTGGGCCCTCTCGGTAATACACATCACTTAAGCCTTGCAAGCATTACAACTAATGAGTTAGCTGTGAGATGATGTATTACGGAACGAGTAAAGAGACTTGCCGGTAACGAGATTGAACTAGGTATTGGATACCGACGATCGAATCTCGGGCAAGTAACATACCGATGACAAAGGAACAACGTATGTTGTTATGCGGTCTGACCGATAAAGATCTTCGTAGAATATGTAGGAGCCAATATGGGCATCCAGGTCCCGCTATTGGTTATTCACCGGAGACGTGTCTCGGTCATGTCTACATTGTTCTCGAACCGTAGGGTCCGCACGCTTAAGGTTTCGATGACGGTTAAATTATGAGTTTGTGTATTTTGATGTACCGAAGAAGTTCGGAGTCCCGGATGTGATCACGGACATGACGAGGAGTCTCGAAATGGTCGAGACATAAAGATTGATATATTGGAAGCCTATGTTTGGAGTTCGGAATGGTTCCGGGTGAAATCTGGATTTTACCGGAACACCAGGGGGTTACCGGAACCCTCCCGGGGGTTAATGGGCCTTAGTGGGCCATGAGGGAGAAGAGGAAGGGCCGGCCAGGGCAGGCCGCGCGCCCCCTCCCCCCTAGTCCGAATAGGACAAGGAGAGGGGGGGCGGCGCCCCCCTTCCCTCTTTCCCTCCCCCCAAGTCCTAATCCAACTAGAAAAAGGGGGGAGTCCTACTCCCGGTGGGAGTAGGACTCCTCCGGCGCGCCTCCTCCTAGGGCCGGCCGCACCCCCCCTTGCTCCTTTATATACGGGGGCAAGGGGGCACCCTAGAACACACAAGTTGATCCTTGAGATCGTTCCTTAGCCGTGTGCGGTGCCCCCCTCCACCATATTCCACCTCGGTCATATCGTAGTGGTGCTTAGGCGAAGCCCTGCGTCGGTAGAACATCAAGATCGTCACCACGCCGTCGTGCTGACGAAACTCTCCCTCCCCGAAGCTCTACTGGATTGGAGCCCGAGGAGCGTCATCGAGCTGTACGTGTGTCAAGAACTCGGAGGCGCCGGAGTAACGGCGCTGGGATCGGTTGGATCGCGAGGAGAACGTACGACTACTTCCTCTACGTTGTGATCGCTTCCGCTTCGGTCTACGAGGGTACGTAGACAATACTCTTTCCTCTCGTTGCTATGCATCACCATGATCTTGCGTGTGCGTAGGAAATTTTTTGAAATTACTACGTTCCCCAACATTTAGAGGGACTAGCGAGCTAGTAGCGGCGACATGGTAGAGGCAGCCGCTTGAACACCGTGAGGCAGCATGTGTCAATGTCACCGGCTGCAGCTGGCAGGGGTCGATGATATGGGACGCAGGAGCAGGGGAGGGGGGGGGGGTTGTGAAGGCGCAGAAATGTCAACAGAATTAATTTCAGACACCAAGCGTAGGTGCCCCCAACTAATCATGATAGTAAGGGACTCGATATTTTCTTGCTTTATTTAGTGTGTTGTGTTTTTTGAAGTATACTCCCTTCGTCCGAAAATACTTGTCATCAAAATAAATAAAAGGGAATGTATCTATACATATTTTAGTTTTAGATACATCCCTTTTTGCCCATTTTGATGACAAGTATTTTCGGACGGAGGGAGTATTTAGTATGTTGTGCACATTGCCGGCCATAGAGAAAAAAATCAAAATATCTATGAAGGTGACTTCACATAAGAAATACCAAGTCAACAAAATTATGTAGTACTCCAATAAACTTTGCTGGCGGGTCAGGTCGCCGCTAGCAACGTCCAACGGCTCCCTCGCCTGATGATGACCTGAGCCGCTGGAAGACGGCCTGCTGCCGGAGGTTCTCGCGGAGGCGTTGCGCGGCGAGGACGCTGTCCGGGACGAAGTGGCAGAGGCACCACTGCAGCCGGTGGCCGAGGTTGGGCATGCAGACCGTGCGGCGGTGCCCGATCCAGCGTGCCGCTGCGCCGGCGTAGGCGTCCGACGTCGGCATGATCAGCCGCGACAGGAACCCTCCCCTCGTCACCATGTTGGTCACCATCTTCGTGTCAACATATTACAGGCGACTTCGTTCTATTTGATCACAACCGCTTGCGGAGGCCGCTTCTAATGCATGTTTCCTACTAGTAGATGTTGCTTTCGTGCATCTACTTGTGATGATTGCTTTCTTCATGACCGCCTTCGGTGAAGTCAGAGTCGCTAGATGTACGCGATAGGTGATGATGACGCGTGTCTCCGGCCATGGGGTTTGCTCTTTGGGGTTGTGTGTAGAGTCTACGCCGGTAGCTATATCGGCTGCTACCATGTGTATTGTTATGTTCCATGATGATAGTTTTTGGGCGTGTTGTTACGGTTATTAATTGGAAGGTTCTTTTTTTAATTAAAGAAAATAATAAATCTTTTGTCTCGTTTGCCTTTTTTTTCAAATCAACTAACTAGTACCCCCTCTGTCCCAAAATAAGTGTCTTGAGCTTAGTACAAATTTATATTAGAACTAGTACAAAGTTGAGACACTTATTTTGGGACGGAGAAGTATTGTGTACTCGGGGGAACGACGCTATCCAAACAAACAAACAAAGGTTTTGCACCGAACGCGACGCGGCGAGCCGAGCAGGCCGAAAACTGGGAGCGCCCGCCCAAACAGAACGAAACGGGGTGCACGCTCACAGCCACTGCACTCACGCACATGCTCCTACCTACTGTACGTGTTATCCTACGGTGACAGAGATGGATCGATCGATGCCTCCTCTTATCCTGTGCAGATTGTAGTGCAGTGGAGCGCCCGCCCATCACGTGCTCTGTTTTCAGTATATGACCAACGACAACGAGCCGCCGACACCTGTGCTCTGCCGCAGCGCCGGCCATCCCGCCCGCCCGCCGCTACTCTCAAAACCGCGGTCTCGCTTCCCACCGTATCAAATCGCCTTTCTCCCCGCCCGCTGGTTGCGCGGTTCCCTGCAACCTATAAATGCAGCCGGAGAACCTCACCTGTCTATCCATCTCATCTCACTCGCACTACTACTGAAGTACTGATCTCAGCTAGGAGTACTCGCGTTCACTAGGAGTAGTTCACTTCCTTCGGCTCGCCAAGATGTCGACGGTGACCCGCGCCTACCTGGACCAGAGGCTCGCCGCCGCCAACCGCTGCTCCAAAGGTAACGGTTCCGGCCTCAGCCCAGCACTGCTCTGCTCGTATATCCCACCCATTGCAGCCTATGCGTGTGCTGAAACCTGACCTGGATTAACATTCCCCTACGTTGATCCGAAACTGCAGAGGCTGCCATGGCGGGAGCCAAGGCCGCGGCCGTCGCCACCGTCGCTGCCGCAGTGCCCACAGTAAGTAGCCGTTCTGTTCTTCAGTTCCAGAGTTCATAGCACATATCTCATGAATGCGTTACCTGTAATTTCAGCTGGCGAGCGTGAGGATGCTGCCGTGGGCTAAGGCACACATCAACCCCACCGGGCAGGCCCTCATCATCTCCACCGTCGCCGGGATGGCCTACTTCATCGTCGCCGACAAGACAATCCTCTCCATGGCAAGGAAGCACTCCTTCGAGGAAGCGCCGGAGCACCTCAAGAACACCTCCTTCCACTAATTAGCCCATAATAGATCCATTAGAATAGTGCGCAATAAACCGTGTAAGTCGGCAGCCGGCCGGCTTTTACGTGTCTGCTGAAGCCTGAAAGATGGTATAATGTTCAGCGAGAGGGGTGCGATCAGGCCAGGTGATGGTATAATTATCTGATGATGTATGTAATAATGTGGCCATGTTCTCCATCTTGTCATCTTTCCAGGGATCGTGAATTAATAAGCAGCTCTTGTGCAACTTTGCTTCAAGTACACTCACTCATGACTCGTCTCACTTTTTTCTTGTTTGCGATTACAGTTTGACATGCGTCAAAGCATTGCGAAAGACCGAGATAACACTAGACTACTAGTTCATTGTTTTGAACCACCCTGCTACTATCCTCTGTTCTGTCGCCAAAGGCTACCTGACCTCACACACTCTAAGAGCAACTCCAACGCGCCGACCCAAACGGACGACAGATTTGTCTGTTTTTGTCCGTTTGGATCGGCTGCCCGCTCGGCGTCCATTCTATTTAAAATTTGGGTTGGCAGTGCATCCAACGGTAGCGACCCATTTCATGTCCGCACGTAAATTTCGAAAAAGGCCCGTGGCCGTAGATCATGACAGCGCCATGTCGTCGCCCGAAGTTCATGCTGGCACCATGCCAGCTTCAGAAAAACAACATGCAGTTCAGCTGACGCACTTGCCAGCGACCGGCACACAAAAAAGGGCGGGAGAGTTCGACCAACCATCGCGGCCGTGGTCATGCCAGCACATTTGTCGGCATACAAAAAGGATGGCGCTCGCTGCCATAGATCAGTCGTCGTCAAACTAGACCATGTCGGCCTGCATCTTCTCGAACCATGGCCTCTTCCTTGGTGACACGGTGTTTAGATCCACCTTCATGATCTTCACCCCGTCATCATGCTCGCGAGAGCCACTTCTTTCGCCTTGGTCTTGGCGTTGGCAGCCTCGATCTCTAGCATCTTAGATTGCTTCTCCGCCTCCATCTCAAGCATCTTTGGCTTGCTTCTCCGCCTCCATGTCAAGCCTCCTCCTTTGAATCTCCATGAAGGCATTCATTGTTCTTTCTTGTATCGCCGGCGCTCCTCCCTTGAGTCCTTCTTGGTCATCATGCCCTCCACGCTCGCGATCAAGGCGTTCGACGCCGCATCCTACTTGTCCTCCTTCTTGGAGTTGGTCTTCCCCCGCGACCGTGGCTTCTCGCCGTCTTCCTCCTCCATGGCCTTCTTCCCCCCATGTGACTTGAGGGCGGCATATTGCGCCTTAAACTTCTCCTCGTCTTTGATGACCCTCCAACAATGGGAGAGGTTGAAGCACTTGCCATGGTGTTGGACGTTGAATGCCTCCAAAGCTTGAAATGCCTACAAATGAATTGCATGCAAGCACATTGGCAAATGGATATGGAAATGAACATGCAAGCATAAACGGAATGATGCAAAAGAGGGTCGCTTTCTAGCACACCATGTCTTGCATGCCGATGCCGCTCACGGGGCATGCCTTGATGCTCTCAAGAGTGGCACAAAACTTGTTGCACTCTTGTTGGATCGCCTTCCAACGCTTTAAAATGGACACTGATTTGCGCGTGTTTTGCATTTGGTATGGTGGAAACTTCTTGCGCTCATGGAACTCACGATGGACACGAGTCCAAAAGGTTGATGCCTTTTGTTTGGCGCCGGTCTTGGGGTCTTGCCCAATGTCCCTCCAACACTCAGAAAGAAGGTTGTCCTCGGCCACCATGCATGCCTTGGTCCGCCTGCTTTTGCGCTTCGGCTTCCCCCCGGCGGCTTGGTTGGCGCGCTCGTCCCTGAACAAAGGCTCCCCTTCGATGTCCAACTCATCCTCTTCCTCGAGACCGTAGTCCTCCGGAAACTCGTGGTCGAGTGGGTAGCCGCCCAGGTCCACACCGCCCTGATCATGCATGAAGGCGACCTGATCTTGATCAAAGGTGAACGGCGTGAACGGCCGGGTGGCCATTCTGGCTTTGTGTCTCGTCGGGATCGTAGCCAGCCCCGGCGGCACCGCCAGTGGCCTGCGCACCACCCTCGAAGATGATGTTATGCATATAGTCGTCGTCGCCAAAGGGCGGCATTCCGTCGAACAGGTTGCATGCGCCCGGCTGCACGTCGGCTGGCATGTGCCACGCGCGTTCCCTCGCCCCTTCGGATGATGAGCCAGCGGCCACCGTTGTGGCGTTGAGGTCGACGGGCGCGGGCGCGGGCGTGGAAGGTGCCACCACGCTCACCTCGGGCGAGCACTCTCTGGATAGTCAGGCCTGCAGGTAGACGTGGAAGCCGGGCATCAGCTGCGTCGCCGACGCGCGGGACGAGTCGGGCAGTACCATCCGAGGAAACGCAAATGAGTCGGTGCTGGCCGCGGCCACGACGGCGTTGACGAGGCCGTGCTCGCTAGGGTTCTCTACAAGAAATACGTCAAGTTGTGACCTTCTGTCAGTGACCCTGGAGGAATTGGTCATAAATTTATGACCATTCTAGACCAGTTGGTCAAAAGTTGTTCGGGGGGCTGCAAACCGTAAACAATAATGACCATTTTGGTCAGAAAGGTCGTAATTTCATTAGAGGAAATGGTCTTAAAGCTGGCGCCACTGTCCACTGCGTCACGTCTAGCTGATAATGACAAATAAAAAAGGTCACTACACTTGAGTTCGAATGCATTAGGATGATTAGGCAGCCACCTCAACAACCTCGCTTATCTGTCATTGTCTAGGTGTCATTTTTTGCTTAAATGTTTATTTTCAACAGATAGGCGGGGCCCATTTGACAGCAGTGGGCACACACTGACAGGCCGGACCCATTCGACAGGCGGGGCCGAGTGCTCATTTTCGCCCAAAAATGATGCGCGAGGCGGGACTCGAACCCACGACCTCGCGCTTCGCTCGCTCGTTCGCTACCACTGGGCTAGAGAGGGACATTTGCACATGTATGGGAATTTATCTATACATTATGCAAAACTACGGATCTCTCGTGTCATTCAAAAGTAGGACCTTCCGACCATGAGGCATCGAACAGAGCAACACTTAGCGTTTTTCTAGGTCTTCCGACCAGGTGGCGGCGGGCGATGGCAGAGGCGACGGCGGGCGCGAGGGCGGGGGCCGGCAACGAAAGCAACCGGCAGGGGCAGGGGCGGTGAACGGCGGTGGTGTTACCGGGGCCGCTTGCCTCGACCACGACAGGAACGACGACCTTGCTGCTCGCCTCGCCCACGACAGGAATGATACTTCTCCGTCGTATCTACTTTTTCGAACACTTTTGCTCTTGTTTTGGACTCTAACTTGTATGATTTGAATGGAACTAACCCGGACTGACGCTGTTTTCAGCAGAACTGCCATGGTCTTGTTTTTTGTGCAGAAAATAAAAATTCTCGGAATGTCCTGAAACTCCACGGAACACCTTAGAAAAAATAAAGAAAAATCCACGCAAAAGATGAAGACTAGGGGGCCCACACCCTGCTCACGAGGGTGGGGGGCACCCCCCCTCGTGGGCCCCCTTGTGGCCCTCCGACGCCAACTCCAACTCCATATATTGGCTTTCGGGGAGAAAACAATCAGGAAGAAGAAATCATCGCGTTTTACGATATGGAGCCGCCGCCAAGCCCTAATCTCTCTCGGGAGGGCTGATCCGGAGTCCGTTCGGGGCTCCGGAGAGGGGGATTCGTCGTCGTCGTCATCATCAACCATCCTCCATCACCAATTTCATGATGCTCACCGCCGTGCGTGAGTAATTGCATCGTAGGCTTGCTGGACGGTGATGGGTTGGATGAGATTTATCATGTAATCGAGTTAGTTTTGTTAGGGTTTGATCCCTAGTATCCATTCTGTTCTGAGATTGATGTTGCTATGACTTTGCTATGCTTAATGCTTGTAACTAGGGTCCGAGTGCCATGATTTCAGATCTGAACCTATTATGTTTTCATGAATATATGTGTGTTCTAGAAACTATCTTGCAAGTCTATAGTCACCTACTATGTGTTATGATCCGGCAACCCCGAAGTGACAATAATCGGGATCACTCTCGGTGATGACCATAGTTTGAGGACTTCATGTATTCACTATGTGCTAATGCTTTGTTCCGTTCTCTATTAAAAGGAGGCCTTAATATCCCTTAGTTTCCAATAGGACCCCGCTGCCACGGAAGGGTAGGACAAAAGATGTCATGCAAGTTCTTTTCCATAAGCACGTATGACTATACCCGGAATACATGCCTACATTACATTGATGAACTGGAGCTAGTTCTGTGTCACCCTATGTTATGACTGCTACATGATGAACCACATCCGGCATAATTATCCATCGCTAATCCGGTGCCTACGAGTTTTCCATATACTGTTTTACACTTATTTACTTTCCCGTTGCTACTGTTACAATCACTACAAAATACCAAAAACATTACTTTTACTGTCTTTACTTTTGTTACCGTTACCACCACTATCATATTACTTTGCTACTAAACACTTTGCTGCAGATACTAAGTTTTCAGGTGTGGTTGAATTGACGACTCAGCTGCTAACACTTGAGAATATTCTTTGGCTCCCCTTGTGTCGAATCAATAATTTTGGGTTGAATACTTTGCCCTCGAAAACTGTTGCGACCCCTATACTTGTGGGTTATCAAGACTATTTTCTGGCGCCGTTGCCGGGGAGCATAGCTCTATTCTTTGAGTCACTTGGGATTTATATCTGCTGGATACTATGAAGAATTTGAAAGATGATCGAACTACTATTTTGCCCTCAACTACGAGGGGAGGTAAGGGACTGCCATCTAGCCTTGCACTAGATTCTCCTTCTGTTATGAGTAAGTGTGCGACACCTAAACCTACTACTAATATTGATTCTGATATGTTGCATATTATTGATGATGCCACTTCTGCTATGCATGATACTTATGATGAAACTACTTCTATGCTTGATACTACCGTGCCACTTGGCGAATATCTTGATGAGCAAATTGCTAGGTCTAGAGAAAGAGAAATTATTGAACCTAAACACGATGATGTTAGTGATGATGAACCTATGCCTGCTATTCCCGAGGGTTATCTTTTTGATGCTGAATCTTCTGAAGCTATTCTTGCTTGCCAGGATAAACTTGAACGTAAGAGGTTGCTAATTAAATGGAGTAAAGAATCTTTTAGAGGTAGAATGAAACCCGACCCTGCTTTTGCTACTTCGCCCATGTGTGTGCCTGATCAGGATTATTATGATTTTTCTGTTGATCCTTATATAATTACATTGGTTGATTCTGATCCTTTTTATGGCTATGAATCTGAAACTGTTGTGGCACATCTTACTAAGTTAAATGATATAGCTGCCCTGTTTACTAATAATGAGAGATCGCGCTACCTTTATTTACTTAAGATATTTCCGTTCTTATTAAAGGGTGATGCTAAGATATGGTATAATTCTCTTGATCCTGGTTGTGTGCAAAGTCCCCAGGATATGATTTATTACTTCTTTGCTAAATATTTCCCCGCTCATATGAAACAAGCTGCTTTGAGGGAAATATACAATTTTGTGCAAATTGAAGAAGAGAGTCTCCCAGAAGCTTGGGGGAGGCTTCTCAAGTTACTTATTGCTTTGCCTGATCATCCTCTTAAGAAACCTGAAATATCTGATATCTTTTATAATGGACTAACTGATGCTTCCAGAGATTTCCTGGATAGTTTTGCTGGTTCTCTTTTCAGGGAAAGAACAACGCTGAACTTCTATTGAATAATATGTTGGCTAATGAAAATAATTGGGCACCTCCCGAGCTACCTCCTGAGCCAGTTCCTGAGCCAATTACTGAACCTATTCCTAAACCAACTCCGAAGAAGAGAGGTGTTTTATTTCTCAGTCCCAAAGATATGCAAGAGGCAAAGAAATCTATGAAAGAAAAAGGTATTAAAGCTGAAGATGTTAAGAATTTACCTCCTATTGAAGAAATACATGGTCTTAATTTACCTCGTGTTGAAGAAGTATATGATCTCAATTACTTATTTAATGAAGAACCTCCAGATATCCCGACACAGGTAGTAAAGGTAAATTCTCTCTATAGATATGATAAAGCTGAAGTCCCTCCTACTAAAATTGCTAGTCAGTGCTTGGATGAGTTTGATGACTTTATGTTTAAGCAAGATGACTTTAATGCTTATTTTGGTAGACAATTAAAACAGAATACCTTTATGATTAAACGCTTGGGTGATTATATGGCTGATATTAGAGGTGAACTTAAACTTGTTAGCAAACATGCTTCTATGGTTACTACTCAAGTAGAACAATTACTTAAAGCTCAGAAAGATGTGCTTGATGAAATGAATAGTAAGAAAAATGGTTATGCTATTAGAGTGGCTACTAGAACTGGTAGAATGACTCAGGAACCTTTGTATCCTGAAGGCCACCCTAAGAGAATCGAGCAAGATTCTCAGAGAAACAATATTGATGTACCTAGTTCTTCTAAGAGGAAGAAAAAGAAAAATGATAGGACTTTGCAAACTTCTAGTGAACCTATTGCTGAACCACCTGTTTCTGATGCTGAAACACAATCAGGTGATGAACATGAACCTAGTGATAATGTTAATGATAATGTTCATGTTGATGCTCAGCCTAGTAATGATAATGATGTAGAAGTTGAACCTGCTGTTGATCTTGATAACCCACAATCAAAGAATCAAGGTTATGATAAAAGAGATTTTGTTGCTAGGAAACATGGCAAAGAAAGGGAACCATGGGTTCAGAAACCCATGCCTTTTCCTCCGAAACCATCCAAGAAAAAGGATGATGAGGATTTTGAGCGCTTTGCTGAAATGATTAGACCCATCTTTTTGCGCATGCGATTAACTCATGTGCTCAAAACAAATCCTTATGCTAAGTATATGAAGGATATTATTACTAATAAAAGAAAGATACCTGAAGAGCTGAAATTTCCACCATGCTTGCTAATTATACTTTTAAGGGTGGAATACCAAAGAAACTTGGAGATCCCGGAGTGCCTACTATACCATGCTCCATTAAAAGAAGTTATGTTAAAACTGCTTTATGTGATCTTGGAGCCGGTGTTAGTCTTATGCCTCTCTCTTTATATCGTAGACTTGACTTGAATAAGTTGACACCTACTGAAATATCTTTGCAAATGGCTGATAAATCAACTGCTATACCTGTCGGTATTTGTGAGGATGTGCCTGTTGTACTTGCAAACGTTACGATTTTAACGGACTTTGTTATTCTTGATATTCCCGAGGATGATAGTATGTCTATTATTCTGGGAAGACCTTTCCTTAATACTGCAGGGGCTGTTATTGATTGCACCAAAGGCAATATCACTTTTCATGTTAATGGCAATGAGCACACGGTGCATTTTCCGAAGGAACAACCTCAAGTTTATAGTCTCAACTCTATTGGAAAAGTTCCATCGATTATATTTGGAGGTTCTGAACTTCCTCTCCCTACTGTCAAGAAAAAGTATGATATTCTTATTGTTGGGGATTTTCATATCCCCGTTGAGGTAACTTAGTGTCATTCGAAATTTCTCCGGTTCCGGGATTATTCGGAATGAGTTTGTTAACAAGACTTGATCAACCTTGTTAGTGGGTTCATTTTGATGATCACGAGATGGATGAAACTAGAAGCACAACTTTCTGTACCCTCTTTATATTTTCTGTTATTTAGTAGAAATAAATTAAAATAATATTTTTTCTGTCTGTCTCCTGACTTATCCGTGCAATATAAAAATATCCTGAAAATAAAAGTCCTTAGAATGCCATGCCAATTTAATATGATTTTTTCGGGAATATTTGAGAATTTACTGTGCAAAGATTACCACGGGGGGAGCTGCCACCTGGCCATGAGGGTGGAGGGGGCGCCCTACCCCCTGGGCACGCCCGCTGCCTCGTGGGCCCACGGTGGCCCTCCTCCACTTATTCCTGCACCCATCTTCTTCCTCTGCCTCACACAAACATGAAAAACCAACTCAAGCACGAGTTCCAGCCCCCGTTGCTGTGATTTTCGATCTCCTTGCTCAAAGCACCTCTTGCAAAACTGCTTGGGGAGATTGTTCCTTGGTATGTGACTCCTCCATTGGTCAAATTAGTTTTTGTTCTAGTGCTTTATACTTTGCAAATTTGTGCTGCATAGGTGACCATGTTCTTGAGCTTGCATGTCAAATTTATATGGTTCCAAGTAGTTCCAATGATTTATATAGGCTCTAGGCACTTGTGGGAGTTGTTACTATCAATTTTATTGAAGTTGGTTCACTTTTATTTGAAGTTACTAAAAATTTCAGAATTTTTTAGAGGAAACAATATGCTTAGGAGGATGCTCCAAGGTGGTCGTTCTAGGAAGCAAGGTCCCAGGCTTGCAATACGTGATGCTGACGAGGAACCACCAAGAGACGCTCCTGTGAGGCCCTGTGAATGGCCGTCGGAAAATTTTATGAATCAAGTGGGAATCAAAGAAGAATTTAGCACATATTTGAGTAACGCCGGTCTTGAGGACTTTGAAGCTGACAAATGCCCCCAGTATCATGATCTCACAAGTTCATTTATGAGGAGGTTTGAGTTTTTAACTTCGCGAAATTCTCTTTCAGTCATGTTTGACCTTTATGACAAATCTTATACCATGGACTTAGAGGATTTTACTTCTGCTTGCAAACTTCCATCTTGGGGTAATGTTAGGGATCCCCCTAAATCTGAATATAGAGACTTTCTTCCTAGAATAACTGTAGGGGAATCTAGAGATATAACACAAGCTACTATAGGGAGCGTTCACTTTCCTGCTATACATTATTTTGCTCTCTTCATAGGTAGATGCATAAATGCTAAGGATGAAGCATGTCACATGTGTGTCCCTGACCTCAGTATTCTCAGGAGTGATGTGTTAGGAGACAAATCTTATCATATGGGAGCCATTGTAGCTCGCAGGTTGCATCAGAATAGACATAGCGGAGATTTCTTTGGAGGAATTTATGCAACCCGCTTAGCTAATTTTCTTGAGGTAGACATTCGTGAGGGTGACATGGAGTTACCCCCTTCTTATTTAGATTTTGATTCTATGGTTTCCCACCAGTTTGTTGAGAGGACTGAACCACCTCTCTAGTATCGACTAATCTTTGACAGACGTCGTGTAGTCCATATTGCTCTTCCTGCTCCTGCTTTCTTTGATTCACAGGCAAAAACAAGATATATTATTACCAGAGAGGAGGCAGATGAGTACGAAAGGAGAGTGGAGGCTGCTCGACTCCACGCTATAGCTCAGGCGGCGATAGCCGCTGCGTCACGGTACGACCCCAGCTACACCTACGGATATCCGCCAGGCCATCGCTGGCAATAGACCAACTTAGGCCAAAAGCCTAAGCTTGGGGGAGTACGTATTTCCCACCGACATTACATTCATGTTCACACACACTTATTGCTAGATTTCGGTGCTCAAACTCTTTCACTGTATTATCCATGCTAGTTTAAATTTCTTTTTCCTGCTTTCTTCTTGTGTGTTTGATAAACTTTAAGAAAAACCAAAAAAAAATTAGTTAGTTTACTTTCCATGCTTGTAGTAGAATTAAAAAGAAAAACAAAAAATATTTCCCGTTCTTCTTTTTACTTGTTGGGAGCTTTCCCGTGTAAATAGTTTTTATTTCTTTTCCTTTCTTTGGGGGTCGAGAAGACTATATTGAAAATGCTTAGTGGCTCTTATATGCATGATTGATTATTTAAACCTAGAGCCATATTACTTGTCTTCTCTCTTGAGTTGAATGCTTGTAGATTCCAGCTTAGTCCAATGCACGTGCACTCTTATTATTATACACACCGTTCGGTCGTGCAAGTGAAAGGCAGTGATGATGATATATGATGGACTTATTGGGAAGAGAAAAGCTGGTATGAACTCGACCTCTCTTGTTTTTGTAAATATGAGGATTCATCGTTCTTGATTCAACTATTATGAAGTAAACATATTTGCAATGACATTTAGAGATTATAGTTTCTTGTGCCATGCTTGATTAGCTATGAGTTATAATGGTTTACCTTGCGTGCCAACATGATATTAGAATGATTATGATGTGATATGATGGGATGGTATCCTCCTTTAAATGCATTGAGTGACTCGACTTGGCACATGTTCACGCATGTAGTTGAATCCAATCAACATAGCCTTCATGATATTTATGTTCATGGTGGATTATATCCTACTTATGCTTGTACTTGGTGTGAATTAATTTTAATGCATGTTTACTACTCTTGTCGCTCTCTCGGTTGTTCGCTTCCCAGTCTTTTGCTAGCCTTCACTTGTACTAAGCGGGAATACTGCTTGTGCATCCAAACTCCTTAAACTCCAAAGTTATTCCATATGAGTCCACTATACCTTCCTATATGCGGTATTTACCTGCCGTTCCAAGTAAATTTGTATGTGCCAAACTGTAAACCTTCAAATAAACATTCTGTTTTGCATGCTCGAATAGCTCATATGTCAACTAGAGCTGCCCTTATCTTCTGTGTTAGGTGGGTTATTCTCAAGAGGAGTGGACTCCGCTCCTCATTCACGAGAAAATGGCTGGTATCCAGGATGCCCAGTCCCATGCTTTGTGCAAACTAAATCAAAATAACTGCAAAAAAACTCCCCTTGGGACCCGTTGAATGTTGGAGGCACTCGTTGTTTCGAGCAAGCCATGGATTGATGCTTGTGGAGGAAGGGGAGTATAAACTTTACCATTCTGTTTGGGAACCGCCTATAATCTGTCTAGCATGGAAGATATCGTCGTCTTTTAGTTGTTATGTTGACAATGAAAGTATGCCGCTCAAAATATAATTTATCTCTATTTCAAAACCGAGCTCTGGCACCTCTACAAATCCCTGCTTCCCTCTACGAAGGGCCTATCTATTTACTTTTATGTTGAGTCATCACCCTTCTTACTAAAAGCACCCGCTGGAGAGCACACTGTTGCTTGCATTCATTATTATTGGTTTATATTGGGTATGACTTGACTGGATCTCTTTTACCATGAATTACAATGTTTAGTCAGTCCTTGTTCTTTAAAGGTGCTCTGCATTTATGTTTTGCGGTCTCAGAAAGGGCTAGCGAGATACCATCTTGTTATATCATGTTATGATTATTTTGAGAAAGTGTTGTCATCCGAGTTTTATTATTATGGCTCGCTAGCTGATTATGCTATTGATATGAGTAATTGTGAGACCTACGTGTCATTGTGAGTATGGTTAGTTCATAATAATTGCTGAGACTTGAATGCTGGTTTTTCATGTTTACAACAACAAGAGCAAACAGAGTTTGTAAAAGTTTTTCTTTTTCTCTTTCAGTTTGTCAACTGAATTGCTTGAGGACAAGCAAGGGTTTAAGCTTTGGGGAGTTGATACGTCTTTGTCGTATCTACTTTTCCAAACACTTTTGCTCTTGTTTTGGACTCTAACTTGTATGATTTGAATGGAACTAACCCGGACTGACGCTGTTTTCAGCAGAACTGCCATGGTGTTATTTTTTGTGCAGAAAATAAAAATTCTCGGAATGTCCTGAAACTCCACGGAACACCTTAGAAAAAATAAAGAAAAATCCACGCAAAAGATGAAGACTAGGGGGCCCACACCCTGCTCACGAGGGTGGGGGGCGCGCCCCCCTACCTTGTGGGCGCCCTGGTGGCCCTCCGACACCAACTCCAACTCCATATATTGGCTTTCGGGGAGAAAAAAAATCAGGGAGAGGAATCATCGCGTTTTCGATACGGAGCCGCCGCCAAGCCCTAATCTCTCTCGGTAGGGCTGATCTGGAGTCCGTTCGGGGCTCCGGAGAGGGGGATTCGTTGCCGTCGTCATCATCAACCATCCTCCATCACCAATTTCATGATGCTCACCGCCGTGCGTGAGTAATTGCATCGTATGCTTGGTGGACGGTGATGGGTTGGATGAGATTTATCATGTAATCGAGTTAGTTTTGTTAGGGTTTGATCCCTAGTATCCATTATGTTCTGAATTGATGTTGCTATGACTTTGCTATGCTTAATGCTTGTCACTTGGGCCCGAGTGCCATGATTTCAGATCTGAACCTATTATGTTTTCATGAATATATGTGTGTTCTAGATCCTATCTTGCAAGTCTATAGTCACCTACTATGTGTTATGATCCGGCAACCCCAAAGTGACAATAATTGGGACCACTCCCGGTGATGACCATAGTTTGAGGAGTTCATGTATTCACTATGTTCTAATGCTTTGTTCTGGTTCTCTATTAAAAGGAGGCCTTAATATCCCTTAGTTTCCAATAGGACCCCGCTGCCACGGGAGGGTAGGACAAAAGATGTCATGCAAGTTCTTTTCCATAAGCACGTATGACTATATCCGGAATACATGCCTACATTACATTGATGAACTGGAGCTAGTTCTGTGTCACCCTATGTTATGACTGCTACATGATGAACCACATCTGGCATAATTATCCATCGCTAATCCGGTGCCTACGAGTTTTCCATATACTGGTTTACACTTATTTACTTTCCCGTTGCTACTGTTACAATCACTACAAAATACCAAAAACATTACTTTTACTGTCTTTACTTTTGTTACCGTTACCACCACTATCATATTACTTTGCTACTAAAAACTTTGCTGCAGATACTAAGTTTCCAGGTGTGGTTGAATTGACAGCTCAGCTGCTAATACTTGATAATATTCTTTGGCTCCCCTTGTGTCAAATCAATAAATTTGGGTTGAACACTTTACCCTCGAAAACTGTTGCGATCCCCTATACTTGTGGGTTATCAAGGAACGACAACCTCGTCGCTCGCCTCGCCCACACATGGGGGACTCGCCACCGCCGAGCATGGGGGAGTAACTGCCGCCGCAAGCAGACCTCGCCCATGTATGCACCCCACTCCCCCTTTCCTTTCCCCCCTTCCCTCTCTGTTGATGTCGATGATTTGATGTAGATTTGGTAGGAGAATCTCCACACACATACACTGATTTGATGTAGGTTTGTTGTAAGCTTGGAAAAATCTCTTGGAAATGTCATTGATGAATTTGATAGAAATTGTGAAGAGACTATCTGTTGATGAAATTATTAGGAGAATTGTTGTTGATGAAATTGTTAAGAATTCTGTTGGAATTCAGTCAATTGTGAGTGGTAAATTATGTTGTCAGCAATCAAAAGAACAGAGCTCAAGTTGGTCTTTCCCTGAAACAGGATCATGGGGTTGATGTAGATTTGATGTTACACCTCTGAAATTTCAGCCTAAAATCTGTTAAAGAACCTGAATATTGATGTAGATTATATGTAAACTAGGAAAAATCTCATCGATGTAGATTTGATGCAATATTGGAAATGGCATTCATGTAAATTACAGTGCCGTTATTGTTGGTGGTTTAACCAAAATAGTTCTTAGTGCCAGCATATCTTGTTATTGTTGGTGGTTTAACCACCTCTTTTTTTTTGTGAACCAGCATGTTTTAGTTAGCTTTTTTTCTCCCACGTGAAATCTGTATTTCTATTTGAACTACTTTTTATTGCTCCCATGTGAAATCAGTAAACCATGTGAACTGGACTATAGTAGTGAGAAATTGGAAACAGATGAATGTTGTGGTTAGGTAGTTAGCATATAAAGTTGGGTGCCTACCTTATTTTCTGGATTTTTAGCTGCCATTATTGCCATCCATTTTCATCAATTAATGTTGATGCATTTAGATTGATTTGCTAAGTTGCAACAATTTGTTGTCTTTGGTAGATGGATAGAAGCTGGATTAGAAAGGAGTTAGAAAGTTTTCGAAAGAACATATGAAAGGAGTTGATGATTGATGTCTACTACACAACCTTCTTCTTGTAGATGTTGTTGGGCCTCCAAGTGCAGAGGTTTGTAGGACAGTAGCAAATTCCCTCAAGTCGATGACCTAAGGTTTATCAATCCATGGGAGGCGTATGATGTATATGGTCTCTCTCAAGCAACCCTACAACCAAATAACAAAGAGTATCTTGTGTCCCCAACACACCCAATACAATGGTAGATTTTGTAGGTGCACTAGTTCGGCGAAGAGATGGTGATACAAGTGCAATATGGATGGTAGATATAGGTTTTTGTAATCTAAAATTATAAAAACAGCAAGGTAACTAATGATAAAAGTGAGCACAAACGGTATTGCAATGCTAGGAAACAAGGCCTAAGGTTCATACTTTCACTAGTGCAAGTTGTCTCAACAATAATAACATAATTGGATCATATAACTATCCCTCAACATGCAACAAAGAGTCACTCCAAAGTCACTAATAGCAAAGAACAAACAAAGAGATTATTGTAGGGTACGAAACCACCTCAAAGTTATCCTTTCTGATCGATCTATTCAAGAGTCCGTAGTAAAATAACACGAAGCTATTCTTTCCGTTCGATCTATCATAGAGTTCGTACTAGAATAACACCTTAAGACACAAATCAGCCAAAACCCTAATGTCACCTAGATACTCCACTGTCACCTCAAGTATCCGTGAGCATGATTATACGATATGCATCACACAATCTCAGATTCATCTATTCAACCAACACCAAGTACTTCAAAGAGTGCCCCAAAATTTCTACTGGAGAGTCAAGACGAAAACGTGTGCCAACCCCTATGCATAAGTTCACAAGGTCTGAACCCGCAAGTTGATCACCAAAACATACATCAAGTAGATCACGTGAATATCCCATTGTCACCACAGATAAGCACATGCAAGACATACATCAAGCGTTCCTCAAATCCTTAAAGACTCAATCCGACAAGGTAACTTCAAAGGGAAATCTCAATCCATTACAAGAGAGTAGAGGGGGAGAAACATCATTAGATCCAACTATAATAGCAGAGCTCCCGATACATCAAGATCGTACCACCTCAAGAACACGAGAAAGAGAGATCAAACACATAGCTACTGGTAGATACCCTCAACCCCAAGGGTGGTGAACTACTCCCTCCTCGTCATGGAGAGCACCGGGATGATGAAGATGGCCACCGGTGAATGATCCCCCCTCCGGCAGGGTGCCGGAATAGGGTCCCGATTGGTTTTTTGGTGGCTATAGAGGCTTGCGGCGGCGGAACTCCCGATCTAGGTCATAGTTCGAGGGTTTCTGTATTTATAGGAGGGTTTGGCATCGAGAACAAGTCAGGAGGACCTTGGGGGTGTCTACGAGGCAAGGGGGCGTGCCCCAGGGGGGTGGGCGCGCCCTCCACCCTCATGGGCCCCACGAGCCTCCTCTCCGGTAACTCTTTATTCCAGTATTTTTCTATTTTCCAGAAAAAATCTCCGTTGATTTTCAGTGCATTCCGAGAACTTTTATTTCTCCACAAAAACAACACCATGGTAGTTCTGCTAAAAACAGCGTCAGTCCGGGTTAGTTCTAACCAAATCATACCAAAAGCATGTAAAAATATTATAAACATGGCATGAATACATTAAAAATTATAGATACGTTGGAGACGTATCAATGATTTCATGGCATTTGTTCGGGCAAATTTTGCCAACGGCTATGGGGGCGGAGATCATTAGTACCGGTTCGTGATCATTAGTGCCGGTCCCAACAACTAGGGGGCGGAGATCATTAGTACCGGTTCGTGGTGACCCTTTAGTACTGGTTCAAGCCACGAACCGATACTAAAGAGGTTGTTGCAGGCTGTGGTCAGGCTGGGGGCCCACTAGCACCTTTAGTACCGGTTCGTGCCACAAACCGGTACTAGAGGTTCCTAGTTGATTCATTCTGCAGCGGATTATTAGTCCCACCTTGCTCCGCTAACAGAGTTTTTACCACCTTAAATATATTACTTCTCAAACTAGCACAACCACTTGGTCTTCATTGAACTCGATGTGTAGAATTTGTGGCCACAATATGAGTCTTCTCCGGTTTCTAAACCGGTGAGGACTCATATTGCAAATTCAGATTGTACACAAAAAGATCATTGATGATCAATGTATTTTTGATGTATTTCTCTGTAGCAGTAGCACGTTTTGGCTGAAAGGCAGTACTGATCAATGTATTTTTATGTATATTTTTAAATTTTTACACTAGAGAGGGTTACGGCAAAAACTGGATGCGCTTCATGTACAAACTAGACAATCTCTTACGAAGTATCAGGGTTTCGGACGAAAACTCATCTGTTACACCGACTATTCAACATTTTAATAACTTATTACAACTCCGGACTTTTTTTGCGTTCAGATGCACAATTCAAATGCACGTCATCAACTATCAACCCTTTCTGACATAATTTGCTATTTTTGATGCATTTACTGATTTGTTTTGGGAGCTAAATGACCGTGAACTTGAAAAGCACTACAAAATGAACTCTGAAAAGGTTGAAACTTTGCAAGGTATCATCATTTCACCCGCATAGCATGTGCAAAAAAGTATAGAGGGTTACGACAAAAATTGGATGCACTTCATGTACAAACTGGACAATCTCTTATGCAGTATCAGGGTTTCGGACGAAAACTCTTCTGTTACACCGGCTATTCAATATTTTAATAACTTATTACAACTCTGGACTTTTTTTGCGTTCAGAAGCAGAATTCAAATCCATGTCATCAACTATCAATCCTTTCTGACATAATTTGCTATTTTTGATGCATTTACTGATTTGTTTTCGGAGCTAAATGACCGTGAACTTGAAAAGCACTACAAAATGAACTCTGAAAAGGTTGAAACTTGACAAGGTATCATCATTTCACCCGCATAGCATGTGCAAAAAGTAGAGAGGGTTACGGCAAAAACTGGATGCACTTCGTGTACAAACTGGACAATCTCTTTCGAAGTATCAGGGTTTCGGACGAAAACTCATCTGTTACACCGGCCATTCAATACTTTAATAACTTATTACAACTCCAGATTTTTTTGCGTTCAAATGCACAATTCAAATCCACGTCCTCAAATTTCAACCCTTTCTGACATAATTTGCTATTTTTGATGCATTTACCTATTTGTTTTGAGAGTTAAATGATCGTGAACTTGGAAGGCACTACAAAATGAACTCTGAAAAGGTTGAAACTTGGCAAGGTATCATCATTTCACCCGCATAGCATGTGCAAAAAAGTAGAGAGGGTTACGGCAAAAACTGGATGCACTTCATGTACAAACTGGACAATCTCTTTCGAAGTATCAGGGTTTCGGACAGAAACTCATCTTTTACACCGGCTATTCAATATTTTAATAACTTATTACAACTCCGGACTTTTTTTGCGTTCAGATGCACATTTCAAATCCACACCATCAACTTTCAACCCTTTCTGACATAATTTGCTATTTTCGATGCATTTACTGATTTGTTTTGAGAGCTAAATCACCATGAAATTTAAAAGCACTACAAAATGAACTGAAAAATCACTACAAATATGAATATAATGAAAACACACACTAATATTAAACATAAGAAACTCTAAATACAGCAAGAAACTACTCAGAAATAAATAGAAGAAAATATATAAACCACAAAAGAAAAAAAACTATATTGAAAAATTTATTTCCGCGCTGCCCAGTGGACTTGCTCGGCCTTGGGCGTGCTTACGCCAGCCCGTAAGGCCCAGCAGGCTCACAGGGCAGCGCGGCAAAGTTAGGCCCAGAGGCCTGCATTAGATAGGAGCTCGAAGGAGCAGCCGCGGCTGGGTTTATAAACAAGTGCGGCTGCCCTTCGCTGGGCAAGGTGGGACTAAACATTGTGCACCATGAAATGGGAGCGCACCCCCTTTAGTACCGGTTCCAGTACAAAAAAAAGAAACATCTATGACATTTTGGGCCGAACGAAATTTTTTCTGTCATACTTATGACAATTCTATGACGATAATTGTGACAAAACCCGGTATCATCCTAGATGTGGTGGGCTCCTACTTCTATGACAAAAAATCATGACAGAAAATGGGCTTTTCGTCCTGGGTGGGCCGGAGACGCAGCTGCATGACATTCTTTGGGCCGTCCATGAAGGAAAAAACCATCGTAGAAGCGAGGGCGAGGAAAATTTTGACGAGTTCCTGGTTAGGTGGGAGGTCAGGGGGCCGAGCGATGCGCGTTTCTCTCGTACATGTACGTGCGTGTGTGCGAGGCGTTGAGTCTAACTGAACCCGAGCGAGGCGTTGGGCTCTAACTGAACCCGAGCGGTTGCACTGCAGGCTACGCGTTACTGAACCTGAGCGATCGACCGATGGCTGTTAATTGAACCCGATCGTGCGACTCCTTCGCTACTGCTGCTAACTGAAGCCGATCGATGCTGCCTCTGGATGAACAGTGAGCATTGCAGGGGGTTTGGATGAATGGTGAGCGTTGCGGGGGGGGGGGGGGGGGGTGGATGAACAGTGTGCGGTGGGGGTGGATGAACAGGACCCCGTGGCGTTGCCTCTTGATGAACAGGACCCCAATCGATCGAGCCGGTTGGGGCTGGATGAACAGGAGGAAGGGCTGGATGAACAGGACGACCCCGTGGAGGGCTGGATGTACAGCAGATGGTGGAGGGGTGGATGAATAGTAGCCCGTGGATGGGTGGTTGAACAGGATTCCATGGAGAGGGGTGGTTGAACAATAGCCGATGGAGTAGCGTGTGGTGGAGGCTGGATGAACAGGAGCCCGTGGATGAACAGTCGTAGGTGGAGGCTGGAGGAGGTCGACGGTGGATGAACAGTAGCCCGTGGAGGCTTGAGGAGGTCGACAGTGGAGATGAACAGTATCCCGTGGAGTCTCGTTTTGCGGTACGCCACACCCCTCCCGATGAACAGGACCCCCGTTTTGACCGTAGCACTCCAACACAAGTCTTTTTCGTTCGTTTTGCGGTACGCCACACCCCTCCCGATCAACAGGACCCTGTTTCGACCGTAGGAGGTCCAACACAAGTCCGTTTCCTCTGTTTTGCGGTACGCCAGACCCCTCCCGATGAACAGGATCCCGTTTCGAACGTGGCCGGTCGAACACAAGGTTGTTTCCTCCGTTCTGGGTACGCGAGGCCTCGTTTCCATCGCCTGTTCCGTCCAAGCCCTCCCGATGAACACGACGATGCATTCTATTCCAACCCAGCCGGTTGGCTCCCCATGAACACGACGACGACGATGTTGCCCCGTTCCGACCCAGCCATGTACACGAGCCCAGGCCGCACGTATGCGCAAGTAGGCATTCGAGACCCCGCCCGTATGTACACATACGTGGCCGTATTTTCTTTCTTGCACACTGGCCACTGTACGTATGTGTACATGCTACGTGCGCGCCTCTACTACGACACATGCGCGCCTCTACATCGACCAGTATGTACGTACACTTTCGCGACCAGAGTGACAACGCTACGTACGCTTCGACCAGGTGGGTCTCGACTGTCAGGCACTTCCTTGCGTGCGAAGATGTAGCTGGTGGGTCCCAGCAGTCAGGGGGGCGAATCATTTTTTTCGGACGCACTTCCTTGCGTGTTAAGATGTAGCTGGTGGGTCCTAGCAGTCAGGGGGGAAATGTTTTTTTCGCAAAATACAGTGGCCCGTCCGGTGGGTCCCAGCTGTTAGGTGGAGGAATCATTACTTTCCACGTAATAAGGAGGCACTTCCTTGTTGTGGCCTGGACCCAGCTGTCAGCCCCTCCACGTACAATCCACGTCCGATGGAAGTCGTTCCTTGACCACGTTGACCACGCCGCGCTGAGAGCACCACGGCGGTGGACGAAGGCGAGGCCTAGGAAGGGAACGACACGGAGTCGGGGAAGACGCGGCAGTGGATGCCCACGCGAAGAGGAGTACGAGGGTTCACTGGTTCGGCTGCGGTGTGAGGTTGTCGGCGCCACAGAATAACAGGGGGTGTGGGTGACTGGAGGGATGGCCTGGCCTGTGGTGGGAGTAGTAGGGGGCGGTGAGGCCTCCGTGGAAGCACGGCCGGCCACGGGAGGCAGGAGCACGCGACACGACAGGCACTGCTTTGGGCGGCTGGAGCAAGAAGACCAGAGGTTGAAGAAGCACGACGGCCGTTGGATGGACATCGTACGGTCACTCCAGCTAGAATCGTTTATATTGACTAAGTTGACAAAGCCCTTGGTACGTCAACTTAGTAGGCCCACAAGTCAGCTTCCGAAATGGTGCGCCCCAGATTGTCAGGGGGAGGAATCATTTTTTGGGCGGGTGAAGCTAGAATATCCGAGATTGAAGAAGAAGCACGGTATCCGTTGGATGGACATCCAACGGCCACTGCTGCTTGAACCATGTGTTCACTATAAGTTGACAAAGCCCTTGGTACGTCAACTTAGTAGGCCCACAGGTCAGCTTCCGAAACGGTGCGCCCCAGATTGTCAGGGGGAGGAATCATTTTTGGGGGGGTGAAGCTAGAATATCCGAGATTGAAGAAGAAGCACGGCACCCGTTGGATGGACATCCAACGACCACTGCTGCTAGAACCATGTGTTGACTATAAGTTGACAAAGCCTTGCATACGCGTCAACTCTTTTTTTAGGGGACGCGTCAACTTAGTAAGGCCACAAGTGTGTGGTAGAGAACTTATAGCCCATTTGAGATTTGTAAGAATGTGCAACCCATTTTTTAATTCTAATGGAATTTACTACAACCCATTTACAGTTTGTTAAAAGTACAACCCATTTCAACCAACCGTTCAAAACAGAATTCAATAAAATTTCCCAAATTTTGATGGGACCTGAAATATTTTTATCCTAAAATTTCTAGTTAGATTAAATACAATTTCAATATAAATTTATATTACGTAAAAAGCCAACGAAACATTGCGCTCGCAACAATTAATGAAATTAAAATTTTCAATATCCAAAAATAATATTTTATAAAGTAATTACGTGTTTGGTGCATTTTTTATAGTTACTGCCTAGTTTTTATAATTACATCCCATTTATTATTTCTTAAAGCCCATTTTCTTGTTAAGCCGAATGCATTTCTCCTAGGAAAGATCTGCAGCCCAGCGGGGCGGAGAATAACAACTTGACCTTGCCTGGGTATTCCTAAAAAAAGTATAGTTGGGCTATCCATTTTCAGCTTGAAAAAAATTAATATTTGGGCTGGATATCTGGCCTGGGCTAGAGGGCCCACAGCCTGCCCAGTTAATACCTGCAGCGGTGTTTTCGTTGGTGTTCAGAGGAGAAAAATTAATATCTGGGCAAAACATAAAAAAACTCTGTAGTGCTCACACCTCAAAAACACAAATACTGCTCGAGCTGCTTGGTCCCAGCTGTCGACCGCTTCTTGTGCAATTCTCTCGTTTATTGACTACATAGGATGACAATGGTGTGGGACCGTGATGTCAAGAAACCAGTAGGAAGCAAAAAATATTATATATATATATAGGAGTAGGATTTTCTACAATAGCTTGCCACAGAACTAGTTAAGGTTTTCGACGGTGTCAAAGTTCTCAAAAATCCTGAAAAAAATACTGAACCAACACACCTATAATATAACATGATCCAACGGATGGATTGAAAAAATATGATTGCCTGTGTTCTTGACAAAAAGAACAACTGTTTCAATATATATTGGTCCTGCAATGAGCTGAAATGCTTGTTTTTTTCGCTGAGGACACATGAAGGCATATTTTCACAATCACACCATTGGATCTTCTTATTATATTAGAGTGAGGCTCCCCTATTTATTTCATATTTTTTACTTACTTTTAAACCGTTCAATGTTTATGAAGCCTTAACTAGTTATGTGGTAAGCTTAAGCTATGATAGACACAGTTTTACATATATATATATATATATATATATATATATATATATATATATATATATAGGCACTTGCGTGCGTGAGACTATGGCCTTGGTGGGTCCCCATTGTCATCCTCTGCAAGTAAAGTCATCTCCTCGCCCGAGCGCGCTTTCCGCCCGAAACAGTCAGCGCCGCCCGCCCCGCTTCCCGGTGCAGGCGATTGCTCCGCCTTCAAACGACACAAGTTTCGTTCGTCCGTCCATCTGCCGCCCACATTATTGATACGCGGTTGCCGAGGCGGCTACTCCGGCGCCACACGTCCATCCCTCCGCCGCCCACCATTGCTATATAAACTGCTGCGCCGACATAGCCGCAGTCATCCGCATCCGTTCCCTTTTTCCTGTACACATCACTACTGCCCACCATGGCTTCCTCGCGCTCCAGCACTCTTTGGGACGAGCGGACGACAGACCACAAGGAGATGGCAGCCATTGCTGTTGACCGGCTAGTCGGCAGGCAGCCGGAGGACGACGACGTCCCAACGGAGAACATGGTAGTCGACGATCCGGCGCCAACCCCCTCCTATGCGCCATCCTCGCTGGTGCATTGCACCATGACCATCGGCGAGGCCCATGCTCAATATATGGACACGGTGAGGCAGATGCGTGAGGAGCAGTTCCGGGAGGCGCAGGCTGACGCCGCCTACAACCACCATCTCCTCCAGGAGCACCTTCAGGCAGAGGAGCAGATCATCGTGGAGCGGGCGAAGCAGGAGGCGCTGCTCGACTCATACCGCTCCGCCCGCGAGGGCCGCCTCGAGCGCTGGCGGTACCGCATGCGGGTGGCGGAGGCTACGGCCGCCTACAAAGAGGGCGATGAAGTGGGCGAGGCGCTGTTTGGCGAGACCGAGGACGAGGCAAAGGACAATGCCGCACTACTAGGGAAAGCCTAGAAGTAGCGCTGGTTTTTGGCCTATCAGTAGCGCGGGTAGGCGCGCTACTGATAAGGCGCTACATCTAAAGCTTAGTAGTAGCGCCGACTCGCACGCGCTACCGATATGTCTTCTTAGTAGTAGCGCTTTCCATGCCAATCCCAACTGCTAACTATACCAGCGCTTTCGAGGACAACCGCTACTACTATTATTTTCCATTTCTTTTGGATTTTGGTCGTATTCATACACCTGTATACAATTTTTCATACAGTAGCAATTTAGAGATTGTTTTAACAGCATAATGAGTTATTAAATCACTAGGTGAAAGAACTCTGGATTAGTTTCAAGTGCATGGATCCAAATTAACCAATGGTAACTTTGGATCCATCCATTTGAAACTAATCCACGGTTCTTTCACCTAATGACATAATAACTTATCATCATAATAATATCATTAAGAACTTATCATCATAATATATCATTGTCATATAACTCCTCATAATCATCATTTTTGTCCATGACGAGACATCATATAACAACTTCATCACTAGTTATAATAACAACTCCTCCTCATCATCATAGTACTCATAATCACTACTCCTACTCAGCATCACCATCAAGTCTAAGACATTGTAGTCATATATAATCAACACTAACTAATTGTTCTTAATACTTAGGACCTACTCCTCTCCATAATGGAGAATGGACATAAACCTATCTCCAACTTGTGGCTTGCGCAAATTCATTTTGTCTCCAATTATTTGCATGTGTGCATTCATCACTTTGCTCCATTATTTGATTTTGAGCCTTCCATCATCTGAAGAAATCGAGTATGCAGTATGGTAAGCCTCCGAAGGAGTTGGTCGTAAGCTAACCATATGCATATCACCTTCGGTACATAGCATGTCAGGCACAACCTGCTTCGGGAGCCTCTGTTCAAAACCGAAATAGTAACATATATATTTAGCAATGTAGTTTACTTCAGAATAATGTATGCAATGAAGTTACCATCATTAACAAAATCTTACCAAGTTTTTGGCAATGAAGTTACCATCAAGCAATTTATGGACTAGTGGCACGTATCTAGTATAATTTGGGCTGATAGAATGACTGGTTTTGAAGGCCTCAACATCTTCTATGAATGAGACAAGATAACCTTTCTCCTCACAATTAAGCTTGGAATCATAGCTGTAGTATGTGCTGTCTACTACCTTCCGAGTATTTCTTGAAGATAAGAAATAAGCTGACAACTATAAATAAATAAGTTTAGTACGGACGAACACCAAATATTTTTAAATTAACAACATAAGTTACTGAACTTAACAAATTAGTTTTACAAACTCACATCTAGGTAAAACTGGAGGCATATCCACATCCACCCAGATGTTGGTATTATCATCATCATCATAATCTTCAGGACGAATATCAAATCTTATTCGCATTCCCTCCTCAAATCCATATGCCTTGCAGAGAGCTTCCCAATTAGAGCAATCGAAATGGGAGCGATCGACCGCATTGTAGAACTTAACCAAAAACTCATAACCATGTTTAGTTCTTAAGTGATCCCTCCTCGTCTCCACATTCTCAAAGTCATCTAAACCAAACCAAGCTTCTCCAATACATATGGTCTAGCATGGCACGGGATGTACTAGTCGAATTGAAAAAAATCGATAAATTACACGTTGAACAAAAGAAGCACAAGTGATGATATTTATTACGATGAAATGCTTGTCGTTGCATACCGTACAAACATCGAAGGTGTCTTCCAGCTTCGCGGTGAAAAACCTATCATTTTGCAGGTGAGGAAACCTTTCGCACACACCACGGTCATCGTAGCAGTACCCGCACTCCGGGTCCCATCGTCATCAGACATCTCCTGTGTTCAAAATTCAAAGATTATAACTGGACGGTGAAACCCAAAAAATCCGGCATGACCTTTGCTAAAAAAGACATATCGAGCGCCTGAAATTTGCCGGAACGGAAATTAATCAACACTCCGGCAAGACATAGGCCATTTATCGATGGTCATTGCATTTCAATGGTTCAAAATATGAAAATATCTTATATATAATCCTAACAGTAAATAAACTAGTTTTATTAACTACTTACTAAATAAACTAGTTTTATTAACTACTTACTAAATAAAGTTGTTTTATTAAGCACTTACTATAAATAAACTAGTTCTATTAAGCACTTACCAAATAAACTAGTTCTATTAAGTACCTAATATGAATAAACTAGTTATATTAATCACTTACTAAATAAACTATTTTCTACTAAACACTTGCTAAAAATTCTACTACCCTAGTTCTACCCTAAATTTTCTTACTTCTATTTTATTCAAAACACGTCAGATTTGCAAGAACAAAGACAAGGGAGGGAGGGAGGAGAGAGGAGGGGGAGGGGGCGGCAGGAGGAGGAGGGGGAGGGGCCGGTCGGAGGAGGAGGAGGCAGGGGCGGTGGGAGGAGGGCTGCCGGCGGAGGAGGGAGGAGGGGGCGGCCGCAGGCGGAGGGAGGAGGGCACGGTGGGAGGAGGAGGGAGGAGGGCGCGGTGGAAGGAGGTGGGACGGAAGGAGGGAGTACCTCGGTGGCGGACGGACGACGGCAGCGGCGGCAACAGACAACGGCGGTTAGCGCCGCGGGCGAGAGTGAGGGGGGAGAGTGCGTGAGCGAGAGGGGTCGGCCGCGCACGTGGGGATAGCTAGGGTTAGTAGTAGCGTGGGTAGCAAAACGCGCTGCAGGTAAGGAGAATAGCAGTAGCGAAGCGCTGGGATGAACACTACTGATAAGTTGGACTAGCAGCAACGCTTTGCTACTAAACGCGCTACTGCTAAGTTGTCTGTCAATGCAAAAATACATTGGCCATCAATGATACTTTTGTGTCCAATCTGAATTGTCAATATGAGTCCTCTCCGATAGGAACCGGAGAAGACTCATATTGCAGCCACAAATTATACACATAGAGTTCAGTGAAGACCAACTGGTTGTGATAGTTTGAGGAGTAACATATTTAAGGTGGTAAACACCCTCTTCGCGGAGCGAGGTGGGACTAAACTTGTGGGCTGAACTTAGCAGTAGCAAGTTTCAAAGAAGTGCGCTGCTGCTAAGATCTGTAGCAGTAGCACGGTCCATTATAGGGTGCTACTACTATAACTAGCTGGACGACCAGGTCATGGCAATTAGAGCAGTAGCGCAGTTTTGTGGGAGCGCGCTACTGCTACTTTTCTTTCAGCAGCGCATTTTCCTGGGGCGCACTGCTGCTAAGTAGCATTAGCGTTGTATTTTGAAGATCGCTGCTGGTAATATTCTGTGTATAATGTTTTCCCTAGTAGTGCTGGCTCCGACGAGTGCCCGCTCCGCTGGCGTCGACGAGGCCCTGCTCCGCCGAGGCCCTGCGGTGCCAACAACGAGGCAGAGGACACCGCCGGCTTCGCCGAGGCCCCGCCTCGCCAACAACGAGGTAGATGACATCGTCGGCTCAGCCGAGGCCCCACCCTGCCGGCAACAAGGGGGAGGATTTCCATCGCTCCACCGAGGCGCCGCCCGCCGGCAACAAGAAAGAGGACATCGCCGGCTCTGTCGAGGCCCTGCCCTGCTGCCAACGAGGCTGCGCCACACAGAAAACGAGGAAGAATAGAACACGGTAGATCACCGCCACTCGGGTCCAAGTAAGGCCACCGCTGCTACCCTTCGGTTGAAGCCAAGCTAGGCGGGTTGTGATGGCCGGTTAGCTTCTTGGCGGCAGCGTGGAGTCGGAGAGCTGTGTTGGAGAAGAACGCTGCTTCTACTTAACTGCTGGTGCAGTTGGCTGACTGACACGTGGTGTCGGGGGTTGGGTGCGACATATGCCAAAGGATGGCATATCATGGTGGGGGCGAGTAGAACATCGCCGGTGCCTGGAAACAGGATGAGGCAAAGACATGCACGCCGGCGGATCTTACCTAGTTTCGGGGCTCTCCGAGGAGATAACACCCCTACTGCTGCTCTTCGGGGTCTCCGCATGATCACTAAAGCAAAGTGAGTACAAGGTTGCTCCTTGAGCTATTTCTGGATGTAGGAGAGGGCAAGGCTAGCTCTCCCCTTCCTATATGATCTGGTCTAGTGCTAATGGATTCGAACCCTTTGCATGGGTGCCCTGGGGGTTTATATAGGCCTACCCCCCAGGGGTACAATGGTAAAACCGGCTGGGCGCGGGTCCCAGCCGTCTGTCTCTCAGGCCGTCGTCTTCCCTGCCGACTAATGTGGCCCGCCGATTGGTGGGTCTCGCCGACCTGCCTGGTACGGGGCCGACAGCCCTTGTCCGCCGCGGGCGGGTCTTGCCGGCTGTGGATTACTGTAGCCGTGCTTCTAATGACGCTGGCTTGGTCATGGGGTCATGGCAACAGTGCCGCCGCCTGACGGGCGATCACTATTTCCATTCCCCGTCGTGTCTGGTTAATGGCGTGTGGGGCCCGTGGGAGGGGCTAGCCGACTCCTGGGGGCCGACTCCCAACGGGTCCGTCTTTGTGGCGCTCTCGCGGTCTTCTGCACTCCTACTGACCGGCGGGGCCCGCCGTCTCTAGGTCGTACAGTTAGGCCGTCGTGGGCACAGGGCCCCGCACCCAGGGGCTGATGTCAGGGCTGGCATGGCAACAGTGCCGCGCCGGATCGAGATCTCCATCGGTACGGCACACTGTGGCCATGCTTGCCCTTAGTAAGCGGGGTGGTTGGAGTTGTAGGCCGACTCCCTACAGCCGGCCACTTTGGAAGTCGCCGGCCTGGAGTCGGCGTGTCTTGGAGTCGCCTCTGGGACTCGGTTTATCTTGGAGTCGCCTCTGGGACTCGGCTTATCTTAGAGTCGCCTCTGGGACTCGGCTTATCTTGGAGTCGCCTCTGGGACTCGGCTTATCTTGGAGTCGCCTCTGGGACTCGAGGGGCGCGGCTTGCCCCGATGTCTTGAAAGGTTCTGGGACTCGGGTGAGCCTACCCGTGGCCCATTACTCCGACAGTAGTCCCCGAAGCTGGTGAGGCTCCGAGGGAGATACGTCATGGGGCCTCAACAGTTTCATTCTTCTGGTAGCGGAATCTGGGCCTTGCTTGCCGTCTTCCTCTGACCAACTATCTGGAGTCGGACTCGTAGAGGGCCGTCTTCCCCCCTAAGGAGTTTGAAAGTTGCGGCGGGAACCAGGCAGCGTGCCTGATACGCTTAACCGCAGCCGCCCGTTGCGGATCCATCGTGAGGCGCCACGCGGCAAGGACAGTCTGCCAACCCACGCGTGCGACAGGACAGGATGTCAGGCGGGGCCCGCCACTACCGCGCCTCGGCAAGCGAACGGATCTGTTGCGGCCGTGCGGACGGTTGGGTTTCCCACATCGTTACTGCGTGCAGTAACTTCGTGGGGTAAATCGTGGGGGGCGTGGGGTCCCGCGCGCAGTTAATCCCACGCCCGCCCCACGGCTTCTCAGCCCGTAGGCCTATAAGTTGGCGGGGGGAGCGGGACGGCGAAGCACGCGCGCCCATTATTCCCTGCTCCCCCACCTCCTCTTGCCTCTTCTTCCTCCTTGCCGCCGCCGTGCTGAACCACACCGCGCCCACAGCGATGAGTTCTTCCTCCGCCGCCTCGGCTCCGGCCGTGCGTTCCGGCGTGTGGGACGGCTCCGAGGTGGACGACGACCTCATCCAGCTCCTCCCCAAGACGCGTCGACTCCCTGGCGTGAACTTGGTGCGGGCCCGTGCCGTGCCGGCGAGGGAAATAAGGCCGGCGCCGGAGGAGGGTGAGCGGGTCATTTTCCACTCGCACCTCATGCGCAGCCTGGGGCTGCCGGCGAGCGGTTTCTTCCGCTCCTTTTTGGAGTTCAACGGGCTCCAGCCGCACCACCTTACTCCGAACACGGTGGTGCTGCTGGCCGCCTTCGCCACCCTGTGCGAGGGTTTTCTTGGCGTTCTCCCCACCATCGAGCTGTGGGGAGAGTTCTTCCAACCCAAGCTCGGCACGCACGTCGCCGGCGTGCTGGCCCAGTGCGGCGCCTTGATCGCGATGCGAAGGTCGACCGCGGACAATCCATTTCTCTCCATCCCGCTGATCAAGTCGGTGAAGATGTGGCAGCGTTCTTACTTCTACGTGAAGAACGTCACCCCAGAAGGCGACTGGGTCAATCTGCCGCCCTACGAAGCCGGCGCGCCGGCTGGAAGGCTTCCCAGCTGGTCCCACCGGGTCAAGACGCTGACTCTCGCAGGTGCCGCCGCCGTCGCGCGACTTCGAGTGCTGACGCAGTCAGAGGGCCTAGTCGGGGCCGACTTGCTGGCCGCCTTCGTGGCGCGCCGAGTCCTCCCTCTCCAAGGCCGACCTCATTTGATCAGTCGGATGAGCGACCACCGTGACCCGAGTAGGATGTGCACTAGGGACATGCCCCACGCGGAGGTGGCGAACATGGTGAACCACATCGCGAACTGCGAGCTTGCGGCGGATTGGCAGTTCGGCAAAGAGCCGTACTCGCGGGCCAACCCCCCACCTATGGTAAGTCTTCTTTCTTGTTCCTCTATTTTCTTTTGCAGCCGAGTCCGACTTCTGATTTTTTTTGGTTTCTTTGAGTCAGAACCCCCTCATACAGCCTTCAGCCGGCGCCACGGGACCACCCCACGAGTTCGTCCCTGATCGAGCGGAGAGCGACGTTGACGACCCCGACTTGGGGGCGGCGGCGATGGAGGCCGACGCCGAAGGCGGAGGAGGAGGAGGAGCAGGAGATGGCCTCAGGCCCTCAGCCACTTTCGCCGACTGGCCCGAGGACGACGCCGAAGGGGAAGTTGCCCCGTGCCACCAGTCGAAAGCCGGTCATCCAGGCGCGAGTTCCTCCGCCGGCTTGGCCGGTCAAGTCAGCGCGAAGAAGCGCCGGGCCGGGCCGAGTTCACTCGGCGGCCGGCCGAAGAAGTTCAAGGGGGCGGCCGCCGTGACCAAGCGGAAAGAGGCGGCCGCGAAGGCCAACCGTTTCCGCAAGGAAGTGAAGAAACCGCCACTAGTCTCTGTGTAAGTGTTTTCTGCATTCGTCTTGTTTTCTTTTGATGAATCTTTTCCGAGTCTTTTATATTCCTTCTTTGCTTTAGGGCCCCCTTTCCCTTGAGAGGGTCGCCGTCCCCCCCGTCATGGGGTCGGCTGAGACGTCCGCTAATACTCGGCGGATTGACCCTGCCGCCGACCTCCGGGAGGCGACGGAGCGAAACGCGTTGGAGAAGCGCGACGAGGAGGAGGCCGGCAGCCTGGAGAAGGCGGAGGCCGAGAAGGCGGCGGCCTCCACCCAGAAGAAACTGGAGGAGGCCGAACTACTGTCGCGGCAAGACGGCGAGCTGAGGAGACCACGCACCGCCAGTCGGCGGTGCTCGTCATCCCTCTGAACTCCGCAGCGCCGCTCCCGGAGTTCACGGGGCAGACTGGGCAAGCCGGCGGGGAGAACCCCATCATGGAGAAGGACGGCGGCGAATCCTCCACGTCGGACACGGCCGCGCCGCAACCGCCGCCTCCACCGCCGTCCGGGAGTGCGCATGGCAAGCAGCCGGCAGGCCCGCCGGTGCCGCCGACTGAAGACGAGGCCGTGGCGAAGCTGCTCCTTCAAGTCGCCTCGCCAGCGCGCCACCATCTTGAGAAGGCGACTTCGGCGCCAAGGCCCTTGGAGACCGGTGCCGCCAGCTCGGCCATAGCAAACGCCGAGGTGATGAGCGCTGCGCCCGTCGGGTGGGTGCGAGGAGGCGGCAACGGCCCGCTGAACGAGGCACTCCTGGACGTTCAGGCGAAGCTGCGAGCTGAAGGCGATGCCATCCAGAGCTGCACCAAGGCGCATCCGGCATCGCGAGCAGCTATCCGGGTATGCTTCTTCTTTGACTTTGTTTTTTCTCGTTCTTCTCTATGGGGGCGCGCCAGCGCACCCACTGGGTGTAGTCCCCGAGTTTCGGGCCGGCTGCTGAGCAGGCGTCCCGGAACTCCATCTGGCGAGTTCCGAATATTCACCTTTGTTTGATTGTTTATCGCAGGAGTATCACAACCTCCGCGTCACTGCCTTCAACCGCAACGTTGAGCAGCTGGGGAAGCGGACTGCCGCTTGTCGGAGAGCTGGAGTGAGTCCTTTCTCTTTTTCGCGGGGGCGCGCTGGCGCACCCGCGGGCTGTAGTCCCCCAGATTCGGGCCGACTGCTGAGCAGTCGGGCCGAATCTTCCCGGCGACCTTCTTTGTTGACGACTTAACGCCCTTTTCCTTTGGTTCTTCAGAGGCCGATGCCGCTCTTCAGGAACGGCTGGGCGAAGCCAGCACCACCTTACGTGCCAAGGAGGAGGAGTGCAGCAAGCTCGCCATAGAGCGTGACCTGCTGGCCGTGCTGGCGGAGCAGAAGGAGCTGCTTAAGGCGGCGCAGGACAAGGCAGAGAAGAGAGAGACTGCTCTCCTGGCCGAGTTTGAAAGCGAGCGCTCCTCCTGGACTGACAAGAAGGCGATGCTGACCTCCGGCTTCCATGAGATCGAAGACATCGTCGACGGTGAGTTTCTTTGCTTTCTTTCTTTTAGCCGCTGACTGTAAGTCAGGCCGACTCCTGACTCTTTGTCTTGCTTCTTTTTTGTTTTGGCAGACTTCTTCCCTGGCCACTCGCAGGCGGTCACTCGAGCCATCAAGACTGATCGCGTGGCGCGGAGGGCAAATGGCGCGGAGATCGCCGCCAACGCCCCCTGACAATCGACGAGCAGCTCCTGAGCATCGAGACTCGTCTGCGGCCGGCCCATCAGTTGCTGCGCTGGCTTCAACATGCCGGTGCCAAGTGATTGCCACCCTGTGGCCAGACATGCCGGTTCTGCGCACTCCCAGTCGGAACGCCGACTGGCTGGAGGTCGCGGCTGGCTGTCTTGAGGCTTGCAAGGGTTCCTCGGCCGGGGCTAGAGCGCGCCGGGCCTTGGAATTCATCAAGGCTTGGTATCCGGGGCTGGACCCGGACTGGCTGGCCGCGTTCTGGTCAGATGCCCAGGCAGAGCTGGTGGCTGTGAAAGGCACCCTCGTCGAGCGTGCGGTGGCGATTGCCGATTACACAGACACCAGCGTCTTCGTCCCTGAGCGGGCCGCAAACGGCGAGGAGATGCCGCCGGAGTGGTTCGGGATGAACCCGGACTACGACGAGGACTCGGCGGAGGTGATCGGCTCCAGCGCCGAGGAAGAAGGCGTGGCGGAGGACGGAGGTGAGACGGAGGCGCCAGAAGACGGAGCGGGCGACCAGCGTCAGCTCGACCGCGCCTCCAGCAACGAGCCGCGTCCGACCGGGCTGGCTGCTGCCGGAGACGATCAAGCCAAGACTGCCCAGCCGGCCGCCCCGGCGCCTGACACCGCCGTCTCCTCCGACCCTTCGAACCCGTCTGCCGCTTCTTAGGCTGCCGTCTTGCTTTATTTTATCTATTTTAGTAGTCTTTGAAAAAACTTGTTAATTTGCGCAATTCCACCCGCTGGGTGTATTTTGAACTTGGCCAGGGGCCTATGTTATGTAAATATCTATCTGAATTCTATCTTTCCTTGCTCATCGCTCTTTTGGCTTTTTCCTTTGTCGCGTTCCCATAGTCGCCGCTTTGCCAGACGGACAACCGCTCTGCGGACTGCCGCTGGGTCAAATGCTTAGCTACCTTAGGGAAGGCAAGTACTTGGCCTTTTTTAGAGTCTTTTAACAAGTTGGATAGAAGGCGGCGAGCCGACTACTCCAGAGTCGGCTTTGCGAAGAGAGGATGGAAGCCGGCTTGAGCTATGCTTATGCTTTGGGTCCTTAGCCATTTTTTGTGTGGGCGCCCGTTCTTCCTTACTCACTGCCCACCAACAGTCGCTCTGCGAACTGCGGCTTCTGACAGGAGACGGCTTAGGCCCCGCACACTACTTGTCCAACTATAGGAAGCATTTCATAGCGCAAGGCGGCGAGTCCCCGGGCCGACTAGTCGAACCCGGTGCCAAGCGGCGTAACAAAGAATAGCATACTCGAAGGCATAATTCTTATCATACAGATAACAAAAAGGGCAGTCCCCGAGCTTGTCTCGGGGGGCCCAAAGTCTCAGTACTTTAATACAAAGGATAGCATGGTACATACTGCATCAACTGTAAAATCTTCGGAGAAGATTTGCATTCCATGGCCGTTCCGACTCTTTGCCGAAGTCGTCTCTCTTGCATGCTCGGGGCTTCTGAGTGTCGATCAGGTAGTAGGAGTCGTTGCCTAGTACTTTGCTGATAATGAAGGGGCCTTCCCAAGGCACCAACAGCTTGTGTTGGGCGGCTGTTCGCTGAATCACTCGGAGCACAAGGTCGCCCTCTTGGAAAGATCTCGGCCTGACCTTCCTGTTGTAGTATCGGCGCAAGCTCTGCTGGTAGATGCTGGACCGGCTGAGTGCCAACAGCCGGCCCTCTTCCAGCAGATCGACGCCGTCTTGACGTGCTTCTTCTGCTTCCTCCTCGGTGTACTTGGTGACTCGCGGAGAGTCGAACTCTATGTCGGTCGGGATGACGGCTTCAGCACCATAGACGAGGAAGAAAGGCGTGAAGCCGGTTGACTTGTTTGGAGTCGTGAGCAGACTCCAGAGGACGGCTGGCAGCTCCTCAAGCCAACAGCCGGCCGAACGCTCAAGTGGTTCGACCAGTCGAGGCTTGATGCCGGACAGGATGAGGCCGTTTGCTCGCTCTACCTGGCCGTTTGACTGCAGATGGGCAACGGACGCTAAGTCCAGTCGGATGCCCTGCATCTCGCAGAAACGGGCCAAGGCGCCTTTGGCAAAATTTGTGCCATTGTCGGTGATGATGCTGTGTGGTATGCTGTACCGAACTGTGATGTCAGTGATGAAAGTCACTGCAGTCGGATCGTTCAACTTCTTGATGGGCTTCGCTTCTATCCACTTGGTGAACTTGTCCACTGCGACAAGTAGGTGAGTTAGGCCGCCTCGGGCCGTCTTGAATGGTCCCACCATGTCCAGGCCCCAAACCGCAAAGGACCAGGCGATGGATATAGTCTTGAGTGCAGAAGCCGGCTGAAGCGGCTTGGAGCGGAACTTCTGGCACCCTTTGCATTTTGGGACTAACTCCTTGGCCTCTTCTAGGGCAGTTGGCCAGAAAAAACCGTGCCGAAAGGCTTTGGCGACGAGTGCTCTTGAAGCCGCACGGTGGCCGCACTCGCCTTGATGGATGTCTCTGAGAATTGCTTGGCCTTGCTCTGGCTCGACGCAGCGCTGGTAGACACCAGTGACGCTGCGCCTGACCAGCTCTCTATTGATTATGGTGTAGGCTGCCGCTCGGCATTGCACTTGCCGAGCCAAGATTTCATCAGTTGGCAACTCTTGCTCACTAGAAACTTGAGAATGGGATGTGCCCATGAGGGTGCTGCTACTTCTTCGATTTCCACCAGTGTGACTTGGACAAGGGCGGCTGGGCTGGGAGGCGGTGGGGTGGAGTCCGCGGCCGCTTGCTGGATCGCTGAAGTCCCCGGGCCGACTGGCGTAGTCCCCGAGCCGACTGGCGCAGTCTCCGGGCCGAGCTCTAGAGTTTTTGGACTGGTTGCCGCAGTCCCCGGGCCGGGTTCTGAAGTCCCTGGGCCGGCTTCGACTGCGGTTTTCTTGGAGCCGTCTGTAAGAATTCTCGTGCCGTCTGCTGGGGCTCTTGAGTCGGATCCGACTTCTTCGGGGGGAGCCGGCACAAAGATGGAGTCTGATTCTGGTGAAGGCTTGATAGACGGCTTGAGGAGGTGCTGAAGAGCGAGGCCGGATGGTATCGCTTGGCGGGTGGAGCCGACTCATGCCAAGGCGTCTGCTTGGTCATTGTCATTTCTTGGCACGTGAAGGAACTCGCACCCCTCAAAGTCTCCGCTGAGTTGCTGCACCAGGAAGCGGTAGCTCTCCATGTTTGCATCTTTGGCGTCCCAGTCGCCAGATCACTGCTGGACCACCAAATCGGAGTCGCCATAACACAGGATCCGGCGAATGCCGAGTTCTTTGGCAAGCCGGAGCCCATGAATGAGCGCCTCGTATTCGGTGACGTTGTTGAAGGCGGCGAAGTGGATTTGTAGCGCATACTTGAGCTTGTCGCCTTTGGGAGAGGTGAGGACGACGCCGGCTCCCAAGCCGGTGGGCATCTTGGAGCCGTCGAAATGCATCCGCCAATGGGTGGAGTCGGGCGCTGGTGGCAGGTACTGGGTCTCGGCCCAGTCGACAAGGAAGTTGGCCAACGCTTGCGACTTGATGGCGGTGCGGGGCTGGTAGTAGATGGTGTAGGGGGCCAACTCTATGGCCCACTTGGCCACTCGGCCCGAAGCGTCTCGGCTTCCAATGATCTCGGCCAATGGGGCTGTGCAGACCATAGTGATTGGATGCTCTTGAAAGTAGGGCTTCAACTTCTTGGCGGCAAAGTGCACGCCGTAGCACATCTTCTTGTAGTGGGGGTAGTTCTGCTTGGAGGTCGACAGTACCTCGCTCAGGTAATATACCGGTCTCTAGACAGGTAGCGCCTTGCCTTCCTCCTTGCGCTCCACTACAATGACTGTGCTGACTACCCGGCTGGTGGCGGCGATGTATAGGAGCATGGGCTCTTTAGGAGTCGGAGCCGACAGCACAGGGGGAGTAGTCAACATCTTCTTCAGCTGGAGAAATGCTTCGTCTGCCTTGTGGGCTACTCGAAAAAGGTGGTCTCTTCATCAGTTGGTACAAAGGGAGTGCCTTCTCGCCCAGCCGACTGATGAATTGGCTGATGGACGCCAAACAGCCGGTGAACTTTTGCACATCTAGCAGTCGGCTGGGTACCTCCATCCTCTCGATGGCCTTGATCTTCACAGGGTTGCACTCTATGCCGCGTTCAGAGACCAAAAAGCCAAGGAGTTGGCCGGCTGGCACTGCGAAGACGCACTTCTCAGGGTTGAGCTTGATCTGGAATCGGCGCAGGTTCTCAAAGGTTTCTTTGAGGTCTCCCATCAGTGTCCCACGCTTTTCCATCTTCACCACTACATCATCCACGTAGACGTGGGCGTTTCTGCCGAGTTGCTTCAGGAGGCACTTCTGCATGCAACGCTGAAAGGTGGCGCCGGTATTCCTCAAGCCGAACGTCATGGTCAGGTAGCAGAAGGCTCCAAACGGCGTGATGAAGGCAGTCTTCAGTCTGTCTGCCGGGTTCAGCTTCATCTGGTGATATCCTGAATATGCATCTAAGAAACTCAACAGCTCGCATCCGGCTGTGGAGTCTATCACCTGATCAATTCTTGGCAGAGCAAACGGGTCCTTGGGGCAGGCTTTGTTGATGCTTGTGTAGTCAATACACATCCGCCACTGATTGTTCTTCTTCAGCTCCAAGACCGAGTTTGCCAACCATTCTGGAAAAAACACCTCCATAATGAAGCCGGCTGCTAGGAGCCGGGCTATCTCTTCTCCAACAACTCTTCTCTTTTCTTCTGACAGGCGGCGCAAGGGCTGCCTGACGGGCTTCACATCAGGTCGGACATGTAGCTTGTGCTCGGCGAATTCCGTCGGTACACCTGGCATGTCTTTAGGGGACCATGCAAAGATGTCTCGATTCTCACGGACGAAATCGACGAGCTCGCCTTCCTATTTGCTGTCAAGCTTTGCACCTATGACAGCGTACCTCTCTGGGTGCTCCAGGTCCAAGGGTATCTTATTCGTCTCTTTAGCCGGCTTGAACGAGCCCTCAGCTTCCGACTCCTTGGGGTCGGGCGACATCTCTGGCTGCTTTCCGGCCATCGCCACGACTCGATCAAGGAGCCGCTTCTCAGCTGCGATTACCAGGGACTCGGCCAGCCGACTTCTCTCAGCCATGCAAGCGGACGACTTTCTGTAGTCGCCGGCTATGGTCAGAATCCCCTTGGAACTCGGCATCTTCATCTTGAGGTAGGCATAGTGGGGGACCGCCATGAACTTGGCCAAAGCAGGTCGGCCAAGCAACACATGGTATGGGCTCTCGAGGTCCACCACTTCAAACCAAACTGGCTCTCGGCGGAAATGGTCTTTGTCTCCAAAGAGGACGTCTATCAGGATCTTGCCGATTGGTGAGCAGGAAAGGCCAGGTACAATGCCGTGGAACACAGTCCGGCTGCTCTGGAGCTGTCTTTGCTTGATTCCTAACTTCTCCATGGTATCCTTGTATAGGATGTTTATGCTACTGCCTCCGTCTATCAGCACTCGCTACAAGCGAGCGGCCCGCCTATCTGTGGCTAAGGTGGCACTCAAAACCAGGGCGTAGGAGCCTGGATTCGGCATCACCTCTGGGTGATCAGCTCTGCTCCAACTGATAGGCTTCTCGGACCAATGCATAAATTCTGGAGTATCTGATGCTACTACATTCACCTCTTGCTACTGCAGCCGCCTGCTGCGTCGATCGTCAGCCACACTGGTGAACACCACATAGGCTCCATGCTCTTCTGGGTACTCATCTCGTACTGCGCCGACTGGCCTGGCAGCCGGCTGCTGGGGCGGCGGTGGAGGCGGCAGCCCAGCAGGCGGAGGAGGGAGGAGGTCGTCTCCCTTGGCGATTCTGGTGAGCCAGTGGCATTTTCAGGTGGTATGGTTTGACGGCTTCGCGCCGCTGTGGAACTTGCAGGGACCATCTAGAGTCTGCTCGTAAGAGAAGGCCGGCAACCAGTTGGACTTGCCGCCTTTCTGTCGCTTGGTCGGAGGCTGCCCCTCCGGCTGCTGGTCTTCGACTGTCGCAACCTGCCGACTGCTAGAAGTCGGCTGCGAAGCCTTGCGCTTGTTGTCGTTCTGTTGTGGTCGCCGACTGGCGTCTCCAGCCGGAGTTCTTGGAGCCTGAGGAGCCACCTTTCCAGTTGCATTGACTTGAATCTCCGTCTTCATGGAGGAGTCGGCCGTGGCGTATTTGTCTGCTATGATCAGCAGCTCGTCGAGGGTTTCCGGCTCGTCGTAGAGGAGCTTGTGCTTGAGGAGGGTGCCTTCTCTGCACCCGGTGGTGAAGTATTCGATAGCCTGCACCTCGTGCACGCCCTCGCAGGAATTCCGAAGCTCGGCCCAGCGCTGAGGTAGTCGCGCGTTGACTCGTCGGGGCCTTGCACGCACAAGGAAAGCTGGTGAGGCTTGGGAGGTCACTTGTACGTGCTCGTGAAGTGGCGGATGAAGGCTTCGGTGAAGTTGACCCAGATGTGGATGCTACGAGGCTTCAGGCTGTTCAACCATGTCCGGGTCGTGCCCTGGAGCATGAGTGGAACATACTTCACGGCAACCCGCTTGTTGTCGTTTGCTATCCTGACGGCTGTGGAGTAGTCAACAAGCCAGTCTTCCGGCTTCACAGAGCCGGTGTATTTGGGCGTATCTCGGGGGAGCGTGAACCCTTTGGGAAAGGGCTCGTCTCGGATGTGGGGTCCGAAGCAAGGCGGGCCCAACTCGTCTTCTTCTTCCAGCGCCCGGGATCTGTGGAGTCGGTCGATTCGGTGGCGGGCGTCGTTCTCTCCGACTGCCTCTCGGTGGCCAAGACGGCCACCGACAGTCGGATGCTCAACGGGTGGCGGGGAGAATCGTCTTTCTCTTTGCGGTGGGGGAGGCACATAGTCGCCCTGCCGTTCCACTGCTCTTGGGCGGCCGTCTTGGTCGCGCTCGATGGTGATGCGAGTCCGACTGTGGCTGACAGCCGGCTCTTTCTCCTTTCTTCCATGGACTCCGCCAGTCGGCGTCCGAGACGTCGTGCCTTGATCTCGGCGGGGAGGCAGGTCGTCATTCGGTTGCTGCGGCGCCTCCGTGTGGCCGCCGGCTGCATTCTGCGCGGCAGCCGCATCGAGGAGCTGCTGGACTCGCTCCGTCATCATGCGGCGCTCTTCGCCTTCAAAGTTCTTCAGCTCGTCACTCGCCGCCTGGGCAGCGCGTATGTTCTCCACAGGTGTGGCGTACACGAGGCGATCTGCCCCGAACAGGTGGGCGATGTCCACGCCGCGCTGCTGGACCGCGCCTAGGCGGCTAGGCCCAGTCGGAGCCGGCGAGCCGCCCACAGCGCGATCCATCTCACATTGGTAGGCTTCTGACAAGTGCCTCATGCTTGCCACCTTCTTCACGCCTTCGATGATCTGAAGGCGGCGCGCCTCCAGAGTCTCGACGTCAGCGTCTTCCGGAATAGGCGCGGTCAGGTCTTGTAGAGCTGCGTCGAGTGGGTCGTGAGCTCCATTACCGGAATGCTTGTCATGACTGATGATGAGCACTTCCGTGACAGCGCTTCCGCCGCTCTCCTCATGAGGGAGCGGCTTGTCGTAGACCACCACGTTGGTAGGGAACGCGTCGAGCGACGCGGCGTCAGAGTCGAGTAGCATCGGGTTGGTGGAGCCTACAGACTCCAAGTCCACGGCGGGCTCGCTAGTGACGTGGAGTTGGTTGAGGAGGCCCGCGAGGAGGCTCTTGGGGCCGCTCGTGCCTGCTTCGGACGCAGGCTCGTCGGAGAGGCGAACCTCACCGACAAGTTCGACAAGGCAGCTGGCTGCGCAGGTGGCGTCAGCACCACGCAGCGCGTCGATGCAGACTCCGTCTGGCGAGCCTGGCTGGCTGCGCTCGCCAGGGAGGAAAAGGGTTCCCGTCCAGAATAGATCTCCAGACGACGGTGCACCTCGCCCCACGGTGGGCGCCAAATGTCAGGGGTTGGGTGCGACATATGCCAAAGGATGGCTTATCATGGTGGGGGTGAGTAGAACATCGCCGGTGCCTGGAAACGGGATGAGGCGAAGACATGCACGCCGGTGGATCTTACCCAGGTTCGGGGCTCTCCGAGGAGATAACACCCCTACTGCTGCTCTGCGGGGTCTTCGCATGATCACTAAAGCAAAGTGAGTACAAGGTTGCTCCTTGAGCTGTTTCTGGATGTAGGAGAGGGCAAGGCTAGCTCTCCCCTTCCTATATGATCTGGTCTAGTGCTAATGGATTCGAACCCTTTGCATGGGTGCCCTGGGGGGTTTATATAGGCCTACCCCCCAGGGGTACAATGGTAAAACCGCCTGGGCACGGGTCCCAGCCGTCTGTCTCTCAGGCCGCCGTCTTCCCCGCCGACTACTGGGGCCCGCTGAGGTAGTCCTGGACTAGGGGGTGTCCGGACAGCTAGACTATCATCGTCCGCCGGACTCCAAGACTACGAAGATACAAGATTGAAGACTCCGTCCCGTGTCTGGATAGGACTTTCCTTGGCGTGGAAGGCAAGCTTGGCGATACGGATATGTAGATCTCCTACCATTGTAACCGACTCTATATAAACCGGAGGGCTTTAGTCCGTAGGACATAACCTCCATTACAACAATCATACCATAGGCTAGCTTCTATCTTGACACGAGCCGGACACGAGCCGGAGTCTTCAATCTTGTATCTTCATAGTCTTGGAGTCCGGCGGATATTGATAGTCCGGCCGTCCGGACACCCCCTAGTCCAGGACTCCCTCAGGTAGTACAAGAGTGGATCTACCAAGAGATCAAGGAGGCTAAACCCTAGAAGCTAGCCTATGGTATGATTGTTGTAATGGAGGTTATGTCCTACGGACTAAAGCCCTCCGGTTTATATAGAGTCGGTTACAATGGTAGGAGATCTACATATCCGTATCGCCAAGCTTGCCTTCCACGCCAAGGAAAGTACCATCCGGATACGAGCCGGAGTCTTCAATCTTCTATCTTCGTAGTCTCGGAGTCTGGCGGATATTGATAGTCCGGCGGACAATGATAGTCCGGCTGTCCGGACACCCCCTAGTCCAGGACTCCCTCAGTAGCCCCTGAACCAGTCTTCAATGACGATAAGTCCGGTGTGCATAATGTTCGGCATTGCAAGGCGGGTTCCTCCCTTGAATAATCCGGAGAAGATAATGAACACCAGGATAGTGTCCGGCTCTGCAAAAATAATTTCCACATTCCACCGTAGAGAGAATAAGATGTACACCTAGCTCAATCTGCTGACGTATTACGCGGCGTGTCATCACACCGCAACCAAGCCTTTGTTTGAATCGTTTTTTTACTATACCACCTCAGCACGTTTAGCGAAGCGGTTTCCTTGGCACGTCCTGTCGAAGCAGAGATCGTGTTCCCCTTATTCCGGGATTCTCATCAATACGTGCGTGGGTAACCCAACCGCTCCCGTCGCCACGCCTCCTCTATCGAAGGGGAATCTCAAACGGTCACGGAGACGACCCTTGGTATTTCTTCCCCTTTATAAGAGGACCAAGGCTCGCCCTTGTTCTTCAATCTCGCATCGAATCCTTTCCCTGCTCCCAGTTCCAACACCCAGAGCCTCAGATTCGAGCGCTTCAGATCCCTAATCATGTCCGGCTCCGACCTCCAGGGCCGGTGGATGCCTTCCTCCGTCACGGAGGAGGACATATTGAAGTTGCGTGAGGCCAAGTACCTGGCCTATGAAGTTTCGCATAGGTTGCCTGCCCAAGGGCAGGCCGTGCCAACCCCCGAGCCTGGTGAATACGTCGTTTTCGTATCCCACCTCCGCCGGGGTTTAGGCTTCCCGACGGATCCCTTCGTGAGAGGGCTCCTGTTTTACTATGGGCTGGACTTTCACGACTTCGCTCCGGAGTCTATCCTCCATATCTCCGCATTCATTATCGTCTGTGAAGCCTTCCTCCGTGTCATCCCCCACTTCGGCCTATGGCTGAAGACCTTCAAGGTGGAGCCGAAGATGATTGGGGGGCGTCAAGCGGAGTGCGGCGGGGCGACCATAAGTAAGAAGGTCGATGCCCCGTGGCTCGAGGGTTCCTTCCAAGAGGAACTTGCATTGTGGCAGCAGGAGTGGTTCTACATCACCGCTCCAAGGGGCAGCAAGCAAAAGCCGCCGCCCTCATTCCGCCCGGGACCTCCACGCCAACTGATGTCGTGGTTCAAGCAAGGGCTCAATTGGGGGCCGTCCGAAGATGTGCCCTCGCTGCAGGTCCGGATCCGAGATCTCCAAGCGAGGGAGATCGACCTGGTCAAGGTGATGCAGGTTATGCTAATCAGGCACCTCCTGCCCTGCAAACGCCGTCCTCTCCGTTTATGGGAGTTCAATCCGGAGGGACCTCGAATTCTCCAACACTTCATGGGTGCGACACCCGTGGAGATGTACAAGTTGTTCTTCGGACCGCAGGTGGCGTGTCCGGATTTAGCCGAGGATGCAGGTCTAAGCCGCGATCGCCCGGATACTCAGGTAAGTAGCTCCGAGTCCGGACATTCTGTGTATGTGCCTTTCTAGAGTTTGCCTCCTAACCCTTTGTTCTTTACAGGAATGGGTGGCGCGATCAAGGCTGATAAGGTGTCCGGCCCCCCTCCCAGAGACCGCACTGGAGCCCGTGCGGGTCAGAATGTTGGAGGTTGCGCCCATGGAAAGGGGCGACGGAGGAAATAGAGGAGCTAATATTTCGCCCCAAGGGGTGACTGAAGAGGGGGGAACCAAGAGCCCCTCTCTTCAGGGGGAGAAGAGGACCGCCTCCGAAGATCCGGAGGCCAAAGCCCCTAAGCGTGGGAAGAGATCTTCCCCGGGGGGTCCGGCGCCCGGAAAGAATCCGGACGCACAGTCATCACCAAAGGATCAGCCCTCCAGCGAGCCGTGAGTATAAAAGAGGGAGTTAATTACTAAGGAAATACCTTCATTTGTGCTTCTGTAGGTAACCGAAATATTTATATTGCAGTTCGGATCTGCAGCCTTCTCAGATGAGTTCGTCTTCGGGGGACCTTCTTCCGGAGATGATGGAGAGCGACACGCCTCCATCCGCAGCGCCGCCAGACGAGGCAGGCGAACCCGAAGTGTCATCACGGAGGGCATCCCCGAGTCCGGAGGGGCCGGAGAGTTCGGCACCTACTAGTGTTCGGCCGGGAGAACTGAAGAATCTGCTTGAGAGGGCGTCCATTTCAGAAGATCACCGTGCGTTAATGCGTATGGTGATTGGAAGGATTTCGTCCGCCGAGAGCGGATTGCGTAATGCCACCATGAGTTTGCTGGCGGGATTTGAGGTATGCAACAATGACGCATCCTTTTGTCTTTTAACAGTTTTGCACATAAAAATGCGCACTGTATAGATAGTAGCCCCTGAGACTCGGTAGGGTGTCGGAAACGACAGCGTACCGAGGATCGAAATCTGAAGTAACGAATTCCGTCGTTCCTATGCAGGTGGCGGATAGTCCGGGGGCTAGCCGGACTAGTGGGTTTGCCGAATTGAGTCGGCAACTTGACCTGGCAGATGCTGACATCGCACTTGTCAACCGGCGACTTGACGAGTCGCAAGGTAAATAAATTCTCTGCAGTCGCTTTATTTGAGGGGGTTGAAGCCCTCCTATGATAAATTGTATACTGTTGTACAGACGATGCTGCTGCTGTGGAGAGCCTTCGGGCCGAACTTTCTCAAGCTAAGGAGCAAGCCCGAAGGAGTGACGCGGCTGCCTCGAAGGCGGCCGAAGAGTTGAAAGCCGAAAAGGCTGCGCACTGCCTAAGCAGGGCGGAGGTGGCCGAATTGGCCATGAAGGTAAAGGATGCTGCCGACCGCTATGAGGCTCTTGAAAAGGAGCGCCTATTGAAGCGGGAAGACCTGAAGAAGGCCACCGCCGAAGCCAAGTATGCCCGCTCTGCAATGCGGGCTATGAAGGAGGAACTGCGCCAGGCCGGAGAGATCGTGGCTGGCAAGCCTATTCTGCTGCGTCACCGGTTTATGGATGCAAAGTATGCTCAATTTGAGCGTCTGTGGAGTCCGGAGGATCTGTATATGGACTTAGCTACAAGTGCGGCTGATGCCGTGAAGCACTTCCGGAGCCAGGGGGATCACGAGATGGAAGAGCTGTATTGGTCTCAATTCCACACTCCGGATCGCTCCCTTCCGTTGACAGACCGGTTGGCTGAATGGGCCGAGCTAAATAGATTGTCCAGACTTGCCATGACTGACATCGTGGCCCATGTTTGGCCAGAGAGGTCCAAGGCGACAAGCTACTTTGGCTTGCTGCAGCAATTCCTTGGAGCGGTGCCGCATATAAAGGACATGAAGCGGTCGGCCTGCATCGAGGGCGCACGGATGGCTCTTGCCCGTGTGAAGGCGCATTGTCCAGAGATGGATGCCACCGCTGTTGCCGCCCAGGGTCCAGATGAAAGCTGGCTCCCTGCCGAGCACTACTTCGGTGAAGTCATGCGCGGCGCTCGTATAATAGAGTCGCAGTGCTCGAAGATGTAACGTTCAAATGAACGCATTAGCTTGTAAATCGATGATTATGTTATAACTGCTTTTTATACTTGTGCGTCCCAAGTAGTAAAACTTCTCCTGTGCGGCCGTTTACGTATACTTTTGTATAACTTGAAAGATTGCAGTCTTCGGCTTCAGCCCCCACGCACAGGGTGGGGGGGTGTTAGCAAAAATAGCGCGTTTTCACACTTAATCCGACGTCTCGGTCCTGTTTAAGGAGGTGGTAGCGTAGCGAACTAGGCAATCCGGACTATAATGCTTTATCACTTTCACTTAGCCAATGGAGCTCGAGGGTGGGGCTACGATATAGCCCCTGGTGGCACCGCACATCTCCGGATTCGGGGTGCGTGTGTGCCTGACCGGGAAACGGTCCTTCGTCAAAGCGGGGAATTCTAAACATTCCGATAGTCGATCGAGTGGTTGACCAGACTCTCGTTGTATCATGACAGTCAGTTTTCGGCTTTCTCTACTGAGGTGCTCGCCCAGCCAAACTGGGGCACAATCGCAGTAGTTCTCCTGGTGCCGCGTTAGCCGATGATACGGAACGTAAGGCAGCAAAACACAGGAGCCGGGCAAACCCAACATTTGACCAAAGACATGATTCAGAGCTGATGCATATAATGCCAAACTCGAGACGCCGAACACTCCCTAAGGTGTTCGGTCTTAATAGTGGGCAGGATTATGCCCTAAGCCCCTAGTGTCCAGGTACGGGCATGGTCTTTTGACGCGGCCGATGCCAAAGCGTCAGGCTCCGCTTTGGCTATAGGAAGAAGCCAAGGGAGAGTAACAACAAGAGACAGTAAAAAAAGGTCTACGCAGGGTCTTAATCTGAAAAGAATCCTTGCAACGGGTCCCTACTGCACGTCTGCGCCTGTGTCTCTGTTGCGCCGTTATCCTGGACGGGTATGCACATTGGTCATCTGTAGAAAGAGAGGAACATTTAGCTTAAGAAAATAATTCGTGCGAAAAATATGTAAAATAAGAAATATAAATTATTGAAGCGAGGTTTATATGAAACCGCGATTGTTTATGTGCGCAGTCCCCCTGTAAAGGGGTATGCGGCTAGGGAGCCCCTAGCTTGCTGAGGCCGGATTCGTTTATCCGAGTCCGGGGTCCTTAAGTCACCCTCGCACTGAAATGGCGCCATGTGGTCCGGGCATCTTGAGTGTAAGGGACGCGTAATGCGGTATGGCGTTGAAGCGGACAAAAGCCTTTCATCCCAAGAGTGCTTGATATTCACTTTCAAATGGTACGACATGAAAAATTAACTTTTCGCGTCAAAAATTGTTCGGCGATCCGAACACGACTTCTAGTAATATAGAGCCTGTGCACTTGGCGTAAGGGCCTGGCGTCACTCCTTTGAAGGAAGTGCGGCTGTGTCGAATTTTGGTAGGGTCAATCCCCATCCTACGGGTTGTGTAGGAATATAGCAGGTTTAGGTCGCTGCCTCCGTCCATTAAGACGTTGGTAAATTGTAATCCGTCTATTATGGGATTCAATATCAGGGGAGTCCGTCCCGCATTTCGAACTCTTCTGGAATAGTCCAGATGGTCGAAAGTGATTGGTTTTGATATCCAATCTCTATGGTCTGCTGGGTTGGACCGTGCGAAGCTCCTTTTAGAAAGTGCCGCACTATTTTTCCATGTTATCACATGAAGTGAGTTTACCGCTTTGACCCCTTGTGGGAAAGTCTTTTGTTTTCCGGTGCCCTGCTAGCGGGGTTTATCTTCTTCGCTTGACGCGTCGAGCCCCTTGTGTTCGGCATTTAATCGGCCGGACTGTTTGAAAACCCAACAATCCCTGTGGGTGTGATTTGCAGGCCTTCCGGGGGTACTGTGGATTTGACATATCCGACCCAGAATTTTGTGTAAGTTGGACAGTTCGTCACTGTCATCCTTGAGGGGCTGTGTTTTGTTATTTGGCCGCGAGCTTTTGAATCCGGCGTTGACTGCCGTGCTCTTTGGGCTTTTCTCTTTATTCCGGCGCTGCTCTTTTCTGCGCCGTGATTTTCCATTTCCATCTCTTATCTCGGATGTACTTGGGTCGCTGGTGCTGCTTCTTGCTAGCCAGCTATCCTCTCCCGCACAGAAGCGGGTCATGAGGCTTGTTAGTGCGGACATTGTCCTCGGTTTCTCTTGACCGAGGTGCCTGGCGAGCCATTCGTCTCGGACATTGTGCTTGAAAGCTGCTAAGGCTTCGGCGTCCGGATAGTCGACTATTTGGTTCTTTTTAGTAAGAAACCTGTTCCAGAATTTCCGCGCTGACTCTCCGGGCTGTTGAGTTATATGACTTAAATCGTCTGCATCCGGAGGACGGACATAAGTCCCTTGAAAATTCGCTCTAAACGCGTCCTCGAGCTCTTCCCAACTTCCAACAGTGTTTTCTGGGAGGCTTTTGAGCCAATGACGGGCTGGCCCTTTGAGCTTGAGGGGTAGATATTTTATGGCGTGGAGATCGTCTCCTCTAGCCATGTGTATATGTAGTATATAATCTTCTATCCAGACTCCAGGGTCTGTTGTTCCATCGTAGGCCTCTATGTTTATGGGTTTAAACCCTGCTGGGAATTCATGGTCCAGCACCTCATCGGTGAAACATAGTGGGTGTGCGGCGCCCCTGTATTTGTGTGTGCCGCTGTCATCGGACACTTGACGTGTTACTTTGCTTCCTGGGGCCTTCTTTTTGGGTCCATAGATGGACCTGGCTGGGCCATTTGACGGTGGAGGCTCTATGGCCTCCTCGTCGAATTATGGTAGCAGCTTACGCTTCGGGTAGCTCTTCGATTGGTGGCCCTTGCCGTATTTATCTGCGGTTTTGAGTACTTTGCTCCATCTTATTCTGAGAGTGTCTTCCGCTGTTTTGAGCTTCCGCTTTTCCTTCTTCAGGCTTCTTGCTATAGCGATGAGCCTGCGCTTAAAAAGCTCTTGTTCGACGGGGTCCTCGGGCGCGACGAGTTCGTCGTCATTGAGGCTTGCTTCGTCTTCGGAGGGAGGTATATATTTATGATCCTCAACCTCTTCGTCCGCCGCCCTCTCGTGAGGGCTTGCTTCTGCATCCTCCTGCGCTGAGTCTTGTTGGAGGGGATTGTCTTCGGCACTTTCTGGTGTATTGTTATCTCCTGTGCCGGAATCTCTATTCTTGCTGTGGCGGGATTTAGAGCGGCGCCGCTGACACCGGCGCTTGGGCTGTTTCTTTAAGGGGTCTGCCTCCGCTGTTTCTTCGCCATCCCCGTCTTTTGGTGTATCCACCATGTATACGTCATATAACGAGGTGGCCTTCCAGTGCCCTATAGGCGCTGGTTCCTATTCGTCTCCGGCATCGTCGTCCACAGCGTCGATGTCTTCGGAGTCGTAGTCTAGCATGTCGGTTAGATCGTCGACAGTGGCTACAAAGTGGGTGGTGGGTGGGCTCTGAATTTCTTCGTCGTCCGAATCCCAACCATCCTGGCCATAGTCCGGCCAGGACTCTCCCGATAACGAGAGATGCTTTAATGAATTTAGGATATCGCCAAAGGGCGAGTGTTGGGATATGTTCGTGGCGGTGAATTCCATAACCGGCGCCCAATCCTGATCGATTGGTAGGGGTGCGGGAGGTTCGGAGTCCGGCAAGGAGTCCGGCGTCTCGGAATCACGAGTTTTGCCGGGGACAAGATAGGTGTTCGGCTCCATCGCCGTGGATGTTGAAGCCCCCAGGGCGGCGTCTATCCACCGGCCCTTGATCTGGGCAATCGGCTCCGGGCTAATGGCCGAAGCTGATCCGTGTGCGGCCACCAAGGCACTGTTCGGCGGCAGAGCTAGATCATGCCCATCGTTACAGTGCGGCGCGCTTGGCTGTGGCTCGAGTCCGTCGAAGATCGAGTCTCCGTGGACATCGGCCGCGAAGTTTAAGCTTCCAAATCTGACCTGATGGCCAGGGGCGTAGCTTTCGATCTGCTCCAGATGGCCAAGAGAATTGGCCCGCAGTGCAAAGCCGCCAAATACGAAGATCTGTCCGGGGAGAAAAGTCTCACCCTGGACAGCGTTGTTGGTTGAAGATGCCATCAAGCCCATCGGTGACGACACAGAGGAACTCTCAATGAAAGCACCAATGTCGGTGTCAAAACCGGCGGATCTCGGGTAGGGGGTCCCGAACTGTGCGTCTAGGCGGATGGTAACAAGAGACGAGGGCACAATGTTTTTACCCAGGTTCAGGCCCTCTCGATGGAGGTAAAACCCTACGTCCTGCTTGATTAATATTGATGATATGGGTAGTACAAGAGTAGATCTACCACGAGATCAAGGAGGCTAAACCCTAGAAGCTAGCCTATGGTATGATTGTTGAGATGTATGTTCGTCCTACGGACTAAGGCCCTCCGGTTTATATAGACACCGGAGAGGGCTAGGGTTACACAGAGTCGGTTACAATGGTAGGAGATCTACATATCCGTATCGCCAAGCTTGCCTTCCACGCTAAGGAAAGCACCATCCGGACACGAGCCGGAGTCTTCAATCTTCTATCTTCGTAGTCTCGGAGTCCGGCGGATATTGATAGTCCGGCGGACAATGATAGTCCGGCTGTCCGGACACCCCCTAGTCCAGGACTCCCTCAGTAGCCCCTGAACCAGTCTTCAATGACGATAAGTCCGGCGTGCATAATGTTCGGCATTGCAAGGCGGGTTCCTCCCTTGAATAATCCGGAGAAGATAATGAACACCAGGATAGTGTCCGGCTCTGCAAAAATAATTTCCACATTCCACCGTAGAGAGAATAAGATGTACACCTAGCTCAATCTGCTGACGTATTACGCGGTGTGTCATCACACCGCAACCAAGCCTTTGTTTGAATCGTTTTTTTTACTATACCACCTCAGCACGTTTAGTGAAGCGGTTTCCTTGGCACGTCCTGTCGAAGCAGAGATCGTGTTCCCCTTATTCCGGGATTCTCATCAATACGTGCGTGGGTAACCCAACCGCTCCCGTCGCCACGCCTCCTCTATCGAAGGGGAATCTCAAACGGTCACGGAGACGGCCCTTGGTATTTCTTCCCCTTTATAAGAGGACCAAGGCTCGCCCTTGTTCTTCAATCTCGCATCGAATCCTTTCCCTGCTCCCAGTTCCAACACCCAGAGCCTCAGATTCGAGCGCTTCGGATCCCTAATCATGTCCGGCTCCGACCTCCAGGGCCGGTGGATGCCTTCCTCCGTCACGGAGGAGGACATATTGAAGTTGCGTGAGGCCAAGTACCTAGCCTATGAAGTTTCGCACAGGTTGCCTGCCCAAGGGCAGGCCGTGCCAACCCCCGAGCCTGGTGAATACGTCGTTTTCGTATCCCACCTCCGCCGGGGTTTAGGCTTCCCGACGGATCCCTTCGTGAGAGGGCTCCTGTTTTACTATGGGCTGGACTTTCACGACTTCGCTCCGGAGTCTATCCTCCATATCTCCGCATTCATTATCGTCTGTGAAGCCTTCCTCCGCGTCATCCCCCACTTCGGCCTATGGCTGAAGACCTTCAAGGTGGAGCCGAAGATGATTGGGGGGCGTCAAGCGGAGTGCGGCGGGGCGACCATAAGTAAGAAGGTCGATGCCCCGTGGCTCGAGGGTTCCTTCCAAGAGGAACTTGCATTGTGGCAGCAGGAGTGGTTCTACATCACTGCTCCAAGGGGCAGCAAGCAAAAGCCGCCGCCCTCATTCCGCCCGGGACCTCCACGCCAACTGATGTCGTGGGTCAACCAAGGGCTCAATTGGGGGCCGTCCGAAGACGTGCCCTCGCTGCAGGGCCGGATCCGAGATCTCCAAGCGAGGGAGATCGACCTGGTCAAGGTGATGCAGGTTATGCTAATCAGGCACCTCCTGCCCTGCAAACGCCGTCCTCTCCGTTTATGGGAGTTCAATCCGGAGGGACCTCGAATTCTCCAACACTTCATGGGTGCGACACCCGTGGAGATGTACAAGTTGTTCTTCGGACCGCAGGTGGCGTGTCCGGATTTAGCCGAGGATGCAGGTCTAAGCCGCGATCGCCCGGATACTCAGGTAAGTAGCTCCGAGTCCGGACATTCTGTGTATGTGCCTTTCTAGAGTTCGCCTCCTGACCCTTTGTTCTTTACAAGAATGGGTGGCGCGATCATGGCTGATAAGGTGTCCGGCCCCCCTCCCAGAGACCGCACTGGAGCCCGTGCTGGTCAGAATGTTGGAGGTTGCGCCCATGGAAAGGGGCGACGGGGGAAATAGAGGACGGGGAAATAGAGGAGCTAATATTTCGCCCCAAGGGGCGATTGAAGAGGGGGGAACCAAGAGCCCCTCTCTTCAGGGGGAGAAGAGGACCGCCTTCGAAGATCCGGAGGCCAAAGCCCCTAAGCGTGGGAAGAGATCTTCCCCGGGGGGTCCGGCGCCCGGAAAGAATCCGGACGCACAGTCATCACCAAAGGATCAGCCCTCCAGCGAGCCGTGAGTATAAAAGAGGGAGTTAATTAGTGAGGAAATACCTTCATTTATGCTTCTGTAGGTAACCGAAATATTTATATTGAAGTTCGGATCTGCAGCCTTCTCAGATGAGTTCGTCTTCGGGGGACCTTCTTCCGGAGATGATGGAGAAAGAAACGCCTCCATCCGCAGCGCCGCCAGACGAGGAAGGCGAACCCGAAGTGTCATCACGGAGGGCATCCCCGAGTCCGGAGGGGCCGGAGAGTTCGGCACCTACTAGTGTTCGGTCGGGAGAACTGAAGAATCTGCTTGAGAGGGCGTCCATTTCAGAAGATCACCGTGCGTTAATGCGTATGGTGATTGGAAGGATTTCGTCCGCCGAGAGCGGATTGCGTAATGCCGCCATGAGTTTGCTGGCGGGATTTGAGGTATGCAACAATGATGCATCCTTTTGTCTTTTAACAGTTTTGCACATAAAAATGCGCACTGTATAGATAGTAGCCCCTGAGACTCGGTAGGGTGTCGGAAACGACAGCGTACCGAGGATCGAAATCTGAAGTAACGAATTCCGTCATTCCTATGAAGGTGGCGGATAGTCCGGGGGCTAGCCGGACTAGTGGGTTTGCCGAATTGAGTTGGCAACTTGACGTGGCAGATGCTGACATCGCACTTGTCAACCGGCGACTTGACGAGTCGCAAGGTAAATAAATTCTCCGCAGTCGCTTTATTTGAGGGGGTCGAAGCCCTCCTCTGATAAATTGTATACTATTGTACAGACGGTGCTGCTGCTGTGGAGAACCTTCGGGCCGAACTTGCTCAAGCTAAGGAGCAAGCCCGAAGGAGTGACGCGGCTGCCTCGAAGGCGGCCAAAGATTTGAAAGCCGAAAAGGCTGCGCACTGCCTAAGCAGGGCGGAGGTGGCCGAATTGGCCATGAAGGTAAAGGATGCTGCCGACCGCTATGAGGCTCTTGAAAAGGAGCGCCTATCGGAGCGGGAAGACCTGAAGAAGGCCACCGCCGAAGCCAAGGATGCCCGCTCTGCAATGCGAGCTATGAAGGAGGAACTGCGCCAGGCCGGAGAGATCGTGGCTGGCAAGCCTATTTTGCTGCGTCGCCGGTTTATGGATGCAAAGTATGCTCAATTTGAGCGGCTGTGGAGTTCGGAGAATCCGTATATGGACTTAGCTGCAAGTGTGGCTGATACCGTGAAGCACTTCCGGAGCCAGGGGGATCACGAGACGGAAGAGCTGTATTGGTCTCAATTCCACAGTTCGGATCGCTCCCTTCCGTTGACAGACCGGTTGGCCGAATGGGCCGAGCTAAATAGATTGTCCGGACTTGCCATGACTGACATCGTGGACCATGTTTGGCCAGAGAGGTCCAAGGCGACGAGCTACTTTGGCTTGCTGCAGCAATTCCTTGGAGTGGTGCCGCATATAAAGGACATGAAGCGGTCGGCCTGCATCGAGGGCGCGCGGATGGCTCTTGCCCGTGTGAAGGCGCATTGTCCAGAGATGGATGCCACCGCTGTTGCCGCCCAGGGTCCAGATGAAAGCCGGCTCCCTGCCGGGCACTACTTCGGAGAAGTCATGCGCGGCGCTCGTATAATAGAGTCGCAGTGCTCGAAGAATGTAATGTTCAAATGAACGCATTAGCTTGTAAATCGATGATGATGTTATAACTGCTTTTTATACTTGTGCGTCCCAAGTAGTAAAACTTCTCCTGTGCGGCCGTTTACGTATACTTTTGTATAACTTGAAAGATTGCAGTCTTTGGCTTCAGCCCCCACGCACAGGGTGCGGGGGTGTTCGCAAAAATAGCGCGTTTTCACACTTAATCCGACGTCTCGGTCCTGTTTAAGGAGGTGGTAGCATAGCGAACTAGGCAATCCGGACTATAATGCTTTATCACTTTCACTTAGCCAATGGAGCTCGAGGGTGGGGCTACGATATAGCCCCTGGTGGCACCGCACATCTCCGGATTCGGGGTGCGTGTGTGCCTGACCGGGAAACGGTTCTTCGTCAAAGCGGGGAATTCTAAACATTCCGATAGTCGATCGAGTGGTTAACCAGACTCTCGCTGTATCATGACAGTCAGTTTTCGGCTTTCTCTACTGAGGTGCTCGCCCAGCCAAACTGGGGCACAATCGCAGTAGTTCTCCTGGTGCCGCGTTAGCCGATGATACGGAACGTAAGGCAGCAAAACACAGGAGCCGGGTAAACCCAACATTTGACCAAAGACATGATTCGGAGCTGATGCATATAATGCCAAACTCGAGACGCCGAACACTCCCTAAGGTGTTCGGTCTTAATAGTGGGCAGGATTATGCCCTAAGCCCCTATTGTCCAGGTACGGGCATGGTCTTCTGACGCGGCCGATGCCAAAGCGTCAGGCTCAGCTTTGGCTATAGGAAGAAGCCAAGGGAGAGTAACAACAAGAGACAGTAAAAAAAGGTCTACGCAGGGTCTTAATCTGAAAAGAATCCTTGCAATGGGTCCCTACTGCACGTTTGCGCCCGTGTCTCTGTTGCGCCGTTATCCTGGACGGGTATGCACATTGGTCATCTGTAGAAAGAGAGGAACGTTTAGCTTAAGAAAATAATTCGTGCGAAAAATATGTAAAATAAGAAATATAAATTATTGAAGCAAGGTTTATATGAAACCGCGATTGTTCATGTGCGCAGCCCCCCTGTAAAGGGGTATGCGGCTAGGGAGCCCCTAGCTTGCTGAGGCCAGATTCGTTTATCCGAGTCCGGGGTCCTTAAGTCACCCTCGCACTGAAATGGCGCCATGCGGTCCGGGCATCTTGAGTGTAAGGGACGCGTAATACGGTATGGCGTTGAAGCGGACAAAAGCCTTTCGTCCCAAGAGTGCTTGATATTCACTTTCAAATGGGACGACATGAAAAATTAACTTTTCGCGTCGAAAATTGTTCGGCGATCCGAACACGACTTCTAGTAATATAGAGCCTGTGCACTTGGCATAAGGGCCTGGCGTCACTCCTTTGAAGGAAGTGCGGCTGTGTCGAATTTTGGTAGGGTCTATCCCCATCCTACGGGTTGTGTAGGAATATAGCAAGTTTAGGTCGCTGCCTCCGTCCATTAAGACGTTGGTAAATTGTAATCCGTCTATTATGGGATTCAATATTAGGGGAGTCCGTCCCGCATTTCGAACTCTTCTGGAATAGTCCAGATGGTCGAAAGTGATTGGTTTTGATATCCAATCTCTATGGTCTGCTGGGTTGGACCGTGCGAAGCTCCTTTTAGAAAGTGCCGCACTATTTTTCCGTGTTATCACATGAAGTGAGTTTACTGCTTTGACCCCTTGTGGGAAAGTCTTTTGTTTTCCGGTGCCCTGCTGGCGGGGTTTATCTTCTTCGCTTGACGCGTCGAGCCCCTTGTGTTCGGCATTTAATCGGCCGGACTGTTTGAAAACCCAACAATCCCTGTGGGTGTGATTTGCAGGCCTTCCGGGGGTACTGTGGATTTGACATATCCGACCCAGAATTTTGTTTAAGTTGGACAGTTCGTCACTATCATCCTTGAGGGGCTGTGTTTTGTTATTTGGCCGCGAGCTTTTGAATCCGGTGTTGACTGCCGTGCTCTTTGGGATTTTCTCTTTATTCCGGCGCTGCTCTTTTCTGCACCGTGATTTTCCGTTTCCATCTCTTATCTCGGATGTACTTGGGTCGCTGGTGCTGCTTCTTGCTAGCCAGCTATCCTCTCCCGCACAGAAGCGGGTCATGAGGCTTGTTAGTGCGGACATTGTCCTCGGTTTCTCTTGACCGAGGTGCCTGGCGAGCCATTCGTCTCGGACATTGTGCTTGAAAGCTGCTAAGGCTTCGGCGTCCAGACAGTCGACTATTTGGTTCTTTTTAGTAAGAAACCTGTTCCAGAATTTCCGCGCTGACTCTCCGGGCTGTTGAGTTATATGACTTAAATCGTCTGCATCCGGAGGACGGACATAAGTCCCTTGAAAATTCGCTCTAAACGCGTCCTCGAGCTCTTCCCAACTTCCAACAGTGTTTTCTGGGAGGCTTTTGAGCCAATGACGGGCTGGCCCTTTGAGCTTGAGGGGTAGATATTTTATGGCGTGGAGATCATCTCCTCTAGCCATGTGTATATGTAGTATATAATCTTCTATCCAGACTCCAGGGTCTGTTGTTCCATCGTAGGCCTCTATGTTTATGGGTTTAAACCCTGCTGGGAATTCATGGTCCAGCACCTCATCGGTGAAACATAGTGGGTGTGCGGCGCCCCTGTATTTGTGTGTGCCGCTGTCATCGGACACTTGACGTGTTACTTTGCTTCCTGGGGCCTTCTTTTTGGGTCCATAGATGGACCTGGCTGGGCCATTTGACGGTGGAGGCTCTATGGCGTCCTCGTCGAATTCTGGTAGTAGCTTACGCTTCGGGTAGCTCTTCGATTGGTGGCCATTGCCGTATTTATCCGCTGTTTTGAGCTTCCGCTTTTCCTTCTTCAGGCTTCTTGCTGTAGCGATGAGCCTGCGCTTAAAAAGCTCTTGTTCGACGGGGTCCTCGGGCGGGACGAGTTCGTCGTCATTGAGGCTTGCTTCGTCTGAGGAGGGAGGTATATATTTATGATCCTCAACCTCTTCGTCCGCCGCCCTCTCGTGAGGGCTTGCTTCTGCATCCTCCTGCGCTGAGTCTTGTTGGAGGGGATTGTCTTCGGCACTTTCTGGTGTATTGTTATCTCCTGTGCTGGAATCTCTATTCTTGCTGCGACGGGATTTAGAGCGGCGCCGCTGACGCCGGCGCTTGGGCTGTTTCTTTAAGGGGTCTGCCTCCGCTGTTTCTTCGCCATCCCCGTCTTTTGGGGTATCCACCATGTATACGTCATATAACGAGGTGGCCTTCCAGTGCCCTATAGGCGCTGGTTCCTGTTCGTCTCCGGCATCGTCGTCCACAGCGTCGATGTCTTCGGAGTCATAGTCTAGCATGTCGGTTAGATCGTCGACAGTGGCTACAAAGTGGGTGGTGGGTGGGCTCTGAATTTCTTCGTCGTCTGAATCCCAACCATCCTGGCCATAGTCCGGCCAGGACTCTCCCAATAACGAGAGATGCTTTAATGAATTCAGGATATCGCCAAAGGGCGAGTGTTGGGATATGTCCGTGGCGGTGAATTCCATAACCGGCGCCCAATCCTGATCGATTGGTAGGGGCACGGGAGGTTCGGAGTCCGGCAAGGAGTCCGGCGTCTCGGAATCACGAGTTTTGCCGGGGACAAGATAGGTGTTCGGCTCCATCACCGTGGATGTTGAAGCCCCCAGGGCGGCGTCTATCCACCGGCCCTTGATCTGGGCAATCGGCTCCGGGCTAATGGCCGAAGCTGATCCGTGTGCGGCCACCAAGGCATTGTTCGGCGGCAGAGCTAGATCATGCCCATTGTTACAGTGCGGCGCGCTTGGCTGTGGCTCAAGTCCGTCGAAGATCGAGTCTCCGCGGACATCGGCCATGAAGTTTAAGCTTCCAAATCTGACCTGACGGCCAGGGGCGTAGCTTTCGATCTGCTCCAGATGGCCAAGAGAATTGGCCCGCAGTGCAAAGCCGCCGAATACGAAGATCTGTCCGGGGAGAAAAGTCTCACCCTGGACAGCGTTGTTGGTTGAAGATGCCATCAAGCCCATCGGTGATGACACAGAGGAACTCTCAATGAAAGCATCAATGTCGGTGTCAAAACCGGCGGATCTCGGGTAGGGGGTCCCGAACTGTGCGTCTAGGCGGATGGTAACAAGAGACGAGGGACACAATGTTTTTACCCAGGTTCAGGCCCTCTCGATGGAGGTAAAACCCTACGTCCTGCTTGATTAATATTGATGATATGGGTAGTACAAGAGTAGATCTACCACGAGATCAAGGAGGCTAAACCCTAGAAGCTAGCCTATGGTATGATTGTTGAGATGTATGTTCGTCCTACGGACTAAGGCCCTCCGGTTTATATAGACACCGGAGAGGGCTAGGGTTACACAGAGTCGGTTACAATGGTAGGAGATCTACATATCCGTATCGCCAAGCTTGCCTTCCACGCCAAGGAAAGTACCATCCGGACACGAGCCGGAGTCTTCAATCTTCTATCTTCGTAGTCTCGGAGTCCGGCGGATATTGATAGTCCGGCGGACAATGATAGTCCGGCTGTTCGGACACCCCCTAGTCCAGGACTCCCTCAGTGGCACTGGGAGAACCACTGCGATTGCGCCCCGGTTGAGCCGGGTTAACGCCTCAGTGGAGAAAGCTAAAACTGACTGGCATGATAAGGCGAGAGACTGGTCGCTGTTCGAGAGGTTTTTTCGGGTCCTTAAAGACTCACGCCGCTTCGAGCGAAGTTCCGGATAATGTCCGACGAAGGCGTGGATAGCGCCCCGGATTCGGTCTTCCGAATACCAGGGGATTCGCCGAAATTTAAAACTATAGAATTCTATGGCTAAGTGAGAGAGTTCAAGCATTATAAGTCCGGTTGCCTTGTTCGTCGTGTTGAGCGCCTCCCTAGATGGACCCAAAAATGGGAACAAGAGTGCTCAAGTTTATCCCGAACACCCCAGCACTTGTGGCTTGGGGGCTGAAGCCAACGACTTGCCATCTCTCAGATTTTATAAACGGCCGCACAGAAGGTAATATTTTAAATTAAACAAGCGTTGCTCATGGCGCATATGAACGAAGTTTTCAGCGCATAGGATAAATATACAGCGAGTTCACTGAAAAATTACATTTCGGGAGCACTCATCTGCAATATCGCAGGCTCCCTTCAGGACAATTTTATAATACTTCTCCAGCATGCGATACTCCTTGCCCGGCGGTGGTGTGTCCGTGAGAAGCTTCTCCGCATCCAATTTGCCCCATTGCACCTTTATGCGGGCAAGGGCCCGACGAGCGCCTTCGATACAGGCGGAGCGCTTGACTACGTCCAGCCTGGGGCATGCATCCACCAGCCGCCGCACTAGGCCAAAGTAGCTACCAGGCATGGCCTGTCCAGGCCACAACCGGACTATGAGGCCCTTCATGGCCTCCTCAGCTACCTTGTGGAGTTCGACCAGCTGCTTCAGCTGGTCGCTTGGGGGCACCGGATGGCCGGCCTCAGTATACTGAGACCAGAAGACCTTCTCCGTTGAGCTCCCCTCCTCGCCACGATAGAATGCGGCGGCATCAGACGCACTACGCGGCAGATCTGCAAACGCCCCTGGAGAGCTCCGAATGCGGGTAAGTGTTAGGTAGTTCACATTAACATGCCTGCTTTGCATGAAAAACGCCTTACGCGCCGCTATCTTCTTTATGTCCTCAAGCTCCTGAAGGGCCTTACGGGCCTCGGCCTTGGCGGACTTGACACTTTCGAGAGCCGAGGCAAGCTCGGACTCTCGAGTCTTGGAGTCACGCTCCAAACTCTCATGTTTTTTCATGAGAGCCTGGAGCTCTTGCCGAACTTCCGCCACCTGTGCCTCTTGCTTTTCTCGCCCAGCCCATTCCGTGGCCGCACTGCGTTCGGCCGCGGACACATCATCCTTCAGGGCTGCCACCTCGTTAGTGGCTCCTGCGATGCACAGATTATCCTTGTTAATTTTATTGCAACCAAAATCCTTTTCTGTAAGGTATTTATTCAAAGTGGTGTTACTCACCTTCTTTTTCCTTGAGCTGCCTCTTGGCATGGCCGAGCTCTTGTTCGGACCGCTCGAGATCCTGCTTTAACTTATCAACCTCCGCCGTTAATGCGGCAGAGGCCAGCAGCGCAGCCTGCAAATCCATATTGACATATTTTTAGCAACCCTGCGAATATCTTGTTAGATCCTCAGTCCGGCTTTTCTTGCCGAACACCGAACTAAGCATCAGGGGCTACTTTCTATGTGGTATTACATTATATAAATTTAACTTCTTACCTCAAAGCCTATTAGAAGGCTGCTGCAGGCTTCGGTCAGCCCGCTCTTAGCGAGCTGAACCTTCTCAATCACCGCACTCATGATAGTGCGGTGTTCTTCCTCGATGGAAGCGCCTTTAAGCGCCTCCAACAGGTTATCCGGCGCCTCCGGTTGGACGGAGGCCGCTGGCGTCATGGTCCTGCCCTTCTTTCGAAGGGGCCGCTTGCCGGACTCTGGAACCACTGCGGGTTCCGATGTAGAGTCCGGCACGAAGTCCGGGGGGCTGCCTGACGGCGCCTCTGGAGCCTCCTCCTGATGGGTCCCTCTCTGGGATCCCACCTCGGCGTCCTCGTCGACGCGTGGGGTAGAGGCAGTCGGGATGGAATTCACATCCGACGAGGCCAACGACCCGCTCGATGAGTCGGGAAGATCGTCACCGGCCGGACTACGGACAAAATGCGGCGTTAGAAGGATACTACATGACATGAAAGGTACGGCATATAAATGATCCAGATACTTACGATCCTGCCGGACGCCTGGCCCTTGGAGGCCACTCATCCTCGCCAACGCTGATGTTGGCGAAACTGTCCGGGGGGATAGTTCTCCCCCTCTTGGACCCTTCGGCCTCCCCAATTGGGGAATCCTTCCTCTTCTTTTCTCCCTCCTCTGGGAGGGAATACTCCTCTTCCTCGTCTTCGGGGGAGGATTCCTCGTCGTCGTCAGACGCCTGATTGCGGGAGCTCTTTCGAGTCCCCGCGGCCACCTTCTTGGCCTTCTTCTCTGGCACCACGTGCGGTGCCGGAACCAGCAGCCCTGTTAAGCGGGCGTCCACTGGGTCTTCTGGAATGGGAGCCGCGCTGATGAGCAGCTTAGCCTTCTCCATCCATTCCTGTCAAAGGAAGAGGCAGAATGAAACCTCACTAGAGTCAATCTAATTATCACAAGTGTCCCGTAATGGGGTTGAATCACTTACCTCGTCAGTTGGACACTTCGAGCCAAGGGACGTTGGGCAATTTGCCCAACATGGCGCCTCCGCATTCCGCTTGCGTGCCCTTCACAATCTTCGCCTTGACGTTGAAGGTCTTGAGCCACAGGCTGAAGTGGGGCTGGATGCAGAGAAAGGCCTCGCACACGACGATAAACGCCGAGATGTTGAGGATGAAGTTCGGCGCCAGATCGTGGAAATCCAGGCCGTAGTAAAACATGAGCCCCCGGACAAATGGATGGAGCCGGAAGCCCAGTCCGCGGAGGAAGTGGGGGAGGAAGACGACCCTCTCATGAGGCCCTAGGGTAGGGATGAGCTGCCCCTCGTCGGGCAGCCGATGCGCGATATCGCCGGAAAGGTATCCGGTGTTGCGCAGCTTGGTGATGTCCTCCTCCTTAGCGGTGGAGGCCAACCATTTACCTCCCGCTCCGGACATATTCGGAGAAGGTCGAGGCGAGATGCGCGAGCTTGGGCGTTAGAGCTTGAGTTCGCGGGATGGATAGGCAAAGGAGGAAGAAGGCGTAGGTGAGAAGGTGAATCCTTATCCCTTATATATAGGCGGACAAAACTATGCGTCCCCCACCAGCCTGGTAAAACTCGCTTATCTCCCAAGCGCCACCATCAATGGCGCGGTTGGGTTACCCACGCACGTATTGATGAGAATCCCGGAATAAGGGGAACACGATCTCTGCTTCGACAAGACGTGCCAAGGAAACCGCTTCGCTAAACGTGCTGAGGTGGTATAGTAAAAAACGATTCAAACAAAGGCTTGGTTGCGGTGTGATGTCACGCCGCATAATACGTCAGCAGATTGAGCTAAGTGTGCATTTTATTCTCTCTACGGTGGAATGTGGAATTTATTTTGCAGAGCCGGACACTATCCTAGTGTTCATGATCTTCTCTGGATTATTCAAGGGAGGAACCCGCCTTGCAATGCCGAACATTGTGCACGCCGGACTTATCGCCATTGAAGACTGGTTCAGGGGCTACTGAGGGAGTCCTGGACTAGGGGGTGTCCGGACGGCCGGACTATCAATATCCGCCGGACTCCAAGACTACGAAGATACAAGATTGAAGACTCCGGCTCGTGTCCGGATGGTACTTTCCTTGGCGTGGAAGGCAAGCTTGGCAATACAGATATGTAGATCTCCTACCGTTGTAACCGACTCTGTGTAACCCTAGCCATCTCCGGTGTCTATATAAACCGGAGAGCTTTAGTTCGTAGGACAACATACATCTCAACAATCATACCATAGGCTAGCTTCTAGGGTTTAGCCTCCTTGATCTCGTGGTAGATCTACTCTTGTACTACCCATATCATCAATATTAATCAAGCAGGACGTAGGGTTTTACCTCCATCGAGAGGGCCCGAACCTGGGTAAAAACATCGTGTCCCTTGTCTCCTGTTACCATCCGCCTAGACGCACAGTTCGGGACCCCCTACCCGAGATCCGCCGGTTTTGACACCGACACTACCCATATCATCAATATTAATCAAGCAGGACGTAGTGTTTTACCTCCATCGAGAGGGCCCGAACCTGGGTAAAACATCGTGTCCCTCGTCTCCTGTTACCATCCGCCTAGACGCACAGTTCGGGACCCCCTACCCGAGATCTGCCGGTTTTGTCACCGACATTGGTGCTTTCATTGAGAGTTCCTCTATGTCGTCACCGATAGGCTCGATGGCTTCTTCAATCAACAACAACGCCGTCCAGGGTGAGACTTTTCTCCCCGGACAGATCTTCGTATTCGGCGGCTTCGCACTGCGGGCTAATTCACTTGGCCATCTGGAGCAGATCGAAAGCTACGCCCCTGGCCGTCAGGTCAGGTTCGGAAGCCTAAACTTCACGGCCGACATCCGCGGGGACTTGATCTTCGACGGGCTCAAGCCACAGCTGAGTGTGCCACACTCTCACGATGGGCATGATCTAGCTCTGCCGCCGGACAGTGCCTTGGTGGCCGCACATGAATCCGCTCCGGCCCTTAGTCCGGAGCCGATCGCCCAGATCGAGGACCGGTGGCTGGAAACCGCCTCAGGGGCTGTAACTTCCGCGGCGATGGAGCCGAACACTGACCTTGTCCCCTATAAAGCTTGTGACTCCGAGGTGCCGGACTCCCTGCCGGACTCCGAACCTCCTACGCCCCTGCCAATCGAATCCGATTGGGCGCCGATCATGGAGTTCACCGCTGCGGGCATCTTTCAGCACTCGCCCTTTGGCGACATCCTAAATTCGCTAAAGCATCTCTCGCTATCCGGAGAGCCCTGGCCGGATTATGGCCAGGATGGTTGGGAAGCAGACGACGAAGAAATTCAAAGCCCACCCACCTCCCACTTTGTAGCCACTGTCGAAGATTTAACCGACATGCTAGACTATGACTCCGAAGACATCGACGGTATGGACGACGATGCCGGAGACGAACAAGAACCAGCGCCTACAGGGCACAGGAAGACCACCTCGTCATATGACATATACATGGTGGACACCCCAAAAGATGGGGACGGCGAAGAAGCAGCGGAGGCAGATTCCTTAAAGAAACAGCCCAAGCGCCGACGTCAGCGGCGCTGCTCTAAATCCCGCCACAGCAAGAATGGAGATTCCGGCACAGGAGATAATAATACCCCAGAAAGTGCCAAAGACAATCCCCTCCAGCAAGATTCAGCGCAGGAGGATGCAGAAGCAAGCCCTCACGAGAGAGCGGCAGATGAAGAGGTCGAGGATGATAATTACATACCTCCCTCCGAAGATGAGGCAAGCCTCAACGACGACGAATTCGTCGTGCCCGAGAATCCCGTCGAACAAGAGTGTTTTAAACGCAGGCTTATCGCCACGGCAAATAGCCTAAAGAAAAAGCAGCAGCTGCTTCAAGCTGATCAAGACCTGCTTGCCTATCGATGGACCGAGGTCCTCACGGCCGAAGAGTACGAACTCGAACGCCCCTCCAAAAGCTACCCAAAACGCAAGTTGCTCCCCCGATTAGAGGAGGAAGCATACATACCTTCATCACCAGCGCACAATACGGCCGACCGACCACCCCGTGGTCGTGACAGAGAGGCATCTAGGCCCTCCACCAAGACCGTACCCCGGCATCGCTCCAAAAGTACGAAGCCAAGAGGGAACGCGCCGGACTTGCGAGACATATTGGAGGACAAAGCAAGGCAATCTAGATCCATCTATGGATCACGTGGGCGCCCCACGACCCACGACGAATACCGTCGCGCCGGATACAACAACTCCGGCCGGGCCGAACACAGCAGACAACGCTCACTCGAGCTACGTCGTGATATTGCTCAGTACAGAGGCACCGCACACCCGCTATGCTTCACTGACGAAGTAATGGATCATCAAATCCCTAAAGGGTTTAAACCCGTAAACATTGAATCCTATGATGGCACAACAGACCCCGCGGTTTGGATCGAAGATTATCTCCTTCACATCCATATGGCCCGCGGCGACGATCTCCACGCCATCAAGTATCTCCCACTCAAGCTTAAAGGACCAGCTCGGCATTGGCTTAACAGCTAGCCCGCAGAGTCAATTGGGTGTTGGGAAGACCTGGAAGCCGCATTCCTCGACAACTTCCAGGGCACATATGTGTGACCACCAGACGCCGATGACCTAAGCCACATAATTCAGCAGCCAGACGAATCGGACAGACAGTTCTGGACACGGTTCTTAACAAAGAAAAATCAAATCGTCGACTGTCCGGATGCAGAGGCCCTCGCAGCCTTCAAACATAACATCCACGACGAGTGGCTAGCCCGGCACCTAGGACAGGAAAAGCCGAAATCCATGGCAGCCCTCACATCTCTAATGACACGCTTCTGTGCGGGAGAGGACAGCTGGCTAGCTCGCAGCAACAACCTCAGTAAAAATTCTGGCTGTCCGGATACCAAGGACCACAATGGCAGGTCGCGTCGAAGCAAAAATAAACGCCGCATTAACAGCGACGAGAAGGAGGATACGGCGGTCAACGCCGGATTCCGAGGCTCTAAACCCGGTCAGCAGAAAAAGCCATTCAAAAGAACCACTCCTGGTCCGTCCAATTTGGACCGAATACTCGACCGCTTATGCCAGATACATGGCACCCCCGAAAAGCCAGCTAATCACGCCAACAAAGATTGTTGGGTATTCAAGCAGGCAAGCAAGTTAATTGCTGAAAACAATGACAAGGGGCTGCACAGCGACGACGAGGAAGAGACCCGACCGCCGAACAATAGAGGACAAAAGGGTTTCCCCCCACAAGTGCGGACGGTGAATATGATATACGCAACCCATATACCTAGGAGGGAGCGGAAGCGTGCACTAACGGACGTATATGCGATGGAGCCAGTCGCCCCGAAGTTCAATCCATGGTCCTCTTGCCCGATCACTTTCGACCGAAGAGACCATCCGACCAGCATCCGCCATGGCGGATTCGCCGCATTGGTTTTAGACCCAATCGTCGATGGATTTCACCTCACAAGAGTCCTGATGGACGGCGGCAGTATCCTGAACCTGCTTTATCAGGATGCAGTGCGCAAGATGGGCATAGACCCCTCAAGGATTAAACCTACAAAGACGACCTTCAAAGGCGTCATACCAGGTGTTGAGGCCAATTGTACAGGCTCAGTCACACTGGAAGTGGTCTTCGGATCCCCGGACAATTTCCGGAGCGAGGAGTTAATCTTCGGCATAGTCCCATTCCGCAACGGCTATCACGCTCTGCTCGGATGAACCGCGTTTGCAAAGTTCAATGCGGTGCCGCATTACGCATACCTCAAGCTCAAGATGCCAGGTCCTCGTGGAGTCATCACGGTCAACGGAAATACGGAACGCTCCCTCCGAACGGAAGAACATACAGCGGCTCTCGCGGCAGAAGTACAAAGCAGCCTTTTAAGGCAATTTTCGAGTCCGGCCATTAAACGGCCGGACACGGCCAAACGATCCCGGAGCAACATCAACCAAGACCACCTGGCATGTTCCGAGCACGCGTAGCAATGCGGCCCCAACCCCAGCCCTCGCATAATTGCAAGACCAACCCTCCGCGTACATCATTACGCTCTGGAGATACCATGGCCCCATGGGGAGGGGCACGACCACAACAGACCCAGAGTGCGGCTCGACCACACCAGGGGCTCCCAAGTGTGTCACTCTTTTTATTTTTCTTCTTTTTTATACAGGACTCCATTTACCAGAAGCCCTGTTCGGTGATGGACCCGTCGAACTCACGATGCAACAGCTAGGGAAGAAAGAAGGCTGCGATGAACACTCAGGTGGTCTCCATTACGAGCATTAAATTTGATTATACACACCAGTCCGCAGCCTACCCCTGGAGGGGGACATGTTTAATTAGTCCAATCCCTTGCTTACCGCACTATTTGTATCATTCCGCACTCATAGCAGGATCCCTTAAATAAATAATGCAGCACTTTTTGCCTGTTATTGCATTACTTTACATATATGTTCATTAATGACATCGTGCACCCATATATTTTGGTACGGCCGAATACACTAGGGGCTTATGTTCCCCGCATTATGGTGTGATAAGTCCGAACACTTTCACAAGTGCGGCACCCCGAACTTATAACATTATATGAATCGGCTCCGAATCATGTCTTGGGTCAATAGTTGGGTTTGCCCGGCTCCCATGTTTTGGTGCCTTACTTTCCGTTCTGTCGGCTAAGGTGGCACTGGGAGAACCACTGCGATTGCGCCCCGGTTGAGCTGGGCGAGCGCCTCAGTGGAGAAAGCTAAAACTGACTGGCATGATAAGGCGAGAGACTGGTCGCTGATCGAGAGGTCTTTTCGGGTCCCTAAAGACTTATGCCGCTTCGAGCGAAGTACCGGATGATGTCCGACGAAGGCGTGGATAGCGCCCCGAATTCGGTCTTCCGAATACCAGGGGCTTCGCCGAAATTTAAAATTACAGAATTCTATGGCTAAGTGAGAGTGTTCAAGCATTATAAGTCCGGTTGCCTTGTTCGTTGTGTTCAGCGCCTCCCTAGATGGACCCAAAAATGGGAACAAGAGTGCTCAAGTTTATCCCGAACACCCCAGCACTAGTGGCACGGGGGCTGAAGCCGACGACTTGCCATCTCTCAGATTTTATAAACGGCCGCACAGAAGGTAATATTTTAAATTAAACAAGCGTTGCTTAGCGTATATGAACAAAAGTCTTCAGCGCACAGGATAATACATAGCGAGCTTACTCAAGAATTACATCTCTGGGGCACTCATCCGCAATATTGCGGGCACCCTTCAGGACAATCTTATAGTAAATTTCGGGCGTACGATACTCCTTGCCCGCCGGCGGTGGGTCGGTAAGAAGCCTCTCCGCATCCAGCCTGCCCTAGTGCACCTTTGAGTGGGCAAGGGCCCGACGAGCACCTTCAATACAGGCAGAGCGCTTGATGACCTCCATCCAGGGGCGCGCATCCACCAGCCGCCGCACGAGGCCGAAGTAGCTCCCAGGCATGGCTTGTCCAGGCCACAGCCGGACTATGAGGCCCTTCATGGCCTCCTCAGCCGCCTTGTGGAGCTCGACCAGCTGCTTCACCTGGTCGCTAGGGGGCACCGGATGGTCGGCCTCAGCGTACTGAGACCAGAAGACCTTCTCCGTTGAGCTCCCCTCCTCGCCACGGTAGAATGCGGCGGCATCGGATACACGGCGCGGCAAATCTGCAAACGCCCCTGGAGAGCTCCAAATTCGGGTAAGTGTCAGGTAGTTTACATTAACATGCTTGCTTTGCATGAAAAATGCCTTACCCGCTACTATCTTCTTCACATCTTCAACCTCCTGAAGGGCCTTACAGGCCTCGGCCTTGGCGGACTTGGCACTTTCGAGAGCCGAGGAGAGCTCGGACTCTCGAGTCTTGGAGTCGCGTTCCAAACTCTCATGCTTCTCCATGAGAGCCAGGAGCTCTTGCCGCACTTCCGCCACCCGCGCCTCCTGCTTCTCTCGCTCTGCCCGTTCCGCGGCAGCATTGCGTTCGGCCGCGGACACAGACTCCTTCAGGGTTGCCACCTCATTAGTGGCCCCTGCAGTACCCACGTTATCCTTGTCATTTTTTATCGCAACCTAAATCCTTTTTTGTAAGGTAAACTTTCAAAGTGGTGTTACTCACCTTCTTTGTCCTCGAGCTGCTTTTTGGAACGGCCGAGCTCTTGCTCGGACCGCTCGAGATCCTTCTTCAATGCACCGACCTCCGCAGTCAGTGCGGCAGAGGTCAGCAGCGCAGCCTGCAAACCCATATTGACATATTTTTAGCAACCCTACGTATATCTTTTTAGATCCTCAGTCCGGCTTTTCTTTCCGAACACCGAACTGAGCATCAGGGGCTACTGTCTATGCGGTATTACATTACATAATTTTACCTTCTTACCTCAAAGCCTGTTAGAAGGCTGCTGCAGGCTTCGGTCAGCCCGCTCTTGGCGAGCTAAACCTTCTGAATCACCGCACTCATAATAGTGCGGTGTTCTTCCTCGATGGAAGCGCCTTTGAGCGCCTCCAACAAGTTGTCCGGTGCCTCCGATTGGACGGGGGCCGCCGGTGTCACGGTCTTGCCCTTCTTGCGAAGGGGCCGCCTGTCGGGCTCGGGAACCACTGCAGGTTCCGGCGTAGAGTCCGGCGCAAAGTCCGGGAGGCTGCCTTGTGGCGCCTCCGGAGCCTCCTCCTGATGGGTCCCTTTCTGGGATCCCACCTCGGCGTCCTCATCGGCGCGAGGGGTGGAGGCAGTCGGAATGGATTCCACATCCGACGCCGCCAACGACCCGCTCGACGAAGCAGGGAGATCATCGTCGGCCGGACTGCAGGCAGTATGCGGCATTAGAAGGACACTATGTGACACAAAAGAAATTGCAGATCATTCAGGGATCCGGATACTTACGATCTCTCCTGAGGCCTAGCCCTTGAGGGCCACTCTTCACCGCCAACGTTGGTGTTGGCGGGGCTGTCTGGGGGAATAGTTCTTCCCCTCTTGGACCCTTCGGCCTCCCCTGTTGGGGAAGCCTTCCTCTTTCTCTCTCCCTCCTCCGGGAGAGAATCTTCTTCCTCCTGCTCATCTTCGGGGGAGGAGTCCGCCTCGGAGTCGTCGGAGACCTGAAAACGGTAACTCTTTCGAGTGCCCGTGGCCACCTTCTTGGCCTTCTTCTCCGGCAGCACATGTGGTGCCGGAACCAGCAACCCCGCTAGACGGGCGTCCACTAGGTCTTCTGGCATGGGAGCCGGGCAGATGAGCTGCTCGGCCTTCTTCATCCATTCCTGTCAAGGGAAAGGGGAGATTAAAACCTGCTTCGAATCAATCTATTAACAATAAGTGTCCCGTAAAGGGGTAGAATCACTTACCTCATCAGCTGGACGCGGCGAGTGAAATCCGCGATCTTCCGTCGCGGATGCGGGGGCTTCGGCGCCCTTAAACAGCACCCTCCAGGCGCCTTCGTACGTCGTGTCGAAGAGCCCGCTCAGCGCCTGGTGCTATTCCGGATTGAACTCCCACAGATTGAATGCCCGTTCTTGGCATGGGAGAATCCGGCGGACGAGCATGACTTGGACCACATTAACTAGCCTGACCTTTTTATTCACCAGCTTCTGGATACAGGCTTGGAGTCCCGTCAGCTCCTTTGAATTACCCCACAGCAAGTCCTTCTCTTTCCAGGAGGTGAGCTGCGTAGGGATTCCAGATCTGAACTCGGGGGCCGCCGCCCACGTAGGGTCGCGCGGCTCGGTGATATAGAACCACCCCGATTGCCACCCCTTGACGGATTCCACGAAGGCCCCTTCGAACCAAAGGACGTTGGGCATCTTGCCCAACATGGCGCCTCCGCACTCCGCTTGAGTGACCTTCACTACCTTCGGCTTGACATTGAAGGTTTTGAGCCACAAGCCGAAGTGGGGCTGGATGCAGAGGAAGGCCTCGCACACGACGATAAACGCCGAGATGTTGAGGATGAAGTTCGGCGCCAGATCATGGAAATCCGGGCCGTAGTAGAACATGAGCCCCCGGACAAAGGGGTGAAGTGGAAAGACCAGTCCGCGGAGGAAGTGGGGAAGGAAAACAACCCTCTCGTGGGGCCTGGAGGTGGGGCTGAGCTGCCCCTCATCGGGCAGCCGGTGCGCGACATCGCCGGAAAGGTATCCGGCGCTGCGCAGCCTTGTGATGTGCTCCTCCTTGACGGTGGAGGCCAACCATTTACCTCCCGCTCCGGACATGGTCGGAGAAGGTCGAGATGAGATGCGCGAACTTGGGCGCTTGAGCTCGAGTGCGCGGAGATGGATAAGCAAAGGAGGAAGAAGGCGTAGGTGAAAAGGTGAATCCTTATCCCTTATATATAGGCGGACGAAACTATGCGTCCCCACTAGCCTGGTAAAACTCGCTTATCTCCGAAGCGCCACCATCAATGGCGCGGTTGGGTTACCCACGTCCGTATTGATGAGAATCCCGGAATAACGGGAACACGATCTCTTCTTCGACAAGACGTGCCAAGGAAACCGCTTCCCTAAACGCGTTGAGGTGGTATAATAAAAAACGATTGAAGTAAAGGCTTGGTAGTGGTGTGACGTCATGTCGCAAAATACGTCAGCAGATGGAACTTGTGTACATTTTATTCTCTCTACGGTGAAATGTGGAATTTATTTTGCAGAGCCGAACACTATCCTGGTGTTCACAATCTTCTTTGGATTATTCGGAGGAGGAACCTGCCTTGCAATGCCGAACATTATGCACGCCGGACTCATCGTCATTGAAGCCAGGTTCAGGGGCTACTGAGGGAGTCCTAGACTAGGGGGTGTCCGGACAGCCGGACTATCATCGTCCGCCGGACTCCAAGACTACGAAGATACAAGATTGAAGACTCTGTCCCGTGTCCGGATGGGACTTTCCTTGGCGTGGAAGGAAAACTTGGCGATACGGATATGTAGATCTCCTACCATTGTAACCGACTCTGTGTAACCCTAGCCCTCTTCGGTGTCTATATAAACCGGATGGCTTTAGTCCATAGGACATAACCTCCATTACAACAATCATACCATAGGCTAGCTTCTAGGGTTTAGCCTCCTTGATCTCGTGGTAGATCCACTCTTGTACTACCCATATCATCAATATTAATCAAGCAGGACGTAGGGTTTTACCTCCATCGAGAGAGCCCGAACCTGGGTAAAACATCGTGTCCCTCGTCTCCTGTTACCATCCGCCTAGACGCACAGTTCGGGACCCCCTACCCGAGATCCGCCGGTTTTGACACCGACACCCGCCGACTGGTGGGTCCCGCCGACCTGCCTGGTATGGGGCCGACAGCCCTTGTCCGCCGCGGGCGGGTCTTGCCGGCTGTGGATTAGTGTAGCCATGCTTCTAATGATGCTGGCTTGGTCATGGGGTCATGGCAACAGTGCCGTCGCCTGACGGGCGATCACTGTTGCCATTCCCCGTCGTGTCTGGTTAATCGCGTGTGGGGCCCGTGGGAGGGGCCAGCTGACTCCTGGGGCCGACTCCCAACGGGTCCGTCTTTGTGGCGCTCTCGCCATCTTCTGCACTCCCACTGACCGGCGGGGCCTGCCGTCTCTGGGTCGTACAGACAGGCCATCGTGGGCACAGGGCCTCGCCCCCAGGGGCTGATGTCAGGGCTGGCATGGCAACAGTGCCGCGCCGGATCGAGATCTCCGTCGGTACGGCACACTGTGGCCATGCCTGCCCTTAGTAAACGGGGTGGTTGGAGTTGTAGGCCGACTCCCTACAGCCAGCCTCTTCGGAAGTCGCCGGCCGGGAGTCGGCGTGTCTTGGAGTCGCCTCTGGGACTCGGTTTATCTTGGAGTCGCCTTTGGGACTCGGCTTATCTCTGAGTCGCCTCTGGGATTCGGCTTATCTTGGAGTCACCTCTGGGACTCGGCTTAGCTTGGAGTCACCTCTGGGACTCGGCTTATCTTGGAGTCGCCTCTGGGAGTCGGTTTATCTTGGGGTCGCCTCTGGGACTCAAGGGGCGCGGCTTGCCCCGATGTCTTGAAAGGTTCTGGGACTCGGGTTAGCCTACCCGTGGCCCATTACTCCGACACATGGGCCCAATAGGCCACATGTTAGTTACGCAACTGCACCTGCAGTTAAGTCACTGAAGCTTCTGTTCAGCTCAGCGGGACAAAGGTGGGTAGCTTCGGTTAATTAATTATACCTCCAACGCACCCCTTTTTAGTTGAAGAATGTATGAAATGTAATGAAATCCGGCATGTTTATATGAAATCCGACCGTGTATGAATGAATTTATTTCGATTAGTTCGAATTCCTGTATCACTGGCATTGGATGAACATGCAAAACAATACGTACTAGCATTATTCCCAGGGTGATCACCTCGTTTGCAGCAGTTTCACATGTACTCCCTGCGGTCCTTTCTAGTCTGCATACAAGTTTTGTCTGCAGTCAAAGTATCTCTACTTTGACCAATCTTATAGAAAAAAGTATGCACATTCACAATGTGCAAAGTAAAAAGGAACAGAAGGAGTACAAAGAGTTTGAGCAGCTTTTTAGCATCTCTGTACATTGCAATCAAACACACAGGGCTGGCAATTCATAGAGAACATTAAAAACAATCGATGATTATGCATCTCAGCGACTCACATGTCAGAGGCAATATTTACTTCACAACTAAAGAATAAAGAAAAAATTGATCGACGCTGCTGACAGCAAAGGGCGTCCCATTTGAAAATATCAAACGCATGTCTTGCTAAAATCAATGAGCAAAATTTGACAAGGTTGTTGATGCGTCTCCAACGAATCTATAATTTTTTTGTTCCATACTATTATATTACCCCTTTTTGCTGTTTATGGGCTTTATTTTACACATTTATATCATTTTTGGGGCTAACCTACTAACCGGAGGCCCAGCCCATATTGTTGTTTTTTTTGCGTATTTCAGTATTTCGAAGAAAAGGAATATCAAACGGAGTCCAAACGGAATGAAACCTTTGGGAGCGTGATTTTTGGAACGAACGTGATCCAGAGGACTTCGAGTGCAAGTCAAGAAGAAATCGAGGCAGCCAGGAGATAGGAGGGCGCGCCCACCCCTACAGGGCGCGCCCCTGTCTCCTGGGCCCCTCGGGCGGCCACCGACGTACTCCTTCCTCCTATATATACCCACGTACCCCGAAAACATCCAGGGAGCCAACGAAAAAAATTTCTACCGCCGTAACCTTCTGTATCCGCGAGATCCCATCTTGGAGCCTTCGTCGGCGCTCCACCAGAGGGGGAATCGACCATGGAGGGCTTCTACATCAACACCATAGCCCCTCCGATGAGTTGTGAGTAGTTTACCACAGACCTTCGGGTCCATAGTTATTAGCTAGATGGCTTCTTCTCTCTTTTTGGATCTCAATACCATGTTCTCCCCCTCTCTTGTGGAGATCTATTTGATGTAACTCTTTTTACGGTGTGTTTGTCGAGATCCGATGAATTGTAGCTTTATGATCAAGTTTATCTATGAGAAATATTTGAATCTCCTCTGAATTCGTTTATGTATGATTGAGTTATCTTTGCAAGTCTCTTCGAATTATCAGTTTGGTTTGGCCTACTAGATTGATCTTTCTTGCAATGGGAGAAGTGCTTAGCTTTGGGTTCAATCTTGTGGTGTCCTTACCCAGTGACAGAAAGAGTTGCTAGGCACGTATTGTATTGTTGCCATCGAGGATAAAAATATGGGGTTTATATCATATTGCATGAGTTTATCCCTCTACATCCTGTCATCTTTCTTAATGTGTTACTCTGTTCTTATGAACTTAATACTCTAGATGCATGCTGGATAGCGGTCGATATGTGCAGTAATAGTAGTAGATGCAGGCAGGAGTCGGTCTACTTGTCACAGACGTGATGCCTATATACATGATCTTGCCTAGATAATCTCATAATTAGTCGCTTTTCTATCAATTGCTCGACAGTAATTTGCTCACCCACCGTAATACTTATGCTATCTTGAGAGAAGCCACTAGTGAAACCTATGCCCCCCCGGGTCTATCTTTTATCATATAACCTTTCAATCTACTTCTATTTGCATCTTTACTTTTTGCATCTATATTATAAAATACCAAAAATATATTTATCTTATCATACTATCTCTATCAGATCTCACTTTCGCAAGTGGCCGTGAAGGGATTGACAACCCCTTTATTGCGTTGGTTGCGAGTTCTTTGTTTGTTTGTGTAGGTGCGTCGGACTTTTGAGGAGCCTCCTACTGGATTGACACCTTGGTTCTCAAAAACTAAGTGAAATACTTATGCTACTATTGCTGCATCACCCTTTCCACTTCAATGAAAACCAACGCAAGCTCAAGACGTAGCAAGAAGGATTTCTGGCGCCGTTGCCGGGGAGGTCTTTGCTCAAGTCAAGACACACCAAGTACCCATCACAAACTCATCTCCCTTGCATTTACATTATTTGCCATTTGCCTCTCGTTTCGCTCTCCCCCACTTCACCCTTGCCGTTTTATTTTCCCTCTCTTTCCCAATCTTCTTCTCTCTTTCGTTTGCCTTGTCGTTATGGCTAGTTCCTTATCCGCTCCTATGTCTCCCGAGTTTGAAGTTCTTCAGTTCAAGCAAAGGCAAGGAGAAAGCTTAAAAGATGCTTGGTATAGGATGATCGAATCTTATCACAAGGGCACCCTAGAGGTGAACTTTAGAATTCTTCTTCGCAATTTTTATGTTGGGTTAAATATGACGCATAGACAACTCTTGGATTGCATTGACAAGGGAAATTTTATTCAAATTGATCCTAGTATTGCACATGAAATTATAGAGGGAGTAGTGGGAACACTACCTCAAAAGGGAGAACTGAGGGAGTCCTGGATAAGTGGGTATCCGGATAGCCGGACTATATACTTTGTCCGGACTGTTGGACCGTGAAGATACAAGACTCAAGACTTCGTCCCATGTCCGGATGGGACTCTCCTTTGTGTGGAAGACAAGCCTGGCGATTCAGATGTTAGATCTCCTTCTTTGTAACCGACTCTATGTAACCCTAGCCTCCTCCGGTGTCTATATAAGCCAGAGGGTTTAGTCCATAGGACAAGAACAATCAGAATCATAGGCTAGCTTCTAGGGTTTAGCCTCTACGATCTCGTGGTAGATCAACTCTTGTAATACTCATATCATCAAGATCGATCACGCAGGAAGTAGGGTATTACCTCCATCGAGAGGGCCTGAACCTGGGTAAAACATCGTGTCCCCTACCTCCTGTTACCATTAGCCTTAGACTCACAGTTCGGGACCCCCTGCCCGAGATCTGCCGGTTTTGACACTGACATTGGTGCTTTCATTGAGAGTTCCTATGTGTCGTCGCCTCAAGGCTCGATGGCTCCTTCAATCATCAACAACAACGCGATCCAGGGTGAGACTTTTCTCCATGTACAGATCTTCGTGTTCGGCGGCTTCGCACCGCGGGCCAATTCGCTTGGCCATTTGGAGCAGATCGACAGCTACGCCCCTAGCCATCAGGTCAGGTTCGGAAACTTGAACTACACGGCCGAGATAGGTGGAGACTTGATCTTCGACGGATTCAGGCCTACGTTAGGAGCACCAAAAAGTCATGACGAGCACGGCTTAGACCCGCTGTCAGACAATACTCGGGATATCGCACCTGCAATAGCTCCGGACCTAAATCCGGGGCAGATCACGTCGTCCGAGGACGGGTGGATGGACCCTGCCCCGGAAGCCGCATACTCATCGGCGGTAGAGCCGGACACAGACTCCACCCCCAAGGAAGTCTGTGTCACCGGACCCCCGGACTTGTGTCCAGCTGTAGGTTCCAGACCGTGCGCCCCCGAGCCCACCGAACACGGTTGGGCTCCGGTAATGGAGTTCACCGCTGTGGATATCTTTCAGCACTCGCGCTTCGGTGACATGCTGAATTCATTAAGGTCTCTCTCTTTGTCAGGAGACTCTTGGCCGAACTATGTTCGGCTCGAGTGGGAGGCAGGCGACAAGGAAATTCGTTACCCACCCACCACCCACTTCGTTGTCACTGTCGATGATTTGACCGACGTGCTCGACTTCGACTCCGAACACATCGACGGTGTCGACGATGATGCCAGAGAAGAACAGGAACCACCGCCCATGGGGCGCTGGACAGCCTCCTCCTCATATAATATATATATGGTGGACACTCCCAAAGAAACCAATGGTGATGAGGCAACAGAGGATAACCCCTTACAGAAGAAATCAAAGCATGGGCGTCATCGGTGCCGCTCTAAGCCCCACCACAGCAATACCGGCACAGGAGACGAAAACAATCCGGATGGTGCCGAAGATGAATACAATCCCGATCAGCCTACCTTCGAGCAGGCCGAACTGGAAGACAGGCAGGTTAGCCCAGATGAACAGACGACGGACGGATACTTGGAGGAGGTCAACTACATGCCCCCCTCCGAAGACGAGGTGAGCCTCGGCGACGATGAATTCGGCGTACCTGAGGATCCCGTAGAGTAGGAGCGCTTCAAGCGCCGGCTTATGGCCACTGCGAGAAGCCTGGAAAAGAAGCAGCAGCAGCTCCAAGCTAATCAAGATCTGCTCACAGATAGATGGACTGAGGTCCTGGTAGCCGAGGAATATGGGCTCAAGCGCCACACCAAAGGTTACCCATAGCACAAGTTGCTACCTCAACTCGAGGAGGAGTCCATACTACCAGCATAGGACGAGGCTGACCTGCCACCTCGTGGCCGGTATAAAACGGCATATCAGCCTGAATACCAGCCCGCACCCCCACGCCAATACACTACGGCCCGGGGCAATAGGCAGGACCTGCGAGACATGTTGGAAAACAAAGCAGGTCAGCCAAGATCGATCTACGGATCACGGGGGTGCACCCCAACACATTATGATGATCGTCATGCCGGATACACTATCAACAAGTCCGGCCGGGCCGAACATAGCCGACCAGACTTATTCGAACTGCGTAGTAACATAGCCCGGCATAGAGGCGCCGCACACCCCCTATGCTTCACAGACGAAGTAATGGATCACGAATTCCCAGAAGGGTTTAAACTCGTAAACATCGAATCATACGACGGCACAACTGACCCCGCGGTATGGATCGAAGATTTCCTTCTCCACATTCACATGGCCCGCGGTGACGATTTACATGCCATCAAGTATCTTCCCCTTAAAATCAAAGGACTAGCCCGACACTGGCTAAATAGCCTGCCGGCAAATTCCATCGGCAGTTGGGGAAACCTGGAGGACGCATTCCTCGACAACTTCCAAGGCACTTGCGTGCGACCACTTGATGCTGATGACTTGAGTCACATTACCCAACAGTCCGGAGAGTCAGCCAGGAAATTCTGGACTCGGTTCCTAACTAAAAAGAACCAAATTGTCAACTGTCCGGATGCCGAAGCCTTGGCGGCCTTTAAGCATAATATCCGCGACGAGTGGCTCACCCGACACCTCGGCCAAGAAAAACCGATGTCCATGGCAGCCCTCATGACACTCATGACCCGCTTTTGCGTGGGCGAGGACAGCTGGTTGGGTCGAAGTAGCACCACGCCAAGAAGCTCCGGCACTTCTGATGTCCGCAACAATAACGGCATGCCACGTCGCAACAGACATAAGCGTCGGAACAATGGCGACAACACCGAAGACACGGCAGTCAATGCCGGATTCAGTGGCTCAAAATCCGGTCAGCGGAAAAAGCTATTCAAAAGAAACAATCCAGGATCGTCCAGTCTGGACCGCATACTTGATCGCTTGTGCCAAATTCACGGCACCCCTGATAAGCCAGCCAACCACACTAACGGAGATTGCTGGGTATTCAAACAGGCCGGCAAGATAAATGCTGAAAACAACAGCAAGGGCCTGCATAGCAACGATGACAAGGAGCCCCGGCGTCTGAACACTGGGGGACAGAAGAAATCCCCCCCAGGTGAAAACGGTAAACATGATCTATGCCACCCACATTCCCAAACGAGAACGAAAGCGAGCACTAAGGGACGTCTATGCGATGGAGCCAGTCGCCCCAAAGTTCAACCCATGGTCAGCCTGTCCGATCACTTTTGATCGTAGGGACCACCCTACCAGCATCCATCACGGCGGTTCAGCCGCATTGGTCCTTGACCCAATCATCGACGGATTCCACCTCACGCGAGTCCTTATGGACGGTGGCAGTAGCCTGAACCTGCTTTATCAGGACACAGTGTGCAAAATGGGCATCGATCCTTCAAGGATCAAGTCCACCAAAACCACCTTCAAAGGTGTAATTCCAGGAGTAGAGGCCCGTTGTATGGGCTCCATAAGACTGGAAGTGGTCTTCGGATCCCCGGATAACTCCCGAAGCAAGGAGTTAATCTTTGATATCGTCCCTTTCCGTAGTGGCTATCATGCACTGCTTGGACGAACCGCATTCGCCCGATTCCCGAAGCAAGGTGTAATTCCAGGAGTAGAGGCCCGTTGTACCACACTATGCATACCTCAAGCTCAAGATGCCAGGACCTCACGGGGTTATAACAGTCAATGGAAACACAGACCGCTCTCTTCGTACAGAAGAGCTGTAGGATCGAAAGTATGTCTAGAGGGGGGGTGATTAGACTACTTGACAATATAAAAATTCTGCCTTTTGACAAAGACAAGTTTTTGGCAGATTCACAATGATGATCAAGTCAAGCATCACCCTACACATGCAATTCTAGAGTATAGGCAGCGGAAAGTAAATTGCACATGTAGTAAAGAGAGGTGGAGAAGAGCAAACGCAATTTTGGAGACGCGGTGATTTTTTCACGTGGTTCCGATAGGTAGTGCTATCGTCATTCCACGTTGATGGAGACTTCAACCCACGGAGGGTAACGGCTGCGAGAGTCCACGGAGGGCTCCACCCACGAAGGGTCCACGAAGAAGCAACCTTGTCTATGCCATCATGGCCTACGCCCACGGAGGGCTAGCCTTACTCGGGGTAGATCTTCACGAAGTAGGCGATCTCCTTGCCCTTACAAACTTCTTGGTTCAACTCCACATCTCGACGGAGGCTCCCAAGCGACACCTAACCAATCTAGGAGGCACCACCCTCCAAAAGGTAATAGATGGTGTTGATGATGATGAACTCCTTGCTCTTGTGCTTCAAATGATAATCTCCCCAACACTCAACTCTCCTCACTGATTTGGCTGTGGTGGAAGAAAGGATTGAGTGGAAAGCAACTTGGGAAGGCTAGAGATCAAGCTTCATATGGTGGGAGTGGAGCAACTTGATCTCAACACAAGGGTAGGTAGTTCTCTTCTCAGAAATGTAAGGTAGGAGTGGTAGTACTTTCTGATGGCTCTCTCCACGAATGAAGAGGGGGTGGAGGGGTATTTATAGCCTCCACACAAAATCCAACCGTTACACACATTTGACCAATCTCGGTGGGACCGAAGTTGACAACTCGGTGAGACCGAAAGTTCAAATCATGTGAACGTTGGGATTTTCGGTGGGACCGAAAATACAATCTCGGTTAGTCCGATTCATACAAAGACAAGAGCTTGCCAATCTCGGTGGGACCGACTTCATCATCTCGGTGACACCGATTTGATGACAGAAGGTTACAGAAGCTTGGCAACTCAAGTTTCGGTGAGACCGAGTTCAGAATCGGAAAATCCGAGATTTCTAGGGTTTGGCTTTGTGGCTGAGGTGGTTCATCTCGGTGTGACTGAGTTTAGGAAATCGGTGGGACCGAGATTACTTATGAGTGTATATGGCAGTGAGAGTTGCTGATAGTTTAGGAGATGTATCACTAAGCACTTTGAGCAACCAGATCATCATCATAACCTCATCCCCTTTTAATAGTATTGGCTTTCCTATAGACTCAATGTGATCTTGGATCACTAAACCAAAAATGGAGTCTTGAGCTTTTGCCAATGCTTGCCTTAGCATTTTGAGGGGTCCACTTCTTCAGTCCTTGCCATACCCATATCACTGAACTTTCTGAAATGATTCTCAAGAAACTATTAGTTCAATGATATATATGTTGTTATTAATTACCAAAACCACCCGGGGATTAGTTGCACTTTCAATCTCCCCCTTTTTGGTAATTGATGACAACATATAGAGCAAAGCTTCGACAAAGGATATAATCAATGAATAATATCGTCGCTTTGAGAAGTATGTGATAAGTAAGAGCTCCCCCTAAATTTGTGCATTATTTAAGATTTGCGTTTGAATGCAAATGCACAATCGATTAGGATCCTGGGTCACTCTTCCATGTCACATACATCTTGGTGGAGCGCACAAAATGATAAGAATGAATAGCATGCACCCAATCACCAAGACATGAGTAGATGGTCATACAAGATAAGAGTAGCATATGATAAGCATTAAGCACACATTAAGGCATAGTACGACCAAGCACTCATTAAGATAGAATGAAACGTAGTATCAAACACACTGAATGTCACGAAAGACAAAAGTATCTCAAAGAAACCGCAAAAGAACGAAAGAGCAAAAGCGACAGCACTCTCTCTCTCTCGAAGTCCTATGATCTATACACTTTCTCCCCCTTTGGCAACAAGTTACCAAAAAGTTCGAAAAGGCATAGAGCTAAGCGTCACTAGGGACTCTGCTGGCGGCTCCTGTCTGGGTTGATGTTGGAGTTGATATGGCAGCATCGGCGAAGACTTCTGCTGATGTCTGTGCTGGAGGAGTGGTCACTGGAGCTGGAGCTGGAGCAACTGATGGAACTGTGGGAGGTGCTGAAGCTGTAGTCCTGGTGTCAGTCACTGGAATAGCAGCTGATCGTGGTCCTGTGGGAACCGGAGCAGTCTGTTGATAAGCATCCTGGACTAAGTCATCCTGCATCTCACGCATAAGCTCTTCCTTCTCCCTCTTTGCTTCCTCAATATCTGCCTCAAGCTTGTTGACAGTTACTTGCACTTCAGTCAGCTTCACATCTAGAGCATGGATCTTGTCTTCAACAATCCTCTCTAGGCTCTCCTGAGACTGTACAATGCTGGCCAGGCGTTGTTCAATCCTTTGGGTAGCTTCAAGGAGCTGCTCTCCAACACTCTTTGGTTTAGCTGCTGCTGCTGTTGCTAGGATCAGGACTAGTGCCTGCCTCTGGAATATCTGCTATAGGTGACTCTGACCTGTTCTGGCTGTCACTGGCATCTGACATGGCTGACAACCTGTGAATAGATAAGGTGTAGGCAGAGTAGAAGAGTTATCACAAACTGCAGAAGTTTTTGCAAACAAATGAGTTCAAATTCTAGTATTAGGTTTTCACAGAAGACATTTCGGTCAGACCGAGTTTAAAATTCGGTGAATCCGAAGTGTTCAAACAGAAGCATTCACACCACTTTCGGTTGGACCGAAGTGGGTTTCGGTCCTGCCGAAAACACTAGGGTTTCACTAAATCCTCATTTCGGTCACACCGATTTGCACAACTCGGTTGGACCGAAAGGTGCAGTGCAATGGCCATAGGCCAAATCGGTCATACCGAAAATGTAAAATCGGTCTCACCGAGATGTGTTCGGCGGAAACCTAACCCTAAAACTTTTACTCGAATCTCGTTCAAAAGAACTAATCTGGTGTACAGGAAGATCTCATTCGTGGCAAGATTATAGGCAAACCAAACGTGCATTGAATCGGAGATGGGAGCACGAGTGGGATCGAAACTCACCCTAACTTGGTGGAGTTTCTCTACGGCGGCAACGGCGCGGAGAAGATATCCGTTGACGGCGGCGGAGACCTGCGGCGAGGGCGCACAGGCGACGACGGAGACGATCCGGAGACCAAGGCGACGGTAGCAAGGGGTGTGGGGGCGAAGCATTTGAAGTAGAAATCAACGCGCGCGGCCCTCGGAGTATATATACCCCTTTGCTGTCGGTGGGACCGAGTTGTAAAACTCGGTGGCACCGAGATGGACAACTGCTGGGCAGTTATGCACTTCGGTCACGCCGAAAATCACAACTCGGTTTCACCGAGGTGAAAACCTAGATCAATCTAAATGCTTTCGGTTTGACCGAGTTTGAGTGAGTTGGTCTGACCGAAATCACTTAGAAGGTTTTGGAAGTTAGCCTTTGACGGATCGGTGGCTCCGAGTGCTCCTCACTCGGAGGGTCCGAAAATGACTTGTTCAAAGTTTGTGATGTAAGCATGAATAGAATTTGAGACAAGAAAGCATAGATAGCTAGGGGAGGAACTTAGGCATTCTTGTCCATCCATTTGGTCAGAAAAATCAAAAAGACCAAAGCAACAAATGGATGTCCTCGAATGGATAAAATCATGCATCCAACATGCTCACACAATAAGATAGCAAATGAAATATGTGTCAAACATGCATAATCAAAACTCTAGCTACTATCACACAATTTGTCGATGACTAGGTCATCTTTATATGAGTATATTGACTTAGGAGCCAAATGAGAACATTTGATCATAGGTCATACTCATCGTTTAAGCACAAGTGGGGTTACCACTTTTACATAAAGCATTGATGTGTTCACATCATTTGAAGATGCTTTAGCTCAATTCTTTAGAGCAAAGCTCCCCCTAGATGTGAGAACCCCTTTTAAAGGGTCAAACTAACCTTGGGTTGTCGTAGAAGACTTCATGTAGATGTTGAAGATGTGGATGCTCAATGTTGATGAAGATCATCAAGAGTTGGGAGCAATCCTTTGGATTCGGGCACTTTCAATACCTACATGGGTTAGTCCCACAAGGAACAAACAAGGATATCCATGGACATAGATTGAAATACACAATAGATGATGTCCATGAAAGCAATGATTACCTTGTCCCTTGACTTACCAACAAGAGGGTTTGTGACTCCATGAACTAGTGCAAGATGTGGAAGTTGATTGCACAAGTTTTTGCCAAAATGAATGGGAGTGAAGTATGTTGGCGGAGTCACCCTCAAGAACTCTCTAGTTCTTCTTCTTCGGGATCCACATCATCTTGATGGGAATCCTTGGGGTTGTAGTTGAGCTTGACGAAGTAGAACTTGACGTTTCCTTGGGAACCCACTTGACCATGGCTTTAGGTGCTTCAATAAATGCATCAATCTCCTCTTGAAGCTTGTCTTTGCCTTTTAGCTTGTGGTCTTGTGGTGGGAGGTCATCTTGAGCTTGTTCCACATTGGAAGAAGTAGGATTGTACTTCTCCTTTTGAGAAACAAACTTTCGAGTGGGATATTGACCTTCTTCCCATTCAACACCTTCGGCGTTGAACTTTCGCTCAAAACCAATTCCTTGATTCTTCCGGTGCCTTCCTTGCTTGCGAACAATTTCCTCAAAGTTCTTGCTTCCGGCAAGGCTCTTGTAGACACCTTTCTCTATAATCCCTTTCAATAAACTATTTTCTTGCTCAAGTGTAACTTGGCTTGAGACATTGTTAGTGGAATCAAGAGAACTACTAGAAGCAACAATATTGGATTTAGCATGGTTATTGTTACTACTAGATGAAGAATTTTTCTTATGCTTGTCATGCTTAGTTTTAATAGGAGGCAAGAAATTAGACAAGAGAAGTCGTTTGGCAAGATATGAAGAACTCTTCTTTCGAAGATCGTCATTGATTGCTTTTAGAAACTCATGTTCTTGCTCTAGAGTGAGCTTCTCGAAGCGTAGCTTCTCATGAGATCTTAGGAGCTCTCTATGATCTTCTTGAGTTGTTTCATGAGCTAACTTAAGAGTGTTTAGTTCTTTAGTTAGACGCTCAATCTCCTTCATAGCATTGTCATTCGACTCTTCTCGACTATAAAGACTACTAGCATGTTCATCATTACTAGGCTCATTGGATTTATCATGTAAGAGCTCATCTCCACCAAGCAAGTCATCCTCATCACTATCAAAGTCAATAAATTCAGGGTGTGATACCTTGGGGCCTTTAGCCATGAAGCATCTTTCAATTCCCTCATTTGGTGAATCAAATAAGTCATAGGAGTTGGAGTTGGAGGATACGAGAGCAAGACCGGCAACACCTTCATCTTGACTGTAGTCGGAGTTGGAGTGATAGCTTCTTTCGGATTGATTGTCGGAGTCGGAGCCGGAGACCCATTCACCTACATGAGCTTGATGTTTCCTTCTTGTGTAGCTCCTTGATGACTTGTCTTTCCTCTCCGAATCCTTGCTTCTCCGAGAGGGTCTTCGTTCATAACGATCATCTCTACTCCTTCTCTCTTTCCGAGGTGACTCATCTCTTGAGCTTCTTCTTCTTGGAGATTCTTCTCTTCTCTTGTGGGGAGCCGAACACTCATTTGAGTAGTGTCCGGGTCTTCCACAATTGTAGCAGTTTCGATCACGACTAGAAGATCTCTTTTCATCATATGATCTAGACTTTGAGCTTCTTTCTTTGCTTCTACTCTTGTAGAATTTGTTAAAGTTCTTCACCATTAGGCTTATCTCTTCATTGGAAACTAGCTTGTCACTCGAGGTTGTGGGAGCATCACTTGTAGCTTTGTAAGCACCACTTGACTTGTTGTGAAGCTCTTCCTTATCCTTAAGTGTCATCTCATGAGCAACAATTCTTCCAATGACTTCAGTTGGCTTGAGATTCTTGTAGTTTGGCATCATTTTGATCAAAGTGCACACGGTGTCATACTTTCCATCCAAAGCTCTGAGAATCTTCTTGATGATGAATCGGTCGGTCATTTCTTCGCTTCCTAAGCCGGCAATCTCATTGGTGATGAGAGCAAGCCTAGAGTACATTTCAGCGACTCCTTCACCTTCCTTCATCTTGAACTTGTCAAGTTGACCTTGAAGAACATCTAGCTTTGATTCCTTCACGGACTCGGTACCTTCATGCATTTCAACCAAAGTATCCCAAATTTCTTTTGCATTCTCAAGACGGCTGATTTTGTTGAACTCCTCGGGACACAAAGCATTGAAGAGAATGTCACAAGCTTGAGCATTGTTTTGCAACATCCGCAATTCATCCGTTGTAGCTTCTCGATCCGGAACTTTTCCTTCCTCGAAGAATTCACCTTGCATACCAACACAAATAATGCCCCATGAGGCTGGGTTATGGCCAAGAATATGCATTTTCATTTTATTCTTCCAACTAGCAAAGTTTGTACCATCAAAGTAAGGACCTCTACGAAAATTACCCTCACTAGACGCCATACTCTCCTAGGTTGTGAAACCAAGCTTATGGAGTCCAATGCAATGGAAACCAACACAATGGAGACCAAAGCTCTGATACCACTTGTAGGATCGAAAGTATGTCTAGAGGGGGGGTGATTAGACTACTTGACAATATAAAAATTCTGCCTTTTGACAAAGACAAGTTTTTGGCAGATTCACAATGATGATCAAGTCAAGCATCACCCTACACATGCAATTCTAGAGTATAGGCAGCGGAAAGTAAATTGCACATGTAGTAAAGAGAGGTGGAGAAGAGCAAACGCAATTTTGGAGACGCGGTGATTTTTTCACGTGGTTCCGATAGGTGGTGCTATCGTCATTCCACGTTGATGGAGACTTCAACCCACGGAGGGTAACGGCTGGGAGAGTCCACGGAGGGCTCCACCCACGAAGGGTCCACGAAGAAGCAACCTTGTCTATGCCATCATGGCCTACGCCCACGGAGGGCTAGCCTTACTCGGGGTAGATCTTCACGAAGTAGGCAATCTCCTTGCCCTTACAAACTTCTTGGTTCAACTCCACATCTCGACGGAGGCTCCCAAGCGACACCTAACCAATCTAGGAGGCACCACCCTCCAAAAGGTAATAGATGGTGTTGATGATGATGAACTCCTTGCTCTTGTGCTTCAAATGATAATCTCCCCAACACTCAACTCTCCTCACTGATTTGGCTGTGGTGGAAGAAAGGATTGAGTGGAAAGCAACTTGGGAAGGCTAGAGATCAAGCTTCATATGGTGGGAGTGGAGCAACTTGATCTCAACACAAGGGTAGGTAGTTCTCTTCTCAGAAATGTAAGGTAGGAGTGGTAGTACTTTCTGATGGCTCTCTCCACGAATGAAGAGGGGGTGGAGGGGTATTTATAGCCTCCACACAAAATCCAACCGTTACACACATTTGACCAATCTCGGTGGGACCAAAGTTGACAACTCGGTGAGACCGAAAGTTCAAATCATGTGAACGTTGGGATTCTCGGTGGGACCGAAAATACAATCTCGGTTAGTCCGATTCATACAAAGACAAGAGCTTGCCAATCTCGGTGGGACCGACTTCATCATCTCGGTGACACCGATTTGGTGACAGAAGGTTACAGAAGCTTGGCAACTCAAGTTTCGGTGAGACCGAGTTCAGAATCGGAAAATCCGAGATTTCTAGGGTTTGGCTTTGTGGCTGAGGTGGTTCATCTCGGTGTGACTGAGTTTAGGAAATCGGTGGGACCGAGATTACTTATGAGTGTATATGGCAGTGAGAGTTGCTGATAGTTTAGGAGATGTATCACTAAGCACTTTGAGCAACCAGATCATCATCATAACCTCATCCCCTTTTAATAGTATTGGCTTTCCTATAGACTCAATGTGATCTTGGATCACTAAACCAAAAATGGAGTCTTGAGCTTTTGCCAATGCTTGCCTTAGCATTTTGAGGGGTCCACTTCTTCAGTCCTTGCCATACCCATATCACTGAACTTTCTGAAATGATTCTCAAGAAACTATTAGTTCAATGATATATATGTTGTTATTAATTACCAAAACCACCCGGGGATTAGTTGCACTTTCAAGAGCACACTGCGGCCCTCGCAGCAGAAGTACAAAGCAGCCTACTCCGGCAGACCGCCAATTCAGCGACAACAACCCCGAACTCCGTCAAGAGAGTCCGGAGTACTCTGCAACAGGATCGCCAGGCACGCCAAGAGTATGACTAGCAGTCCGGCCTCCGCCCTAGTCCCATCCAGGCATCATTTGTGCCGCGCGTACATAATTACGCACTCAAAATACCATGGGCATAGGCGGAGGCGCAACGGTGATGCGGTCCACAATGCGGTTCAACCACGACAAGACCCGCATACTTTAATAACCTTCTTTCTCTTTTAGGACCCTACTTTCGGGCATTCACTTCAGAGAACCGGATCATCAGACTTATCACAGGAGGGAAAACCAAGGAGGCAAAAGGATTTGCGCACAAAGGGAATACCCAGGTGGTATCTGTCAATCATCGTTATACCTGTTTTGCATACCCGCATGCGGCCTGACCTTGGATAGGACATGTCAAATAGTCCTATTTGCTTCTGCTTAACACATTAATTGTACACATACGCTTGGACGTATTATTTAACAATGGGAAATAATATATAGCGTCAGCTTATTATTCCTATCTTCACATTTCCCCTATAAATGTTTATTTAATATTGAATCCATACATTTTGGTACGTTCAGTTTGCTAGGGTCTTCTTATGGTGCCCCATAATACGGCAAGACAAGTCCGAACACTTTCGACAGTGCGACACCCCAAACTTATAGCATTATATGCATCAGCTCCGAATCATGTCTTGGGTCAATAGTTGGGTTTTTCCGGCTCCCTTGTTTTGGTACCTTACGTTCCGTTATATCGGCTAAGGTAGCATAGGGAGAACTACTGCGATTGTGTCCCGGTTTTACCGGACGAGCACCTCAGTAGAGAAAGCCGAAAACTGACTATCATGAGCGGCGAGAGCTGGTCGCTGTTCGAGAGGTCTTAAATCCTTAAAGATTTTTTCCGCTTCAGGTGAGGAATCGGCCTTGTCTGATTTAGGCGTGTATAGCACCCCAATTCGGCTTTCCGAATTGTAGGGGCTTCGCCGAAATTTAAAATGGTAGACTTCTATAAACAGCCGCACACAAGGTAATATTTACGTGGGGGTGGAAGCCGATGACTGGCCTACTTTCAGAATTTTATAAACAGCCGCACACAAGGTAATATTTTAAATCAACAAAGCGCCATATAGCGCATACAAACTCGTTTTCATATTACAAAGACGACATGAGTACATTCACTCAAGGATTATGTCCTTCGTACATTCATCGGCCACGAGGCGAGCACCTTTCATAACGCCATCATAATATTTCTCGGGGTAGCGATGCGCCTTGCCCTTCGGCGGTCCATCCTTCACCAGCTTCTCTGCATCCAGCTTGGCCCAATGCATTTTCGCACGGGCAAAGGCCCGGCGGGCACCCTCAATACAAACGGATCGCTTGATAACTTCAAGCCGCGGAAATGCATTTACCGTCCGCTTTATAAGGCCGAAGTAGCTGTCGGGCAGGGGCTCACGAGGCCACATCCGGACTATGAAGTCCTTCACGACCACTTCAGCCGCCCTGTGGAGTTCAACCAATTGCTTCAGTTGGTCACTCAGAGTCATTGGGTGTTCGGCTCCAGCATACTGGGACCAGAACAACTTCTCCATCGAGCTCCCCTCTTCGGCACGGTAGAACTCTGTGGCATCTGATATGCTGTGTGGCAGCTCTGCGAATGCCCCTGGAGAGCTCCAAATTTTGGTAAGTAAAAGAAATGTCTCCTCCACATGCTTGCTTTGCATAATGAATGCCTTACCCACCGCTATCTTCTTGGCCGCCTGGATTTCCTATTGGGCCTTTTGGGCTTCGGCTTTGGTGTCTTTCGCGCTATAAAGGGCCTTCGCAAGCTCAGACTCTTTCGTCTTGAAGTCACGCTCCAAGGACTCGAACTTCTTGCCGAGCTCCTGGAGCTCTTGCTGTACCTCGCTCACCCTAGCATCTTGCTTTTCACGCTCAATACACTCCGTGGCCGCCTTGTCTTCGGCCTCGGATAACGCTTTCTTCAGGGTCGCCACTTCGTGTTGGAAGTATGCCCTAGAGGCAATAATAAAATGGTTATTATTATATTTCCTTGTTCATGATAATTGTCTATTGTTCATGCTATAATTGTATTAACTGGAAACCGTAATACATGTGTGAATACATAGACCACAACATGTCCCTAGTGACCTCTAGTTGACTAGCTCGTTGATCAATAGATGGTTATGGTTTCCTGACCATGGACATTGGATGTCATTGATAATGGGATCACATCATTAGGAGAATGATGTGATGGACAAGACCCAATCCTAAGCATAGCACAAGATCGTGTAGTTCGTTTGCTAAAGCTTTTCCAATGTCAAGTATCATTTCCTTAGACCATGAGATTGTGCAACTCCCGGATACCGTAGGAATGCTTTGGGTGTACCAAACGTCACAACGTAACTGGGTGGCTATAAAGGTTCACTACAGGTATCTCCAAAAGTGTCCGTTGGGTTGGCACGAATCGAGACTGGGATTTGTCACTCCGTATGACGGAGAGGTATCTCTGGGCCCACTAGGTAATGCATCATCATAATGAGCTCAATGTGACCAAGTAGTTAGTCATGGGATCATGCATTACGGAACGAGTAAAGTGACTTGCCGGTAACAAGATTGAACGAGGTATTGGGATACCGACGATCGGATATCGGGCAAGTGACATACCGATTGACAAAGGGAATTGTATACGGGATTGATTGAATCCCCGACATCGTGGTTCATCCGATGAGATCATCATGGAACATGTGGGAGCCAACATGGGTATCCAGATCCCGCTGTTGGTTATTGGCCGGAGAACGTCTCGGTCATGTCTGCATGGTTCCCGAACCCATAGGGTCTACACACTTAAGGTTCGGTGACGCTAGAGTTGTTATGAGAAATAGTATGTGGTTACTGAAGGTAGTTCAGAGTCCCGGATGTGATCTCGGATGTCACGAGGAGTTCCGGAATTGTCCGGCGGTGAAGATCGATATATTGGACGAAGGGTATTGGAGTCTGGAAGTGTTCCGGGGGTACCAGGCTATGGCCAGCATGACCGAAAGGTGTTTCGGGAGCCCCGACAAGTGTTGGAGGGCCTCATGGGCCAAAGGGGAAGGGGCAAACCAGCCCACTAAGGGGTGGTGTGCCCCTCACACCCTTTCCCAAGTTATTTGGGGAGGTGGGGCGCCTCCACCTGGCTTGGGAGGCAATCCTCCACCTGCTTGGCTTGGGGGGCAAGTCTCCCTAGGATTTTTCCTATGGAGATCCAATCTGCTTGGCCGCCGCCCCCTAGGGGAAACCCTAGGGTGCCTCCCCATCTCCCCTTGCCCCTATATATAGTGGAGGGGTGGGAGGGCAGCCGCACCTCTTCCCTGGCGCAGCCCCCTCCCTCGTCCAACACCTCCTCCTCCTCCGTAGTGCTTGGCGAAACCCTGCCGGAGAACCACGAGCTCCATTGCCACCACACCGTCGTGATGCTGGAGTTTTCCCTCAACCTATCCTCTCCCCTTGCTGGATCAAGAAGGAGGAGACGTCCTCGGGCTGTACGTGTGTTGAACGCGGAGGCGCCGTCCGTTCGGCGCTTAGATCGGAATCGACCGCGATCTGAATCGCTGCGTGTACGACTCCACCAACCGCGTTCTTGTAACGCCGCATCGCGATCTTCAAGGGTATGAAGATGCACTCCCCTCTCTCTCGTTGCTAGTCTCTCCATAGATTGATCTTGGTGATGCGTAGAAAATTTTGAATTTCTGCTACGTTCCCCAACAGTGGCATCATGAGCTAGGTCTATTGCGTAGATTCTTTGCACGAGTAGAACACAAGTTGTTGTGGGCCTGATTTTGTTCAATATGCTTACCATTACTAGTCCTATCTTGTTTCGACGGTATTGTAGGATGAAGCGGCCCGGACCGACCTTACACGTACACTTACGTGAGACAGGTTCCACCGACTAACATGCACTTGTTGCATAAGGTGGCCGACTGGTGCCAGTCTCTCCCACTTTAGTCGGATCGGATTCGATGAAAAGGGTCCTTATGAAGGGTAAATAGCAATTGGCATATCATGTTGTGGTTTTGGTGTAGGTAAGAAATGTTCTTGCTAGAAACCCGTAGCAGCCACGTAAAAAAACTTGCAACAACAATTAGAGGACGTCTAACTTGTTTTTGCAGCATATGCCATGTGATGTGATATGGCCAAGAAGGAGGTGATGAATGAAATATATGTGATGTATGAGACTGATCATATTCTTGTAATCGGAATCACGACTTGCATGTCGATGAGTATGACAACCGGCAGGAGCCATAGGAGTTGTATTTATTTATTGTATGACCTGCGTGTCACTGAATAACGCCATGTAATTACTTTACTTCATTGCTAAACCGTTAGCCATAGTAGTAGAAGTAATAGTTGGCGAGACAACTTCATGGAGACACGATGATGGAGATCATGATGATGGAGATCATGGTGTCATGCCGGCGACGATGATGATCATGGAGCCCCGAAGATGGAGATCAAAAGGAGCAAAATGATATTGGCCATATCATATCATTATTTGATTGCATGTGATGTTTATCATGTTTATGCATCTTATTTGCATAGAATGACGATAGTAAATAAGATGATCCCTCATAATAATTTCAAGAAAGTGTTCCCCCTAACTGTGCACCGTTGCGAAAGTTCGTTGTTTCGAAGCACCACATGATGATCGGGTGTGATAGATTCTAACATTCACATACAACGGGTGTATGCCAGATTTACACACGCGAAACACTTAGGTTGACTTGACGAGCCTAGCATGTACAGACATGGCCTCGGAACACAAGATACCGAAAGGTCGAACATGAGTCGTATAGTGGATACGATCAACATGAAGATGTTCACCGATGATGACTAGTCCGTCTCACATGATGATCGGACACTGCCTAGTTGACTCGGATCATGTATCACTTAGATGACTAGAGGGATGTCTATCTGAGTGGGAGTTCATAAGATGAACTTAATTATCCTGAACATAGGCAAAAGGTTTTTACAAATTATTTCATAGCTAGCTTGCGCTTTAGTTCTACTATTTTAGATATGTTCCTAGAGAAATTTAGTTGAAAGTTGATAGTAGCAATTATGCGGACTGGGTCCGTAAACTGAGGATTGTCCTCATTGCTGCATAGAAGGCTTATGTCCTTAATGCACCGCTCAGTGTGCTGAACCTCGAACGTCGTCTGTGGATGTTGCGAACATCTGACATACACGTTTCGATAACTACGTGATAGTTTAGTAATGTTAAACGGTTTAGAATTGAGGCACCGAAGACGATTTCGAAACATCGCGGAACATATGAGATGTTTCGAGGGCTGAAATTGGGATTTCAGGCTCGTGCCCACCTCAAGAGGTATAAGACCTCCGATGAGTTTCTTAGCCTGCAAACTAAGGGATAAAAGCTCAACCGATGAGTACAACAATCACTTGAATCGAGTGGGAGTTAATCTTCCAGATGAGATACTGATGTTTCTCCAAAGTCATTGCCACCAAGCTGCTAGAGCTTCGTGATGAACTATAACATATCAGGGATAGATATGATGATCCTTGAAATATTCGTGATGTTTGACGCCGCGAAAGTAGAAATCAAGAAGGAGCATCAATTGTTGATGGTTAGTGAAACCACTAGTTTCAAGAAGGGCAAGGGCAAGAAGGGATACTTCATGAAATGGCAAATCAGTTGCTGCTCTAGTGAAGAAACCCAAGGTTGAAACCAAACCCGAGACTAAGTGCTTCTGTAATGAGGGGAACGGTCACTGAAGTAGGACTACCCTAGATAGTTGGTAGATGAGAAGGCTGGCAAGGTCGATAGAAGTATATTGGATATACATTATATTAATGTGTACTTTACTAGTACTCCTAGTACCAGCAGGGTATTAGATACCGGTTTGGTTGCTAAGTGTTGGTAACTCGTAATAAAAGCCGCAGAATAAACGGAGACTAGCTAAAGGTGAGATGACGATATGTGTTGGAAGTGTTTCCAAGCTTGATGTTATCAAGCATTGCATACTCCCTCTACCATCGAGATTGGTGTTAAACCTAAATAATTGTTATTTGGTGTTTGCGTTAAGCATATACATGATTGGATTATGTCTATCGCAATACGGTCATTCATTTAAGGAGAATAATAATTACTCTGTTTATTTGAATAATACCTTCAATGGTCTTGCACCAAAAATGAATGGTTTATTGAATCTCGATTGTAGTGATACACATATTCATGCCAAAAGATATAAGATAGTGATGATAGTATCACATACTTGTGGCACTGCTATTTGAGTCATATTGGTATAAAATGCATTAAGAAGCTCCATGTTGATGGATCTTTGGACTTACTCATTTTGAAAAGATTGAGACAAGCGAACCATGTCTATTGGTGTATACGCATGAAGAAACTCCATGCAGATGGATCGCTTGGACTCACTTGATTTTGAATCACTTGAGACATGCAAATCATACAACATGGGCAAGATGACTGAAAAGCCTCGGTTTCAGTAGGATGGAACAAGAAAGCAACTTTTTGGAAGTAATACATTTTGATGTGTCTAGTCTAATGAGTGCTGAGGCACGCAGTGGATATTGTTATGTTCTTACTTCACAGATGATTTGAGTAGATTCTGAGTATATTGACTTGATGAAACACAAATCTGAATTATTGAAAGGTTCAAGTAATTTCAGAGTGAAGTTGAAGATCGTCGTAACAAGAGGATAAAATGTCTATGATATGATCATAGAGATGAATATCTGAGTTACAAGTTTGGCACATAATTAAGACATTGTGGAAATTGTTTCACAATTAATACCGCCTGGAACACCATAGTGTGATGGTGTGTCCGAACATCATAACTGCACCCTATTGCATATGGTGCATACCATGATGTCTCTTATCAAATTACCACTATCATTTATAGGTTAGGCATTAGAGACAACCGCATTCACTTTAAATAGGGTACCACGCAATTCCGTTGAGACGACACCGTATGAACTATGGTTTAACCTAAGTTGTCGTTTCTTAAAAGTTTGGGGCTGCGACGCTTATGTGAAAAAGTTTCAGGGTGATAAGCTCGAACCCAAAGCAGATAAATGCATCTTCATAAGACACCCAAAACAGTTGGGTATACCTCATATCTCAGATCCGGAAGCAAAAGGGATTGTTTCTAGAATGAGGTCCTTTCTCGCAGAAAAGATTCTCTCAAAAGAATTGAGTGGGAGGATGGTGGAGACTTGATGAGGTTATTGAACCGTCACTTCAACTAGTATGTAGCAGGGCACAGGAAGTTGTTCCTGTGGCGCCTACACCAATTGAAGTGGAAGCTGATGATAGTGATCATGAAACATCGGATCAAGTCACTACCAAACCTCGTAGGTCAACAAGGATGCGTACTACTTCAGAGTGGTACTTAATCCTGTCTTGGAGGTCATGTTGCTAGTCAACAATGAACCTACGAGCTATGGAGAAGTGATGGTGGGCCCGGATTCCGACAAATGGCTTGAGGCCATAAAATCCGAGAGAGGATCCATGTATAAAACAAAGTGTAGACTTTGGAAGAACTACTTGATGGTCGTAAGGCTATTGGGTACAGATGGATTCTAAAAGGGAAGACAGACAATGATGGTATGTGTCACCATTAAGAAAGCTCGACTTGTCGCTAAGATGATTTCCGACAAGTTCAAGGAGTTGACTACGGTGAGACTTTCTCACTCGTAGCGATGCTAAGAGTCTGTTGGAATTGTATTAGCAGTTACTGCATTATTTATGAAATCTTGCAGATAGGATGTCAAAACATTGTTTCCACGACAATTTTCTTAAGGCAAGGTTGCATGTGATACAACCAGAAGGTTTTTGTCCATCCTAAAAGATGCTAACAAGTATGCAAAGCTCCAGTAGTCCTTCTAAGGACTGGAGTAAGCATCTCGGAGATGGAATATATGCTTTGATGAGATGATCAAAAAATTTAGGTTTATACAAAGTCTATGAGAAACTTGTATTTCCAAAGAAGTGAGTGGGAGCACTATAGCATTTTTGATGAGTATATGTTATTGACATATTGTTGATCGGAAATGATGTAGAATTTCTGGAAAGCATATAGGGTTATCTGAAAGTGTTTTTCAAGGGGAAAAATCTGGATTAAGCTACTTGAACATTGAGCATCAAGATCTATAAGGATAGATCAAAATCGCTTGATAGTACTTTCAAATGAGTATGCACCATGACAAGCTTTTGAAGGGGTTCAAAATAGAACGGCAGAGAAGGAGTTCTTGGCTGTGTTATAAGGTGTGAGCATTGAATAAGACTCAAGACCTGACCACGGCAGAAGAGAGAGAAAGGACGAAGGTCGTCCCCTATGCTTTAGACGTAGGCTCCACAGTATGCTATGTTGTGTACCGCACCTAAAGTGTGCCTTGCCATGAGTCAGTCAAGGGGTACAAGTGTGATCCAGGAATGGATCACGGGACAATGGTCAAGGTTATCCTTAGTAACTAGTGGACTAAGGAATTTTCTCGATTATGGAGGTGGTAAAGGAGTTCGTCGTAAAGGGTTACGCCGATGCAAACTTTGACACTAATCTGGATGACTCTGAGTAGTAGACCGGATTCGTATAGTAGAGCAGTTATTTGAATAGTTCCAAATAGCATGTCGTAGCTGCATCTAGGAGATGACATAAAGATTTGTAAAGCACACACTGATCTGAAAGATTCAGACCCGTTGATTAATAACCTCTCTCACAAGCAAGATATGATAAAACCCAATGGGTGTTGGATTCATTGCAATCACATAGTGATGTGAACTAGATTATTGACTCTAGTGCAAGTGGGAGACTGTTGGAAATATGCCCTAGAGGCAATAATAAAATGGTTCTTATTATATTTCTTTGTTCATGATAATTGTCTATTGTTCATGCTATAATTTTATTAACTGGAAGCCGTAATACATGTGTGAATACATAGACCACAACATGTCCCTAGTGAGCCTCTAGTTGACTAGCTCGTTGATCAATAGACGGTTATGGTTTCCTGACCATGGATATTGGATGTCATTCATAATGGGATCACAACATTAGGAGAATGATGTGATGGACAAGACCCAATCCTAAGCATAGCACAAGATCGTGTAGTTCGTTTGCTAAAGCTTTTCTAATGTCAAGTAGCATTTCCTTAGATCATGAGATTGTGCAACTCCCGGATACCGTAGGAATATGCTTTGGGTGTACCAAACGTCACAACGTAACTGGGTGGCTATATAGGTGCACTACAGGTATCTCCGAAAGTGTCTGTTGGGTTGGCACGAATCGAGACTAGGATTTGTCACTCCGTATGACGGAGAGGTATCTCTGGGCCCACTCGGTAATGCATCATCATAATGAGCTCAATGTGGCCAAGTAGTTAGTCACGGGATCATGCATTACAGAACGAGTAATGTTACTTGCCGGTAACGAGATTGAACGAGGTATTGGGATACCGACGATCGAATCTCGGGCAAGTAACATACCGATTGACAAAGGGAATTGTATACGGGATTGATTGAATCCCCGACATCGTGGTTCATCCGATGAGATCTTCATGGAACATGTGGGCGCCAACATGGGTATCCAGATCTCGCTGTTGGTTATTGGCCGGAGAACGTCTCGGTCATGTCTGCATGGTTCCCGAACCCGTAGGGTCTACACACTTAAGGTTCAGTGACGCTAGAGTTGTTATGAGAAATAGTATGTGGTTACCGAAGGTAGTTCGGAGTCCCGGATGTGATCCCGGATGTCACGAGGAGTTCCGGAATGGTCCGGCGGTGAAGATCAATATATTGGATGAAGGGTATTGGAGTCTGGAAGTGTTCCAGGGGTACCAGGCTATGGCCAGCATGACCGAAAGTGTTTCGGGAGCCCCGACAAGTGTTGGAGGGCCTCATGGGCCAAAGGGGAAGGGGAAAACCAGCCCACTAAGGGGTGGTGCGCCCCCCACACCCTTTCCCATGTTATTTGGGGAGGTGGGGCGCCTCCACCTGGCTTGGGAGGCAATCCTCCACCTGCTTGGCTTGGGGGCAAGTCTCCTTAGGATTTTCCCTATGGAGATCCAATCTGCTTGGCCGCTGCCCCCTAGGGGAAACCCTAGGGTGCCTTCCCCTCTCCCCTTGCCCCTATATATAGTGGAGGGGTGGGAGGGCAGCCGCACCTCTTCCCTGGGGCAGCGCCCTCCCTCCTCCAACACCTCCTCCTCCTCCGTAGTGCTGGGCGAAGCCCTGCCGGAGAACCACGAGCTCCATTGCCACCACGCCGTCGTGATGCTGGAGTTTTCCCTCAACTTCTCCTCTCCCCTTGCTGGATCAAGAAGGAGGAGACGTCCCCGGGCTGTACATGTGTTGAACGCGGAGGCGCCGTCCGTTCGGTGCTTAGATCGGAATCGACCGCATTCTGAATCGCTGCATGTACGACTCCACCAACCGCGTTCTTGTAACGCTTCCGCATCGCGATCTTCAAGGGTATGAAGATGCACTCCGCTCTCTCTTGTTGCTAGTCTCTCCATAGATTGATCTTGGTGATGCGTAGAAAATTTTGAATTTCTGCTACGTTCCCCAACACTTCGGTCGTGGCCCCTATTAAAAAATCATGACACTTTTTGTTAGCATCACTAATTTTTTTCTCCTCTATACGACACATGAACGGGGTATCTCTCACCTTTGTTCTCTTCGAGTTGCCTCTTCGTGAGGCTAAGCTCCTCTTCGGCCTGCTTCAGGTCCTGTTCTAGTCCGGCGACCTCTGCTGTGCGGGCAGGAGCGGCAAGTAGCACCGCCTGCTTATTCACATAGACACATACTGTTAGATTCCTGTGGTCTAGAGTTGACCCTCCGTTTGGCTTTTCTTTCCGAACACCAAACAGAGTCTCAGGGGCTACTGTCTATTAGGTGATAATTTCTCACACTTTTGATTACTTACCTTAAAGCCTGTTAGGAGGCTGGTTGTAACGCCCCGGTTTCGATGCGCCACGTGTCTGCCAGTTATTCGCCGTCATTTCCTCGTCATTTTCTTGCGTGTTGCACTTTGCCATGTCATCATATGCATTTCATATCGTGTCATCATGTGCATTTCATTTTGCATAAGTGTTCGTTTCATGCATCCGAGCATTTTTCCCGTTGTCCATTTTCCAATCCGGCACTCCTATGCCCTCCGGCGTCCCCTTTTTGTCTCTCATTGTGAGTGGGTGTTAAACTTTCTTGGAATGGCCCGAGGTTTGCCAAGCGGCCTTGGTATAGCACCGGTAGACCGCCTGTCAAGTTTCATGCCATTTGGAGTCCGTTTGATACTCCAACGGTTAACCGGGTAACCGTGAAGTCCTCTTTTGTTGCAGCCCAACACCCCTTCCAAAGTGGCCCAAAACACATCTAACTCCCCTCCATGCTCTCGGTCGTTCGGTCACGATCGCGTGGCCGAAAACCGCTCTTCATTTGGACTCTCCTAGCTCCCTCTACCTATAAAACTAGCCCCTCCCCCGAAATTCGCGGTCAAATCCTACCCTAACCCTAGCCTCTTCCCCTGCGCGCCGCCGGACGCATCTCCCCGGCTGCCCGGACATGTCCGCGCCACCCGCCGCAGCCAATCGGCAAGCGCCACGTGGCTCCCGCCGACCGCGCCGCGGCTCCCCGCGCCGCCGGCCCGCCCGGGCCCGTGGCTGGCCCCCGCGGCCCAGATCCCGCGCCGCCCAGGCCGCCTTGCTGTCCGCCGCCCGCGGCTTCCGCCGCCGTCGCCGAAGCTACGCCCGGCCGGCGCTCGCCTCCGCCGGCGCCTCCCCTCACCGCCCGGCGACCTCGCCGGCGCCGCCGCCCGCGACCGCCGTCGCCCCGCCTCCTCTGCCGCTCGGCTGCGCCTCGGGCCGCGCCTCCCGCCGACGCCATTCGTCGCCGCCGCGCCTGCTCGCCGCCGCCGGTCCGCCTCCGCCCGATCCGGCGGGATCCCGGCCGGAGGAGGCCCCCCCTCGCCGGATCTGCCGCCCCGCCGACGATCTCCCTCACCGGAGCGTCGCCTCGCCGCCCGGGTCCTCCTCTGCCTCGACCCGGCCCGACCCGCTCCGTCTCCGCGCCCGTTTCAAATCCCGGAGGTTGACCCCAGATTTTCACTAAGTCCCCAGTTTTTCGTATAACCATGCCATGTTCGTTGCATCGTAACTCTGCATCCTTAGCTTTGTTTTGTGCGTGTAATATGTCAAATTGTTCGCCTCAATGAGTACTTCATTTCACTTCATTGCATCATTTTCATTTGAGCTCATCTTGATGCCCGAAATGCTGTTGGAAGAGTGCATGTTGATGTTAACCTACTGAAATTGTTATAACTTGCTCATTTGTCATTTTTGCCATGTTTGATGTGTGCATCCTATGAGCATGAGCTCTACATGTCTTTTGATCTATGCCATGCCATCTTTCCAGGGGTGTATGCCATGTATTTTTGTGATCAATGTGGTGACTAGCACAAGCATGCAAACTAGACTTCGTGCTATATTGCTGATTTTGTTCCCTGTTCTGCTGTTATTTTGATGCCATATAAACTTGATGCTACAGAGAGATCCATGCTTATTTTGAGATACTTCATTAAGGGTCTTTTGAACATATAGTTATTGTCTATCCATTCATGCCCTTTTTTGCAATTATGGAGTAGTCTAGCATGTCATTTGAGTGTTCTACTTTTGCTTCAAAATGTTTCCTGGCAGATTGTTCACGTGTTATTCAATTTGGCCAACCTTGCTATAGTTGATCCTTGCATGCTATGGACTTGTTCTTGACTTGGTTTGTTTCACAAACATGCCTTCTTGATGATGCTATGCTTATATTGTCATGCAATGACTTGTGGTGAGTGAATCGAGCTTGCTAAGTAGTGTACATGATGTTGCTGTTTTGCTAGGCTGAATCTGTTATTTCGTGATGCTATATAAACATGTTGCTACTAATCATTCACTACTGGAAACAGAGAATTTGCCATCAGCCAGCTCTTTGCCATCTGCCAGCTGATGGCAAAGAATGTCTTTGCCATCTGCTTATAAAAAACAGATGGCAAAGAACTGACAGATGGCAAAGAACATGGTTGCCATCAGCCATTTCTTTGCCATCTGCTAGTGGATGGCAAATAATCTTTGCCATCTGCCAGCAGATGGCAAAGAGGTTGGCAAATCATGTGGCCGTCAAGAGTGTAACGGCGTACCAGCCCCACCTCTTTGCCATCTGCAAGCAGACGGCGAAGATTCTTTGCCATCTGCTGGCAGATGGCAAAGAGATGGGGTTATTTTTTTCCAGGTAAAAAAAACTGTGGGGTTATCCCCTCCCTCTCTCCCCACCCATCTAGGTAAAAAAAACGACGTTCACATCTCCTCATCCACGCACCGAACAGCGCCCGTCGATGGCGCTCTAGGCTCGCCCGCCGCCACCCTGTCGTCGGCCCCGTCGCTCCCCCGCCCTGTCGCCGGCCGCGTCACTCCCCCGCCCCGTCGCCGTCCCTCCCCTGCCCCGTCGCCGGCCCTCCCCCGCCCCGTCGCCGGCCCTCCCCCTCGTCCACGGCCCGCCCCGTCGAGGTCCAGGTCCGCGACGGATCCGCCTACGCCGGCGTCTTCCACACCGCCTCCCTCGACGCCGGATACGGTGCACGCCCCCTCTCCTCCCTTTCTACCGTAGATTTCCTTTGGTCTGGTTCGGGGTTGGCGTCGGGCCCTGGGTCACGCGAATGGCGCTCGGGCCGTGATCCGGCTGCTGGGTGGAGATGGTAGATGCCGCGTGCCTTGTGCCTAGTGACGCGACCTGGTTCGTCTCTGTTTTTTTCTGGGAGAATGGGTTGTGATCTGCTTGTTCGTCGACAGGCCCCGGTCGCCGGGATGCCGCGTTTTGTTAGTATTTCTTGCTGGGGCTGTAGCTGAGGGAGATGCATAGTGGACGGCAACAGAGCGGTCGGCAGAAGCGTGGTCGGAGGCGGGGTGGTGGTGTGATGGCTGGGCGGCGCGTGCATGTGTTGCCGTGTTGGGGCTGTGGTGGCTTGTGTATGGTCTCTGCTAGGCAATGAGAGATTTAAAGTGAGATGATTAAGAGGTCCGGCGCCTTGAGCTCGCACCCGGCCGTCCCGCGCCGCTAGATCCCTCCGGGTAGCGGCTTCCAGTTGCCTGGCACCGCCCGCTCCTCAACCTCGCGCCCGTTCAAGGGCGCCTCGTGTCGTCGGGTGTTGAGAGCTGCAAGTACCTTAAATATGTCACCATAACCCTTCTCTGTTTCATCCTCATACTACATCGTCATACGCCACCGTTGACTTCCTGCCGAACCCCCGGTTGGCAGGAAATGACTGAACTCGTGATGCTCTTTCTTCCAGTGATTTCGTTTGCAGGTCTGCTCTTCGCTCTTACTATTTCCAGTATTTTTTTTGTATAGCAGTTAGATATTGGAGGTAGCTGTGTGCTATCTATGGACCATATGGTACTGCTCGGAACAACCTGATTGCGTTGCTCCAAGTGCAATTGAAATTCGAACACACCACATTGCTCGGCTGCATTTTATAAGAAAATTTCATTGGAGGAATGAGGTACAGTGGTTATATGTATGGTGATTAAATCAAGTTTTTTTTACCTATGCTTCCAGCCTGTAGGTGAATTTGTGTCTATGCTCCGTGGCGTCGAGCTGTAAATCTTCCGATGCTATTTTGTGCCATATGGGCAACACTAAGTTCTGAGGAAGAGATGTCATATGTGTACCTCAGCCTGGACGGCACGAGCGGGCTTTGCGGCCCGCTCGTGGCCCGTTTAGGACCGGCTCGTACGGTCCAGGCCCGATAGTAAAATAAGCCGGTCCGAGCCCAGCAAAAGAGACCGAAAAAAATTCGGTCCGGTCCGGTCTTTAACCGGGCCGACCGAGCGGACCGATGGCCCAAAGCCCATCAACTGTGTAACACATCGAGGCCCCAAGCCCCCGAGCCGAGCAACCCCCCTCCCCTCGTTCCATTCCCCTCCTCGGTCGATTCGGCAGCGCCTCCTCCTCTGTTCTGAATCCTCTGTTCGATCCCTAACCCTAACCCTAAGGCGACGGCGCCGTTGCCCGCGGCCTCTCCCTTCACCGACGGCGCCGTTGCCCGCGGCCTCTCCCTTCACCGACGGCGCCATCTCGTCCGAGTCCGAGCTGGAGGAGCACGTGTACATCGGGGAGGAAGCAGGGCCAGCACGCCGTGGGGAGGCAGCAAGGCTAGCACGCCGTCGGTTCGTCCTTCCCTGGTTCCTCACCAAGCGCCACGAAGAGGAAGAGGTAATCTTTCTGTAACTTGTACCATGGGATGTGGGCTTACGATTGAGGGAGGCTGCTGCGGATGGTACATGCCTGTGAATTGTGCATGAGAGGATTGAGCTGTAGCACTGAAAGATGCATTCCCATGATTTGGCATATAGGCACCAGGTGTTGCTTGACCTGATAGTAATACGGGGGGCACTGCAAAGTTGGGATCTCTCTTTTTCTGAATCCAAATATCAGATGTCTGATGTCTCTACCTGTAAAGGATACCCAAAATATTAAATCAAGTAGGCTATGTATGAAATTTTGTGAGTGAACTCTCTAAATACAAGTAGAATTATGTACCCATATAAAATTCAGACTAAATGTGAACTCCCTAAATACAAGTAGAATTATGTACTCCAGGAGTATGTAACAAGCAGAAAATAATTATGTACTCTGGGAGTATCTAACAAGCTGAAAATAATTTTAATCAATATAAATTTCAGACTCCACGTCCATGATTTGTACCTGTTTGATGTGCTGTTTTTTTTGTAGATAATGGTCAGGAGATAATTATGTTTCTTTGAACTAGCACTAGATGATTTTCTATGCTACAAAAAGAAGAAGATGAATTATTTGCGCTTGATTAATGCACTGACTGCAGATATTATGTGCTGTTTTTTGTAGATAATGGTGAAGGAGAAGGGGAATGAGAAGGGAAAGGGTGCTGGTAAGGAGAATGCTACAAAAAGAAGAAGATGAATTGTTTGTGGATGTGATATATCTGTTGTTCCTGTCCAAACTTATCTGAAAATGTAGTCTGTTGACTAGTCTGTTGCATGTTCTAAACTGATGACTAGTCTGTTGCATGTTCTAGCATACACTTTGCTCCTTCTCTGAATAATAGGACCGGCACATGCATATGTCCACGTACAATCAGTAGCTCAGCTAGTTTCGCTCAAGACCAGGTCATGGGATGGATCGTGCGATCGGCAGCTACCTGCAACTGCATAAACAACAGCTAAATATGACCTATACGCAGCAAAATACAGTCTGCCAGGCAAGGTGACTGGCCGGTCCATTCGGTCCTCTCGGGCTTGACCGAGCTGACCCCCAAACGGTCCGGTCCCAGAAAAGGAGCTCGTTGGAGAGCTCAGTCCGGTCCGGACCGGACCGCCGGCGGCCGGTCCAAGTGGCGGCTCGGACTGGGACCGGACCGGCCCGGACCGTGTCCACCCTGATGTGTACCATATGGACAAACACTCTACATTCTAAAGGACGGGCAGAAGGTGCATCCCCTGGGTATGTTTATTTATTTACCATTCATTTTGTTAAACATATTTAAGTGCACTTGAAATGTTGTTGTCTTGAATAGTACAAGTTCTGGAATGAAAGGAAATTTCAGTACTCCATAGGTTTGGTGATCAATTGTCGTTCTTTTTAATGACGGTAGACATTGTTGGACAGGGAAATTCCCTCCTTTGTCGTGTTTTCATGTCAGGGACTATTAAAAATAAATTATACTACCATGTTCTGTTTTTATATCTATTACACTGTACTGTCCTTGTGATTATAATCACAAATGATAATCTACATAATCCACCATTTGAAATGATTAATAGCTCTTGCCAGAAAAGAGGATGAACATAAAAATATCTTTCTGCAGTTTAGACCTGTTTGCAAGGCCCCTTATGTATACATTACCGATGCAGTACTGTTTATTATCCGTGATTTTTTATTACTATTGTTATTCTCTTTTAGTGAGGAGCTTGATAGGAAGAGATCTCAAGCGCGATCTCAAGCGCACGCACTATACGAGGCTTCTGGAGGAAGGATTCTATGCTGTTCTATTATCTCCCCTTCTAGAACAGTTTTAACATGGTCTCCCTGTAGTTCTTTCTGTATATGTACCTTGAAAAGGGTATAGTTCATGGTGATAATTCCATTATATTTTTATCAATACACCACATCAATCTTATAACTAGCTAGAAGAAACGGCCTACCTCATGCTCCCATTTGAGTCTTGTGTGCAAGCTCATATTATGAAATAATATAAGCATTCTTGATTCAAGGAAGTTGCTAGTCTGATGTCACGTTATACAACTTGTCCTGCTACATTCCTGAAGTACTAAAAAAATTGGAAAATAATGCATTTCCTTCTAATTCATATTTTTATTTTTGATTGTACTACGAATGTATATGAGATTATCATATATTTCGTAGAACGATCACCCTGGTCGCTGTTTTATTCCTCTGTTTTGTACCGGACCATCGTTGGTCGATCAATTGGGGCAGACAATCATGATTTTCACCTATCGTTTTTTGTAACTGCAGATTGTCTTACTTAACCTGGCAACAAAGAGAGGAGGTTGCAAAGAAGCACGAAGGGGAATACATGTCTGCATTTTTCCTGACTGAGGTAATCCGTTGATCTTATCATGTTTCAGTCGAGGTTGAGGATAAATCTTATGCTGCCACATGTTTAGAGTTTGTGATAAGAACCAAAATATCAAGGTTTAAAAAGTGGATGCTTCGAGTATGATAGATCCTATGTTTCTGTGTTAATCTATTTCAAATATCTTTAATCAGAGTCAAAGCATGACATGTTATGTCTTGGATCATGAGTGAAGTCCAATGTTGACATACATTTAGTGTTTGCTGATGGTTCTAGGTAGAACTGAATTAGGCTAATCAAAGAAGCAGAATTAAGTCAATTAGTTCGTTGCTTCCTTAAACCTTCTGAATTGCTTCTTCTTTTCGCCCGGTGCCGCTGGGTAAGGTATTGTTGTTGGTGGAGTGTGCACTCTTTTCAAATTGGCTGCTAAAAGTTGATGTGTCAAGGATACCCTGGTTGCATAAGGTAAAATAAACGAATGGCATTGCCCTAATACTCGCAGCCAACACGGTCCACCACATGTGGGTCACAAACAATCATGTTGAACCATTGAGCATTTTAGTTTTTCCATTCAAATTGATTGCGAAGAATGTTGGTGTCAATGGCAGCATTGTTACCGAGAAGGTTCGATCTCATTTACTAATATGAAGTTGATATATTTCTGCATAGATCTAAATAACATAAAAGATGATGTCGTACCAGGTTCTTTCTAGCTGCAAGCATGCAATCCTTCTGTTCGGTAGTACGAGGACTTAATGGCTGCTGGTATCATCGACCACAATAAAGTTTATAGCCACGTAGCTACCCAACACACTTGCTTGCTTGCCATTCTGAAATGGATACAATTGCGCAGTTAGGGTGATGATGCAAATTGTGGGATCATTTATTCTACCTTTTTTAATTGGGGCTGCATTATATATTTTATAGGCAGAACAGCCATTTTTCTTTTGGGAGATTTAGTCTTACTACTTTGGAATGAAAGTGTCCATATCTAATCTTATTATCACCTTGCATTTTATCCAATGTATATTTGGGATGCCCCATGTCTATTTACATCATTGCTATCTTTTGCCACTTTATCCAATGTATGAATTATCTTATCTTTGGTCCACTTTGCAATTTTAAATGATGTATAATCTGGAAAAAATGATCTCCGGTCTGTGGGCTCAAGTGAGCTTAAGCTGATCGTCCACTTGCATCTGATGGTAACAGGGTAAGATGTATGCATAACTTCATTTCTTCTCTTGCATCTGGTTGTTGGATCATAGTGATGTCTCACTTTTTAAAATACAATTTGAACGACATGCTATTTTGTATCCAGTTTTGGCGATGGTGGTGCTGCTGCTCCTATGATGGTAGACTCGTCTGATTCCCCTAGCTGCATCCATGGTGATGAAGCTCGGCCTAGGCTAGAAACCCCTCCAGTGAGCTCCTCAAGTCCTCTTATACCCCTCCTACTTGCTTGTTGGTTCTATGCTCTACCTTTGTGAGGTGTAATTGTTCAATTTTGTTCATAGTCGAGCATTGGATGATATTGTATTTGTCATGATGTACATGGTTCATGAACTATGCCAACCTGCAGCTTTGTTGTACTAGTGATAGTAGGATAATGCAAGTTTTGACAATCCATGCATATTTCCGCATCATAATAATCTTCTTCTTCTAGTCTTCTTTTTCTAACTTTCTTGTTTCCCATTTTACAGATTTGCTTAAGATCACGGAAGCTTGGGTTGATGGAGTGCTTGTATTTAGTTTTTGTTTTGACCTTGTGAAACTTGCTACCTATGGATGAAACTGTGTAATATTGATGAAACTATGTATATGTATGGATGAAACTTGCTACTATTGGTAACATGTGTTGGATATATATGTGTTCATGACTATTGGTAATATGTGTTGAATATGCTATATTGGTCATATAAATATACTTGTGTTTGATTTTCTGTGAAAAGGAACTGATACAAGAAAAATCAAAATTAAATGGGGCAATATAGTCACTTTGCCATCTGCTGGCAGATGGCAAAGAGCTTTGCCATCAGCTGGCAGATGGCAAAGAGGCCACGTTTCATCTACATGTAAAATTTGGGCTGGCCTATTTGGGCTCTTTGCCATCTGCCAGCAGATGGCAAAGCTCTTTGCCATCTGCCAGCAGACGGCAAAGCATGCAGCCTTTGCCATCTGCTGGCGGACGGCAAAGAGCATGCAGCCTTTGCCATCTGCTGGCAGATGGTAAAGTATGCCGTTAGCCTTCTAACGGGGCTAACCCCGTTAAGAGGCAAAGCCACAGGCTCTTTGCCATCAGCCAGCAGACGGCAAAGAAGCCTTTACCGGCAGGGTTTCGGACGACCTGTTTGCCATCTGCTGGCAGATGACAAAGCCTTTGCCATCCGCCAACCATGCCTTTGCCATCTGCCATGGCGGATGGCAAAGTACCAGATTCCAGTAGTGATTCTATGCATAATCTGGAGATGTTCTATAAACATGTTTTGATCTACATGTTATGCCCTATCAGTCCATTGCCCTGGTTGCATTTATAGGTTGCTGTAGCTTGTTGTAATCTTGCTCTAAAGTTGCTTCATAATGTTGATATCAGCCTGTTAACATTAAGTTCACTTGTTCCCATGTGTTTTGCTAGTGTTCCATGCACCCTATGACCTTGCCCTTGCCATGCTTAGCTTCATAAACATGTCTTCTTACTGTTGGTTGCCTTGCCATGCCATGTATTGCTCTGTGGTGAGTGGTTCAAGCTCACGAACATGCTTACTTATTTTAGTTCCTGCCATGTATGAATCTGTAATATAACTTGCCATGTTTACATGGGTGCCATCATATTTTCTGTGCCCTTTTGGCTGATGGTCAGTAAGGGTCTTTTGATCTATGCATTTAGTAGTATCATGCCATGCCTTTGTTTGCCATGATATGTTCCTGTAACATGTTGTTTGATAGCTCTAAACATAAGTCTGAAATTGTTATTATTTGTAATCTTACCATGTCCTTTTGAGCATGTTCTAGTTGTTTCTGGAGATAGCTCGGTGTTCATGTTTTGTTATGCTTTACTTGTACTTCATGCCCATGCCTTTTGTTATGATGTTGGGGTGCTGTAGCATGTTGTTTTGATGCTTGTAAGATGCCTAGTTGCTGTATGGACAGATTGTTGCTATGACTTGTATAGAGTGTAGGTGTTGAACCGTTGCTCCGTTTTGAGTGTGCTCTATATGAAACTTGCTTGTTTTTGCATGTAGCTTCATATTATCATGTTGCATCCTTGTTTTGGTGTGTTTGCTTGATGATTGGGTGCATTTTGCATCAATGCCATGTTTAACTTGTTTTGCTCATATCTTCTAGGCCGTAGCTCCGAATCTAATGAACTTTATATGTAACTTGACTAGAATTTCGTGTAGATCCTCTTGGTGCATCTTAACTTGCTGTTAAACAACTTGAACATAAGGTTTATTCAGTTCTAGACCAATTTCGAAATTTGCATATGAGGACTTACTGGAGTTGTTATATGTTGTTTCCGGTCTCATTTAAACTTGCCTTGATGTGTTGTTCTTGTTTGCATTATCTCTTGCCATGAGTAGCTTCATGTAGCTTTGTCATGCATCATGCTTGTTGTGCATCATGCCTTGTTCATGTGTGGTGTGTTTATCATGTTGTGTGCTTCTTCTCGATAGTTCCCGTTTCGTTGCGATCGTGAGGATGCGTTCGTCTACGTGTGGTTCGTCTTCGTGGCTTCATCTTCTTCATGGACTCGTTCTTCTTCCTTGCGGGATTTCAGGCAAGATGACCGCTACCATGGATCTCACTACTATCATTGCTATGTTAGTTGCTTCGTTCTATTGCTATGTTGCGTTACCTATCTTTTGCTCATCAAGCCTCCCAAATTGCCATGAACCTCTAACCTTTGACACCATTCCAGGCAAACCATTGCTTGGCTATGTTACCGCTTTGCTCAGCCCCTCTTATAGCATTGCTAGTTGCAGGTGAAGTTCAAGATTGCTCCATGGTGGACAGGGTTATGTTGGGATATCACAATATCTCTTATATTATTAATGCATCTATATATTTGGTAAAGGGTGGAAGGCTCGGCCTTATGCCTGGTGTTTTGTTCCACTCTTGCCGCCCTAGTTTTCGTCATACCGGTGTTATGTTCCCAGATTTTGCGTTCCTAACGCGGTCGGGTGATTTATGGGACCCCCCTGATAGTTCGCTTTGAATAAAACTTGTCCAGCAAGGCCCAACCTTGGTTTTACCATTTGCCTCACCACCACCTACCTTTCCCTTGGGTGTAATTAACCCAAGGGTCATCTTTATTTTAGCCCCCCCGGGCCAGTGCTTGTCTAAGTGCTGGTCTGAACCGGGCAGACTACGGGGCCCCCTCGGGGCAACTCGAGGTCTGGTTTTACTCGTAGGCTGACCTATCCGGTGTTGCCCTGAGAACGAGATATGTGCAGCTCCTATCGGGATTGTCGGCGCATCGGGCGGCTTTGCTGGTCTTGTTTTACCATTGTCGAAATGTGTTGTAAACCGGGATTCCGAGACTGATCGGGTCTTCCTGGGAGAAGGTCTATTCCTTCGTTGATCGCGAGAGCTTGTCATGGGCTAAGTTGGGACACCCCTGCAGGGTATAAACTTTCGAGAGCCGTGCCCGCGGTTATGTGGCAGATGGGAATTTGTTAATGTCCGGTTGTAGATAACTCGACACCTGATCCGAATTAAAACGCATCAACCACGTGTGTAGCCGTGATGGTCTCTTCTCGGCGGAGTCCGGGAAGTGAACACGGTTTCTGTTTTATGATTGACGTAAGTAGGGGTTCAGGATCACCTCTTGATCATTGCTAGTTGACGGCCGTTCCTTTGTTTCTCTTCTCGCTCTCATTTGCGTATGTTAGCCACCATATCATGCTTAGTCGCTGTTGCAACCTCACCACTTTACCCCTTCCTGTCCCTTTAAGCTTTGCTAGTCTTGATACCCATGGTAACGGGATTGCTGAGTCCTCGCGTCTCACAGATTACTACAACAACAGTTGCAGGTACAGGTTATGCGATGATCATGACGCGAGAGCGATGCTTGCTTGCGTTGAGTTCTTCTTCTGCTTCTTCGATCAGGGGATAGGTTCCAGGTCAGCAGCCTGGGCTAGCAGGGTGGATATTGTTTGAGTTTCTGTTTATGATTCATCCGTAGTCGGATGTTGTTCTTGTATGTTGTATTGTTGTATTCATGTGTCTTTGTATGTATTGGATGTATCCCCACTATTATGTAATTGCTGATGTAATGATATCCACCTTGCAAAAGCGTTTCAATATGCGGGTCTATCCTTGGTGGGACCTTCGAGTTCCTTTTGGATAGGATCGCATATTGGGCGTGACAAGTTGGTATCAGAGCCTCGACCGACCTCAGGAGCCCCCCTTATTGATCGTGTAGTTTGGCCGTTGTTGAGTCTAGAAGAAAATTGTTTTCTGAGTCTAGCTATATCGGAGAGTAGGAATTCTTTTTACTCCTCAGCCCCTTCATCGCTCTGGTGAGGAATCTTGACGTAGGTGTTTTGAATTACTCCTCTTCCCCTTCAAAAATTTTCTCTAGGATCACGCAGTTGGTTTTCCGATCGTTGGTTCTCAGCTCTTTGCATCCGGTGCATTTCTCGACAAGTTCAATCCTCAGTTGTTTTATTTTCCCACCATATCCTTCCTACTCGTGCGAAGTCTTTGCTTTCTTTTCTCAATGATTTCAACCGGTGTTTTCTCTTCAAGATATTCGTCGCTTTCCCCTTCCAAGTTACCTTTGTTTTCCCGCCCTCCCACCCTTTTCTTCCCAGAGTCTGAGCTTCTATTCGACCATCTATTTCATTCGCTCGGAGCCTCTTCAGTCTTCCTCAATTATTTCAACCGGTGAATTCTCGTCTCGTTCGTCATTCTTCATCCCTTTCTTTTTCCGGTGGATTCGATTCAAGTTTTCTGGGTTGATCACATTCTTTTCCTTTCGTAAAGTGTTCGCCTTGCTCGTTTGCCTCTCGCCAGTTAATCCTTCCGGAGTGCTCATGACATCTCAAGAGATTCGTCTGTGTTTGAATTAATTCGAGGTTGTCACCTCATTCAAATATTTCAATTGTTCCGGTGCATCATCTATCTGTTCAACAATCCCTTTCCAACGGTGTTTTCTTTTAGTGGGCCCTAACCCACAGGTCTTTTCCCAGGATCTTACCTGACTCTTCTAATTCCCCCGGAGTTATTCTCAATTCTTTTCAAGTGTGACATAAGAATGGATTTCATCAATTACATGCCTTCTCCAAGGTCACTTTCAAATTCTTTCATTGTTGGCTCAACCTCTTCGCTTTTCATTCTACCGGGGTATCTCAATAATTTTGGTCGTGTTTCTCGTCGTCACTTGAAGACTGAAGAAGAGTTTTTTTCCTCTAAATCTTGTCCGTTCTCCCGGAGATTCGCGGTGCTAGCTCGATGTTATCCTATCAAATTGTTTTCCAGTCGTGCAAATTCTTTTCATCCATCCGGAGTATTTCAGGAGTTGCTTTCTCTCTCGATCATCCGGAGGCCATCCTTTCGGAAGATTTCTTCGTTCTAAGTTTTCAGATTCGTTCTCCAATTATTTTATACCCGTGCCCTTTCGTTCGTCTCAATATTCTTCCGGTGGTTCGTTCAAGATTCTTTTTTCCTGGATTATCTTTTTAATCCATTCGTTCTTTCAATCCTACCGGTGGTTCATGAAGACTTTCTCAAGTTTTGTGCTATTCCCCCCTTAATCCTTTTCAAGAAGAATAAGTAGTATGTAAAATCCATTGCTTGTCATCAATTTAATTTGATGAAGGATAAGCATACAATAAATCTTATTCTTATTTCATCCAAGTGATTAATCCTTTCCTTCGGAGTTTGTTCGTGAGGAATAAATTCTAGTTCCAAGTGTTCTCCATCTTTTCTTTTCCGGGGTTCAAATTTCCTCGGCCATGTCGTCGGATCCTCCATTTAATCATCGCAACGCTCATCTTATTGTTTCATCCTTCATTCTATTTCATCATCCTTTTGTTACCGGAGTTCTTCACGGTGGCTCGTCATGATTTAATTCATTTCTCAAATGTTCATCAAGATTCTTGTCGGTGGAGTTCAAGTATCTTTTCTTCTCGCGTATCGAAGTGCAAATAATTCCCCATATTTCTTTTGAAGTGGAGTTTTGCATTTCTTCGTTCTTCTCAGATATTCAACTCCGTTTAAACCTTCCTTCTAAAGATGCTTTCAACTTCATTCGTGGCACAAGTTGTCATTTTCTTCTCCGTTCTTTTCATTCAACTCTTTCAATTCTTTCTGGAGATTTTGTGGCATGTCTTCATCAAGTACCATTCCATCCTCTCGAGCTCATGTTCTATTCCCCCATGTTCAGCCGGAGTGCTGCCTAAATCCTTTCAGACTTATCCGTTTCTTTTCTCATTCTAACCACTCCGGTTAGAACGAGTGATTTCATAGTCTATCTGATACAGTGAGCTTTCGATTCTTATCATTCTCGTTGTTCCTCTCTTTTTCTTGAGTTCTCTCGATTCTTTGCTTCTTCTCTTGAGTTCTTGTTTCACCTCATCCCTTTTTCCCTTCCGTCTCGGTCCTAAGATCTCGGGACGAGATCTCTTGTTAGTGGAGGAGTGTTGTAACGCCCCGGTTTCGATGCGCCAGGTGTCTGCCAGTTATTCGCCGTCATTGCCTTGTCATTTGCTTGCATGTTGCACTTTGCCATGTCATCATATGCATTTCATATCGTGTCATCATGTGCATTTCATTTTGCATAAGTGTTCGTTTCATGCATCCGAGCATTTTCCCCGTTGTCCATTTTCCAATCCGGCACTCCTATGCCCTCCGGCGTCCCCTTTTTGTCTCTCGTTGTGAGTGGGTGTTAAACTTTCTCGGAATGGCCCGAGGTTTGCCAAGCGGCCTTGGTATAGCACCGGTAGACCGCCTGTCAAGTTTCATGCCATTTGGAGTCCGTTTGATACTCCAACGGTTAACTGAGTAACCGTGAAGTCCTCTTTTGTTGCAGCCCAACACCCCTTCCAAAGTGGCCCAAAACCCATCTAACTCCCCTCCATGCTCTCGGTCGTTCGATCACGATCGCGTGGCTGAAAACCGCTCTTCATTTGGACTCTCCTAGCTCCCTCTACCTATAAAACTAGCCCCTCCCCCGAAATTCGCGGTCAAGTCCTACCCTAACCCTAGCCTCTTCCCCTGCGCGCCGCCGGACGCATCTCCTCGGCTGCCCGGACATGTCCGCGCCGCCCGCCGCAGCCAATCGGCAAGCGCCACGTGGCTCCCGCCGACCGCGCCGCCGCTCCCCGCGCCGCCGGCCCGCCCGGGCCCGTGGCTGGCCCCCGCGGCCCAGATCCCGCGCCGCCCGGGCTGCCTTGCTGTCCGCCGCCCGCGGCTTCCTCCGCCGTCGCCGAAGCTCCGCCCGGCCGGCGCTTGCCTCCGCCGGCGCCTCCCCTCGCCGCCCGACGACCTCGCCGGCGCCACCGCCCGCGACCGCCGTCGCCCCGCCTCCTCTGCCGCCCGGCTGCGCCTCGGGCCGCGCCTCCCGCCGACGCCCTTCGCCGCCGACGCGCCTGCTCGCCGCCGCTGGTCCTCCTCCGCCCGATCCGGCGGGATCCCGGCCAGAGGAGGCCCCCCCACGCCGGATCTGCCGCCCCGCCGGCGATGTCCCTCGCCGGAGCGTCGCCTCGCCGCCCGGGTCCTCCTCTGCCTCGACCCGGCCCGACCCGCTCCGTCTCCGCGCCCGTTTCAAATCCCGGAGGTTGACCCCAGATTTTCACTAAGTCCCCAGTTTTTCGTATAATCATGCCATGTTCGTTGCATCGTAACTCTGCATCAGTAGCTCTGTTTTGTGCGTGTAATATGTCAAATTGTTCGTCTCAACGAGTTCTTCATGTCATTTCATTGAATCATTTTCATTTGAGCTCATCTTGATGCCCGAAATGCTGTTGGAAAAGTGCATGTTGATGTTAACCTGCTGAAACTGTTATAACTTGCTCATTTGTCATTTTTGCCATGTTTGATGTGTGCATCCTATGAGCATGAGCTCTACATATCTTTTGATCTATGCCATGCCATCTTTCCAGGGGTGTATGCCATGTATTTTTGTGATCAATGTGGTGACTAGCACAAGCATGCAAACTAGACTTCGTGATATTGCTGATTTTAGTCCCTGTTCTGCTGTTATTTTGATGCCATATAAACTTGATGCTACAGGGAGATCCATGCTTATTTTGAGATACTTTAGTGAGGGTGTTTTGAAGATATGGTTATTGTCTAGCCATTCATGCCCTTGTTTGCAATTATGGAGTAGTCTAGCATGTCATTTGAGTGCTCTACTTTTGCTTCAAAATGTTTCCTGGCAGATTGTTTACGTGTTATTCAATTTGGCCAAGCTTGCTATAGTTGATCCTTGCATGCTATGGACTTGTTCTTGACTTGGTTTGTTTCACAAACATGCCTTCTTGATGATGCTATGCTTATATTGTCATGCAATGACTTGTGGTGAGTGAATCGAGCTTGCTAAGTAGTGTACATGATGTTGCTGTTTTGCTAGGCTGAATCTGTTATTTCGTGATGCTATATAAACATGTTGCTACTAATCATTCTATGCATAATCTGGAGATGTTCTATAAACATGTTTTGATCTACATGTTATTCCCTATCCATCCATGCCCCTGGTTGCATTTATAGGTTGTTGTATCTTGTTGTAATCTTGCTCTAAAGTTGCTTCATAATGTTGATATCAGCCTGTTAACATTAAGTTCACTTGTTCCCATGTGTTTTGCTAGTGTTCCATGCACCCTATGACCTTACTCTTGCCATGCTTAGCTTCATAAACATGTCTTCTTACTGTTGGTTGCCTTGCCATGCCATGTATTGCTCTGTGGTGAGTGGTTCAAGCTCACGAACATGCTTACTTATTGTAGTTCCTGCCATGTATGAATCTGTAATATAACTTGCCATGTTTACATGGGTGCCATCATATTTTCTGTGCCCTTTTGGCTCATGGTCAGTAAGGGTCTTTTGATCTATGCATTTATTAGTATCATTCCATGCCTTTGTTTGCCATGATATGTTCCTGTAACATATTGTTTGATAGCTCTAAACATTGCAACCTGATGTTATTTCCTGATAAGTCTGAAACTGTTATTATTTGCAATCTTACCATGTCCTTTTGAGCATGTTCTAGTTGTTTCTGGAGATAGCTCAGTGTTCATGTTTTGTTATGCTTTACCTGTACTTCATGCCCATGCCTTTTGTTATTATGTTGGGGTGCTGTAGCATGTTGTTTTGATGCTTGTAAGATGCCTAGTTGCTGTTATGGACAGATTGTTGCTATGACTTGTATAGACTGTAGGTGTTGAACCGTTGCTCCGCTTTGAGTGTGCTCTATATGAAACTTGCTTGTTTTTGCATGTAGCTTCATATTATCATGTTGCATCCTTATTTTGGTGTGTTTGCTTGATGTTTGGGTGCATTTTGCATCAATGTCATGTTTAACTTGTTTTGCTCATATCTTCTAGGCCGTAGCTCCGAATCTAATGAACTTTATATGTAACTTGACTAGAATTTCGTGTAGATCCTCTTGGTGCATCTTAACTTGCTGTTAAACAACTTGAACATAAGGTTTATTCAGTTCTGGACCAATTTCGAAATTTGCATATGAGGACTTACCGGAGTTGTTATATGTTGTTTCCGGTCTCATTTAAACTTGCCTTGATGTGTTGTTCTTGTTTGCATTATCTCTTGCCATGAGTAGCTTCATGTAGCTTTGTCATGCATCATGCTTGTTGTGCATCATGCCTTGTTCATGTGTGGTGTGTTTACCATGTTGTGTGCTTCTTCTCGATAGTTCCCGTTTTGTTGCGATCGTGAGGATGCGTTCGTCTACGTGTGGTTCATCTTCGTGGCTTCATCTTCTTCATGGACTCGTTCTTCTTCCTTGCGGGATTTCAGGCAAGATGACCGCTACCCTGGATCTCACTACTATCATTGCTATGCTAGTTGCTTCGTTCTATTGCTATGTTGCGTTACCTATCTTTTGCTCATCAAGCCTCCCAAATTGCCATGAACCTCTAACCTTTGACACCATTCCTAGAAAACCATTGCTTGGCTATGTTACCGCTTTGCTCAGCCCCTCTTATAGCGTTGCTAGTTGCAGGTGAAGTTGAAGATTGCTCCATGGTGGACAGGGTTATGTTGGGATATCACAATATCTCTTATATTATTAATGCATCTATATATTTGGTAAAGGGTGGAAGGCTCGGCCTTATGCCTGGTGTTTTGTTCCACTCTTGCCGCCCTAGTTTCCGTCATACCGGTGTTTTGTTCCCGGATTTTGCGTTCCTAACGCGGTCGGGTGATTGATGGGACCCCCCTGACAGTTCGCTTTGAATAAAACTTGTCCAGCAAGGCCCAACCTTGGTTTTACCATTTGCCTCACCACCACCTACCTTTCCCTTGGGAGTAATTAACCCAAGGGTCATCTTTATTTTAGCCCCCCCGGGCCAGTGCTTGTCTAAGTGCTGGTATGAACCGGGCAGACTGCGGGGCCCCCTCGGGGCAACTCGAGGTCTGGTTTTACTCGTAGGCTGACCTATTCGGTGTTGCCCTGAGAATGAGATATGTGCAGCTCCTATCGGGATTGTCGGCGCATCGGGCGGCTTTGCTGGTCTTGTTTTACCATTGTCGAAATGTCTTGTAAACCGGGATTCCGAGACTGATCGGGTCTTCCTGGGAAAAGGTCTATTCCTTCGTTGATCGCGAGAGCTTGTCATGGGCTAAGTTGGGACACCCCTGCAGGGTATAAACTTTCGAGAGCCGTGCCCGCGGTTATGTGGCATATGGGAATTTGTTAATGTCCGGTTGTAGATAACTCGACACCTGATCCGAATTAAAACGCATCAACCACGTGTGTAGCCGTGATGGTCTCTTCTCGGCGGAGTCCGGGAAGTGAACACGGTTTTTGTGTTACGATTGACGTAAGTAGGGGTTCAGGATCACCTCTTGATCATTGCTAGTTGACGACCGTTCCTTTGTTTATCTTCTCGCTCTCATTTGCGTATGTTAGCCACCATATCATGCTTAGTCGCTGCTGCAACCTCACCACTTTACCCCTTCCTTTCCCTTTAAGCTTTGCTAGTCTTGATACCCATGGTAATGGGATTGCTGAGTCCTCGTGGCTCACAGATTACTACAACAACAGTTGCAGGTACAGGTTATCGATGATCATGACGCGAGAGCGATGCTTGCTTGCGTTGAGTTCTTCTTCTGCTTCTTCGATCAGGGGATAGGTTCCAGGTCGGCAGCATGGGCTAGCAGGGTGGATATTGTTTGAGTTTCTGTTTATGATTCATCCGTAGTCGGATGTTGTTCTTGTATGTTGTATTGTTGTATTCATGTGTCATTGTATGTATAGGATGTATCCCCACTATTATGTAATTGTTGATGTAATGATATCCACCTTGCAAAAGCGTTTCAACATGTGTGTCTATCCTTGGTGGGACCTTCGAGTTCCTTTTGGATAGGGTCGCATATTGGGCGTGACACTGGTGCAGGCTTCGGTCAATCCGCTTTTGGCGGACCGAACCTTCTGAATCACCGTACTCATAAGAGTACGGTGCTCTTCATTAACGGAAGCGCCACGAAGCACTTCCAGCAGACTATCCGACGCCTCTGGCAGGACGGAGGTAATCGGCACGGACGGCTTCCCCTCCAAAGCGAGGGGCTGCCTACCCGAATCCGGAACCTTTGGAGGTTCCGGTGCAGTGTCTGGCTGGGAGCACAACTTTCCGTGGCTCTCGTCAGCATAATCTATGGGGATCTTACCCCCCATGTGCCCGGCGTCTGGAATTTTGCCTTGCAGCATCTCCAGAACCACCTCCCCCTGCTCTGGTACCCCTTGGGACAACACCTACGTGCCATCCGAGGCCGAGGGGAGGTGGCCGTCGGGAGCAAATTCATTGCCGAATCACTCAGAGACCCATCCGAAGAGGATACCTCGGGATGGGACCTGGTAGGACTGCTTATGCGCGTTCGGCGTTATAACAAACTATGAAGTTAAGTCGCATGAAAAGTATCAAAGAGTGCGGATACTTACGATCTTGCTAGGGGCTTGCCCCTGGGCAACCACTCCTCCTCGCTGTAAGCGGCCGTGGTGGAGTGATCCGGAAGGGACGCCTTTCCCTTCTTTGGTGTCTTAGCCTCCCCCTGTGGGGCGGCTTTTCTTTTCTTCTCCTCCCCAATGCGCAGAGGGGGAATTTCTTCATATTTCCCCCCGTCTCCGCGGGAGGAATCTGCCTCGCCGTCCTCGGATAACGAGTCTATTACGGCCTTGCACCGGGGACCCTTCCTGGTCCCCGCGGTCGTTATCTTAGACCCTTCGGCCTCCCCGGATGGGGCGTCCCTCTTCTTCTTCTCCTCCCCTTCATGAGAGGAGCGCGCCTCGTCGCCTTTGGACAAGGCGTCCGGTGCGACCTTGCGCCGGAGACCCTTCCTGGTCCCCGTGGCCTTCTTTTCGGCCTTCTTTTCCGGCACCTTGTAAGGCGCCAGAACTAGCATCTCCGTCAGGAGTGCGGTTGTTAGATCTTCCGGTAGCGGAGCCGGACAGTCGATCTACTCCGCCGTCACCATGTAATCCTGATTAAATAAACATGGTGACTTAAAATCCTCCCATGAATATGCTGGGAGAGGTACAACTAGTGATGATCAGGAAACTCACCGGATGGGCGAGCTGCGTGGCGTGGAGTTCGCGGTCCTCAGATGTGGGAGGAGGTACTTCGGTGGCCTTGATTAGCACCTTCCATACGTCCTTGTGCGTCATGCCGAAAAGCTCTTGTAACATCTGGTGTTCGGCCGGATCAAACTCCCACAGGTTGAATGCCCGTCTTTGGCACGGGAGGATTCGGCGGGAGAGCATGACCTGGACCACGTTGACAAGTTTGATCTTCTTGTCCATCATATTTTTAATGCAGTTCTAAAGTCCCGTCAGCTCTACAGGTTCGCCCCAGGCCAGGCCCTTCTTTTCCCAGGAGGTGAGCCGCATGGGGATTTTGGATCAGAATTCGAGGGCCGCGGCCCAGTTGGTGTCGCGCGGCTCGGGGATGTAGAACCACCCCGATTGCCACCCTTTCATGGTCTCCACAAAGGAGCCATCAAGCTAGGTAACATTGGGCATCCTGCCCACCATGGCGCCTCCGCACTCCGCTTGCTGGCCACTCACGATCTTCGGCTTCACGCAGAAGATTCGAGCCACAGGCCGAAGTGGGGCTTGATACAGAGGAAGGCCTCGCATACGACGATAAACGCCGAGATGTTGAGGACGAAATTTTGGGCTAGATCATGGAAGTCCAGCCCATAGTAAAACATGAGCCCGCGGACAAAGGGATGAAGTGGAAATCCTAGTCCGCGGACGAAATGAGAGAGGAACACTACTCTTTCCCGAGACTTTGGAGTGGGGTTGATCTGTCCCTCCGCCGGAAGCCTATGCGCGATGTTTGCGGCCAGGTATCCGGCCGCCCGAAGCTTGGTAATGTTCTCCTCCGTAGCGGAGGAGGCCATCCACTTGCCTCCCACTCTGGACATGCTGCGAATGGTCCTACAGAGGATGTGAGAACTTGGGCACTGGGGCTCGAGAGTGCGAGAATGGATGAGCAAAGGAGGAAGAAGGCGTGGGTAAAAATGGGAGATCCTTGTCCCTTTATAGAGGTGGCGAAAACGGTGCGCCTCCCCGCTTGCCTGATGAAATCGCTTATTTTCCAAGCGCCACGTTAATAGCACGGTTGGGTTACCCGTACCCGTATCAATGAGGATCTCGTGATAAGGGGACATGATCTCTGCTTCGACAAGATGTGCCGAGAAAATCGCCTCGCAATATGTGCGGTGGCTGGTTGTGGGAAAACGGTTCGAATAATGACTCGACCATGGTGTGATGTCACGTTATCTAAAGTTGTCAGCAGATTATATTTGTGGAATATTGTTCTTTCTACGGTGGTATGTGAAATAAGTCTTGCAGAGCTGGACACGATTTAAGTGTTCGAGATTTACTTTGGAGTATTCGGAGATGGAACCCGCCTTGCAATGCCGAAGACAATCTGCGCGCCGGACTCATCGTCATTGAAGCCTGGTTCAGGGGCTACTGAGGGAGTCTTGGATAAGGGGGTATCCGGATAGCCGGACTATATGCTTTGTCCGGACTGTTGGACCGTGAAGATATAAGACTCAAGACTTTGTCTCGCGTCCGGATGGGACTCTCCTTTGCGTGGAAGACAAGCTTGGCGATTTGGATGTTAGATCTCCTTCTTTGTAACTGACTCTGTGTAACCCTAGCCTTCTCCGATGTCTATATAAGCCGGAGGGTTTAGTCCATAGGACAAGAACAATCAGAATCATAGGCTAGCTTCTAGGGTTTAGCCTCTACGATCTCGTGGTAGATCAACTCTTGTAATACTCATATCATCAAGATCAATCAAGCAGGAAGTAGGGTATTACCTCCATCGAGAGGGCCCGAACCTGGGTAAAACATCGTGTCCCCTGCCTCCTGTTACCATTAGCCTTAGACGCACAGTTCGGGACCCCCTACCCAAGATCCGCCGGTTTTGACACTGACAAGGACCACATCCTACCCAAGAGGAAACACAAGTGTTTGGAAATATTTGCGAAGTAACAAAAATATTACAAAAGTCTCTTGAGACTCTTAAAAGTGTTAGCGGAAATCTTCACCGCATGCTTATGTTGATTACTCTTTGAAATAAGCGGTTGGATTCTTTAGATCTAAAAATTTCCGAGTATGAAGGGAAACGTAAAGAACCTCCCGGAGTCGAGCATGACTCCGCTAAAAAACTGAAAATTAAAGATGGCACTACTTAGGTCTATCTTCGCTTATATGTTGTGAGGCAACCCAATTTTATTTGTGTTTTTTGTTTTTGTTTCTTTTTAGTAATACATTTTGCATCTACCTTCTGTTTAGATGTGTTTTTATGTTTTAATTAGTGTTTGTGCCAAGTAGAACCTATAGGATAACCTATGGTGATAGTTAATTTGATTCTGCTGAAAAAGAGAAACTTTGCACCCACAAAATTAGTTTTGTTAAATCAAAGAAATGTGCTTTTGCGTTGATTCTTTTTGCTGCTGATCAATAGACAAATTTCCCAGGACTTCCTATGTTGATAAGATTTTTAGAGTTCCAGACGTTTGCGTTAGTTACAGATTACTACAGACTGTTCTGTTTTTGACAGATTCTGTTTTTCGTGTGTTGTTTGTTTATTTTGATGCATCTATGGCTAGTATTAAGTGGTATGAACCATAGAGAACTTGGAAGACAGTAGGTTTAACACAAAATAATTAAAAAATGAGTTCATTACAGTACCTTATGTGGTGGTTTTCTTTTCTTTCACTAACGGAGCATATAAGATTTCCTGTTGAGTTTTGTGTTGTGAAGTTTTCAACTTTTGGGTAAAGATTTGATTGACTATGGAATAAGGAGTGGCAAAAGCCTAAGGTTGGGGATGCCCATGGCACCCCAAGATATTCAAGAATAGGCAAAAGCCTAAGCTTGGGGATGCCCCGGGAAGGCATCCCCTCTGTCGTCTTCGTTCATTGGTAACTTTACTTGGAGCTATATTTTTATTTGCCACATGATATGTGTTTTGCTTGGAGCGTCGTTCAGGGAGTCCTGGATAAGGGGGTATCCGGACAGCCGGACTATACACTTTGGCCGGACTATTGGACCATGAAGATACAAGACTCAAGGCTTCGTCCCGTGTCCGGATGGGACTCTCCTTTGCGTGGAAGACAAGCTTGGCGATTCAGATGTTAGATCTCCTTCTTTGTAACCGACTCTGTGTAACCCTAGCCTCCTCCGATGTCTATATAAACCGGAGGATTTAGTCCGTAGGACAACAACAATCAGAATCATAGGCTAGCTTCTAGGGTTTAGCCTCTACGATCTCGTGGTAGATCAACTCTTGTAATACTCATATCATCAAGATCAATCAAGCAGGAAGTAGGGTATTACCTCCATCGAGAGGGCCCGAACCTGGGTAAAACATCATGTCCCTTGCCTCCTGTTACCATTAGCCTTAGACGCACAGTTCGGGACCCCCTACCCGAGATCCACCGGTTTTGACACCGACATTGGTGCTTTCATTGAGAGTTCCTTTGTGTCGTTGCTGCATGGCTTGATGGCTCCTTCAATCATCAACAACAACGCGGTCCAGGGTGAGACTTTTCTCCCGAGACAGATCTTCGTGTTCGGCGGCTTCGCACTGCGGGCCAATTCGCTTGGCCATCTGGGGCAGATGGACAGCTACGCCCCTGGCCATCAGGTCAGGTTCGGAAACTTGAATTACATGGACGATATCCGCGGAGACTTGATCTTCGACAGATTCAGGCTTACGCCAGGAGTGCCGAACAGTCACGACGAGCACGGCTTAGACCTGCCGTCTGACAATGTTCGGGATATCGCACCTGCAATAGCTCCGGACCTAAATCCGGGGCAGATCGCGTCGTCCAAGGATGGGTGGATGGACCCCGCCTAGGAGGCCGCATACTCATCGGCAGTAGAGCCGAACACGGACTCCACCCCCAAGGAAGTCTGTGTCACTAGACCCCTGGACTTGTGTCCAGCTGTAGGTTCCAGACCGCGCGCCCCCGTGCCCGCCGAATCTGGTTGGGCTCTGGTAATGGAGTTCACCGCTACGGATATCTTCCAGCACTCGCCCTTCAGCGACATGCTGAACTCATTAAGGTCTCTCTCTTTGTCAGTAGACTCTTGCCCGAACTATGTCCGACTCGAATGGGAAGCAGGTGATGAAGAAATTCGTTGCCCACCCACCACCCACTTCATAGCCATTGTCGATGACGTAATAGACAATGCTTGACTTTGATTCCGACGACACCGATGGTATGGACGTCAGCGCAGGGGACGATTTGGAACCACTGCCCATGGGACGCTGGACTGCCACCTCATCATCTGATATATACATGGTGGACACGCCTAAGGAGGACAGTGGCGACAAAAAGGACACAACGGAGGATAAAACCCCCGGACAAAGGCCAAAATGACGGCGCAGACGCCGCTCTAAGTCCAGCCACAACAAAAATAGCGCTAACAGTGCTAGAAAAATCGACACCCCAGTCAACTCCAAAGGCAACAACGACCATATGGACCCAGCGATGGAGCAGGATGAGCCAGGTCACGCCGAACACAGCCCGAAGCAGATGCCCGATCACAGCGATCCCGAGGGCCGAACTCATCAACCTGCCTCGGGAGAAGATCACAGTCCGGACGACGATGCATTCATCATCCCCGAAAAACGTTTGTAACGAGATAACCTCCACAGAAGGATTATGGCCACCGCGAGAAGCCTAAAGAAGCAGAAGCAAAGGCTTAAGGCCGTGCAAGAAACGCTCAACCGCAGATGGAATAAAGTGCTAGACACCAAAGAAAAATATGGGGACGAACGCCACACTAAGAGCTACCCAAAGCGCAAGCTACTGCCGGAATTTGATGATGAGGCCATTCCGTCGAAGAACAATACGGCCAATAGGCCGGACCAACCACTTCATGACCGTGGCAGAGCAGCTACTGATGCCGCACACGATTTACGTGAGATCCTGGACAAAAAGGCTGGCGTGACCAGGTCCATCTATGGATCTAGAGGACAGGCTCCGGCGCAGGATTACGGTCACCAAAACAATCAGACTAATCGCATACCAGTTCGGAATCAACACCGGACACAATAATAGCCGACAGCATGCCACAACGTGTCCGGATACAGAGGGGCTGCGCACCCTCTGTGCTTCACTGAAGAGGTACTGGATCACGAATTTCCACAGGGATTCAAACCCGTGAACATAGAGGCATAGGACGGAACTACAGACCCTGGGGTCTGGATAGAGATTTTATCCTTCATATCCACATGGCTTGTGGAGACGACCTCCACGCCATCAAATACCTTCCCCTCAAATTGAACGGGCCATCTCGGTACTAGTTGAAAAGCCTCCCCGAAAATTCAATCGGAAGTTGCGAAGAACTTGAGGATGCTTTCAGGGCCAATTTCCAAGGGACCTATGTCCGACCTCCGGACGCTGACGATCTAAGTCACATAATACAACAGCCCGGAGAGTCCGCCCGTAAGATTTGGAATAGATTCCTCACTAAGAAGAATCAAACACTACTAGGAAAAGGGCTATAGATAGGATTGATTCTAATGGCGCACCAGGGAAGCAGTGCGCCACTACTATATACTAATGGCGCACCTGTTTGTGGTACACCATTAGTGTGTAAGACACTAATGGCGCACCGTAAACAGAGTGCGCCACTAGTATGAATTACTTTTTTTTCCATTTTCCCATACATACTAATGGCACATCTGGTCCGTAATGCGCCATTACTATCTATAACTACTAATGGCGCACCAAGCAGGCAGTGCGCCATTAGTATATAAAACACCATTCCCACTCCACCGCCGACCCGCTGCCTGCACCCTCCCCCACTCCACCGCCGCCGCCGACCCCCCGCACCCTCCCCCACTCCACCGCCGCCGCCGACCCCCCGCACCCTCCCCCACTCCACCGCCGCCGACGTCCCACCGCACCCTCCCCCGCTCCACCGGCCACCGCCGCCGACCCCCGGCCCGCACCGTCCCCCACTCCACCGCCGCCGCCGACCACCCGCACCCTCTTCCCCGCACCATCCCCGGCCCTCTCCACCGTCACAAATGAATGCAACTAAAATTGCAAAGAAAAAAAAACAAATTTGATTATATTTTCAAATAACAAATTTGATTATATTTTCAAATAATAAATTTGATGATATTTTTTCATATTCATAAATATTTTCAAATAACAAATTTGATGATATTTTTTAAAAAATTATTACTTTTTTTATAAAAAAATATTACTGTTATGATTTAAACAAGTTTGAACATATTTAAACAAAATAAATAGCAAACAACATTTTAAATGCATAAATACAAAAAATGGGGAGCCTGGGAATCGAACCCAGGACCTCCTGGTGTGTGTGCTGCGTGCTGACCAGTCGGGCTAGTGGGCTTGTTTTAATTTAGTTATAGGTTAGGTTGTATATAACCTGACCAGTCGTACTTATGGCGCACTAGGTTTAGGTGCGCCATTAGAACCCTCCCCCCACACCACCTACTCACCTCACTGTGGCCTCAGTCCCCAACCGTACGCCGCCGCCCCCTCCGTCCGCCGCAGCCGCCCACGCGCCCCCGCCGCCTCCCTCTCCCCTTCCTCCCCCTCGAGCGCTGCCGCCCCCTCCGTCAGTCGCAGCCGCCCACGCGCCCCCGCCGCGTCCCTCTCCCCTTCCTCCCCCTCGAGCGCCGCCTCCCCCCGAGCCCCGCCCCTGCTGCGAGCGCCGCCTCCCTAACCCTCGGAGCCGCCAGAGACTTGGAGCCTCGGCGCCGCCCCACGTCCACCAGGAGAGGAGGCCCAACGTCCACTAGGAGAGGAGGCCCGCGACCTTCCCGCCTCCCCCAAGCTCGCCGTCTCCGCCCTCCGTCGTCTCCGCTCCGGCCACCACCTCATCGTGGTCAGGTAATCTTCATTGCCCTCCTCCCTCTGCCTCTCTTCTCCTCTCTTCCTCCTCTCCTCCCTCCTGACCATGCCCTCTTCTTCTCTCTTTTGCTAGGTTTAGGTCAAATCCCTCCCGGCCATGTCCATCTTCTTGCTCTGTAGCAAGTTTCCATCTTCCTGTGTAGGCATGGCGATGATTTTGTTTAGAATGGGGCTTAATTTAGGAACCAAAAATTGGCCAGAACTGCTAGGAATTTTCTTTCAACTGCTAGTTATAGAAATGATAGTCACGCAGTTGCAAGTTTTCTGTCAGTTCCTGAACTGCTTTAGGGAGAGACCCATCAGCGGTAATTATGTTATCCCGCTTAAATCAATTTCTTGTGAAATGTTCCAGTATTTTGTTCAGTGTAGTTTCTTTACTAACATTTACACTTTGCTTCTCCTCCTGCTACTACCCACTAGTTTCAACCTTGCTTGATGAGGGGCTTATATATTCCTGTTGATGTGAATGTGGTTGTTTCCTTGCCCATCCCAGATGGTTAGCTCGTTATATTCTGTTTGCTCTGAATATTGTTGTATATTACTTGTCTCATGCTAGAACTCTTGCTTTATATGTGTAAATCTTTTTGTTATGTGCAAATATTTAATATATGCATCCATGCTAGTCATCGAGTTTTGTAGTCTGCTGTGCCTTCATTGGGGTTTTCATGTATTGAACTAATGAGATTTTTTTTATAAAAATCTATCTGCTATCGGTAATGCCCTAGCTTATCTGCTATCTGTAATGCCCTAGATTTTTTTTATAAAAATGTAGAATATCAGATTGAAATATTGGGGAGCCTGGTTTATGAACCAGTTTCTTAGTCTGCCCTAGCTTCATTACACTTTTTATTGATTGCAATATTGGTGAGCATTGTGCTACTGTTATGAGTACGCTCTCATCAATATTGGTGAGCATTGTGCTACTTCTTGTCTTAGATTTGTGATGCTTCTTTAATTTGCTGCCTGATGTCATTTTTAACATACTTACTGTAGTTGCTGTAGGTATGGTTTGGCACCTATGAAAACATTTGTACTGGCACTTATATTCCTGGTACTCATTTTTGCCCTTTCCTAACAGGAAGGTCTGCTCCCTGCCCTGCTCGACGTGCTGCTCCGGTGAGCAACCCATCAGCTTGCAACTGCCAGAATTTTCTGTCACTTTTGTTAGAGCTTTATTATTTCAGCAAAACTGATAGATTTAGTTCATTCATATGCTTCCTCTTATCTTCTTTGGCAAGAGGCCGAGAGGTGGTAACAGATAGATTTAGTTCGTTGGTACAGATAAATTTGTTAATATTCTTCAGGAAGCTTGCTTGAGCTGTTTATATACTTGCTTGCTTGCTAGCAAAAACAGTAGCTTTGTTTCGGTGTTAACTAATTCATGCCACCAAATGGTAGAGACAGAGACCAGGTCTCTTCTAGTTTCCCATGAATTAATAAACCATGCATGGTATCAAGTGAGCCATGCACAGCCATGGAAATAGCTTGATTGCTACTGTTTTAAATAGTTAGTCAAATGAATTGCTTGCTTGCTACTGTTTTTAGCTACTGTTTTTATTCAAAAATTATTGGAGTTTATATCATATATATTGTTGGCATGTATTTCATATGTTCTCTATCATTAAGGCTACATAGCATGCCATTTTTGTGCCTTGTATTAATTGCTTTCCCTACATGTTTGCAGGTTTAAGTGAAAAAAGAGGAAGAAAGGAGAATCAGGGTAGGGTTTCATGGCTAGAATGATATCTAGAAAAAAATGATCCTGGCTTTTTTTATGTAATTCTTTGTGGTATTAAGATGGAAACCTAGGATACTATTTCTGTTAGGAGATGGTGTTATATTAAGATGCATATATTGTTTTTAGGCTAGTGCGGGGTGTTGCTTTATTGTGATGCCTCTGAATTACTTGTGATCACATTGAGAAAGACTTGCTAGTTTGTTGGGTTTTGTCTCCGACCATTGTGTCGTGATGAATTTGCAGGTACCCCGAGAGGCCCTTGAGTTTGCCGGAATGTCGATTAACTTCCGTTCCGGCAAATTCGGGCACTCCATATGTCCTATTTTCAGCAAAAGGTCATGCTGAAATTTTCCGTGAATTTTAGCATGACTTTGCTAAAAATAGGACATATGGTGTACTTGCGACTAATGCAATCTTTATGATATGTTGTAAGGGTACTAATTGGTCTCTTCTGCTGCTTATCAGAGATGGTGGGAAGCAGCCACCGCCGATCTGCGACACCGCAGTACGAGTTGGATGCTTCCGAGTTCTTCACTATCATACTTGAGGCTTCAGTATCATCCATGACGCTGGTATATAAAACGAGAGATCTCCCCTTCATCCATCTCATTATGATATCTGTTGTTTGCTACATCACTCATTTTCCCAAACTGCAGAGGCTGCCTGACAGTTTTATGAACATGCTGATGGGTGAAGATCCGCCAAATAATGTGAAGCTGCGACAGGCCGGCAGCGGGTTTCGCAGGCAGTGGGATGTGCAGTTGGCGATCAAGAAGGGCCACATGTACTTGTCTCGTGGGTGGGAGAAGTTCTACCGTGCCTACGACCTGCAGCTGGGGTACTTCCTTGTCTTCAGGTACGACGACGACGCCAACATGCTCATCGTGAAGGTGTACAACAAGACTATGTGTCGCATGCGATACGCTGCCGATGATGATGCCGGTACGTTCTGCCTCTTCTTATTCCTCTACATTTGGCTTTGTCTCACATCGATTGTTAACGGTCATTGTTGCATTTTGGACAGGTAGGAGCAGCAGCAGCGATACTGGCTACAGCCAAAGCAGCAGCGACTATGGCTGTAGCGAAAGCAGCAGCGATTCTGGCTGTAGCGAAAGCAGCAGCGATTCTGGCACCAGCATAGACAACAAGAAGGATGATCCGGACTGGAGTGCGGGAGAAGAGGAGTGGAGTGAGGATGAGGAGCTGCATGACGATGGGCATCAGGCTGAGGATGACCTAGCGCTGGTGGTGGCTGACCAAGGGCAAGAGATGGTGGTGGCTGACCATGGGCAAGAGATGGAGGTGGCTGAGGATGACCTAGCGATGGTCGTGCCTGAAGGTGGCCTCGCGATGGTGGTGGTGCCTGACAATGACCATGCACCGGTGGTGGCGCCGGCGATCCCACAGCTGGGGACATGACCACGCCAATTGTGGTAGAAGACTACATCCCACTACCTCCACTGCCTCCACCGCCTCGCCGCTCTAGCCGCATCAGGGAGATGAAGGAGAAGAAGGAGAAGAACTGCCTACTTTGTCAGGTATGTCAGATCTCCTATAGGTTAGCTATCCAAAATGATATATATATATACTTAGTTACCTATGTTATCTCTAATATGCTTAGTTTCCTATAGGTTAGCTTCATTTTACCTAAGTTGGCTCTAATATACTAACTTAGAGCTTATATGCTTAGTTTCCTATAGGTTAGCTCCAAAATAACTTATGTTAGCACAAAATGATCAAGTTTACATAATAAGCTTATTGTCTTTTTCTTAATCTTCTTCTTTTCCAAAATGACATAGGTTAGCTTCATTTTACCTAAGTTGGCTCTAATATACTAACTTAGACCTTATATGCTTAGTTTCGTATAGGTTAGCTCCAAAATAACTTATGTTAGCATAAAATGATCAAGTTTACATAATAAGCTTATAGCCTTCTTCTTATTCTTCTTCTTTTCCAAAACTCTTCTTATTCTTCTTCTAGTGTTCTTCCTCTTCTAGTATTCTTCTAGTCTTCTTCTTTTTCTTCTTCTAACTTCTTGTTTATCATTTTGCAGATTTGATTTAATTGACGGAAGCTTGCGTGGATGGGGTGCTTCTTTTCCATTTGTGTTTTTATTTTGTATCAATGTGAAACTTTTGTGAATTGATGGATAACGGTGTTGGATGAACAATGTGAAACTTTTGTAACGACGGAACTATGTGTTGGCTATGTATGTATATATGATGAAACTTGTGTGTTGGATATGATTGCTATATGGATGCTTGTTGTATATATATATGTGTTGAATATCTCATATGTGAAATAGTGACCTGAGATTAAGAAGAAAAGAATTAAAAAAGTTGTTACTAATGGCGCACTACCATGTGCTGCGCTGTAAGTATAGCAGATAATAGTGGCGCACTGTGGGCAGTACTAATGGCGCACTGCCTGGTGCGCCATTAGAATACCAGATTCTAATGGCACACATGTGGTGCGCCATTAGAAAAAAATTCTAATGGCGTGATGCTAGTGGCGCACCAGCCATGCGCCATTAGAAGGCAAAACTGGTGCGCCACTAGCATGCCTTTTCCTAGTAGTGAAATTATCGATTGTCCGTATGACGAAGCCCTAGCGGCCTTCAAGCACAGTATCCGAGACGAGTGGCTCTCCAGACACCTCGTCCAAGAAAAGCCAAGGACAATGGCAGCCTTAACAAGCCTGATGACTCGCTTCTGCACGGGTGAAGACAGCTGGATGGCCCATAGAGGCACCAGCGACCCGGGCACATCCGAAATTAGGGATGGCAACGGGAAGCCACAACGCAATAAAAACAAGCGTCAAAACAAGGAATAAAGTCCGGACAACACGGCGGTGAACATCGGATTCAGGGACTCTCAACCCGGTCAACAAATGAAGCCATTTAAAGGCAGCAAAGAGGGACTGTCCGGCCTGAACAAAGTCCTGGACAGATTGTACCAAATTCATGGCACCCCCGAAAAAACTGCGAACCACATTCACAGAGAATGCTGGGTTTTTAAGCAGGCCGGCAAGTTAAATGCCGAACACAATGGAAGGGAAACACCAAGTGAAGACGAGGATGAGCCTCGCCAGCCGAACACTGGGGGACAGAAAAAATTCCCACCAGAGGTAAAAACAGTAAACATGATCTACGCGACTCACATACCAAAGAGAAGGGCAACCGCACGCTCAGAGATGCATACGCTATAGAGCCCGTCGCCCCCAAACTCAACCCATGGTCGGCCTGCCCGATCACCTTTGATCACAGAGACCACCCGACTAGTATCCGGCACAGAGAATCGGCTGCCTTGGTGCTCGACCCAATATGGATACCATCTCACTCGTGTCCTCATGGACGGCGGCAGTAGTCTCAATCTAATATATCTGGACACTGTCCGCAAGATGGGGATAGACCCATCCAGAATCAGCCAAAGTAACACCACCTTTAAAGGGGTGATACCAGGCGTTGAGGCCCGCTGCAGGGGCTCCCTTGTATTAGAGGTGACATTCGGTTCTCCAGACAACTTCAGAAGCGAAGAATTACTCTTCGCCATCGCTCTCCTCCAAACTGGTTACCATGCATTGCTCGGAAGAATGGCCTTCGCTCGCTTCAACGCAGTACCACACTACGCCTACCTTAAACTCAAGATGCCCAGTCCACGTGGCGTTATCACCGTTAGTGGAAATACAGAGTGTTCCTTACGTGCGGAAGAGTATGCGGCGGCTCTAGCAGCCGGACACTAAGCGGCCTCTCCTATCAAAATGCATGATCGGTCGTTAAGACCACGGACACGGTTAGACGAGTCCGGCGCACCAGCATCGGTAATAGCCCAGATAAACCTGAGATGGGTGCTATACACGAAATCCCATAGAGGGCATCAGGGGCTGCAAACATGCAATAAAGCCCACCTTTTGGCTTGACCTTATTAACAGGCCAATGTCTTACACTTCTACTATCCATTGATAATAACCAACTCTTCCCACGCTTACGCCATAGGCTTTTACATGAGGTTTTGTTTTTATAGACACCATTCGTGCGACACCCTACCAGGACACGACACAACAGAGACAAAGGCGCAGACGTGCAGCAGGGCCCCGCTCAAAGGTTTGTCTTTAGATTAAGCCACTGTGCAAACCTTTTTATTGTCTCTTGTTGCTTGACATCCCATGGGTACTCAATACACCCACAGAGGATACTGGCGTTATTGGCAATTTGCCACGACAGACTAACGCACATACCTGGAAATACAGGGTTCATAATCAAGGGCGCTACTCAACCCAGTATATGTTATGAAGTCCGAATACCTTCGGGAGTGTTCGGCATCGTGAGTTTGGCCTTATATGCATCAGCTCCGAATCATGTCTTTGGTCAAATGTTGGGTTTGCCCGGCTCCTGGGTTTACTGCCTTATGTTCCGCTTCTATCGGCTAAGGCGGCCAAAGGAGAACTACTGCGATTGTGCCCTGGTATTTCCGGACGAAGCACCTCAGTAGAGAAAGCCGAAAACTGACTGTCATGATATAGCGAGAGACTGGTCAACCACTCGAGGACTCACCGGAATCTTTAGGATTCCTCCGCATTAACGAAGGACCGTTTCCCGGTCATGTACACACGTGCCCGTATCCGGATGCACGCGAGGTACCAGGGGCTACATAGTAGCCCCACTGTCAAGCTCCTATGTTTAAGTGAAAGTGTTAAAGCTTTATAGTCCGGTTCCCTAGTTCGACGTGCGATCACCTCCTTAATGGACCAAGACGTTGGATCAAGTGTTATTACGCACATTTTTGCGAACACGCCCGCATTATATGCGTGGGGGGTGAAGCCAACGACTGCTAACTTTCAGATTATATATACATCAAACGGCCGCATAGGAGGCACAATAACAATTTCGGGCAAAAGTATAAACATGGCCTCTATAATTAAAAATACAATCATTTTTACAAAGGAACGATTTGTCACTCGAACATGACACTCTTCGAGCACGGAGCCTCTATTAAGCGAGCACCTTCTGTTACCTTCTTGAAATAGTGCTCGGCTGGATCCTGGCTTCCAGCCGGATTCTGGGTTGCAATGATGGTGGCCTCCATATCTGCCCAATATGTTTTGACATGGGCAAAAGCCATTCGCGCACCCTCTATGCACGCCGACCTCTTCATGGCATTGACTCGTGGTACGGCGCCAAGGAATTGTTGCACTAAACCAAAATAATTGTCCGGCTTCGGTCCTTTCGGCCACAGACAATCTATTACAGACCTCATTGCAAGACCGGACAACCTATGGAGCTCGGCCACAGCGGCCATCCTTCACTCAATGGCAACGGGCGCGTTGGAGCACGGAATTGCGACCAGAACAGCCTTTCTACTTCATTATCTTTTTGATCCTCAAAAAACTTGGTCGCATCAGCCGTACTTTTTGCCAAATCCGCATACGTGTCTGCAATGCTCCAGCGCTGATCCAGAGGAGCGTACTTTGGATCTAAGAACTTCATCCGCAACAAATAGGGGCTTCCAGCCACGATTTCCCCGGCTTGTCGAAGCTCCTCCCGCACATCACTATTCTCGAAACGCATCTCCTTGGCTGCATCAAGGGCCTTCTTCAAGTCAGCCGACTTTGCCCGATTCTCCTTTTCAAGGAGTTCATACCGGCCGGCGGTGTTTTTCAGCTCCACAGCCATCTCGGCTATTTTATCTTCGCTTCGGCGATGAGTAGCCTGTTTGGCTCTCAAATCTTCGGCCGCCTTTGGGGCAGATGCATTGCCAGCCCGGGCTTGTTCCTTGGCCAGGGCAAGCTCCGCCCTCAGGGCCTCCACGGCAGCAGCTCCGCCTGCAGCCGAAGCATATCACATTAACATTTTGCTCCTCTTAATATTTCCTGTAACAAATAAGGAAAACAGAGCACATACTCTGTGACTCGTTAAGGCGCTCGTTCACAAGCGTGATGTCGGTGTCCACACCTTCAATCTGTCGCCTCAGTTCGGCGAATTCAGCGGTCCGGTCTACTGCCAGACCTTTAGCCACCTGCGCATGAATGCAGTGCAATCATTACTTAAGAGTGTGATCCTCCGTTTGCCACCTAGGGCTGGCAACCAGAGTCTGAGGTGCTACTATCTATACGGAGCACACCTAGCGCGCGCGGTACAAACAAAAAATTATGTATTTCATTATGTACCTCAAAGCCTTTGAGCAGGCTCGTAAAAGCTTCATAGAAACCGCTTGTGGCGGATGAAATCTTCTCAAGCACCATGCCCATTAATGAACGGTGATCCTCCGAGAGAGCAGCTTGCTCCAGAAGGCCTGTCAGCGTGTTCTGCCGGTCGCCGGACTATGCTGGACCCTTCTTATTGCCCCCCGTGGGAGCCGAACGCTCCGGGCTCAGGGCGGCCGAAGTATTAGCTTCTGGCCTCGGCAAATCTACTCTCTTTCGTGACAACACCTCGGGGTCGCTCGCCTCATGAGGCGGAGAGGCAGGTGGGGTTTCACTCTCCATCATCTCCGGAAGAAGATCCCCCAAAGACAAACTCTGTCGAAAAGAGCTACTAGAGCCGGACTCCAAAGAATGGATCCTGGTTATTGTTCTCGGAGGAGGAAGAAGTAGCTTTGTATTTACGATTAACTTACAGCTCGGTCGAGGGCTGGCCCGTTTGCGGGCATGGCGCGGTAAGGACGCCCTCCGGGGCAGGGCCCCCTTGTGAAGTTTTCTTCCCTTGTCTAGGCACCTCTGTCTCCAAGTCCTCGGAGGCGGCCCTCTTCTTTCCGCGGGGGGGGGGGGGGGGGAGACCTTAGATTCCCCTCCCCGACTATCCTCCTTCATGGAAATAGCAAATCCCCCGGTTTGGGTGTGCAATGTCTGAAGTTCTGCTTCTCTGTTCTTCCCTTCGTCTTTCCCCGAGGGCACTTAACTTAGCACACGACTAAGCATCTTGGCTATTGCAGGACTAGGCGAGCCTTCGGGAAGTGGTGTCGGACACTTGATTCTCTCTACCTTGCTAAGCCAATCCTGGCCGCGGATGGTTTTCAGAATAATGTTGTGATAAATATAGACGAAGTGTTCGGTTTCTAGGTTACTTACTTGGGTATCTGGGCGGTTGCAGCTCAGGCTCGCATCCTCGGTGGTGTCCGGACACTTTACTTGTGGTCTGAAGAATAACCTACACATCCCTTCGAGCGTCATGCCGAAGAAGTGCTGAATAGTTCGCGGACCCTCCGGGTTGAACTTCAACATCTGGAGAGGCCGACGTTTGCACGGCAAGATCCGTCGGACTAGCATTACCTGAATTACGCTAACAAGACTGATGTCCCTCTCAATAAGCTCCCAAATGCGGCTCTGCAATGTCGGTACGTCATTGGCAGGCCCCCAATCCAGCCCCACGTTGGCCCACGATGCCAGTTGAGGCGGAGGGACCGAGCGGAAGTCGGGGGCAGCCACCCACTTTGTGCCTCTGGGAGCTATGACGTAGAACCACCTCCGCTGCCACGGATCGGACACCTCCGGGAAGAAGCCCTCTGGCCATGGGGCATCAACGTTTCTATTTATTGCAGCGCCTCTGCACTCCGCATTTTGCCCCTCGATCAATTTCGGCTTTACATTGAAGGTCTTGAGCCATAAACCGAAGTGCGGGGTGATGTGGAGGAAGGCTTCACACACAATGATAAACGACGAGATGTGAAGGATGGAGTCCGGAGCTAGATCATGAAAATCTAGTCCGTAATAGAACATGATCCCTCTCACAAAGGGATCGAGGGTGAAGCCCAAGCCACGGAGGGATCGAGGGACGCTCTCGTTGGGCTCGGGAGTAGGGATGACCTGCCTCGGAGCAGGAAGCCTGTGCTTGATGTCGGCGGTCAGATATCTGACCTCCCTAAGCTTCGCAATGTCCTCCTCTGTGACAGAGGAGGCCATCCACCGGCCTAGAAGGTTGGATCCGGACATGATTGAAGATCTGAAGTGCCTAATCTTGGGCTCCGGGTGTTGGAACTCGAGATGCGGAAAGGCGCAAGCGTGGTAGGAAAGAGGGATAGGCCTCGTCCCCTCTATAAAGGGGGTGAATATCAAGCGTCCTCAGCGTAACCACTTGGGACTTGCCTAAAAACACGGAGTCATACCAACAGGCGTAGTGGAGTTGCCCGCACCCGTATTGATGGGAATCCCGCAATAAGAGGAACACGATCTCTGCTTCGACGAGGCGTGCCAATAAAACCGCCTTGCAGTGCGTGTCGTGGAAGGCCGAGAAAACCGGATCTATTAAGCCAGGCCGCGGTGTAAGGGCACACCATGAAAAATTGTCAGCAGATTAGATTTGTAAAGTGTTATGCTCTCTATGGTGGTGTGCGGAAATTATCTTACAGAGCCGGACACGATCCTTAATCTACTTTGGAGTATTTGGTGATGGAACCCGCCTTGTAATGCCGAAGACAATCTACGTGCCGGACTCATCATCATTGAAGCCTGGTTCAGGGGCTACTGACAAGCTTGGCGATCCGGATTTTAGATCTCCTTCTTTGTAACCGACTCTGTGTAACCCTAGCCTCCTGCCGTGTCTATATAAAACGGAGGGTTTAGTCCGTAGGACAACAACAATCAGAATCATAGGCTAGATTCTAGGGTTTAGCCTCTACGATCTCGTGGTAGATCAACTCTTGTAATACTCATATCATCAAGATCAATCAAGTAGGAAGTAGGGTATTACCTCCATCGAGAGGGCCCGAACCTGGGTAAAACATCGTGTCCCCTGCCTCCTGTTACCATTGGCCTTGGACGCACAGTTCGGGACCCCCTACCCGTGATCCGCCGGTTTTGACACCGACAGTCATGTATTATATTAGTATTTGCCTTTTAGTTTACCACAATCATCTTTTCTGTACACACCTTTTGGGAGAAGCCTACTTGATTGAAATTTGTTAGAATACTCTGTGTGCTTCACCTATATCTTTTGAGCTTGATAGTTTTTACTCTAGTGCTTCACTTATATCTTTTAGACCACGACGCTAACTTAATTTTGTAGAAATTGCTAGTCTCTCATGCTTCACTTATATTATTTTGAGAGTCTTTTAGAACAGCATGGTATTTTCTATGGTTATAAATTGGTCCTCGAATGGTTATAAGTTGGGTATAATAAAAACTATCATAGGAAGTGAATTGGATGCTATGATCAATTTGACACTTGATAATTGTTTTGAGATATCGAGGTAGTGATATTAAAGTCATCCTAGTTGGGTGATTATGAATTGAAAGAATGCTTGTGTTGAAGTTAGCAAGTCCCGTAGCATGCACGTATGGTTAAAGTTGTGTAACAAATTTGAAACATTAAGTGTACTTGGATTGCGCATCCTTATGAGTGGCGGTCGGGGACGAGCGATGGTCTTTTCCTACCAATCTATCCCTCTAGGAGCATGCGCGTAGTGCTCGGTTTTTGATGACTTCTAAAATTTTGTAATAAGTATATGAGTTCTTTTGACTAATGTTGAGTCCATGGATTATACGCACTTTTACCTTTCCACCATTGCCAGCCTCTTCGGTACGTGCATTGCCCTTTCTCACCTTGAGAGTTGGTGCAAACTTCGCCGGTGCATCCAAACCCCGTGATACGATACGCTCTATCACACATAAACCTCCTTATATCTTCCTCAAAACAGCCACCATACCTACCTATTATGGCATTTCCATAGCCATTCCGAGATATATTGCCATGCAACTTTCCACCGTTCCGTTCATCATCATGACATACATTACTTTTGTCATATTGCCATTGCATGATCATGTAGTTGACATTGTATTTGTGGCAAAGCCACCATGCATAATTTTTCATACATGTCACTCTTGATTCATTGCACCATCCCGATACAATGCCGGAGGCATTCATATAGAGTCATATCTTGTTCTAGTTTCGAGTTGTAATTCATGTGTTGTAATCAATAAAAGTGTGATGATCATCATTTTTAGATCATTGTCCCAAAGAAGAAAAAAGAAAAAAAAAGGGAAATGCCAAAAGAAAAAAGAAAGGTCCAAAAAAAAGAAAAAATGGAAAAGAAAAAAATAAAAAGGAAAAAAAGAAAATAAATAAAAAGGGACAATGTTACTATCTCTTTTTCCACACTTGTGCTTCAAAGTAGGACCTTGTCCTTCATTTAGCGAGTCTCATATATTGTGCTTCAAAGTAGCACCATGTTTTTCATATAGTGAGTCTCATATGTTGTCACTTTCATATACTAGTGGGAACTTTCATTATAGAACTTGGCTTGTATATTCCTACGATGGGCTTCCTCAAATGCCCTAGGTCTTCGTGAGCAAGCAAGTTGGATGCACACCCACTAGTTTTCTTTTGTTGAGCTTTCATTCATTTATAGCTCTAGTGCATCCGTTGCATGGCAATCCCTACTCCTCATGTTGACATCAATTGATGGGCATCTCCATAGCCTATTGATTATCCTCGTCAATGTGAGACTTCCTCCTTTTTTATCTTCTCCACACAATCCCCATCATCATATTCTATTCCACCCATAGTGCTATATCCATAGCTCACGCTCATGTATTGCGTGAAAGTTGAAAAAGTTTGAGATTATTTAAGTACGAAACAATTGCTTGGCTTGTCATCAGGGGTGTAGAATTTGGGAACATTTTTGTGTGACGAAAATGAAGCATCGCCTAACTATATGATTTTGTAGGGATGAACTTTCTTTAGCCATGTTATTTTGAGAAGACATGATTGCTTTGATTAGTATGCTTGAAGTATCACTATTTCTTTTGTCAATATGAACTTTTATTTTGAATCATTTGGATCTGAACATTCACGCCACAATAAAGAAAACTACATTGAAAATTATGCTAGGTAGAATTCCACATCAATAATTCTGTTTTTATCATTTACCTACTTGAGGACGAGCAGGAATTAAGCTTGGGGATGCTTGATATGTTTCCAATGTATCTATAATTTTTGATTGTTTCATGCTATTATATTACCCCTTTTGGATGTTTATGGGCTTTATTTTACACATTTATATCATTTTTGGGACTAACCTACTAACCAAAGGCCCAACCCGTATTGTTGTTTTTTTGCCTATTTCAGTATTTCGAAGAAAAGGAATATCAAAGGGAGTCCAAACGGAATGAAACTTCGGGAGCGTGATTTTTGGAACGAACGTGATCCAGAGGACTTGGAGTGCAAGTCAAGAAGCAATCGAGGCAGCCAGGAGTTAGGAGGGCGCGCCCCTTGTCTCCTAGGCCCCTCAGGCGGCCACCGACGTACTTCTTCCTCCTATATATACCCACGTACCCCGAAAACATCCAGGGAGCCACGAAAAACAATTTCCACCGCCGTAACCTTCTGTATCCGCGAGATCTCATCTTGGAGCCTTCGCCAGCGCTCCGCCGGAGGGGGAATCGACCATGGAGGGCTTCTACATCAACCCCATAGCCCCTCCGATGAGTTGTGAGTAGTTTACCATAGACCTTCGGGTCCATAGTTATTAGCTAGATGGCTTCTTCTCTCTTTTTGCATCTCAATACCATGTTCTCCCCCTCTCTTGTGGAGATCTATTTGATGTAACTCTTTTTGCAGTGTGTTTGACGAGATCCGATGAATTTTGGGTTTATGATCAAGTTTATCTAGGAGAAATATTTGAATCTCCTCTGAAATCTTTTATGTATGATTGAGTTATCTTTGCAAGTCTCTTCAAATTATCAGTTTGGTTTGGCCTACTAGATTGATCTTTCTTGCCATGGGAGAAGTGCTTAGCTTTGGGTTCAATCTTGCGGTGTCCTTACCTAGTGACGGAAAGGGTTGCAAGGCACGTATTGTATTGTTGCCATCAAGGATAAAAAGATGGGGTTTATATCATATTGCTTGAGTTTATCCCTCTACATCATGTCATCTTTCTTAATGTGTTACTCTGTTCTTATGAACTTAATACTCTAGATGCATGCTGGATAGCGGTCGATGTGTGGAGTAATAGTACTAGATGCAGCCAGAAGTCGGTCTACTTGTCACGGACGTGATGCCTATATACATGATCATGTCTAGATAATCTCATAATTATTCGCTTTTCTATCAATTGCTCGACAGTAATTTGTTCACCCACCATAATGCTTATGCTATCTTGAGAGAAGCCACTAGTGAATCCTATGGCCCCCGGGTCTATCTTTTATCATATAAGCTTTCAATCTACTTTTATTTGCATCTTTACTTTTCGCATCTATATTATAAAATACCAAAAATATATTTATCTTATCATACTATCTCTATCAGATCTCACTTTCGCAACTGTCCGTGAAGGGATTGACAAGCCCTTTATTGCATTTGTTGCGAGTTCTTTGTTTGTTTGTGTAGGTGCGTGGGCCTTTTGAGGAGCCTCCTACTGGATTGATACCTTGGTTCTCAAAAACTGAGGGAAATACTTACGCTACTATTGCTGCATTACCCTTTCCTCTTCAAGTAAAACCAACGCAAGCTCAAGACATAGCAGTTGTCCCATTCCAAAATATCAAGTGCCTACGATTGTGGAATGGGCAGGGTTTTCCATAAGTTCGGACATTGACATGGCACCTCGTGCTAAATAAACTAGTTGTTCTTTTTTTGCAGTTCCACCAAAATCAACCAAATTCGCGTGTAGCTTGTATGATTTCACCCTTATATGTTGCAACGCCTTGAACTTATCGGCACCTCCTTTCTTGTGGTGGAAATGAATGATTCGATGTATTCATGAACATTTTGTGCAGTTACCATTGAAATCAAGCTGAGCACCCCTGTTTGCACAAATGCAAAAAAAGTGATTAGTATAAAGCAAACTGTACTATGAATTGATAGTTTAAACAGGCACCTACATGGTCCATGTAGAGCACACTTTTAGAAAAATGGAACTCACTAGAAAGAATCATAGAACAATATTGTACTCGCGCACCACAACAAAAAAATGGAGATTTGTTAGTTCTTCTGAGCTGAAGTTAGTTTGGTCTTGTGGGGAGTAATGTAACCATCCTTCAACTACTCCTTCTGATGAGAAGATAGACATGGCTTCTTCATCCTGGCATAATCAAAACTAGTCACTTCACGTAGTCCATATTCTTCGTTAGAGGAAGATGATCCTGTTGTGCAAAGACATTAGGACAACTAAATGCTAGCATCCCTGTTTGCTCGAAAAAAAGGAAAGGAAATATTTAAAACAGCACAAATGAAGCACTTCTGAAGGACAAGACCACTTTTTCATGACAGTATCTAAACAGTAGCACAACACCAATAGAGATGACAAAGCTCAATCATATGGATGAAATCAGTGGGCGAGTACCAACCTTTTTCAGGAGGCTTATTGTGTGGAGCATACAGATGAAGCACTTCTCCGGAACCATCTGGTGCTATCTACTGTGGAGGCCATGCTTACTATATACTCCTCAATTAGTTTAATGTTTCCAACATCTTCTTGTGCAGTTCCACTAAAATATATGGTATCTTCAAAGAAGATCCCTGTTTGCACAAGTAGAGATAATTACGCATTACATTAAGAGTGGCATCAAATCAGTGGCAAAACAATTCCTCGTTCCAGCCATAGCAATAAATTAAGATGCAAAACTATATCATTACTTGTGTCATCACAGTTCTAGTGCTTCATTACAGTACCGGGAGTTGATTTTTGTTTTTCTTCCGCTTGTTCTTCTCCTTCATCAGTTGGTTCAATAACAGAGAAGCTTTGCCTTCAATGTAAGATTTGGCATGTCAATTAGGGAGCACAAGTATAGAACTAAACAATGACATTAATTTTCTGATGAAAGTGGCAAACTACAGCTCAATAGTTGTGAAATATACTTATCTTACCTCAATGGGATATTACGGTGCACATATAGATTGGAAGTCTTGTCTCCATTTGTGCAGTTCACTAAAATCAAGAAACATTACCGTACAAGTAGCACAATATATGAAAGCACACTGCAGAATCATGTGAAAGAAGGCTAGTACTGACCTCTCATGATGCGGAATTCAAACAACTCACAAGAAGAAGATTTGAACCAAATTTGCCAACACGGATAGGAAGTAAGATCTCCTGTTGTGCAGTTCCACTAAGATCAAGCAATCAAGCAACGTTGTCGGTGTGACATTTTGCTTGATCTGCACAAAACACTCTTAAAACAAAAGTGTTTTGTGCAGTGAAACAAAAGGTCACAATGGCAACGAGGTGAAGTAGATAACCCTATTTACACAGAGGTGCAAAGGAAACAACTAGTGGTCAATAACGGTGGATGACACAGAAGCCAACAAAAAGAAGCATCTACCTTATCTAAATGGTAAAGAAAGCAAGACAGTAGCATTTCTCAAACGGTGGCATTGATTAATATTAACATAGAGATTATATTAACAATAAAATTCGTTAAACATGTAATTTGCTTTTAACTGTGGCATTGCATCAATTTTCCAGCGGCATTATTAGAGGGTGTTTGTTTACAGGGACATTTTGGTGTAGGGACTAAAAAAAACTCTGTGTCAGTCCCATCTAAACCAAAGAGGAGGGAATTTTAGGGCCTAAAAGTGGGCATTTGGGACTAAAGAAAGAAGACCCCGAGGGAGTCTTTTTGGGACTTTCTCCAACAGTTGCCCCTGGCACGCAACGCACCTTGTCTCTATTAGTTCATTACTAGGGGTAACATGAGCTTTTAGCATGTCATTTAATAACCTCTAGTCCATGTTTAGTCCCTGGAACCAAGCAGGTAGGGACTAGGGAGTTTTTAACCAAACAGGGCCTTAGATTAACAACAACTAAAGAGTTGCACGAGACAGTGGAGGCACCAGCACCATGTGCATCTACTGATGTACTGTGGTCATGCACAGTCTGTTGCAACAAAGAACAAACAACCAAGGAGCATATTTGTGTTGGTCCCAGTTTTGTTATCTTTAGACACCTTTCCCTATGTGAGTGCAACAAATCTAGTCCTGCTCAAACTCTATAGCCTTGTCCCCCAAAACAAAAGATCAGTTCGTTACAGATGTGCATACTGTGGTTGTCATTGTTTCCCCTTTTCGACCAACGTAGGTGCTGGATAGCCAGTCTGTACAAGTACTTTCGCCCCTTCCTTTCCTCTTTGAACCACGTCCTAGATTTATGCAATACAACTTTCCCCACTACTTTCCCCCATTCCTTTCCTCTTTGAACCACATCCTAGATTTATGCTATACAACTTTCCCCCTTCCTTTCCTCTTTGAACCACGTCCTAGATTCATGCTATACAACTTTTCCCACTACTTTCCCCCACTCCTTTCCTCTTTGAACCACATCCTAGATTCATGGTATACATGCAGCTAGAGTAATGCATGTGGAATAAGTAAATTATACCTTAAGGTTCTTGGGGCATGGTTCGGTGGGCGACGGGACGGTGATGAAGAAGAAGGGGTCGGAGGCCCTCCCGCGCCGCCGCTGGGCGAAAGTGAACAGCTGTGCCGGTAGTGGATTCCCTCCCTCGCCGACGGCAACAGCTTAAGCCTCCTTCCCTTCCCGGCGAACGGATCCTGTCGGCTCTTTGAGCAGCAGTGAGCGGAGAGAGAGGCCAACGAAGTCTTGTTTAGATTTGGAAAGGGTGAGAGTGTGTGAAGAGAGCAACTACAAGCGCTGAGGCTCCAGCGTGTATATATATACTAGAGAGAGTGTGTGAAGCGTGCAAACCCTAGAAAACAAGTGCTAAGGCTGCAGCTTATACGTGATGAGGTGATTATACGGTCACTACGAGATCGTATAGCTCCATATCCATCCTTTATGACCAGTCAAAGAATCCTCCTGGCACAAATTATGCTCAAGTGTAGTTATTGAACCCGAGACCTCAAGTTTGATGAGCGAACAGGCTAACCAGTGATACGTCTCCAACGTATCAACTTTTCCAAACACTTTTGCTCTTGTTTTGGACTCTAACTTGCATGATTTGAATGAAACTAAGCCGGACTGACGCTGTTTCCAGCAGAACTGCCATGGTGTTATTTATTGTGCAGAAAACAAAAGTTCTCGGAATGACCTGAAAATGCACGGAGATAACTTTTGGAAAATAAAAAAAATACTGGCGAAGGAATCAAGACCAGGGGGCCCACACCCTGTCCACGAGGGTGGGGGGCGCGCCCCTCCCCCTGGGCGCGCCCCCTGCCTCGTGAGCCCCCTGGAGCTCCACCGATCTCAACTCGAACTCTATATATTCCGTTTCGCGGAGAAAAAAATCAGAGAGAAAGTTTCATCACGTTTTACGATACGGAGCCGCCGCCAAGCCCTAGTCTCTCTCGGGAGGGCTGATCTGGAGTCCGTTTGGGGCTCCGGAGAGGGGGATTCATCGCCGTCATCATCATCAACCATCCTCCATCACCAATTTCATGATACTCACCGCTGTGCGTGAGTAATTCCATCATAGGCTTGCTAGACGGTGATGGGTTGGATGAGATTTACCATGTAATCAAGTTAGTTTTCTTAGGGTTTGATCCCTAGTATCAACTATGTTCTGAGATTGATGTTGCTATGACTTTGCTATGCTTAATGCTTGTCACTAGGGCCCGAGTGCCATGATTTCAGATCTGAACCTATTATGTTTTCATGAATATATGTGAGTTCTTGATCCTATCTTGCAAGTCCATAGTCACCTATTATGTGTTATGATCCGACAACCCCGAAGTGACAATAATCGAGATACTTCTTGGTGATGACCGTAGTTTGAGGAGTTCATGTATTCACTATGTGTTAATGCTTTGTTCCGGTACTCTATTAAAAGGAGGCCTCAATATCCCTTAGTTTCCACTAGGACCTCGCTGCCACGGGAGGGTAGGACAGAAGATGTCATGCAAGTTCTTTTCCATAAGCACGTATGACTATATTCGGAATACATGCCTACATTACATTGATGAACTGGAGCTAGTTCTGTGTCACCCTATGTTATAACTATTACATGATGAATTGCATCCGACATAATTATCCATCACTGATCCAATGCATGCGAGCTTTTCACATACTGTGCTTTGCTTATTTACTTTTCCGTTGCTACTGTTACAATCATTACAAAACTGCTATCGTTACTTTTGCCACTGTTACCATTACTATCATACTACTTTGCTACTAAATACTTTGCCGCAGATACTAAGTTATCTAGGTGTGGTTGAATTGACAACTCAATTGCTAATACTTGAGAATATTCTTTGGCTCCCCTTGTGTCGAATCAATAAATTTGGGTTGAATACTCTACCCTCGAAAATTGTTGCGATCCCCTATACTTGTGGGTTATCATCCAGCTACACAGCCCTCCTGTTATGTTGAACGAGAGGAAAATAACCTTTTATACATTCCTGCATTCGTGTGACAAGCATGTTGTGTTTTTTTGTGTGTGGGAGTCATTGGGATTTAAATCATAATCGTGTCATGTGGCTTTGGTGGTAAGACTATCCATAGTGGTGCAGAAATAATGCATCCTTAGTCACCTTATCTCTTAAAAGCGCCAACGGTGTATCTTACCTCACAAATCTCGCTACTGCTTGGGAACACTGTCCAATTGATCCCTCTGTTCGCTCACGTACTATTTTAAGTGAATCCTTATTATTAACATGCACACAATTTTGGGCACTTGTATTCGACCTAAGTCAGTGTGCCACCGTATCTCTTACTTACTACTCCCTCCGTCTAGGTGTAATAAGTCACGTTAGAAGGTGTAGTGGGACCAAGGTAGGTGTGTGTGTGTGTGTGTGTGTGTGTGTGTGTGTGTTTAACAACATGTGTGTATTAGAGAGAGCGACAGATCGACCTACTCCTATAGAGAGATGGTGTGTAGTGTACGATTTTAGCCGCGAGAGTCAGTGCATCCTCTCGTTTCCGGGCGTGTCCGGTAGGGACATGCGGACAGCTGCCACGCCTGCTCCTGACCAGCCTAGCCCAACCCAAGCCCCTCCATCGCCCGCGCGCGCTTCCCGCCCAAAACGGTCAGTGCCGCTCCTAAGAATCGGTGCGGCATTCATGCCCGGTCAGAGCGGATGAGACCTCTCACTCGTGCAAAAGTGATGGTTGCTTCGTCCGTCCAACTTATTGCTGGGTCTATGTGATTTGACGTTTCTTTATTACTGAGGTGGTAGGACTGCTGGATGTCCCACGCTTTCAGCGAAAGGAGGTACTACTAGATTAGAATTTTCTCCATTCTTACTGCGGAGGAGTGCAAGAGTAGTGAAAACATGCAGGCTCAGTGATTACATGGCCCACCTCACACTATCACCATATTTTCTGGACACTGTGTGACACCTAACTCTTTACATAGTACTCCCTCCGTTCCTAAATACTAGATGAGTCCCCGCTCGTTGACGCGGAACAGTCGTATATCTCTCTGCGTAAAATTATCGATTTCATAGAACTAAAAAAACTCTATAACCGCATGACAAATGTGGTAGCCAAACTAAAAAAACTCCCATCATCATTTAGATCATCCCACGTAAGGAAAAAAAATCAGCCAACTCCTACTGCATAATGGGATTATATTTTTTTTTGACATGTTAATGGGACTTAAAAGCTCACTTACGTGCATGCTACCGGTGCATGCTTGCGTGTAGACATGTTGATGTGATTTAAAACCCAGTCACATGCATGCCATGGTATTTCTGCATGCTGCATGTGGCTTAGTGCGGAGCCTCTCAATGTCTAGATCAGACGGCTATTATGGACTGATTTAGTTCATCTAACAGCTACATTAATTTTGATGATGTGGCTCAAGGAGAGGATAGAGAATTCCTAGTAGTGGGGGCTAGCTATTACTAGTAGATAAGTCTTTGTAGAGATTCCACTAGGTGAACTACATACGGAACAAAATGAATGAATCTACACTTAAAATGCATCTATATACATTCGCATGTGGTTCATGGTGAAATCTCTACAAAGACTTATATTTAGGAACGGAGGAAGTACTAGTATAGTACGTACTGTAATTTATCAGCGAGATAAATTTGTACAATGCTATGAAGCTTCCAGCTTCTGTTACATGTATCTTGCGTCCAAGGTTTCCCGTTGCAACATTTCATCAAATACAAAGGAGATAACATGCATGCTATTGCATCTCAACGATTGACAGATCATAGCAAATATGTACTCCCTCCGTTCCAAAGTAAGTGTCTCAACTTTATGCAAACTTTAGTACAAAGTTGTACTACTACTAAAGTTGACACTTATTTTGGAACAGAGGCAGCTAAAGAAAAAATGATCCATGCAGTCCCTAACCCTTGAACCGTGAACCCTAACTAGGCTTCAATTTGCTGGCAACGTTCAAGATTCCTAAGAAATGAAGTTTGCAACCTTTTGACCATCGGCTCATTTTGTGCAGTTTCACCAAAATCGAGATGAGCATCCATGTGGAAAAGAAATTGAAGAAGCGTGATTAGAATAAGATTACTGGGACTAGTTGATGAGACATAAACTCATCACAAATACAGTACGTAGAAGCCAGTGTAGTTATGTGCGGGGCAAAGAAGTAGAGAAATATCCACATGGAGTGATGTTGGCAGCTGGAGCAGTGGTGCAAGCCGGCTATAAAGGGAGTTGTACCTGAGGGATGTAGCTCAACCTTGAGGAGGGCGGCGGGAGGCGGCAACTGCCCACGTCGAGGCAGTGAGCAAGGGACGAAGGCAACCTCACCGGCTTTGTGAGAGAGAACGGCAGGGACCCCTGATCGGGACGTGTCGAGAGTGGGTTTTCACCGTCGGCGACGGCGACCGCATCTACACTAAGCATCCACCCCTTCCCCCGGCGGACGTGATCCGCCGGGATGTTAGAGATGTGGCCAGAGTCGTTTTGTGCGAGAGAGTGTGAAGAGAGCAACCCCAGCAAGCAACCATGTAGGCTGGCCTGTCCTGACTATGTATATAGTGGAGCGGTTTCCTTTTCTCTCCATATGAACCTATCATATAGCGTACGTGCCACTAAAGAATAAAAAACTTTATTTATAAATGGCGCGGCACCTACTACTCGTTCTCCTATAACCTTGCACTTGGCATCTCCAAAATATTAACCTTGCGATTGGCTCTTCGCCTCTTCGGGAAGTCGAGCAATAATGGTAGTGCAGTATATATCGTTCTGGCTATATGAGACCGAATGAATTGCTGCACGTCCACCACGTGGGCGAGGGTCGAGGGGCAAGGGAGAGTGCTACATACGGAGCAAATGAGTGAATCTACACTCTAAAATACGTCTATATACATCACTGTTTGGAGTATGTACTATTAGTTCATATTGAAATCTACTAATGGACATATATATTCCAAACAATATGATATAATCTCTATAACCAAGGTAGTAGGGACGAGGAGTAAACAGAGGGAGTAGTAAATTTTTCTCCTCGTCCTACAAGCCACCACGAGCATGGGCGAGGGAGCAGGCGTAAGGCGGACAGTACTAAGCAAGCTTCACCTCATCCTGCGAGTCACCGCGCCCGTGGGCGGGGGAGACGGTGTACTAATCAAGATTCTCCTCATTCTGCGAGTTGACGGGACACATCAGAAGTACTCCAGTGTATAGAGGCTTGCCTCTAAGGTAGGCCCCACATGGTTTGCCTCTTTTTTAACATAATGCGTCAAGTCGCAATTTGTTTGTTCACCCGTGGTAGACGATCCTCCCTCCACCAAGTGGACAACCAATACACGTGCCAAATTACCACGTGGGCTGCATTTTTCGTACAGAAATGAGCTCCACCGTGTACCTGCGCGGGTGTGGTTGGGAAAGAGACGGGAGTACGTGCGCCGTGCATGCACCTCTTCTCTTCGTGCACGTCCTCCACCTACGTGGGTGTGTGTGAGAGATACAAACCGCGTTCGTGAGTGTTTTTTGTTTTGGGGTGGGGTGGGGGTTGATTTCGTGAATGTATTTGTGGGAATATGTGTTGATGACATCTCAAACAAAATTCTGCATGCAATGTGTGTGAAATGGAGGCCTATCCATATCATATATAGAGGGTCGGGCAATCCACGAGAAGAGAGGGAGGGATCATAGATATCGATAGAGTCGAAGAGAGGATCAAGTGGGTGGGTGCGAGATCGATGAAGAGAGCCATCGAAATTATGTGTGTGTGCAAGTCAAAGATATATGACGACTGACCTACCGGAACGTCAGAGGGCACATGTCAAGTTTGTGTGTGGCAGGGAGACATGACTAGAGCGCTCGATGTATCGGTGTGTGTGTGGGGTAGGGGTGGGGGGAGGAGTAGGCAGAGGCCTAACTATAGAGGTAGAACAACTCATATATGTGTTGAGAAGGAGAGACCCAGCTATGTCTTCAGGGAGATCGGTCGACATCCATACATAACTGAAGGACGGGAAATATTATGGGCCAGAGAGAGAGAGAGAGAGAGGAGAGAGGGAGGGAGGGAGAGGGTTAGAGTGTTGGATGGGTGATGGAGTTGTTTTTCGAAGATGGTGGGAGAGGCCTACTAGACAAACTGAGGGTGGAACTGCAATGTTATCAATAAGAGTGAGGGTGTGTTTCTGTGTGTGCCTGTGCGTGATAGATCTGTCGGGACGCATCCATGGATGATGAAGGGGAACCATGTGTTTGGGAAGCAAACCTAACTAGATTGGTAGAACAGTTGTTGTTTGTCAGAGGAAGGGAGAGACACAACTAATGAGGTAGATCGATCGACGCGTGGGTAAAAACGAGTTATAAGGACCTAGCTAGCTATCTGTATAGCGAGAGATCGCTTGGTGTACGTCCATTTGTTAGAGGCAAATAAGGCCCAGGGAGACGGATAGACAGAGAGAATGGAGCTAGGAGGTGGTGCGAGAGGCCCAGCTACTAGCTAGATAGGGGGAGGAGTGTGCGGTCGTGAGATCGATGAAAAGAGGGGCGAGAGTTTACACGTGTGTGTGACCGCATGAGAGACACAAGGCAAGGACACATAAAGGAGGAGATTGAAGGTGCGTGTGTATGTTTTAGGCAGGTATCGCTGGAGAGGTTTATCGATCGGTGTGTGTCAAAAAGGAGTTGTGGAGACTCTGGGAGAACGACCTAAAGAAAAAAATGAATGTGCCCGGTGGATAGAATGCCGAGGGAGGGGGAGGGTGAGGAGGGCGTGTGTATTCATGAGAGAAAGTTAGTGGTAGCTACAAAGGTTAGAGGATTGTGTGGGTGTAATAGACTAACAAAGATCATAATTTGATATGAAAGCGGATTCATATATTTGAATAGGAGATCATAGTGTTTTAAACATATGCATGCATGAATATAGCGGTGATACACGTGTTGTGCACATGTTATACCATAATGTGATAATGCATGGCGTTTGCAACTCATAGCTAAATGTCGAACAATCTAAACCATACTATACATCAAACAATCTCACATTTTATTTGAATTTGTGATAATGTGTGGCGTTTTCAGCTTACAACTAAATATCGAACAATCTAAACAATACTATATATCGAACATTCTCACATTTTATTTGAATTTGTGGTAATGTGTGGTGTTTGCAACTCACATCTAAATACTTGTAGGCGTAGGGGGCGGGGCACCATACATAATGTGATAAACACATTATATATATAAGACATGGTTTAGATTATGAAGATCTAGCTAGAGCTAGAAATGTAATGTGATTTGAAATCAACATAAAGTGGATTCAAAAAATCGAGTTCGAGTTCATATAGTACACATAGTTCATATGTAACTCGAGACTAATCATGTGGTGTGCTGTGAAGATAATACACAAACGATGGTTTAACTTGACAATAATGATGATTGTAGATCTTATTAAAACAAAGAAACGAATTCAAATGCTTTGACTTCACAACAATCATTACTGTAGATCTTATTCAAATAGAGAAATGAATTCAAATTTAGTTCATATTGAAGCGGTAGTATATACGTTTGGAATGCACTAAAACATTCATTTGAGTAGGTTGCATGCATTATACACGTAGCAAAATATTTTAATTGAACATAACATGAATTCAAAGTTTTGAATGACATTTGTAGTGCGCATTGATTTGGTATAGTACTTAGGCTTGTCCGGAAATTTCCTTGTTAGCCCGAAATATTTAAGATATATCTTTGTCTTGTCGTGCTCTAACAACTCCCTCCATCTCAATCCGCGCCTTGCTATTCCTAAATTACAACGTGCGCGAGAAGTCCCACCTCCTGTGAAATCCCAACACACGAAATGCCCGTGGTACCCCTGAATTGAAAGAACTGCCTGAAATCGGTGGGGGTACTTCCGTAACTTACCCCATATTTCAGAGAAGCGCGTCCCTAAGCCATGGTTCCCCACTACCATCCCATCCGCCCTCCCATTCGTAAACCAACACTACTAGGGAAAAGCCTAGCAACAGCGCGGGTTTTAGGCCTATCAATAGCGCGGGCAGGAGCGCTACTGATAAGGTGCTACAGCTAAAGCTTAGCAATAGCGCGCCTAGACCCACGCTACTGCTAAATTGACTTAGTAGTAGCGCTTCTCCAGAAGAGCGCTACTGGTAATTAGTAGTAGCGCTTCTCCTTGCCCGCGCTACTACTATTATTTAGTCTTTTATTTCCTTTTTATTTCATGTTGTATTCATACACCTTTACACAAGGTTTCATACAACTGGAATTTAGAGATTGTTTTTACATCATAATGAGTTATTACATCACGGGGTGAAAGAACCGTGGACTAGTTTCAAGTGGATGTCCATCCACTTGAAACTAATCCGCGGTTCTTTCACCCAATGATATAATAATATCATCATCATCATATCATTAACAACTTATCATCATAATACATCATTATCATATAACACCTCCTCAAGATCATCGTTTTCATCAATGACAACACATAGCAAATTGGTCACTAGTCGTAATCACAAGTACTCCTCATTATCAACTCTAACACATTACCACATAAGAAACATATTGTACCTCACAGGACCTACTACATTTGATTAAGACCTACTACATTTTCTAAGGTAAAATAGCAAAAAACAAGATAGCCCCTGACTCTCCATTATGGAGAATGGAGATTAGCCTGTCTCCAATTCTTGCCTTTCGCTGAATGTTACTTCCAAGAACCTCCTTTCAAATGTCCATACATTTCTTCCATTCTTTGATGAACATGTGTTCACCGGTTTTAGAAATCCGATATGCATAGGTGAGCTCCCTAGATTTACCTGGCAGTATGTTCAGAACTGTAAGGCGACCATTCAGATACATCAGATGAGGCACACAATCCATCGGGAGATTCTATTGAAAAACATAGTAATAACTTCGTATAGTTAGAAATGATGTACTAGTTTTAGAAGTATGCAAAAGATGCACGGATGTTGTAATAGTAAAAAAAATCTTACCAGGGTATCTCCAGAGAAGTTACCGTGGTTCAACATGTGCAATAGTGGCATGTATTCACCATAATTTGGAGGAGTTCGATAATAGTTATTGTAATCCTCAAGAAGAGTACAAAATGCGATCAGATGATTTCTCTCCTTATAAGTTAATAAGGAGCCATCGGTGTAGTGGGTTTTCTCTACCATCTTCCGCACAGTCTTTGAAGAATCAAAATAAGCTGTCAATGGAAATAAGTTGTCAACTATTTTGAAATAAACAATATATATTAGTTAATAACTATGTATGAGAAACTCACATAGTGGTACAATCGGAAGCGTATCAACAAGGACCCAAATGTCCATATTGTCTTGCTCGATGTCAGGATCACCAAGATCCATGGTGACAATCATACCCTCATAAAAACCATACATTTTGCAAAGTGCTTCCCAATTTTGGCAACCAAAATGGGTTACGCTCTGAGCATTGCATAGATTTACTTCAAAATCCATATCATGATGGGTCCTTAGGTGTATTTTCTTTGTTTCAAAATTTTCATGGTCTTCAAAACCCATCCTCTCCAAGACATAGCGTCTTGCATGGCATGGGATAAGCTAGCACTACTAGGGAAAAGCCTAGCAGCAGCGCGGGTTTTGGCCCTCTCAGTAGCGCGGGTACCGGCGCTACTAATAAGGCGCTACAGCTAACGTATAGCAGTAGCGCGTGCTGACACACGCTACTGCTACACATGAATAGCTGCAGCGCTCTTTAGGAAAGGACGCTACTGGTATTATCTGCAGCGCCGTTTACAGGTAAGCGCTACTGGTAAGTCGGCGCTACTGCTAAATCCCCCCTCGCTACTACTAGTATTATTAGTTTTTTTCCCTGCAGATTTGTTTTTTATTTGTTTTGCATTTGAATAGGCTTTATACAATAATCTTTAGCATATCATCCACATACAAATGTAATCATAGCATATACATACAATTAGTCTCATCAAATCATGTCATCATCATAATCATCATCCAACACAAAGTGGTCTCTCGTCATCAATCTCGAAAATAGCGATACAAGTCTCGATTACTTGCAAATACATCGTCATCCATCTAAACAATGATATACACGAGAATAGCTATCACTTTGAGTACATGAGTTCGTATCCCTCTCTCGCATTAGCGTGAACCTAAACTAAGTACTGCGTGTCGCTCGGAAACCGAAAACCGGTACACCTGGGCCTGACACTCCGGCCACTTGTCGTATATATACTCCTGGCGTAGCACTTCTTCGCCATTTATGATCTATGCACCTGCATCGTCACATGAGTCGATGATATGCAACATATATAGTTGAGCAACACAAAGAGACAGACTTGGCAAAAATAGAAACAACATATCATAAGCATAAATAACAAAGTTCATCGTACCCAAATGACCTAACTAGAGTGATTTTCGCTAGTCGAGGAGGACAGTTTAATTACATCACAAATAAAGCTTCACCGTGCATAACTCAAAGTTTTGTCATAAAATAAAGTATGGACTAAACGGACACATTGTCATATATCGACAATCACTCCATCATGTCGTGCCATCCATCCAAGTCAGGGAGATAGTCATCGAGCTTTGTGAAAGGCTTCATGTCGAGACGCTGAGAGGCTATCCATGTTCGGACGTCTTCCCGCGACATTTGTCCTTCTGCATGGAACATCCCTGTTTTTCCGACGACCTCATTCATGATGATTTGGGCAATTTTGCGCTGGATGTTATAGAACTCAGCTCGAAGTCGATGATCCTCGATATCTCCTATGTCCTTTGCCCATTCCAGAATATGGGCATCGCTAGATCTAGGTGCCATGTGAAGGTTCTGGTGATCCCGTCGGTACTCCAGCATGTGGTGTAGGACATAGAATCCATCATTAAGAGAATTGTTCGGTTGCTAGATGCAGCAGAAGTCGGTCTTATGGCTGAAGGCGGGCCTGCCGCCCCTTCTCTTCTTGTCCCTAACCTCTCCACCCCTTGCTTGGTAGTAAAACATAGCACTGTCGAGAACATCTTTGATGTGGGTGTAATCCTTTTTGTGAATGTTCTTCGACGAGTCCAAGTAAAGAGCGTGGGAGAATCAGGGGTAGAGGATGATGTGGACGGCGCGCTCGCCGCTGCACAAAATAAGTACACCTCAAATTAATTAGCCTCCACCGTGCAAATGAATTATTGAAATCGAAGGAAGGATAGCAGCGTGGATGACTTACACGGGATGATAAGGCACGAGAATCGCCTCCTTGTCCTTATTGGCGAGCATGAAACTGACGATGTAATCCCTCGCGTATTCACGATGCTGTGCACAGACTCCCAAGAAGGCCTCGTGCATGTAGTACGGGTCAGCGACACAGAATCAGCTTTTTTGCCTTTCCTCGCTCTCTTCCTAGGCTTCTTTACCACCGGATGGTCGTCAATAACACGTTGAGACGGTAATTCAGGCACAGACTCATGATGCTCAAACCCTGAGGAGGCGCCAGTATAGACATACTGTTCAGCGCCATCGTCATCCTCATCCTCATCCATGGCGACGTCATCAACCTCTAATGGAGCCACCTGCTTACCCCGTCCGCTATCACCCAACCCGACACCCGACGCTAATTGGGTAGGTGGGGTGTTGACGTCATTGTCTGGATCTTCATAATCCTTCTCATTCCGGCCCGGGAACAAGAATATCTGGTGAAACTTCTTTAGGAGGGAGCTCCTCATATTTTCTATCTTCTTTAGATTCTCATCGTTGATGGTGGCAGTTGTCTGTATGATGCAGCCTATTTGATTGCCGTAGCACGCGCGCGCTTCCTCGGGCACCTTTGGCTCAAAATTGCCGTTGTCCACCTCCGTGACAACCAGTCTAGTAGTACTGAGTTTGTTAGGAACCCGTTGCCTCTTCGCTTTCGGTTCTACACTGGCTCCGCTCCCTGAGGCAGCACCGGTCTCAGCGCCGGTCTCGATGCCGGTCTGAATCTCAGCGCCGGTGTCAGTCTCAGCACCGGTCTGCGTATCGGTCTCAGCACCGGTCTGCGTGTCGGTCTCAGTCCCCGATGCCGGTCCCAGCAACAACATCTGTTGATCGTCGGTAAAGCTAAAAAATTCATCTGCCGCCCGGTAGACGTCGTCGCAATCACCAGAACCCTGTCCTTCATCGTTGCTAGCCATGTTTCCTATGATTAAATCTAGTCAATTAATTCTAGACCTAATAAAATGAATAATGACATAAAAAAGGACTATTGTTTTGCAGGAATGTTGACTCCTTCCTGGTGCGGCAAATCCCGGGCACTCGATATGTCCTAGTTTGTAGCACAAGTCATGCCGAAATTCACGGGAAATTTCGGCATGACCTTTGCTAAAAAGTGGACAAATCAAGAACCTGAAATTTGCCGGAACAGAAATGAATCAACATTCCGGCAAAACATAGGCCACTCAGCATCATTCCCTGGAAACGACAAAGCCACCACTTGGGCACAATCGAACAACTTCAATGAAAAGATATAACATGACCACTTCAATGAAAAATAAAATTTGCCTAAATTCTTTTCCTTGAAAAATAGTGGTCTTTTGAAAAATCAAAAACCTTTGCCAATCTACTTAACCTAGCTTCCTAATCCAACGAACCTAATTAACCTACCTATTTAACCTAGTTAGTTAATCTAGTTTACCTAGATAATTAATCCTAATTAAACTAGTTAATGCAGCTAGTTCTCTGTCAAAGCCTAAAATAAATTTTTGCACTAATTAACATGGATAATTAACCTAATTAAACTAGTTAACCTGACTAGTTCTCTGTCAAAGCCCTAACTAAGTTTTTGCACTAACCTAGATAATTAACCTAATTAAACTAGTTAACCTAACTACTTCTCTGTCAATGCCCTAACTAAATTTTTGCCCTAACCTAGATAATTAACCTAATTAAACTGGCTAACCTATGCATGAGAGAGAGAGGAGGGGTGGGGGCTTACAGATGATGGCTCCGGTGGTGGCGACGGAGGCAGTGTGGTGGCGAGGGAGGCAGGGGCGTCTCTGGTGACGGCGAGGGAGGCAGGGGCGTCTCCGGTGACGGCGAGGAAGGTGGCGTCGACGGCGGCTCCGGTGGCATTGACGAGGCCGCGCGGCTCCGTGGCGTTGGGGGCGGCTCCGGTGTCGTCGACGGCACACGGCTCTGGTGGCGTCGTCGGCGGCGGCAAAGTGTGGGGCGAGGAATCGGGGAGACGGCGGCACGCACGCGGGGTGGGTTTGAGGGATTTGGGGGAAGTGGTGGCCGAGGGAGAAACGGTTTTTTGGCTAAGTCAAACTTAGCGGTAGCGCGTTTCGCAAAACGCGCTATAGCTAAGTTAGCTATAGCGCTTTCCTCAAAACGCGTTGCTGCTATAGCTAATTTCCTATTCTGTTTCTATAGCGGGGGTCTAGGGCCCGCGCTGTAGCTACGTTAGCTACATCGCCTCTTACAAACAAACGCTGCTTCTATGCCTTCCTCCGATTTTTCGCTTTTTCGTTTATTTTGCTTTACATTTTATTTTTCCCTTTCTCCTTTTTCTATTTATTTCATTTTCATTTAAATTTCTATTTGTTTATCATCTTATTTTTTTCCGTTAGTAGTAGCGCTCTTCTTTGGAAACGCGTTGCTAACTGTGCTCTAGCAGTAGCGCGTTTCTGTTAAGCTCGCTATTGCTATGCGTAGCCTAGCATTCTGCCAATGGGAATATTAGTAGTAGCGCTTTCTTTACAACAGGCGCTACTGCTAAGTTTGTGTCTGTAGCGCGGTTTTTATTTGTTCGCTACTGCTATATAGCACTAGGGCAGTTTTTTGACCCGCGCTGTTGCTATATCTCTGTGTATAAGGTTTTCCCTAGTAGTGTAGTCGAATTGTAAAAGATGAAAATTAGACGTTAAAATAGTTGAAGTCATGCTTAATTACGAAAAAACACTTGTCGTTGTTGCGTACCATTTCAACATTGAAGGTCTCCTCGAGCTTAATGCTGAAGCGCCTATCTTCATGCTTAATACCTCGATCGTCGTGGCACTAGCTGCACTCCCTCGGGAGACTGTCGTCGTCCGAGTATGACATTTCCTACGTTCATAATTCAAAGATTAAACTTTTACATATTCTAGCACAAGACATGCCAGAATTCACGGAAAAATTCGGCATGACCTTTGCTAAAAAAGGACATATCGAGTGCCTGAAATTTGCCGAAACGGAAATTAATCAACACTCTGGCAAAACATAGGCCACTCGGAGGTGTAACCAAAACATGAAATAATTGCTTAAACTAAAAAATAACAACAAATATGACATGTTAACCTAGTTCTATTAATTCAACTAGTTCTTACTAAATATAAACTTACTATAAATAGAAAAAACTAGTTCTTTCTAAAAATAAAGTAGTTCAACTAGTTCAACTAAAACTAAACTAGTTCTATTAATTCAACTCGTTCTTACTAAATATAAACTACTACTAATTAACATCTACTACTAATTAACATCTACTACTGCTAATTATACAACTAGTTTACCATCACTACTACTAATTAATATCCACTACTACTAAAAATCATTATCTATGAACCCTAAATTAACATCTACTACTACTAAAATCATCTACTAACTAAGCAAAGAGAGAGGGGGTGGGGGAGGGGTGGGGGGCTTACAGAGGGAGAGACGGTGGCGGGAAGGTGCTCAGCGACGGAGGTAGGGGCGGCGAGGGCGGGCTCGGGATCGGGAGGCGGCGGTCCTGGGCGGGCTCGGGCGGCGGCGGTGAGGTCGAGGGCGGCGACAGTGTGGTCGAGAGCGGCGGCGGTGAGGTTGAGGGATGGCGCGGGCGACGGTGGTGAGGGCAACCTCGGGCTCGGGCGGCGGCGACAGGAGTAGGAGAATAGGCCGGGGGGTGAAAGGAGGACTTAGCAAAATTTTGAGCCAGGGGGTGGTTAAGTCGAACTAGCAGTAGCGCTCATAAGGAAAACGCGCTATAGCTAACTTATCTATAGCGCGTTTTAGTGGGAAAACGCTACTGCTAATGGAAGCAGTTATTCTTTTGTTTATCTCAATATCAGTAACGCTTTGTCCTGAAAAAACGCTCTAAGTCTAAGCAATGTAAAAACATCAAAAATATACATTGGTCATCATTGATCTTTTTGTGTAGAATCTAAATAGTCAACATGAATCCTCACTGTACCCGTATAGGTACAGGCGAGGATTCATATTGCAACCACAAATCATACACATATAGTTCAATGAAGACCAAGTGCTCGAGATAGGTTGAGAAGTAACATATTTAAGGTGGTAAAAACCTTGTTCGCTTACCAGTATGGGACTAAACTTAATTAGTTGCGGTGATACTTAGCAGTAGTGAGTTTTGAGGAAAAATTCTACTACTAAGTACTTTAGCAGTAGCGCGTCCCTTGGAAGGGCGCTACTACTATATCTAGCCTAGAGGGAACACCGTGGCAATTATAGTAGTAGCGCTCGTTTCACCTAGAGCGCTACTGCTACTTAGATATTAGTAGCGCTCTTTTCTGAAGCTCCCTACTGCTAATTAGCAGTAGCGTCTGTTTTTAAACCACGATGCTGCTAAGATTCTGTGTATAAGGTTTTCCCTAGTAGTGCAAGGCCGCAAAAACTCGCGATGAAGCCCCACACCCTGGTCCGTCCGCCACCCAGCTGGAGCCTCTTCCCCGAGGACGTCGTTCACAGAAACACATCGACGTCCCTCATCCATCATACCGGACGAGGATCCATCGTCGATCTTGTCGTCCCGCCGGTTCAGCCACCCCGTCCTCCACCCCCAAGGAGCTGCCCCGACGTTCCCCTCATCTTTTGTGCCACATCCATTCCCACACCACCGTCTTCACCTACACCACTGGAAGAGCATCATCATCACCGTTTCCTCGGATGAAGCTACGGCTAATCGGCACCACCAAAGAGGTTGTACACTAATCGTTGCATTTTCTTCTTGATTTGATCTCACGGTGCTGCCGGCGCTCGGTCCCGAGCCGACACGGCGCGGCTCCATCCACGGCGGCGTCGCCAGCCACTTCCTCCACGGCGTCGCTCCCACGGCGGCGACGTCCACATCAGTAGGAGCTGCTGCTGCTTAAGCTCTCACTCGCGCTGCTACTCTGCTCATGCTCTCGGTCCCCTGCCAGGTCTGCTCTTGCTATTGCTCTTGCTCGCGCTGCTGCTCTCGCTCTTGCTCTTGCTTGCAATGCTGCTCCGATTTAGCTACACTTCAGTCGACTAAATCGACTTTTGGGTCAGTCGATTTTCAGGGGGTGGGGGGCTCGCCGGGGTGAAGGAAGAACCAGCCACAACAGGGAGGGGGGCTCGACGGAGATGTACCCCACTATCTATCTTAGGGTTCAGGGTGGGGGCGGTGGTCGCCGGCGATGGCGGGGCGGTGGCGTGGGGATCGCCGGAGAAAAAGCTCGGCACGGGGGGGGGGGGGGGGGGGGGGCTAGAGGGATGGCCGGGGCGGCGGCGGACCAGTGGTGGGGAGTGTTTTCGGGGCAGGTGGGGCGGCGCACCACCGGCCGCGGGCGGCGTGGGGCTGTTGTTTGGCCGGTGGTGGCTGGTGGCTCAGGGGGTGGAGGTTGAAGATGAACTGCAGGCCCTTGATTTCGTATCCAACGGCTACAAAATCGACTGACCAGAGATGAAAAATTCAGTCGACCGACGTGTAGGCTCACCTTGCTAGTGCGTTCAGTTTCGACAGCAAAATTCAGTTTCGACAGCAAAATTTAGTTTTGACAGTTAAGTTCAGTTTCAACAGTTAAGTTCACTTTCGACAGTTAAATTCAGTTTTGACAGTTAAGTTCAGGGATGAGCGACTGATGTATTTTACATCTAGCACATTGTGGTTATGTATTTTACGTCATGTATTGGATATGCTATTAGAATTCCACTCAGGTTAACATTGTCTCTCTTGTCCTGCTTCAGCCTCGGCATTGTACAACTCACCGGAGCTGCTCCAACGACGAAACCCTCCAACACAGCGGAGCAGTACCTCGGCCTCCATCTTCAGACGCCTAAGATCTTCTTCCCCTCCTCCGACAACCAAGTCAGCCGGAGCATCCTCACCGGCCAACCCAATAACGCTGATATCGACAAGGCTTCGCCAAAGAGGTTGTACACTTGTTGCATCTCTTTTTACTCTACATGTTATATATATTGTCCGCTGAGCACATGTAATATCGTGAAATACGATTATTTTATCCTACTATATGACAAGCAGTGAGGTACCAGGCAACTTAGCTTTCCATGATGGACTCTCTTCAACGCCATCATTATTTATCTCTGCGCGTTTGAACTGTTGATACGTCTCCAACGTATCTATCATTTTTTATTGTTCCATGCTATTATATTACCGCTTTTGGATGTTTATGGGCTTTATTTTACACATTTATATCATTTTCGGGACTAACCTACTAACCGAAGGCCCAGCTCGTATTGCTGTTTTTTTGCCTATTTTAGTATTTCGAAGAAAAGGAATATCAAACGGGGTCCAAACGGAATGAAACCTTCGGGAGCGTGATTTTTGGAACGAATGTGATCCAGAGGACTTGGAGTGCAAGACAAGAAGCAATCAAGGTGGCCGGGAGATAGGAGGGCGCGCCCACCCCTCCTGGGTGCGCCGCCCTGTCTCCTGGGCCCCTCGAGCGGCCACTGACGTACTTCTTCCTCCTATATATACCTACGTACCCCGAAAACATCCAGGGAGCCAACGAAAAACAATTTCCACCGCCGTAACCTTCTGTATCCGCGAGATCCCATCTTGGAGCCTTCACCGGTGCTCCGCCGGAGGGGGAACCGACCATGGAGGGCTTCTACATCAACACCATAGCCCCTCCGATGAGTTGTGAATAGTTTACCACAGACCTTTGGGTCCATAGTTATTAGCTAGATGGCTTCTTCTCTCTTTTTGCATCTCAATACAATGTTCTCCCCCTCTCTTGTGGAGATCTATTCGATGTAAACTCTTTTTGCGGTGTGTTTGTCGAGATCCCATGAATTGTGGGTTTATGATCAAGTTCATCTATGAGAAATATTTGAATCTCCTCTGAATTCTTTTATGTATGATTGAGTTATCTTTGCAAGTCTCTTTGAATTATCAGTTTGGTTTGCCCTAGTAGATTGATCTTTCTTGCCATGGGAGAAGTGCTTAGCTTTGGGTTCAACCTTGCGGCGTCCTTACCCAGTGACAGAAAGAGTTGCAAGGCACGTATTGTATTGTTGCCATCGAGGATAAAAAGATGGAGTTTATATCATATTGCTTGAGTTTATCCCTCTACATCATGTCATCTTTCTTAATGTGTTACTCTAGATGCATGCTGGATAGCGGTCGATGTGTGGAGTAATAGTACTAGATGCAGGCAGGAGTCGGTCCACTTGTCGCGGACGTGATGCCTATATACATGATCATGCCTAGATAATCTCATAATTATTCGCTTTTCTATCAATTGCTCGACAGTACTTTGTTTACCCACCATAATACTTATGCTATCTTGAGAGAAGCCACTAGTGAAACCTATGGCCCCGGGTCTATCTTTTATCATATAAGTTTTCATTCGACTTTTATTTGCATCTTTACTTTTTGCATCTATATTATAAAATACCAAAAATATATTTATCTTATTATACTATCTCTATCAGATCTCACTTTCACAAGTGGCCGTGAAGGGATTGACAACCCCTTTATTGTGTTGGTTGCGAGTTCTTTGTTTGTTTGTGTAGGTGCGTGGGACTTTTGAGGAGCCTCCTACTAGATTGATACCTTGGTTCTCAAAAACTGAGTGAAATACTTACTATTGCTACATCACCCTTTCTTCTTTAAGGAAAACCAACGCAAGCTCAAGACGTAGCAGCTGTGCATTTGTGGATGGCCCTGGGAGTGGAGCTAGTAGGGCAGTGGCCTGGGTCCAAAGTAATAGAAGTAGCACAAAAACATTTTTTTTGTGTAGGCTTTTCCTTGCTCAAGCCTGCCTACTAGAATCGCCAGTGCTTGAAAGGAAAAGTGAATGAAAAACATAGGAATTGGAAAGTTTCCTATGGTACTACTATTCAGGAATTTGGTTCAAAGGAATGGAGCAAAGGAAAACTGTAGGATTTGTTCCTTTAGTGTCTCCTTGAAAGAAAAAACATAGGAATTTTAATTTTCACTTGTCCTCTGTCGGTGTCAAAACCGGCGGATCTCGGGTAGGGGGTCCCGAACTGTGCCTCTAGGCGGATGGTAACAGGAGACAAGGGACACGATGTTTTTACCCAGGTTCTGGCCCTCTCGATGGAGGTAAAACCCTACTCCTGCTTGATTGATATTGATGATATGGGTAGTACAAGAGTGGATCTACCACGAGATCAAGGAGGCTATACCCTACAAGCTAGCCTATGGTATGATTGTTGTTCGTTGTCCTACGGACTAAAACCCTCCGGTTTATATAGATACCGGAGAGGGCTAGGGTTACACAGAGTCGGTTACAATGGTAGGAGATCTACATATCCATACTTGCCAAGCTTGCCTTCCACGCCAAGGAAAGTCCCATCCGGACACGGGACGAAGTCTTCAATCTTGTATCTTCATAGTCCTAGAGTCCGGCCGATGATGCTAGTTCGGCTATCCGGACACCCCCTAGTCCAGGACTCCCTCAGTAGCCCCTGAACCAGGCTTCAATGACGACGAGTCTGGCGCGCATATTGTCTTCGGCATTGCAAGGCGGGTTCTTCCTCCTAATAATCCATAGAAGATTGTGAACACCAGGATAGTGTCCAGCTCTGTAAAATAAATTCCACATACCACCGTAGAGAGAATAATATTTACACAAGTTCAATCTGCTGACATATTTTGTGGCGTGACGTCACACCACTACCAAGCCTTTACTCGAATCGTTTTTATTATACCACCTCAGCGCGTTTAGCGAAGCGGTTTCCTTGGCACATCTTGTTGAAGCAGAGATCGTGTTCCCCTTATTCCGGGATTCCCATCAATACGGACGTGGGTAACCCAATCGCGCCCGTCGCCATGCCCCCTCCATCGAAGGCGAGTTCCAAACGGTCACGGGGACGGCTCTTGGTATTCTCCCTCTTTATAATGAGACCAAGGCTCAGTTCCTTTTCTTCAATCCTCAATCGAATCCGCCCCTCGCCCCGAGTTCCAACACTCAGGGCTCCAGATTCAAGAGCTTCAGACCTTCGACAATGTCTGGCTCCGACCTGCAGGGCCGGTGGATGCCCTCCTCCGTCACGGAAGAGGACGTGCTAAAGGTGAGAGAAGCCAGGTACTTAACCTACGAGATTTCGCATAGGTTGCCTGCCCAAGGGCAAGTCATTCCTACTCTCGAGCCAGGCGAGAGCGTCGTGTTCGTGTCTCACCTCCGTCGGGGTTTAGGCTTCCCGATGGATCCTTTTGTGAGAGGGCTCATGTTTTACTATGGGCTGGAATTTCATGACTTGGCTCCGGAGTCCATCCTCCATATCTCACCATTTATTGTCGTCTGCGAAGCCTTCCTCCGCACTACCCCTCACTTCGGTTTGTGGCTCAAAACCTTCAACGTGGAGCCGAAGATGATTGAGGGGCGTTAGGCGTGCGGCGGGGCGGTTGTAAGCAAGAGGGCCGATGCTCCATCGCCCGAGGGCTCTTTCCAGGGGGGGCTCGTCTTGTGGCAACAGGAGTGGTTCTATATTACCGCTCCCAGGGGCAGCAGGCAGAGGCCGCCGCCCGTCTTTCGCTCGGGTCCTCCACAACGGCTGACGTCATGGGTCAGCAAAGGGCTTGACTGGGGGCCGTCCAAGGACATACCCCTATTGCAGGGCCGGATTCGAGACCTCCAAGAGAGGGAGATCAATCTGGTCGTGGTGACACAGGTTATGCTGATTCGGCGTCTTCTGCCCTGCAAACGTTGCCCCCTCCGCCTGTGGCTCCAACACTTCATGGGTACGACACCCGTGGAGATGTACAAACTGTTCTTCGGATCACAAGAGATGTGTCCGGACTTGACCGAGGATGCCGGCCTAAGCTGCAATCACCCGGATACTCAAGTAAGTAGCCCTGTGTCCGGACATATCGTCCATTTATTTATTATGGATTTGCCTCTTAACAAGCTATCCCTTGGACAGGAGTGGATAGCACAAGCAAAACTGATATGGTGTCCGGCCCCCCTCCCTGAGACCACGCCGGATCCGGTGTTAGTCAAGATGCTGGAGGTTGCGCCTTCAGAAGAGGGCGAAGGGGAAAACAGAGAAACTACCGCCTCTACTAAGGAGGCCTTCAAGAAAGGGGGGATCGAGAATCCCTCCTTCCAGGGGGAGAAGAGGACCGCTTCCGAAGATCCGGAGGCTAAGGCCTCAAAACGGGGGAAGAAATCTTCACCAGAGGGTCCTGCGCCAGGAGAAGCCCCGGCCGCACTATCTCCCCAACGGAATCAGCCCTCCAGCGAGCTGTAAGTAGAAAAAGGGGAGTTTTGTAATAAGGGACATCCCTATTTTTGCTTCTGAGGATAACCGAAGTTTTTACCTTGTAGTTCGGATCTCCGCCCTTCTCAGCTGAGCTCATCTTGGGGGGACCTTCGTCCGGAGATGATGGAGAGCGAGACGCCTCCATCTGCCGCACCGTCAGGCGGGGCGGACGACCCTGAGGTGTCGTTGCGGAGGGTCTCCCCGAGTCCGGCAGGGCCGGAGAGTTCGGCACCAACTGGTGTACGGCCGGGGGAGCTGAAGGATCTGCTCGAGAGGGCGTCTATCTCAGAAGATCACCGTACATTAATGAGTATGGTGATTGAAAGAATTTCGTCCGCTGAGAGCGGGTTGCATGATGCCGTCAGAAGTTTACTGGCGGGATGTGAGGTACGTAAAAATGACATGCCTTTTGACAGTTTTGCACATAGAGTGCACCCTGTATAGATAGTAGCCCCTGAGACTTGGTACGTTGTCAGAAGTGACAGCGTGACGAGGATCATAATCTCAGTTTTAATATGTCGCCATTCCTATTCAGGGGGCGGAGCGTTCGGTGGCCAGCCGGACTGATAGAGTTGCCGAACTAAAGCGGCAACTGGATGTTGCGGATGCGGACATCACGCTGGTCAATAGGCGACTTGACGAGTCTCAAGGTGAGTGGTTTCTCCGCGGTCACCTGGTAAGGGACCTGACGCCCATTCCTTACAATATGTATGCTTAATGCAGATAGTGCCGCTGCTGTGGAAAACCTTCGGGCAGAGCTTGCTCGAGCTAAGGAGCAAGCCAGAAAAAGTGATGCGGCTGCCTCGAAGGCGGCGGAGGAGCTAAAAGCCGAAAAGGCTGCTCACTGCCGAAGCAGGGACGAGATGGCCGGAATGGCCGTGAAACTAAAATATGCTACCGACCGCTATGAGGTTCTTGAAAGAGAACGCCAAGCGGAGCAAGAGGACCTGAAGAAGGCCACCGCCGAAGCCAAGGATGCCCGTTCTGCAATGAGGGCTATAAAGGAGGAGCTGCGTCAGGCCGGAGACATTGCGGCTAGAAAGCCCTTTCTGCTGCGCAGGAAGTTCACGGATTAGAAGTATGCTCAGTTGGGCCAGCTGTGGGGATGCGGAGGATCCTTATCTGGATTTGGCGGCGAGTGCGGCGGACACAGTTGTGCACTTCCGGAGCCAAAAGGATCACGAAATGGAAGAGCTTTTCTGGTCTCAATTCCACAGTCCGGAGCGTTCACTTCCGTTGACCGATCGGTTGGCTGAGTGGACTGAGCTGAATAGATTGTCCGGATTTGCCATGACGGATGTGGTGGCTCATCTGTGGCCAGATAGGCCCAAGCCGAAGAGTTATTTCGGCTTATTGCAGCAATTCCTTGGGGCGGTGCCGCATATCAAGGCGATGAAGCGGTCGGCATGCATAGAGGGCGCATGGATGGCTCTCGCCCGTGTTAAGACATACTGGGCGGAGATGGATGCCACTGATGTTGCATCTCGGGGTTCGGACGAGAGCCGGTTACCCGCCGAGCACTATTTTGGGGAAGTCCTGCAGGGCGCTCGTTTAATAGAGTCGCAGTGCTCGAAAATGTTATGTTCAAATGATATGTATGATTTGTGAAACCACATTTATAGTGTTATGGCTTTTTATACTTGTGCGTACAAGTATTGAAATATCTCCTGTGCGGCCATTAATGTATATGTGTATATAACCTGAAAGATGGCAGTCTTCGGCTTCAGCCCCCACGCACATGGTGCGGGGGTGTTTGCAAAAGGGCGCACTTTCACACTTAATCCAACGTCTTGGTCCTGTGAAGGAGGTGGTAGCGTAGCAAACTAGGCAACCGGACTATAATGCTTTATCACTTTCACTTAGCCATAGGAGTTCGAAGGTGGGGCTGCGATATGGCCCCTAGGGGCACCACGCTCTCCGAATTCGGGGCGCGTATGTGCCTTACCGGGAAACGGTCCTTTGTCAAAGCGGAGGAATTCTAGACATTCCGGTAGTCGATCAGTGGTTGACCAGTCTCTCGCCATATCATGACAGTCAGTTTTTGGCTTTCTCTACTGAGGTGCTCGCCTGGCCGGACCAGGGCACAATCGCAGTAGTTCTCCTGGTGCCGCGTTAGCCGATGATATGGAACGTAAGGCAGCAAAACACAGGAGCCGGGCAAACCCAACATTTGACCGAAGACATGATTCGGAGCTGATGCGTATAAGGCCTAACTCGAGACGCCGAACACTCCCTGAGGTGTTCGGTCTTTATGATAACGCGCAAAACAATGCCCTAAGCCCCTAGTGTCCAGGTACAGGCGAGAACTTCTGACGCGGCCGATGCCAAAACACCAGCCTCCTCCTCGGTTATGGTAAGAAATCGGGGGATGTGTATCGACAAGAGACAGTAAGAAAGGTTTACGTAGGGTCTTAATCTGAAAAGAATCCTTGCAACGGGTCCCAGCTGCACGTCTGCGTCTGTGTCTCCATTGTGCTGTATCCTGGACGGGTGTAGCACATTGTTCATTTGTAAAAGAGAAGAACTTAGGTTGGAAAAAGTATCGTGCAAAAAATGTATTTAAGAAAGAATATGATTTAGAAGATGAATAAAGTGGAGCTTCGTTGGCTCTCATTCGTCGTTTGTGTAGCCCCTTGTAAAGGGGTATGCGGCTGGGAAGCCCCTTGTTTGTTTATGCCGGACTCGCCTAGCCGTGTTCGGGGTCTAAATGACCTGTAGCCGGGTCGGATTAGTTTGTGGCTGTCAAGGCAGTCTCACGTTTTTCCGTGGTCGAGGAACACTCGAAGTTACCTTTTAGTGAGATGATGCCGCGTGGACCGGGCATTTTAAGTGTAAGAGACGCGTAATGGGGTATTGCGTTAAAGCGGGCGAAAGTTTCGCGTCCCAATAGTGCTTGATGGCTACTTTTAAATGGGGCGATATGAAAGATTAGCTTTTCGCAACGGAAGTTGTCGGATGAACCGAACACAACTTCTAGTAGTAAGGAGCCCGTACTATTGGCATAAGGGCCTGGCATCGCTCCTTTAAAGGAAGTGCCGCTATGGCGAATTTTGGTAGGGTCTATCCCCATTTTGCGGATGGTGTCCTGGTATAGCAGGTTTATATCACTGCCGCCGTCCATTAGGACTTGTGTAAATTGTATTCCGTCGATTATATGATCCAATATCAAAGCAGTCCATCCTGCGTTACGAGTACTTCTGGAGTAATCCAGATGGTCGAAAGTAATTGGTTGTGACATCCAATCTCGGGATTCCGCTGGGGTGGACCGTGCGACGCGTACTTTAGTAGGTGCCGCACTATTTTTCCGTGTTATCACATGAAGTGAGTTCACTGTTTTGACTTCTTGTGGGAAAGTCTTCTGTTTTTCGGCGCTCTGCTTGTGGGGTTCGTCATCGTCTTCGCTTGGTGTGTCGAGCCCCTTGTGTTCGGCGTTAAGTCGGCCGGACTGTTTGAAGACCCAACAATCTCGGTGGGTATGGTTTGCAGGCTTCCTGAAGGTACTGTGGATTTGACATATCCTATCCAAAATTTTGTTTAGGTTGGATAGCTCGTCACTGTTGTCCTTAAGAGGCAGTGTTTTGCTGTTCGGCCGAGAGCTTTTGAACCCGGCGTTGACCGCCGTGCTCTTTGGGCCATTTTCTTTATTCCGGCGCTGATCTTTTCTGCGTCGTGATTTCCCATTTCCATCCCTGACCTGGGATGTACTCGGGTCGCTGGTGCTGCATCTTGCCAGCCAGCTATCTTCCCCCGCGCAAAAGCGGGTCATGAGGCTTGTTAGCGCGGCCATTGTTCTTGGTTTTTCCTGGTCGAGGTGTCTGGCGAGCCATTCGTCTCGGACGTTATGTTTAAAGGCTGCTAGGGCTTCTGCGTCCGGACAGTCGACTATTTGGTTCTTTTTGATGAGGAACTTGTTCCAGAATTTGCGTGCTGACTCTCCGGGCTGTTGAGTTATGTGACTTAAATCGTCTGCATCTGGAGGACGGACATAAGTCCCCTGGAAATTTTCTCGAAACGCATCCTCGAGCTCTTCCCAACTTCCAATTGTATTTTCTGGGAGGCTTTTGAGCCAATGCCGAGCTGGCCCTTTGAGTTTGAGGGGTAGGTATTTTATGGCGTGGAGATCGTCTCCTCTAGCCATGTGTATGTGTAGGATATAATCCTCAATCCAGACTCCGGGGTCTGTTGTTCCGTCATATGCCTCTATGTTTATGGGTTTGAATCCCGCTGGAAATTCATGATCCAGTACCTCATCGGTGAAACATAGTGGGTGTGCGGCGCCCCTGTATTTAGGTGTGCCGATATCTTCGAACACTCGGCGTGTTGTGTTGCTTCCCGGGGCCTTCTTTTTTTGCCCATAGATGGACCTGACCGGGCCATCCTTTCTGCGGGGATCCTTATATGGATCGTGTGCCGGCTTGTGTGCGGCGCCGCCTGCCGCTCCTAGCATGTCATCTGGTCGTCTATCCGGCCAGGCGGCCTCTTTGTTTTTGGACTGTGGGGGCTCTACGGCCTCCTCGTCAAATTCTGGCAATAGTTTGCGCTTCGGGTAGCTCTTTGCTTGATGACTATCGCCGTATTTATCTGCGGTCTTGAGTACTTTGCTCCACCTCATTGTGAGTACGTCTTCCACTGTTTTGAGCTTCCGCTTCTGCTTCTTCAAACTTCTTGCAGTGGCGACGAGCCTTTTGGGAAGGTTCTTATGCTCTGGTGATGTGTCCGGCGTGAGATCGTCTGGACTATTATTTTCGTCGGGGATGGGTTGCTCGTCCAATTCATCCTGTTCGGATGGTTGCTTGGTTGCATGTTCGTCGTCCATTGGTTCGCCCTGCTCTACGGCTGGGTCAGTATGGGTGCTGTTGTTATCGAGGCGGGATTTTGGGCGGCTCTTGCGTCGCCGTTTTGGTTGCTTTACGGGGGAGTTATCCTTCACCGCTTCCCGTTGTTCCTCGTTATTGCTTCCTTTTGGTGTATCCACCATGTATACATCATGAGTTGAGGTGGCCTTCCAGTGCCCCGTAGGCGCTGGTTCTTGGCCGTCTCCGACATCGTCGTCCATACCATCGATGTCTTCGGAGTCGAAGTCTAGCATGTCAGTTAGATCGTCGACAGTGGCTACTAAGTGGGTGGTGGGTGGGCTTTGAATTTCTTCGTCGTCCGCATCCCAACGGTCCTAACCGCAGTCCGGCCAGGGCTCTCCTGATAACGAGAGATACCATAGCGAATTCGGGATGTCGCCGAAAGGTGAGTGTTGAAAGATGTCCGCAGCGGTGAACTCCATGATCGGCGCCCAATCGGATTCGATTAGAGGGGGCGCGGGAGGTTCGGAGTTCGGCGAGGAATCCGGCACGTTGGAGTCACGAGCTTTACAAGGGACAGGGTCAGTATTCGGCTCCATCGCCGTAGAGGTTGCAGCCCCCGAGGTGGTGTCTAGCCACCCATCCTCGATCTGCGCAGTCGGCTCCGAGTTAGGGATCGGAGCGGACTCGTGCGCGGCTTCCAGGACACTATCCGGCAGCAGAGCTAAATCGTGCCCATCATGACAGTGCGGCGTGCTCGGCTGTGGCTCGAATCCATCGAAGATCAAGTCTCCGCGGATGTCAGCCGTGAAGTTTAGACTTCCAAATCTGACCTGATGGCCAGGGGCGTAGATTTCAATCTGCTCCAGATGGCCAAGCAAATTGGCCCGCAGTGCAAAGTCGCCGAATACGAAGATCTGTCCGGGGAGAAAAGTCTCATCCTGGACCGTGTTATTATTGATGATCGAAGGAGCCATCAAGCCTATCGGTGACGACACAGAGGAACTCTCAATGAAAGCACCAATGTCGGTGTCAAAACCGATGGATATCGGGTAGGGGGTCCCGAACTGTGCGTCTAGGCGGATGGTAACAGGAGACAAGGGACACGATGTTTTTACCCAGGTTCGGGCCCTCTCGATGGAGGTAAAACCCTACTCCTGCTTGATTGATATTGATGATATGGGTAGTACAAGAGTGGATCTACCACGAGATCAAGGAGGTTATACCCTAGAAGCTAGCCTATGGTATGATTGTTGTTCGTTGTCCTACGGACTAAAACCCTCCGGTTTATATAGACACCGGAGAGGGCTAGGGTTACACAGAGTCGGTTACAATGGTAGGAGATCTACATATCTGTACTGCCAAGCTTGCCTTCCACGCCAAGGAAAGTCCCATCCAGACACGGGACGAAGTCTTCAATCTTGTATCTTCATAGTCTTATAGTCCGGCTGATGATGATAGTTCGGCTATCCGGACACCCCCTAGTCCAGGACTCCCTCATCCTCCTTTTCAAATTCCTATTCATGAAGCACAAGACTAAGAGATAGTAGCATAATAGTACTATAACTCTACATTTTCTTGTGGTTTGAATTAATCTCACCATGCTTCTTTGCATCATGTGATCTTCCAATTGTTGTGAATCAAACACCCAGATTGGCAGAAATACTGTGTTTTTAAATTCTCTGTTTTGCACGTGCAATCCTATCCTATTCCTGTCTATTTCCTATGCCTGCATTGTTGGAATCCTCCAATTCAAACGAGCCCTTCCAGAATTATTTCTCTTACAGATAGTTATCAAAGAAAACCTTGGGTGGTTTGTCCCGCTCCAGCTGCGCCGTCGTCCACCCCAACTCAGCTGCTCCAACAACAGAAGGGTCCAGCATAGCAGGGATCTGGCCTCCAGACTGTCTTTCGCCGCCTCAGATCTTCTTCCCCGCCACCAGCAGCCATGAAAACTGCATTACCATCATCAACCGAGCAAATGACCTCGAGGACTACACGGGTCCACAAGAAAGGTCGCACTCTTTCGTGTCTACTTACGTTATGCATCGCTTAATATTACATGCTACTTTATCGTCATGTTCACCGTTTAGACTCTGAGTCAGCTCCAAACTAATGGTCAAACTTGAGTTTTTAAATGGTTGTGGGGTACATATCGGGGCCGCAATCAATAGTATCTATCTACTATCTGGTTAATCTCCAGTGTCTACTATGAGTTTCATGTTGGGTGGGAAACAAACAGTAATGAAGCCATTATCTGTATTTTTTAACCGAAGCCATTATCTGCCTGCTATTATTGGTTTTGGGTCTATCCACAGGTTGCTACCATCACTCTGGATTTCTGCATGAACTCCTTACATAATCTCACTATGTTTTATTCCTATGCATGACAGTTATTGTAAACAATGGAAATGAACATGTAGAGAAAAAGAGACGAGCGTTGCATGGCAATAAAATTTCATGCAGACGTTGCTCCATGGTAGGCGCAAAGGCAGCGCCCCTCCACGCATTTCAGAATGTAATCGAGAGGAAGATATCTGTTCTGAGGGGGATTCAGAAGGAGAAGACAACTCCTATTTACCCCCTGAAGTCTTCGCTCTAACCTGGCATGCTGATGTTGGTTATATCATGCATATGGTGCCTTGCATTGCTTACTTTATACATCAAATATGTGATCTGCTTAATTTAGACATCCTTTGTGCGAATGCCATCTGTTTAGTTTATTCATCGTTTATGTGAATTATGCAACACCATCTTGTTTAGCCAGGCATCATATATGTGAATTTTGCAATGCCATCCTGCTTAGCCAGTCATCTTATCTGTAAATTATATCAGGCCATCCTTTTTTTGTTACATATTACATTTGTCAACAATGTTAGTACATTCAACTGCTCTTCGTGTGCATCAGCCATTTGACACGGTGATGGCAAATTCTGGAGTGAAAACAATGTCTTCAGAGAAGACTATGCTATCTGACGAAACGCATATCTCGCTGGTTACGGATAGCTCCTCAGAGGAGGATTCAGAGACAGATGACCAGTCCTATCCCCCCCCCCCCGAGGTGTGTGCTCTAACTTGGCAGGGTTATGTTGCTCCTATCGTGCGTATGGTGTCTCACATTGCTATGTCATTTGATTAGTTTAGACATGCTTTGTGTGAATGCCACCTGTTCAGTGTCTAATTACCATATATGTGAATTATGCATTGCCATCTTGTTGCAAGACATTATATATGTGAATTATACAATGCTATCTTGTTGCAAAGGCATAATATATGTGAATTATGCAATGCCATGCTGCTTAGCCAATCATCATGTATGTGAATTATATCATGCTATCATTTTTTTTTGTATTACGTGTTCCATTTGTCGACAACGTTTGTATATTCAACTACTCTTCCTGTGCGTCAGCCATTTGAAGCGGTGATGGAAGTATCTGGAGTGAAAACAAGGTATTCAGAGCAGACAATGCTACATGTTGAAGCAGACATCTTGCTGGTTACAGAGAGCTCCTCAGACGAGGATTCAGAGACTGATGACTAGTCCTATTTCCCCCCTGAGGTCTATGCTCAAACTTGGCAGGGTTATATTACCCATGTCATGCATGTTGTCTTGCATTGCTTAGTTTTTACATCATATATGGATTCCCATCTGCTTACTTGCTTACTATATAAATCATATATTTGAATTATATCATGCCATCATGTTTACATAGTACATACACATCATCTATCTGAATTATGGCATGGCAACCCATTAAATAAAGATATCATATAGTTATATCATATCATCCTTTTTAGTGTTTACAGTCATCATATTTTAAATTATGGCATATCTATCCATGAATGTATGTGAATTATGGCATGCCAACCTATTTAATAAACACATTATATAGTTATATCATGTCATCCTGTTTACATAGTCATCACATTTTGAACTATGTCTTTCCATCTTTTTTAGTTAGCCATCATAATGTGAAACTGTGTCATGCTATCCTGTTTAGTTAGCCATCATATATGTGAAATTGTGTCATGCTATCCTATTTGGTTAGACAACATAAATATGAATTATTTCATGCCCTCTTTTATTCCCCACTATCCATTGCACCTGTCTATCATACAATGTATATACTTTCAATTACTTTTCTTGTTTATCAGCCATTTGAATTGGAGAGGGTGATGGCAGTATCTAAGGGAGTAACAACACGGTCTTCAAAAAAGATAGTGCTACCAGTTGATGCAGATAGAACCACGGTTGTACTTGCCCAAGGACCAGATCCACCACACATAACCCAGACTCTCACAGATTGTACCCCTACCCAGTTGGACAGAGAACCAACTACACCCCTTCTAACCCCAACCCCGGCAGATAGTAACCCAGTTCCAGTTGACATAGCACCGTCTCCACCACAGAGCACCCAAACACGAGCAGTTAGTAAGGGAACTGCAGTGTCCAATGCACGAGGACCACCACTCCGAATCCCAACTCGACACTTAAAGGAGAAGAAGATTTGTTCTCAGGTCAGGTTCTGTAGCTATGATTCATACTCCTTTGCTCTTGCATTACTGTATTTACTCATACCAACTATTTTCAAATTTGAAGGATGGAATTGAAACTCCAATGGCACAACAGGTATGTTTTAAACCTGTTTCTTTAACTGGTTTGCTGTTGTAACCTGCTCTATGTTGATTTCAGTTTCAGTGGAATAAACAGTTATGTTCTCATGTCATGCACATTACAAGTGTTGTTATTGCTCTATAGTTTCCCACACTTATATTCTGTCTATTCTGCTTTGTCTTGAACAAATATTATTTGAACTGTGTCTCTATCTTGATTTGGCAACAAAAACAAGAATGATATAGACCATAAAGTGACCATGGTACATAGATATATGTTTGTTTCATGCTATTATCCTGTCCACTTTACTACTAAACTCATTTACCAAAATGAGTTTCATATACAACATTGTAAACATGTGATGTGTCTGCTTGTTTCTCTTTTAGAATGCGGACAAAATATTGGAGAACAGTACCGCGTTATGCAATGGTAAAGGAAGTAATGCAGATAAGGTTCAAGATAGTGAGACATCCCTGTTGGTCTCCAAGAAAGCTGATAAAAACTATCTTGACGACAGTGAGAGAACCCAAAAGTCCTATCTTGATGTAGTGTTCGAGTTACTGGCCACTACTGCTGGCACAAGCTCTTTGAACTCGCTGCCTGAATTAGTTCATCTTCTTGAGTCTCAACTTCAAGTTGAAAGACATCGATCAGATGTGCTGCGACAGGAAGCTGAAGGACTGAGGAAGTCCCTGCAGAATTCAGATGCATATTTCCTGGTGCAACAAAAAGCACTGGAGGATTTAAGAGCCAATCAAGAGAAAGTTAATAAGCTTGCTAAGCATCTTATCAGCATTATGGGTACCTAGGATATTGTTTCTTGAGATCTTCTAAAGTGGTTTTAGTTCTGGATTTGTTTTGCTGCAATGTTTATTTGCGCTGGTCGCCAACTTTGACAACCAGTGTATATGATATGTTGCTTTGTCCCCTATATTTGCGCTGGTGGCGAACTTTGATGCCCAGTGGATGTAATATGTGTAATAGCCGTAATAGCCTAGCATTAGTTGCTTGCTTATATATTTCCTTGTTGTCTTGTTTTTTTGTTTGCTTGTAGTCATTGCAGTTCTTTTTCCGTGGTTTGCTAGTGGCTGCAATAACCTATTTTTAAAAACTAGGCCACAATAACCATGGGCTTATATTTACTATAGTGACACTAGGCCTCCTACAGGCCGTAGAAACAGTGGGCCTTCTACGGGCCGTAGAAACAATGGGCCTTCTACGGGCCATAGAAACAATGGGCCTTCTATGGGCCGTAGAAACAATGGGCCTTCTACGGGCCGTATTATCAATGGGCCTTATACGGTCCGTATGATCAATTGGCCAAACATGGGCCAATAGCAGACTGCATTATGGAAGTAAACGGGCTAGAGTTGGAATCGTCCATTCATGGGCCGACCATAACGGGCCATCGTTAATAGGTCGTATTTGATAACGCTATGAAAATGGCCCAACGTATTAACGGACCACCAACGGGCCGACTGTAACCACGGGCTGAATTTGGCCCACAAGCAGAAAATGACAGTAATGGGCCGTAAGTAAACGAATGCTGGAAATGAGCCCAAGAATAAATGGGCTCTGAGAAGGCCGAAAGATAACATGGGCTGGAAACAGCTCAACGGAATAATGGGCCGTTAATGGGTATAAAGTGATACAATATTCATTACAGGTCAGTTTCACCATGGGCCGTTAATGGGTATAAAGTGATACACTGTTCATTATGGGCCAGTTTCACCACGGGCCGTTAATGGGCCAAGAGTTACAAAGGGCCTCATATGGGCTGAAAGACTTCATGGGCCATACATGGGCCAGAAGTGAAAACGGGCTGGAATCATATTGGATGGCTCGGATGACACTACTGGGCCTAATTCGGATAGGGCATAACGGCCCTTGGGTTAGCGGGTTGTAAATGGGCTATATGCGAACAGGCCGTTAATAGGCTTTCCATGGGCCAGCCTGCCACCTTTTGACCAACAGGCTGGCCTTTTCACACGAATGGGCCTCTGTTGGGCCGTGCCATGTGTCGGCATATCATAGGCGTCTTCTGTCCAATGAGTGGATGACATCTGTCCCAACGATAAGCCGACATGTGTTTCCTCCAGCCAATGATGATTTTACACGTGGAAATCCCCATTAGTCGGGGTTGTTAACGGGTTATCAGATCCAAAACCCGACCCAATAGCTTAACGGCGTTCCGTTACGGTGGATGCCACATGTCGGTCACCCTTGACGAAAGCACTTCTGTGACGCGCGATTTATCGTCATGGAAGTGGACACTTCCGTGATGATAATTTTGGTAATGTCATGGAACACTTCTACGACAGCACAGGTATGACTATCTTGATTCTGTCATAAAATCATCATGGATGTACATGCATGACAAAAAACGCGACCTACTGTGACAAACACGTATCATCACGGAAGTGTATTTTTTTATAGTGTTCGTGGCTCCAACCGGTACTAAAGGGCGGGTATTTAGTACCGGGTGGAGCCCCGAACCGGTACTAAAGGGGGTCGCTTCCCGACACTTGGCCTGGCCAAATTTGACCTTTAGTACCGGTTCCTGTCTCCAATCGTTAATAAACGCCTCCCCTATATAAGCAGCACTTACGAAAATTTCAGTTATCATCTTCATCTGTTCGTCGCGCCCGTCCCCGCGCCGCCTACGTCGCCATCGTCACCGTCCCTGTCACCACCCCCGTCGCCGTCGCTGCCGCCCCCGTCCGTGCGCCGCCCCTGTCCGTGCGCCGCTCCCGTCGCCGTACGTCGTCGCCATCATCGTCGCCGCCACCCCTCCCCCCGCTGTAAGATCGATTGACCGCGCGCCCCGACCGGCCCCCTGCCGCTCGCCGGCGGCCTCTGTGCACATGCACACACGCACACACACAAACACACACACACACACACACAAATGTTTAATGTCAAAATGTTAGATTATATATGAATTATATAATGTTAGATGAGTTAGTTTTTTATACTTTTAGTTGTAGATGAATTTATATTAATGTTAGATGAATTAGATATATATTAAATTTAGGTATATGAGATTTGATCATCTAATTAAAATTTTAGTATATAGAACTAGCTACTTTAATTTTTGTAAGAAAATTAATAGAACTAGTTTAGTTGAATTTGTTAAATAAGTTGAACTAGTTAGTTGAATTAGGAGCTACTTTATTTAGGTATATTTTTAGTAAGTGCTTAGTTGAATTAATTAGTTGAACTAGCTAGTTGAATTAATAGAACTAGTTTAATTAGTTGAATTAATATGACTTATAAGTGTTAAATTTTTGACCTATGAACATAGAAAATTTCGTCTGACGATGAAAACAATTTCATTCTGTGTGAAAACTGCGAAGACCAACGCGGCCTGTGCGACAAAAATTCCTAGTTTATGATAGGTGCTTCAGCATCAAGCTGGATGAGACCTTCGAAGTGGATACAGTAAGTCACAACGATAAGTCTTTTTTCGTAATTAAGCATGACTTATATATGCTTCATTTGCTTCAACTTATTATTTTAAATTTTCACTATTCTACTAGCGTATCCCCTGCCATGCAAGAATTTTTGCCTTGGATAAGATAGGTTTCAGTCCTAACAAAACTATGTTGGTAAAGAGAGTTTACTTGAAGACCGAGCATGCTTATACCTTCAATGTCAAATTATACAATCAAGTCACCTACACCCATTTTGAATGCAAAACTTGGCAAGCACTATGCAAGGCTTATGCATTTGAGCCTGATATGTTTATCACCTTTGATATTCGTCCCGAAGATGATATTGGAGGTAATAGAGACATTTCGGTCGATGTGAAAACTCCTCCAATTCTACCACTATGTGAGTTTCTCAACCATATTTATGTCTTCGATATTGTTTTTTCAAAAATAGTTGACAACTAATTTCTATTGACAGCTTATTTCCATTCAAGCAAACATGTTCAGCGCTTGGTAGATAGGACCGTCCACTATCCCGAGGCTGAACTAAACTGCGAGGAGATAAGTCATTATGTTTCATGGCTTGAGGATCTTGATGCTGTCAAGAGAAATTATTTCCCTGAATTTAAAAATCTTAGTACTCAAAACGTGCGACCAATAGTGATCTTATTGAACTACGGTCACATCTATTTAGGAAAGATGGTAAGATTTTTACAATTTTTCCTCAGTGCATCTTTTGCATACATTATTTTTTAAGCTAAACTTCATTGCTAAGTATGTTACTATACGATGTTCTTCAATAGGGACCCCCGATGAATGTTGTGCCTCAGTGGATCGAGACTAAAGGTCGCATGAGAATGGTTAGCTTACGGCCAAGACATCCTACAATGCACTTTAGAGCATTCAGAATTTCTAATAGCGAGGAATGCTTAATAGTGAAAGGCAGGAGCAAAATTGTCCACGGTCGCAGAGAAATACTAGGGGGCAGCAATCAGAAGCGCAGCCCACGATTAGGAGACAGGTTCATCTGCATGCTCCAATATGATGAATCAGGAGAGCTATACATGTTCTTTGCTATTTTACCTGAGAGAGCAGCAGGAGTGATTAGCATGCTCTTAGTACTTGTCCTCTCATGTCCGTTTTCTTCATCCTGAACTTAATCTCAAAGAGTGATTAGCTTTTGTGGTCTTATATATGAACACTTATAATCATGACCATGTTGAACTCGATGATATCTTTCCTTCTAGTACAAGTGAATGTTTCCTCTTTAAGCTAGTATTGGTGGTGATTAGATAGCGGTTATTATATCATTTATGAAAGAAACCGCAGATTAGTTTCAACTGGATGGATCCTAGCTAGCTAAGTGATCAAGTATATGACATATCCATATTACTTGCTCACCTAATATAAGTCATCAAGTAATATGGATATGGCATAGACACTTTGATCACTTAGCTAGGATCCATGCATGCATCCAGTTGAAACTAATCTGCGGTACTTTCACCTAATGATTTAACAACTCATTATAAATTAAATTAAAAACACAAAACTAAAGGAAAAATAAAAAATAAAACCAAACCCCCTGAAACATTATTATCGGTTGGTGTTACCAACCGGTACTAAAGGTCTCCCCAGACCCGGCCCTGGCTCATGCCACGTGGTGGCACTTTAGTGGCGGTTCGTGCCGAACCGGTACTACGGGGGGGGGGGGGACCTTTAGTCCCCACCCTTTAGTGCCGGTTACAGAACCGGCACAAAAGGTCCTTACGAACCGGTGCTAAATCTCGGTTCTGCACTAGTGAAGTTTTCTCATCATTAGTGACTAAATCTTACCAAGTCTAATCGTTAACAGCATGAAACAACATCAACACAGTCCTCATAGACACGTGCCTACCAAACATCAACAACAAACAATCATCATCGGCTACATCAATAAATATCTGTAGTGTCATAGTGCCTCATTAGGTAATGCTCATTGGGATGATAGTGACACTTCTCAAATTGCTTAATTTGATCCTTCTGAGTTACTGCAATAGTGTCTATAAGCAATTGATAGTGAAACCCGCCACTAATTGCCAAGCTACCACCGGGAATGGGTGTGACACCCATGCAGAATCTTCAGCAACATCATGAAGTTGTTTGGAGGTACAATCCAACGCAAAGTAGCAAAGCATGACCGCAACATTCGCGTAGAGGAAAGGTGAACCATCAAAAAGGTACAAGATAATGGTGGATTTCTTACCTCCATGGTCGAAACGATGCTTTCAATGGGCTCCAGAGAGGACCAGGCCATCGTAAAGATCCATCTGAGCGGGGGTCACGAGAACAACTAGGCAGAGGCGGTGGCTGCGGAACAGTGGGAGAACGCGACTGGAAGTGGTGGGAAGAAGAGGGCCCCAACCCACCAAAATTTAGGAACGTGCCACAATCGACGGCTATAGGTGGCCCATAACAGACGAAGTCATCAGGTTGGCAAAATGGAGATTATGGCCTCAACTGTGTTCCCCCACATCGGCTGGAATGGTCAAAGAGGCTCCTTATCAATATTGGTGGCACGATGTCAAAGTGGAAAAATGGAAATTATGGCCTCAACGGTGTGCCGCCACATCGAAGGGAAGGGTCAATCAAGTCTTATTGTCACTGCGGTTGACGTGGCGAAGGTGGGTCCCAGATGGAATGAGATGGTGCCTGGGAATACATCTAATTCCTTTGCGATCGCTAGTGGCGTGGACTAGAATATGGAAGTTTGAGTGATAAGACTCGAATATGCAACTTTGGCAGCGGCACAGACCAATTTTTCCATAAATATAATATTTAAAAAAACCTGATGAGTTTGATGATATAGATTGGAAATGTATATGTTAATATTTCTTTCGTATAAACTAGATCAAAGCATAATCGGACGAAACTAATATACACTCTATTTCTTTCCTATATCATGACCATGGCTATTGATGATTTCTCTATAGTACTCATGACATTTAGTAAGATTTATTGGCATTTATTTGGATAAGGATAACCCTTTGTTGTTGGTCGGATAAAGATAAGCTTGATGCAAAAGAAACTGAAACATGTCATTTAATGATATTAATTGGATAAGGACAACCTTAATGCAACCACATCTATATAAGACGACTGAACAGTACCGGTCATGACCACAAAAAACATATCGATTGACAGACTATTACATAAGTACATATTCTCAGTTGTTCTGTGTTCTTAGGCAATGGCAAAAAATAACATCTTCCAAGTGATCATTGTTTTTCTCATGGTGCAAGTCTGCTTGCTCATGATGATGGCAACACCGGCAGCACATGCAGCTGCCAGACCAGTGGGGTACAATCAAGTGTGCTGCCCTAGGAACATTTACTGTTGTGGGTTTGGTGGCGCATTGGCCAATGCACCCGCACCATCCATTGAGCCTTGATGTGTGGTTTTATTCTCCTCGAGTTAGTAAGTTCGGCATATAAATGATATATGTAGTTTTATTGTTTCATGTGTTACCTATTCCGAATATTTGTGATGTTGTTTTCAAGATAATATTGTACTAGCTACTTACCTAATAAAATGGGAGGAGATTATTATATATATAGTGTTTTTTTGAGCAGATTATATACATTGTGTTAAATATACTACAAAGAGATTCAAATTTATGTTTACTTTAGTCCTTTTGGAAACAAGATTACTTGGCCACATTGATTTATGGCAAAAAACGAGTGGTGAGGTGCGTGCCTTTGGGAATTTCTATTTTATCGTTCCGTTGGACCTCCATTTGTCGAGATTGTCTGGGTCGTGGCAACATGCTTTTATTTTTCACAGAGGTCATAACTTTTTATAGCATTTATTGAGTGATGGAGTACATCACCAATTAGTAGACACCAACTACTGTTGGTGATGCTTGTTTATGAATCAAGGGATCCACACTCTCTTCCTTTATTGCAAGAAGGCCAAGGCCATGTATTAAAATTGTCCAACCCTTACAACACCATCCTTACAAAATAAGAAAATTAGAAAACATATCCTGGGTTATATCAAAGGCATCTTCCTTCTGGACTTGTACAGCGTGAGTAAAGCTCGATGTCGCCTTTGGATTTCCAGAACAACCTTAGAGCCAGGGTAAATCATTCTCTACATTTTTCAAGTGAGTGCTCAATTCCCCAAAAAATAGTCAAATAAATAGTTTATTAATACAACTTTTTTTTCTTTGATGGAGCACAAAAGGGCTTGTTTGACGTGGATCCTATATGTGTAATCAATCTAGTAATCTATTTCTATACTAATTAGAGACTCCTTCAAAATTCGCACGATTAATCACAAATAGGAACCGCTCATTTGGTGGGACCGAATTATTACGGTGTAGATATTTTAAAATTTTCTCATATTAATAGAAAATAAACAGTAATTCTAAGCCACCCATCTGTGGGACTAAGTTATTACCGAGTAGATCAACTCATATAGTCCTTGGCCGACATTTTTCTCTATTCTAGTAAATCCAAATAATAATCACTCAAAAATCTATTGTAAAAATAGAACCAAAAAAAGATACGATTCAAACTCTAGTCTCAACAATTCAAAAGAAAGAAAACTCCCAACTCAATATATGTACTACATGATCTCTACCTCTCCTCATTAAAAAGATCATCAACTAGAAGCAATCTTCATATATTCCATGGTCACGCATAGCACCGCCCATTGGATCTGCGACCGATGGTCTTGGTCATTGGTGCAGGCCTTGCTCAATGGTGTGGCCGAACTGGTCTGCGGGTGAGGTGAAGATAATGGCTTTGGTGTTGTATAGGGTCTTACCTTGGATCGGGGAAAGATAAGGAAAACCGACTAAAATGAAGTGAAGGCGGATCTATAACCCATGGACAAAGAGAAGCAAAGGCTGGGCACCAAGGTACTCACTGCGCGCACGCGGTTTCAACACTAGATGTTGTTTGTTATTACCAACCGTCTCCAATACTTACTGTAGGCGATTTGATTGTTCTAACCAGTGTGGGTAGTTTACTGATGCACATAGCCATTTATTAAAAAGTATGCAGTCTCCAAGTAGCATGAGTAGCATCTCAAGTTGCCAAACAAGAACAAGAAATCAAATAAATAGCCATAACCGGAAAATTAGTACATTGTGCCTAAATACCTATCTTATTAATGGACCGTCATCTAAACCGGTTATACGTAACCTGTGCTACCGTCTCCGATAATTTGCACCCAAAGGCCATAATTCCCCTCGCTTCTGCAAGGTGCAGTAGTGACCACGTACGGATCCAGGTAGTCGCCTGGTAGATAAACTGCAAAAAGTTTGTGATATTTGTCCTGTAATAAACACAATCATTTCGACGGTTCCAACTAGCCCAAAGTAATGCACAAACTACCACATGAATTCGTGCCGCGGTATTGGTCTCAACCCCACCTAACCAGTTACCAAACAAGTTGGAGATAATATTAAGAAGAGGAGGTACGCTCAATGACACGTGTATCGTCCGCTGTGATAATTTGTCTAGGGGCAAGTGAGAAACAAATGTTGAATCGTTTCATCATGATCACAAATATAACACCATTTACTCCCCTCCCACCTACTCCCTCCGTTCCAAAATAGATGACCCAACTTTATACTAACTTTGTACTAAAGTTAGTATAAAGTTGGATCATCTATTTTAAAACGAAGGGAGTACATTTTACCAAGTTATCCTTTGTTGAAAGCACTCCACTTTGCACAAATGACATAAAGATCTTGATCTTAAAGGGGCCCTTGATTTTTAAACTTGATTTCGACACCTCCAGTGATCGGTGTGGGTATTAAAGGCCATGTCGTTCTGTTTTGTTACAATTTCTTTTGATGATTGCTTTGCTCATGGTCTCCTACGGTGAAATAGGGGTCACTCGACGCCTCCATGCAACTATGAAGTTATTCGCGCATTTTTTTCTTAACTATTGAAAATCAACTAGTAGCACTACGCCGAGGAGCGACGCCGGCCAAACAGGGGTTTTGCACCGAGCCGCGGGTGGAATTGGCCTGAGGCTGGTTGTAATGGGGAGTATCATATACTAGTATCATGCATATGATACTAGTGTATGATACTACCTCCCTAATGCATAGTATCATATATTAGTATCATGTTGTACTTTATTTATTGTCATGCATGACACAAAGTAGCATAGCATTTAATATGATACGTATCATGATATGATACTACACCCTCTCTTTCTTTATTTAATGCTATGACACCTAATCAAAATTGTCTAGTTGGCATGCATGATACTAGCTATGATACTACCATTACGACCAGCCTGATCGATTGCCGACGCGGCTAGCCGACCTAGTTAGGCCAAAAACTGGGAGCGCCCACACAGATCTAATCTTCTCAGTGCACGTTGACAGACACTGCACTCAAGCACATCACATGCTCTGCTCCCACCTATCTGTTATCCTACGCACGCTCCCTAACCGCGATGGATGCCAGCCTCCTCTTATCCGGTGCAGAGTGTAGTGGAGCGCCCGCCCATCACGTGCTCCCCTTTTAATATGACCAACGAGGCGGCGCCAGCTGTGCTCCGCCGCAACGCCCGCCTGCCGGTGCTACCAAAACCACGGTCTTGCCTCCCACCGTATCAACTCGCCTTCCTCCCCGCACGCCGGTTGCACGGTTTCCTGCAACCTATAAATCCTGCCGGAGCACCTTGCTCTGCCCATCTCATCTCATCTCACTCACACTGCTCACTTCCTTCGGAACTCGTGCCACCAAGCTATCTTCCACGGCAACGGCCACGAAGATGTCGACGGTGTCCCGTGCCCACCTCGACCAGAGGCTCGCCGCCGCCAAGCGCTGCTCCAGAGGTACTAACCGAAACGATGGCAGGCCAGCAATGCCCGTGTCGTTCCGCTGTTAACATGCGCTGAAACTTGAGCGTCATTATTCCGTTAACATGCCTGTGTTGCTTCGAAACTGCAGAGGCTGCCATGGCCGGAGCCAAGGCTGCGGCCGTCGCCACCGTCGCTGCCGCAGTACCCACCGTAAGTAGCTAGCCGTTCAGTTCTTGGACGAGAATCCCACCAGAGCACATTGCATGTCTTAATGTGTTAGCTGTAATTTCAGCTGGCGAGCGTCAGGATGCTGCCGTGGGCCAAGGCACACCTGAACCCCACCGGGCAGGCCCTCATCATCTCCACCGTCACCGGGATGGCCTACTTCATCGTCGCCGACAAGACCATCCTCTCCCTGGCCAGGAAGCACTCCTTCGACGACGCGCCGGACCACCTCAAGAATACCTCCTTCCACTAATTAGTAGTGCGCAGATCAGGCCTCGCGCTTCTATCCATGCAAGCACTTATCTGATGAAGTTACCATGTAATCCAGCCAGTATGCTTGAATAAATGAATACTAGTATGTGTACAACTCTAGTGCATCTGCCATCACCCATCTTACATGGGCCAGAGCATAAAAAAGGAATCTCCAACGCTGGGCCCTAAAACGGACACAATATCCGTTTGCGAGCGAGTCATCCAACGCTAATCCATCAAACGTCCAGAAGGGTGTGGGCACAACGGTGGAACAGCTCAAGGATAAGTTGCATGCGATATCAACGGACTTAGGGCGCTGGGACAGAAACACCTTTGGTTGTGTCCGTAAGGAGATCAAGGACCTGAAGAAGGAACTTGAGAAACTTCAGTCAGACCCCAATCGCACGGCACCAACCCATGTTGAGCTCAAGATAAATGAGAAACTGGTGGAACTCTATCATCGTGAGGGATTGATGTGGCGGCAAAGGTCCAGAATTCAGTGGCTAACGTCGGGGGACAAGAACACAAACTTTTTTCATTTAAGAGCAAGTATAAGAAGGAAGAAGAACATGATAAAAGCTTTGCAAAATTCTCTTGGTGTGATTTCTGTTGATCCCCACGAACTAAAGGCCATGGTCCAAGACTTTTATACATCTTTGTATACGGCTGAAGGTACTCACAATATGAATGTGGTGTTAGACACCGTGCCGGTCAAGGTGTCAAGGGAGATGAATGTGTTCCTGTGCGCCCCCTACACCAAGGATGAGGTAAAATCAGCCTTATTCCAAATGTTCCCGACAAAAGCTCCTGGTCCAGACGGATTTCCGGCTCATTTTTATCAGCATCACTGGGATCTTTGTGGTGATGAGGTTACAGAGGCGGTGTTTTGTAAGGGGAGAAGAAAGCCCGGAATGCATCAACGACACAATTCTAGTGCTAATTCCAAAGGTATCCAACCCGTCCCTTTTGTCACAATTCACACCCATAAGCTTATGTAATGTGTTATACAAGATTGCTTCCAAGGTTATTGCCAACAGGCTCAAGCAGGTATTACCGGATATTATTTCTGAAGAGCAGTCGGCCTTTGTACCGGGGAGGCTCATCACAGATAACATAATTAGGGCATATGAATGCCTTCACTTTATGAAGAGGAAGAAATCCAAGGTAAATAGCTACTGTACTTTGAAGCTTGATATGATGAAGGCATATGACAGATTGGAGTGGGACTACTTGCAAGCAATGATGTTGAAACTGGGTTTCGATTCAGCTTGGGTGAATATTGTGATGAGCATCGTACGCACTGTTTCTTTCTCAGTCCTCTTCAATGGCGAGAGACTTGAGCAGTTTAGCCCGGGAATGGGCATTCGGTAGGGAGATCCGATCTCCCCATACCTTTTCTTAATTGCAGCAGAGGGCCTTACGTGCCTCCTCAAAAACAGTTCTTCGTCATCCCAGCTTGAGGGGATCAAGGTGGCTCCAACGGCTCCTGTAGTCAGCCACCTCCTCTTTGCCGATGACAGCCTGCTGCTTTTTAAGTCAAGTACTAATGGGGCTGTTTTGGTGTCAAACCTACTGAATGACTATTGTATGGCTTCGGGTCAGCGCATTAATAATGAGAAGTCCTCAATCTTCTTCACCCGTGGCTGCCCTCAGGTGGCAAGAGACAGTATTAAGAACACTTTAAATGTACACAATGAGTCTTTGAGCGATCGGTACTTGGGAATGCCCACCGATGTCGGACACTCAAAGAATGGAACGTTCAAATATCTAACAGACCGTGTGTGGGAGAAGGTGAAAGGATGGATGGAGAAAATGCTTTCTTATGCTGGCAAAGAAATCTTAATCAAATCAGTGGCACAGGCTATTCCCGTGTATTCCATGTCCTGCTTCCGTCTACCTCGAGGCCTTTGTGAGAGTGTGGCAACACTGATTCGGCAGTTCTGGTGGAGCAGTAAACAAGGGAACCAGAAGCCCAGTTGGGTGGCCTGGGATGTCATGACTAGACTGAAGCATATGGGAGGACTTGGTTTTCGGGATTTGGAGATCTTCAACCTAGCCCTTCTAGCCAAACAAGCATGGCGATTGATACATCATCCCGCGTCTCTAAGTGCAAGAATGATCAAAGCAATTTACTATCCGGACACTTCTCTTTTTGAAGCAACTTTGGGATCTCACCCCTCACAAATTTGGCAAGCGATTATGGATGGACGTGACGTAATGGTACAAGGCCTCATCCGACGAATTGGTAATGCTGAATCAACAGAAATCTGGAGCTCGAACTGGATCCCGAGGCCGAATCTGAGATGGCCTCTAACATCTCTGCTACAACACCCTCCTTCCAAAGTCTCTGAGTTGACCATCCCAGCCACTTCATCATGGAACAAACAACTTGGTCGGTTGACTTTGATCCCGATAGATGCAGAGGCAATCTTGCAAATACCTTTGTGCACACGTCAGACCGAGGACTTTTGGGCGTGGAGCGAGGAAAGGACTGAACGTTTCACTGTCAGGTCGGCATACAGAATGATCCAGCGAGTTAAGTTAAGCTGAGAAGCTTGGTTGTACGAGCAAGGGGGATCCTCACACAGCGATACAGATAGCAAATTTTGGTCACAGCTATGGGGGGGGGGGGTGCAAGTTCCTTCGAAACTGAAGAACTTTCTATGGAGGCTGGCACATCATACGATACCGACGGCAGGCCTTTTGAATCGCCGCAACATGTCTACTAGCAGCTCATGCATCCTGTGTGGAGCGGAGGATACTTGGCGCCATGCTTTTCTAAACTGCACCGTATCAAGGAGTACGTGGGCGCTTTCATCAGAAGCAATCTTGGACGGGATAAGTACAAATATCAATGACAATGCCAAAGACTGGTTATTCTCCATGCAAGAAGTTCTCCCTCAACCAGAGTTCACTAAATTTGTGGTAACACTCTGGGCTATTTGGGGCCCACGACACAAGGCGATTCACGAGCAGATATACAAAAGCCCATTCGCAACACACTCCTTTGTGCAGTCATATCTGAGAGAGTTGGAGGCTATTAAATAGCCATCAGCATCTGTTACCAGGCCTGGCACATGGCCGACACACTGGATACCACCACCGGAGGGAGCAGCTAAAATTAACATGGACACCGTTGTTGGGAGAGGAGGAAGATATGGAGCTGTGGGAGCAATATGCAGGGACCGCTCAGGAGCTTTCCTCGGAGCTTCGGCGATGGTGTTCATGAGAATCTCAGACCCAGCTACACTTGAGTGCTTGGCAATTAGGGAGTCTATTTCCTTGTCAGATGATATGTACGAACGAAAGATTCAAGTTGCTTCAGATTGCAAGGTGGTCGTGGAAGATGTCAGAGAAAGAAACCCGACTGTTTATGGAGCACTCATACATGAAATATTAGATCGCAAGGCTACTTTTCAAGCTTTTAATATTAGTCATGAATTTAGGAGCTCGAATGTCGAGGCTCACAAACTCACGAAGCATGCTTTATCGCTTCCAGCTGGCCGACATGTGTGGTTAGGCCAGCCGGATGGACTTTCCTTCGTCCGTGTAAACGTTGTGACGAGTTAATAAAAGCTTCCGAGTTTGTCTAAAAAAATCAAACGTCCGGACATTTCTCAAAAAAAAAAAACGTCTAGACACATTTCAAATAGACTTTAAACAAACTAGATAAAGTTCATACAAACTGAACGATTTCCATTCAAACCGGGTCGCCAAATTCATTACATTCTAGATATATTTCAGCTAAACAAAAGCGGACAACACTTCTGAACCCAGTCTAAATATTCGTCGATTGTGGAGGCCTTCGTGTTCCGCACCATGTCTTTACCATGTCCGGCAAGTTCAGTGGCCACAAACTTTTGTGAAGTGAAGTTGCCGGAGGGGAAGAATATGAGATGGGACACGACTCACATGGGACCCCAGCACTACAAGAAATATGTCAACTTATGACCTTCTGTCAGTGACCCTGGAAGAAATGGTCATAAATTTATGACCATTTTAGACCAATTGGTCAAAAGCTGTCTAGGGGGCTCCAAACCCTAAACCATTGCGACCATTTTGGTCAGAAAGGTCATAATTTCCTTACACGAAATGGTCATAAAGAAAACAGCGCTAGTGCGCTGCCTTATTTCTAGTTGTTACCGACCAATATAGATGGTCATAGCCTTGTAAATTGTGGTGGGTTGTGATGACTAGGCGCCATTTCATCAGTTTTGCCTATGTGTCATGTCCATGTGGCAGTTTTTGCCCTAGGTTGTGAAGCAACCTATATTTCTGTCATTCCCAAAATTCCCAAAAAAATCTTATAAATTCTTTGGGTCATATCTTCGTCAAATATGTAAAAACCTTCCTTTCCTAGTTCAAAAATAATTCAGAAATATTCATTTTCCTATTCTGTTCAGAACAACAGTTTGTGAAGAAAGTACCACTTTGGCATGTCCAAATAGTATCCATTTTCTACAGTGCTTTCCTATGCCCAAATAATCATCCTCCACCAAATACTAGCTCAATACATTCATTATTTTGAGCCGAGCTTCAACATTCATAGTTATGTCCAGTGTGGTAGTTTGCAAAGCAAGTACCACCTAGGCTCATCCTTTTGAGCTAAAAATTTGTGAACAGTGTCTTCTTAGTAACTGATCATCCTCAGCCAAAACTCACGCCCATTATCCATGTACATTTCCCGTACCGCTAATCAAACACTTGGCTGCTAATTCATGTTTGAGCATCGATCGATCTCCTCGTGAGAATCTTATGTTGTAATTTTCTTCCTAGCACCAACCTGGGGAGTGCCCAACCCACTAGACATGCCTAGGCCGCGCAGAACACATGGCAACGTCACGGTCGCGCGGTGACCACGCGGCGGGCATGCGAGTTTACGCGCTCTAGAGTTGGGGCCCTCGGCCGCCGCCCAAACCTCGACGTATCGCCACCAAACCATGTATTTATGATTAAATAGGTCCTTATGTAACTATAAATGATTTTTGGAAAAAATAAATAGCAAACTATGAGGCAGCTGCAGTTCAAATTTGACCCGCGTCCACTTGAATCGGCGGAAATTTGTCTTTTTCACGAGAGGTGGATCAAAAATTTTTACACCCAACCATTTTGTCAATTGTGCATTAAATATGGCCTAGTATTTTATAAAAATGATTTGGTCCAATTTTGCAACAATTATTTGGTAGTTCCTTCACAAAAAAACCTCCTTTTAGGCACTCGAAAAATGGAAAATGGTTTTTTCGTCCAATGAAAATGAAAGCTTCCTTAGACAACATTGTTTGCCATTCCAATATGCACTCTTGTGCACAATATGAGATCATTTGAATAAACTATGCCATGGATGTGGCCATAAGATTGATCATTTGGCTTGAAAGCCATTGATCTCCACACATGATAGCTCGTTTCTGAGAACACTTTTTTATAATAATTCCCGTATTACAAGTTTGTTATTTTTCCTGGGAACTTGGCCACATATGATGACACAATGCGAAGGTTTCCCAATTTTTTGATTTTTTTTGAATTTTTTATGCCCGTTTCAAAATGCGGTCAAAACGGCGGGAATGACCGTTCCTAGCTAGTGGTTGAATCTTGGAATTTTTTTGGTGTTTCTCTAATTAAATAGGTCCTTATGTAACTATAAATGATTTTTGGAAAAAATAAATAGCAAACTATGAGGCAGCTGCAGTTCAAATTTGACCCGCTTCCAATTGAATCGGCGGAAATTTGTCTTTTTCACGAGAGGTGGATCAAAACTTTTTGCACCCAACCATTTTGTCAATTATGCATTAAATATGGCCTAGTATTTTATAAAAATTATTTGGTCCAATTTTGCAACAATTATTTGGTAGTTCCTTCACAAAAAAACCTCCTTTCGGGCACTCGAAAAATGGAAAATGGTTTTTTCGTCCAACGAAAATGAAAACTTCCTTAGACAACATTGTTTGCCATTCCAATATGCAGTCTTATGCACAATATGAGATCATTTGAACAAACTATGCCATGGATGTGGCCATAAGATTGATCATTTGGCTTGAAATCCATGAATCTTCACACTTGATAGCTCATTTCTGAGAACACTTTTTTAAAATAATTACCGTATTACAAGTTTATTATTTTTCCTGGGAACTTGGCCACATATGATGACACAATGTGAAGGTTTCCCAATTTTTTGATTTTTTTGAATTTTTTATGCCCGTTTCAAAATGCGGTCAAAACAGCGGGAATGACCGTTCCTAGCTAGTGGTTGAATCTTGGAAAACTTTTGATGTTTCTCTGATTAAATAGATATTTACGTACCTAGAAATGATTTTTGGAAAAAATAAATAGCAAACTATGAGGCAGCTGCAGTTCAAATTTGACCCGCTTCCAGCTGAATCGACGGGAATTTGTCTTTTTCACCAGAGGTGGATCAAAACTGTTGACACCTAACCATCTGGTCAATTGTGCATTAAATATGGCCTAGTATTTGAGAAAATTGATTTGGTAAAATTTTACAAAAAATATTTGGTAGGTTCTTCACAAAAAAACCTATTTTGAGCACTCAAAAAATGGAAAATTGTTTTTTCATGCAAAAGAAATAAAAACTCCCTTTGCCAATGTTGTTTGCCAATCTAAGATGTAAACTTGTGCAAAATATGGCATCATTTGAACAAATATTTGAACTCATTTTGAGCATTGAAAAATGAAATGAAAAATTTGTATGTAATCAATCATGACCAATTTATATGGTCAAAAAATCGGCAACTTGTTTGGTGCGCTCTGATTGGTCCATAGGCATATCACGCGGATCATGCCTCAACCACCGTTGGATGCTTCTGGATCCAACGGCAGCCCTCACCCCCTCACCCTCTCACCCAAACCCTAACTTCCCCGATCCACTCCTCTCCCCCGATCCACTCTCCCCCTCTCGCCCCACAGCTGCCACTCCGTCTCAATCTCTGGATCCCCAACCACCCAGCCGCCGCCGTCCTCCATCCTCTCCCCCAACCCCGATCGCTGACAACCCCTCCCCTCCCCTTCTCTCCCACGGCCGCGCTCATCCCTTCCAGATTGCAGCCTCCACCTCCTCCCTTCCAGATCGCGGCCGCCACCTCCCTCCGGCGGAGCTCCCCGCCGTCCATGGCCTCCCTCATGCGCTCCCCAGATCCGTCTCGATCCGGCTCCCCCTCGACTCGAGCCGCCTCCACCCACCTCCTGCCTCCTCCCTCTCACTCCTCCGCCCGCCCACACGCGCCCGACCGTCCTCTCCCCCGCGACGAGCGCCGCGCCAAGGAGCGGGGAGGGCAGCCAGGCGGCCGGAATGCCCGCGCAGAAGCTCCCGCACCCGTCGCTCGACGCGGATGACGGCCACGTCTAGGAGGAGGAGGCTGCCACTGTCGCCGGGGCCGCCGGCTCCGGCACGGAGGGCGGCAGCGCTGGCGTCCAGAGGGCGGCCAACAGGTGGACGGCCTCCCTTTCCCCATGCTGGTTTTTCGCTTCGGTGTTTGTTTGTGCTCGATCCTGATTTGGGCGCACTTGTTTTTCCTGTCGGGCATCGCGAGCGCGCTAGATGGCGGGAAGGGCCGCATCAAGGAGGCGGTGGAGGCCACCAAGGACGGATGACCCGGGGCGTTGCACGCCGCTGCCGGCCACGGGAGGATGCCGGTGTGCGTCTACCTGGTCGAGAAGCTTCGCGTGAATGTCAATGCCGGAGACAACAAAGGTGCTCTATTCGGCCTCCTCCTCTAGTTTCGCAAACTGCAGAACACCAGCGTGCCTACAAATTGAAATTGGTGCCTCACAAGCGGCACAATCAGTAGGATGAAACTGACTGCACCGATGCTTTATTTTTGCTGCATCAATCATAGCGCCACATGTGTGTTCTCTTCATTTTAGGAGTAGGAAGTGATGCCCCTTGCTTGTTTAGAAGCATCTGATGTCTGTCACCAACTTGATCTAGTTTTATTAGTATGTAGTTTGAACTAGCCTGTGTCAAGTTTTATTAGTATGTACTGGAGTAGTAGTTCGAACCATCTTCAGTGGAGGTGGCACCTACATACGTATAAACTAGAAACCAGGAATGACCTATTCCAAAAAATACCGAAAAATGGGCCATTGATCATTTGGCTGATACTATGAGTGTACCGTCTGAGTTGCTGCTATCCATTCCCCCATGCATGAATATCTGGCGAGTGAGAGTGACGAGAGAATTACTGATATCTATTTGCCCCATGTATTTTCCATCTGAACAAGTTACTGTTATCCAAATGATTTTGCCTGCAATAACCTAATCCACGTGAACATCAACAATGTCGTAGATGTTGGCTTGGTTATTCTAGACATTTATTTCAGTTGGAATTAGAAACATCTAGTACAGACTGTTCCTGGTGCAGCTGCAGGACTGCACCTTGTTGCATGTTGATTGATTCTTCTTTCGTTTTTGCGAATTTGATGCTTGCTAGTATTTTTTTTGTGTTCCTGCTCGGTTGATGTACAGTTTGTGATAGAGTAGGAAGGATTGCGTACTTGTTAACTGCTTGCCTCATTCAGTTAGTATCATCTTGCACTGTGTCTCTTAATTTGCATTGAGATTGAAATCACACGAGGTAGCTTTTTGCACCATACTCAGGTATACAAATGGTCTTGGTGTGAGGTCTTGAACCATGCTCCATATTTGTTTGGTGATTATTTTGGATACATGTTCTTTTTCTACAGAAATATGTTGTGGTTCCTTGCTGAATAAATAAGTAACCAGTATAGATAATCATTTTAAAGTACAACTCTTGGAATTACTGTTTTCCTTGCTGTAAAATTACCTATTTGTTGTTTACTTGTTGCTATCAGTTAATCATACTTTATTCCTTTTATTGAGCTGCTCCGCCACCTCCCCTGGCGTCTTCGTGGGGCGCTCGACGGTAGGCAGGTCATGGGTGTGACGGACCTGCTGCTGCCGACTGTCTTCCTCGACCACTTCCCTGAGCTGCTCCTGCCACCGACCCTCCTCAACTTCGCCCTGCTGTTGCTGCTGGTGAGACAATTTCCTCGATCTGTCGCTTCTTCCTCCTGCCAACTACATATGTGATGATTCTGTAACTGCTCTAGTTAGGCTCTAGCTGTAACTACTGTATTCTGGGTGTGATTCGATAAAAGCTATGTGGTTTGGGGTTAAGGAGATCGTGTAGCATTTGAAGCTGTAAAAGCTATGTGGTTTTACTAGTCATCAGTATTATGCTTATCAGCTTTAAAATTCTGAGACATCATGTATTGTTTTCCTTTGCTTATTTATAATTGTGTAGCATTTGAAGCTGTAAAAGCTATGTGGTTTTACTATTCATTGGTATTATGCTTATATTCAGCTTTAAAATTCCGAGACATCATGTATTGTTTTCCTTTGCTTATTTATAATATATATGATTGTCTTTCTTATTTTCATGTGTTCTGCTTGCTGCTTGATCCATTCGCTCGTACCCTTACTGGTTTGGCTTGAGTTATGTTTGTCTTTCTTATTTTCATGTGTTCTACTTGCTGCTTGATCCATTCGCTCGTACCCTTGCTGGTTTGGCTTGAGTTATGATTGCACTGTTTTCTTCCATAGGTTGAGACCAACGAGGCATGGCGGATCAAGCCTCTACCCCCCCACCCTGCGGACCACACCATCCTCCCTAAGGGGAAATACCAGGCCAAGTAAGTGCTCTCTTCGTCTCCACGCCCATTTCTAGAAGTTGCTGTATGCTCGTGCTGGGTTTGTGTGAAGCCCTTCTGTTTGAGTGAGATCTGAACTGCTATTGTGATAATGCAGAGTTGTTGTCTATTTCTCCATGGATATTTGAGTTTCTTCTTTTTGTTTATTCTGTGTGGTGTTAGTCTGATGGTTTATTGCAAGATGGCTGTATGGATAACTCAGCTTTGTGTGTTTATGGAATTTCCTAGAGGGTTGATAAAATTGTGAGTCTGTCAGCTTGCTTGGAACCAATTGTTATGTGTTGCTTTGTGTAGTGCTGATTTTGCGCTGATATGAACTTACAACAGTATTTACATTGTAGTGTTTTCTGCATGTTGTCGTATCACTAGTTCCATGCTACCTACACATTTGAGTCTATTACTTATTTTTGTTTTTATCCTTGATTAGTATTAATTGTTGTATTGTAGACTTAAAATTGTGGTGGTTCCTCTTTTACAGAAGCTCAAGTGTGAAGTGTGAAGCCGTGTAGTGTGAAGCCAAGTGTGGAGGCGTGAAGTCCAACTCAGTAAAGAGTAGCATATTGTAGAATATCTGTGTTGTAAAGATTGTAATAAATTTATTTAGTGGTATATTTGATGAAATTTATGTGTTCTTTTTGACTATGTATGTGTGATCTGAAAACTTGTGAAATGGAAACTTGACAATGGGTCCACTTATGAAAGTAATCTGTCAAATTTGTACATTTCTGATATGTGGGCCAATTTGAGAGATGATCATGACAAGTGGGACCCATCTGACTAGTGGGACCAGCTTGAATATATAATGGCTGAAAATAGAAAAGCAATAAATAATAAAAGGCCACGGGCAAACAATAAAAAAGGCTAAAATGTTGGGCTTGGCCCATGAAGCGGACCAGAATTACCAAGGAAAAAAATCCTAAAAGGCTGAATTAATGGGCTCGGCCCATGTAAAACGCCGAATTGGACTGGGCTGAATCTTGTGCCACGTCAGATTGCCACGCTGGATGCCTACGTGGCCTGGGGAGGTTGCTAGTGACCAAAACGCCACAATAGGCTTATTTTGGTCATAAACGTCTACGACCTTCTCACAAAGAAGGTCGCTATAGTCAGTTTACGACCGCCAGCTTTTGACCTTCTGTTTTTGGTCACAAAAAGGTCGTAAATAGAAATTTGTGACCTTTCAGTGACCAATAGTCAAGGTCACAAGTTGACATATTTCTTGTAGTGCAGACTTGCCCACATCCTTGTCCCACCTCCTGCTCTTCCCTGCCAGAGTCCATCTTGTGGACGTTGCCGGACATGGATGGATCGGCCTCGTGGCCATTCCGCTTGGGCACGAACCGTGCTAGCGGCGCGACCAACGAGGAACAGGCGACATCTGTGATGTTTCTGCCCCCTCTTCGTCCGCCTCCGCGTCGATCTCCGTGAGCAGGGTGTTAGTCTCCGCTTGCAGGATGCACTGCCGCCATTGCTCACGAGGGATGTCGTGAACTGCGGCCAACGACCATGAGGCTAGTCCATTCAACATTTCCGACACGGAGGTTGTCTCATCTCCAACGACAAGTACAACCAGGATAATTTGATCTACGTACGATATAGTACGTGGTACAACCAGGATAATTTTACGTTCCATGATGTAGTATAAAAAATGTAGAGGGTGAGATTTGAGTTTAGAGCATCTCTAGCAGACCCTTAAAAAGCGGACCTGTAAACTCAGTTTACAGTTTGCTTGTTGCCTCGGATACGGGCCGGAAACCTCCGCGAAAGAACAGAAACCGTAAATGGAACTATAAATTTTGAATTCAAGACTTCACCTAAGAAATAGAACGAGTTCATAGTTCTTGATCAGCATACATAGTTCATACATACACTAAATTACACTAAATAGCTAGGAGGATAGGCAGCCACCGTAACCCTACAGCCAAAAATTGGCTCACCGGAGCCATCATGGTGCGGTGGCGACGCTGCGGCGGCGGACATCATCAGTCGTCGGAGACGAGGTCGACGTAGATGTCATCCTGCGCCTTCTTCTCGCGGCGCCATGTGTCTCGGTTTTCGACGAACTCCTTCTCCTTCGCGAGCTCCTGCTCGAGGAGGACATCGTCGAGGTTCGCAAGGGATCGCCGGCGCCCCTCCTCCTCCCCCCCCCCCCCCCCGCACACTGCGCGCCGTGATTGCCCGCTCGAAGATGTCCGCCTCGGCTGGGGAGGGGGGGATCCTGCGGACCGATGACGCCACCGCCCGACAGCACCTGCTTTGCCTCGAGCTCCTACTTCAGTATGCAGAGGATCGGGAGATCCATCGGCTCCGTTTTCACCAGTGTGAGGTGCGACGTGCGGGGACTAGACCCTCCAGCGGAGGAGCTGCCCGTGGACGAGGAGGAGCCCGTGCTGGCGGTCATACTCCTCCATCTCACGGAGAAGGGGCGACTCCAGCGAGTGGAGGCCCTGGTTGGTGTAGTTCTTCGCCACGCGCTTCCTCACGCCATCCGCTCGGACACACCGCTGGTGCTCGGGGTCGTCCCTCTCGCAGAAGCTGCGGCTGGAGCTCCACATTCCGTCCCACATAGTGGCGTTCGGCGGCGGGACTGGACTCACCGGCGGCGAGAAATAGAAAGGGGATTGGGGAGGATTGGAGAGTCCCGGTGGTGGGGGATAGGGTTTCTGAAGGAAATATGCCCTAGAGGCAATAATAAAGTTATTATTTATTTCCTTATATCATGATAAATGTTTATTATTCATGCTAGAATTGTATTAACCGGAAACATAATACATGTGTGAATACATAGACAAACATAGTGTCACTAGTATGCCTCTACTTGACTAGCTCGTTTATCAAAGATGGTTATGTTTCCTAGCCATGGACAAAAGAGTTGTCATTTGATTAACGGGATCACATCATTAGGAGAATGATGTGATTGACATGACCCATTATGTTAGCCTAGCACTTGATCGTTTAGTATGTTGCTATTGCTTTCTTCATGACTTATACAATGTTCCTACAACTATGAGATTATGCAACTCCCATTTACCGGAGGAACACTTTGTGTGCTACCAAACGTCACAACGTAACTGGGTGATTATAAAGGTGCTCTACAGGTGTCTCCGAAGGTACATGTTGGGTTGGCGTATTTCGAGATAAGGTTTTGTCACTCCGATTGTCGGAGAGGTATCTCTGGGCCCTCTCGGTAATACTCATCACCTAAGCCTTGCAAGCATTGTAACTAAAGAGTTAGTTATGAGATGATGTATTACGGAACGAGTAAAGAGACTTGCCAGTAACGAGATTGAACTAGGTATTGGATACCGACGATCAAATCTCGGGCAAGTAACCTACCGATGACAAAGGGAACAACGTATGTTGTTATGCGGTTTGACCGATAAAGTTCTTCGTAGAATATGTAGGAACCAATATGGGCATCCAGGTTCCGCTATTGGTTATTGACCGAGAATAGTTCTAGGTCATGTCTACATAGTTCTCGAACCCGTAGGGTCCGCACGCTTAAGGTTTCGATGACAGTTTTATTATGAGTTTATGAGTTTTGATGTACCGAAGGAGTTCGGAGTCCCGGATGAGATCGGGGACATGACGAGGAGTCTCGAAATGGTCGAGACGTAAAGATCGATATATTGGACGACTATATTCGGAGTTCGGAAAGGTTCCGAGTGATTCGGGTATTTTTCGGAGTGCCGGGGAGTTACGAGAATACGGGGAAGAGTATTGGGCCTTAATGGGCTTTAGTGGGAAGGAGCCAGGAGGAGGCGCGCGCCCCTCCCAAGCCCAGTCCGAATTGGACAAAGGGTTTGGGGCGCGGCCCCCCTCTCCCTTCCTTCTCCACTTCCCTTCTTTCCCCCCTTGACCTAGTTGGACTAGGAAAGAAGGAATCCTACTCCCGGTGGGAGTAGGACTCCCTTGGTGCGCCCTCCTCCTAGGGCCGGCCTCCTCCTCCCTTGCTCCTTTATATACGGGGGCAGGGGGGCACCCCATGACACACAAGTTCATCTACGGATCATTCCTTAGCCGTGTGCGGTGCCCCCTTCCACCATATTCCACCTCGGTCATATCGTCGCGAAGCTTAGGCGAAGCCCTGCGCCGGTAGAACATCAAGATCGTCACCACGCCGTCGTGCTGACGGAACTCTCCCTCGACACTCGGCTGGATCGGAGTTCGAGGGACGTCATCGAGCTGAACGTGTGCTGAACTCGGAGGCTCCGTACGTTCGGTGCTTGGATCGGTCGGATCGTGAAGACGTACGACTACATCAACCGCGTTGTGCTAACGCTTCCGCTTACGGTCTACGAGGGTACGTAGACAACACTCTCCCCTCTCGTTGCTATGCATCACCATGATCTTGCGTGTGCGTAGGAAATTTTTTGAAATTACTACGTTCCCCAACAGTGGCATCCGAGCCTAGGTTTTATGCGTTGATGTTATATGCACGAGTAGAACACAAGTGAGTTGTGGACGATATAAGTCATACTGCCTACCAGCATGTCATACTTTGGTTCAGCGGTATTGTTGGATGAAGCGGCCCGGACCGACATTACGCGTACTCTTACGCGAGACTGGTTCTACCGACGTGCTTTGCACACAGGTGGCTGGCGGGTGTCAGTTTCTCCAACTTCAATTGAACCGAGTGTGGCTACGCCCGGTCCTTGTGAAGGTTAAAATGGAGTCTATTTGACAAACTATCGTTGTGGTTTTGATGCATAGGTAAGAACGGTTCTTGCTAAGCCCGTAGCAGCCACGTAAAATTTGCAACAACAAAGTAGAGGACGTCTAACTTGTTTTTGCAGGGCATGTTGTGATGTGATATGGTCAAGACGTGATGCTATATTTTATTGTATGAGATGATCATGTTTTGTAATCGAAGTTATCGGCAACTGGCAGGAGCCATATGGTTGTTGTTGGGGATATTACCACTAGGTGTAAACCGGCCAGCTTGGGCCGGATTAACTCCGTTAGTGGTATAAGCAGAGAAAGGCCCAAGGCCTATAGTCGGTTTAGAGCTTGTAGCCGTAAACCGGCCTGATGTATAACTTGTATTGTAAGTTAGGAATAGAGAGATACCAACCGGGATACGACTATGAACCGGTTGGGACTCTATGAACCGACGGGCGTCACTCGTGTATATAAGGGGACGACCCGGCGACGGTTCAAAGACAGACAACCACAACTCGAGCCTAGGCGAAGCTTGTTTGCTCCCTAGCCATCGAGACTACATCAATTCCATCACAACTAGACGTAGGCTTTTACCTTCATCGAAGGGGCCGAACTAGTATAAAACCCTTGTGTCTTTGTGTCCGCTTTAACCCCTGCAAGTAAACCCGTAGCGATGGCTCCACGACTAAGTCCTTACGCTAGGACATCTGCCGTGACAAATCCACGACAGTTGGCGCCCACCGTGGTGCTATCGCACGATGGTTTGACGATCTTGGAGGGCAAGCTCAAAGGACTCGAAGGCTACATCGTGGGCCGGATGACCAAGAGTCGTCGCGGCCGGATCTACATCGACGACGCCGGATGGGGTCCCGAGGCCGATTCAATCGAGTATGGATACCGGGTCCCCTTCGGCGGCATACACGTTTTCATCGGCAAGATCGGGGAGCCTGGGCCTGAGCCGGACATCTGCACCGACCTCATCGAGACGGCTCAGCGTGCGCGACCTGCCCAGGTTAAACCGGCCGTGAAGCATGTCTTCGTTGGAGTCACCCATGGAGGAGAGTACGACGCCGGTTCAGAACACGGTAGTGAGACCGTCGTTTATTCTGGCGATGAATCTTCAATAGGGGAGACCGAGTCATTGTACCAGCTGCAGGGCGATATGATCAGGGGCTGTTCCGACGGTGACAGAATTCCGGACCCCCCAAGCCAGTTAAACCGGGTTGGAGTATTCATGGCCGGTACGCAGGCAGCGAACCACTCTTCAACCGCAGCAGCGATGCTTTCCGGTTCAGCAGCGGCAGCAGGGGCAGGAGGCCCGGTGCGCCCGCCGGTTCAAGTTCTGTCAGATCTGTTTGATGCACTAGCAGCGCTTATGGCGGAGGACAACCCAGCGGATCAGGAGGCTCATAATGCAGAAATTGCAAAGGTGAAAGAGCAGATCACGCAAGCCAAAGCGGATCTAGCGTCAAAGAAGGAGCGTATGGCCGCAGAGCGGGCCGCTTTAGACGCACAAGCTTACAAACTCATGCTTGACCAGAGTGCATCGCAGGAGGTGTTGAAGCGGAAGTATAGATCGCGCCTGCCATCAGGATTTGATCCTAGAAATCTCTTTCAGACCCCGGGAGCCGGACCCAGTAACCCGCCACAGCACAGGGAGGTAAACCGGATTGAGGCACCAGGAGCAGGAGCGACGGTCCAACCGCGCCTGATGGAGCCTCCGCGGCAGAACATGGTGGTTCCTCCGCCGGTACAGACACCCCCAGGTCATTATTCTAATCCTATGGACAACCTTGTTGCAGCCGCTGCACGATTGGAGGCGATCCCAATCGAAGGAGATTCCCCACAAGCAGTTGAGACACGCCGGGTTAAGGAGCTTCTCCGGACTGCGCTGATCCAGCAAGAAGCGTATTCATACAGCCGTGATCGGATTCACTCTACGCCCCGTCCAAGCCGGAGCTACAGCAGGCGTATGGATGAACCGGCCATATCAAGCAACGCGCGGGACCGTGAAGCGACCCGAGGCAATCACCAGATGGGCGGCATTCGTGATGCTCAGGAGGTAGTGGATCGGGCCCGGGCACGCAGGGAGGCCGAGTTAGCAGCACAAGATGATGCGGGTCAACACACACCGGTTCGCCCTACCACCTTCGCCGGACCAGGAGTCGCATCCGCTTTAGGGGTGCCCTGTTTAATCCCCGCTTTACGCAATGTGCGTCTGCCTAAGGATTTTAAGGGCCCACGCAAGGTGCCGAATTACACCGCAGATCTGTCCCCTGAAGCGTGGGTTGAAAGTTATGAGATGGCCATGGAGATGCTAGATGTTGATGAGACCGCATGTGCAAAGTACTTCACCATGATGCTGGAGGGCACAGCCCGTACTTGGTTGAAGAGCTTACCGCCCAATTCTATCAGTTCATGGGCCCAGTTACGGGCCCGGTTTATCCAGAACTTCAAGGATACGTGTAAGCAGCCCAAGTCCATAGTAGACCTGGCGGCTTGCGTCCAGGAAGAAGGGGAGTCAACAACCCGTTGGGTACGCCGTGTGTCCGAGATTTTGCACTCTTCTGACCGGATCAACGCTGACTCGGCGATCTTAACATTAGAAGGCAACTGCCGGTTTGAGCCTTTGAAATTAAAATTGGGACGTATGAAGCGGTTCTGCAATGATATGGGAACCCTCATGGCCGCTTTGGTAAAGTATGCCGATTCGGACAGTACCAAGGATCCTGAAGCTGATGATGATGAAGCAGGGAAGGGAAAGAAGAACGGCAACTCCAAGGGGCAGCAGTACAAACCGGCGGGTCATGGAAACGGGGGCAAGCGCAAGGCTGATGGCAACCCGGATTTCGTAGCCAACACTAATGCGCAGGACAGAGGCCCGCGGCGCAGAGGCAAGGCGAATCGGGGTCAAAATCCTAATACAAGCCGTTTGAATTACTTGTTGAATCAACCTTGCCCCAAGCACGGGACGAAGGAGTCCCCATCGAACCATCTCTGGAAAGACTGTTATATTATGCAGGAGTTCAAAAACTCCAATGCTTTCCGGTATGACCAGGGGTCAGGTGGCGGTTCAGGATCCGGTTTCCATGGGCCGGGTCAAGATGGAGCTTCTGGTTCAGGGCCTAATCAAGGCAATCACAATAGTCAGAGTAATCAGGGTGGCCAACAGCAGCAACAGCAGTCAAGTTATCAGAGCCAACCAAAGCAGTTGAATAATGGGCAGTATCATGTTTTTACAACCAGTTTGGACAAACGAGATCGGAAGCTTCACAAACGGGCGGTAAACGCTGTTGAACCGGCCTTGCCGCGGTATTTACGCTGGTCAGAGCAGCCTATCGTGTGGAGCAGAGAGGACCATCCCCCCCGGGTTGATAATCCGGGTCAGCTGGCACTGGTGGTAGATCCTCAGGTGGGGGGCTATAAGTTCACTAAGGTGCTTATGGATGGAGGAAGCAGTATTAATATATTATACTATGAAACTTTCCGTCGCATGGATCTTACAGACAAGGATCTCAGACCGTCCAATACGGTGTTCCATGGTGTAGTACCAGGCAAATCTGCTTATCCTGTTGGTAAGATAGCCCTGGATGTGGCTTTTGGAGACGAGCACGATTCCCGGTCTGAAAAGCTAACTTTTGAAGTGGTGAAAATCCGGAGTCCATATCATGCCTTGTTTGGGCGGCCGGCTTATGCTAAGTTCATGGCACGACCTTGTTATATCTACTTGCAGCTCAAAATGCCGGGTTACAAAGGAACGATAACGGTGCATGGAAGCCGCCGAGTTGCTTTGGAATGTGAGGAAGGCGATGCAGCTTATGCAGAGGCGGTCTGTGCCACGGAGGAGTTGAAGTTCTATAAGGACAATGTTGATCCGGCAGATATGACCCCTTTGAAGAAGCCAACTACGGAGCATGAATCGGATCTGAAGTTTAAATCGGCAGCTGAGACCAAGCTTGTTGACTTCGTGCCAGGCGATTCGTCCAAGCAGTTCACTGTCAGTGCCAACCTGGATCCCAAATAGGAAAGCGCGCTCATCGAGTTCATCCGTGAGAACCGGGATATCTTTGCATGGAAGCCGTCTGACATGCCAGGTGTACCGAGGGAACTCGCTGAGCACACACTTAATGTGGATCCTAAGTATAAACCGGTGAAACAGTTCCTCCGCCGGTTTAACGAAGAAAGGCGCAAGGCCATTGGAGAGGAAGTATCCAGGCTTTTGGCGGCTGGTTTTATCATTGAGGTGTTTCATCCAGAGTGGCTTGCTAATCCGGTGCTGGTCCTTAAGAAAAATGGCACCTGGCGTATGTGTGTGGACTACACAGATCTTAACAAAGCTTGTCCAGCAGATCCTTTTGCCCTCCCCCGCATTGATCAGATTATGGATGCCACGGCAGGATGTGAGCGTTTAAGTTTTTTGGATGCGTACTCTGGATATCATCAGATCAAAATGGCAGTTAAGGACCAGGAGAAGACAACATTTATAACTCCCTTTGGAGCCTTCTGTTATGTATCTATGCCTTTTGGGCTCAAAAGCGCCCAGGCTACTTATCAGCGGTGTGTACAGAATTGCCTACATACATAGATCGGCCGCAATGTATATGCTTATGTGGATGATATTGTGGTGAAATCAAGACAAAAGGAGACACTGGTGGAAGATTTGAAGGAAACCTTCGACAACTTGCGCATTTATAAGATGATGCTTAATCCGGCCAAGTGTGTTTTTGGTGTTCCGGCAGGCAAGTTATTGGGGTTTCTAGTGTCTAATAGAGGAATTGAGGCTAATCCAGAGAAAATTACAGCTATTACTTCCTTGGCTAAACCGAAGTGTATCAATGATGTTCAGCGTCTGGCGGGCAGAATCGCTGCGTTGAGCCGGTTTATCAGCCGCCTCAGAGAAAAAGCCATCCCCTTATACCAGATGCTGAGGAAGACAGATAATTTCGTCTGGAGTCCGGCTGCTGACGAAGCATTTGAGGATCTAAAGCGGCAATTGGCCAATCCGCCTGTTCTTGCGGCTCCGGTTGACAAGGAACCGCTGTTGTTATATGTGGCAGCCAATGCTCGAGCAGTAAGCGTGGCCATTGTGGTAGAGCGCAAGGAGGCAGGCAAGGAGTATCCGGTTCAACGGCCGGTTTATTATATCAGTGAGGTGCTTATTGAGTCCAAACAAATGTATCCGCATTGGCAGAAGCTAGTCTATGGTGTTTTCATGGCCAGTCGGAAGCTGAAGCAATATTTCCAAGGGCACCCTATCACCGTGGTTAGTTCAGCTCCTTTGGGGGATATCATACAGAACCGGGAGGCGACTGGCCGGATTGCAAAATGGGCCATCGAGCTTGGGCCGCATGGGCTAAAGTATATACCGCGCACAGCAGTGAAGTCACAAGCACTTGTTGATTTCATTAATGACTGGACGGAGTTACAAGCACCAGAGGAGAAGCCGGATCACACATACTGGACTATTCATTTCGACGGATCCAGGCAATTGGAAGGCTCGGGGGCTGGAGTCGTTTTAACTTCCCCACGAGGTGATAAGTTTTGTTACGTTCTCCGTTTAATGTTCCCTTGTACTAATAATGCAGCTGAGTACGAAGCCTTGCTCCATGGTCTCCGGATGGCTAAGGAGATGAACTTAAGCCGGGTTAAGTGCTTTGGTGACTCGGACCTGGTGGCTCAGCATGTATCTGGCACTTAGGACTCTAAGGACCCGCTCATGGCCGCATATCGTCGAGAAGTGGATAATATCGCAGGTTGCTTCAAGGGCTATCAAGTGGATCATGTGGATCGCCGGAAGAACGAAGCGGCAGACGCTTTAAGCCGGTTGGGTTCTCAGCGTAAACCGGTCCCGCCTAATGTCTTTTTGGACGTCTTGCACAACCCGTCAGTCCAGCTCCCTGGTGAAGCGGATTTGGCTATTCCTGATCCGGAGGCTCAGTTGGTGGCAGCATTACATGCTATTCTGGATTGGACGATTCCTTTCCTTGCGTATATGACTTGAGGGGAGTTGCCAGAAGATGAGGTTCTGGCCAGACAGATAATCCGGCGCTCCAAATCTATGACGATTCTTAACGCTGAGTTGCATCATTGCAGTGTATCAGGGGCGTTTCAACGCTGTGTTTCCCCTGAGGAAGGCTGTGAAATTTTAAGAGAAATCCATGAAGGGGATTGTGGGCATCACGCCGGTTCAAAGTCCCTGGTGGCGAAGGCGTTCCGTCACGGATTTTACTGGTTGACTGCCCATGCTGATGCGGAGGACTTGGTTAAACGGTGTGATGGATGTCAGAAATTTTCCAGGCGTGCTCATGTACTGGCACAAGAATTGAGGATGATCCCAATAACGTGGCCGTTTGCGACTTGGGGGCTGGATATGGTTGGACCCTTTAAACGTTCCAAGGATAAGAAGACCCACCTGTTGGTGGCAGTGGACAAATTCACCAAGTGGGTTGAAGCGGAACCTGTCAGCAAGTGTGATGCGGCAACAGCGGTGCAGTTCATCAAAAAGGTGATTTTCCGGTTTGGCTTTCCACACAGTATCATTACTGATAATGGTACTAATTTATCCAAGGGTGCTATGAAAGAATTTTGTGAACGTGAGCACATCCGGCTTGACGTGTCATCAGTGGCTCACCCCCAATCCAACGGGCAGGCAAAACGCGCTAATCAAGAGATCTTACGAGGCATCAAACCCCGACTTCTGGTTCCGTTACAGAGAACACCAGGGTGCTGGGTTGAAGAGCTACCATCGGTGCTATGGAGTATCAATACTACGCCAAACCGGTCCACCGGGTATACACCGTTTTTCATGGTCTACGGAGCGGAGGCCGTTCTCCCCAGTGATATCCGGCACGATTCGCCCCGTGTAGCGGCTTATGTTGAAGCGGACAACGAGATGGCACGGCAGGACGCTTTGGACCTATTGGATGAGGAGCGTGATCTGGCAGCCGCTCGTTCGGCGATTTACCAGCAAGATCTTCGTCGTTATCACAGTCGCCGGGTTAAAACCAGAGCCTTTCAAGAAGGAGATTTGGTGCTTCGTCTCATCCAAGACCAGACAGATATGCACAAGTTATCCCCACCTTGGGAAGGACCTTTTGTGGTCAGCAAGAATCTACACAACGGATCATACTATCTGATTGATATTCGAGAGCGTCAAGACTCACGTACATCAGAGGAGGAGACCAATAGGCCGTGGAATATAGCTCATCTTCGGCCTTACTACACTTGAGTCATCGGCTCAGTTTATGTACATATCATGACAATGTATATATTATCTTCGATATAATAAAAACCGGAGGCTCAGCTAAAGCGGGGTCTCTGTCTTTCTTATCATGCATGGTTACATGGAGTGTTTCTGTTTTTAAAGCGGCCTCCGGTTTACCCCTTGACATTTATATTTATCACTTGGGGGCTTGGTCGTGTCCGAACCAATGCAACACCTCTTGATAGGCGAAAGCCACCAGATCATTTGGGGACATGGTCACGTCTGAACCGGTCATGCCTCTTGGTCGGCCAATAGGGCCAGAGTCATTTGGGGGCTTGGTCGAACCCGAACCAATGTCATGCCACTTGGCCGGCGTACTCGCCGAGAGTCTTTTGGGTACCTGGCCGACTGGCACCATCGCTACGCCTTCGGGGGGCTTGGTTGCGTCTGACCATGGTAATGCCATCTGACCAGCTCCATGAAGCTTTTCTTTTGCAAAGAGTTATTGCCTTCGTTGCCATATTTTCATATAATTGGTATTCGATTTTTTGTTGTTGCGTTTTTTAACCCGACAAATATTTTTATCCGGTTCAACTGTCAGTCACAAACTGACAGGACACGATTTGGTATTACACCGGAGTTTTATCTGCCCGGTTTACCTTCTTCCTGTTCATCATCATGGAATAACAAGGGGGCTTGTGCTGATTCAGCACGGTTTATATGGGAGTTATTATCTCCCCAGACGGTCATGGTTTTTAAGGCCTCCGCTTCAAGTTTGGCTATGCCAGCTTCATGCCCGGATACGGCAGGTATTCGTATCACATACTTATTGATTTTCGATATATATATATATTGAATACCATAAACCGGCTGGCGGTATCACCGCCACCGAGGTTCAACTTTTCTGGTTGCAGGGAGTATGAATCAAACAAAAATTTCACTTATGCACGAAGGCATATTCAGGCAGAAAGTTTTAACTAAAGTTATTACAAGGCAACACGGTGCCCAAGTGAGGTCATTGTTCTTTGGGCAAACCGCCCACAACAGATGTTTGAACCGGCCACCGTTTCAAGCCTGCTCTTCATCCTCCGCCGCTTCAGCCTCTTCATCTCTACCCATTGGCTGGAAATCCACAGTGGTCCAGTCGATTCCCATTAGCGCTTGGAAAACAGCCTCTTCGTGGATCAGAGATGACGGTTCAATATCAGGAGCGTAAGTATGCTTACGGATTGGAGGGAACAGGTTTTCCGCTTCAAAGGTTGGGGCAGACACTCGCTTGTTTTGATCATTGTATTGCGCTTGATAATGCTCCAAGTCAGCTTCTTCGGCCAACTGACAGGCTAGCGGGCGTACTGCACGGTTTATTTCCCATAAGTCTTCTTCACTGAAATCAGAGCCATCTTCTTTCACACTGGGATAGCCTTGAGCTGCTTCCACGGGATCAAAGTCTGGTACCCAGGCCTTGGCTCGGATCAAGGCGTTGATGGCTCCGGTTCGAGCAGCAGATTTTTTCACCTCTTCAATCCGGGCGGGGAGCATAGACAGCCGGTTCAGAGTATCTTGAATCAAAGAAGGCGCCGGATTGTTATGTGACATTGTGGTGATGATGCGCTGGGCTCCGGTATACAGCTGTTCTACCAAGGTATAGACAGCCTTCAGTTTCTTCCGCACATCATTTCCTAAGTGCCCAATGCGTGTGCCTACAACAGTAAACGGTTAGTTTTAAACCGGAGCATTGACACAACAAGTGTAACACATCACAACTGTTCAAAGAGACTTACCAAAGATTGCTGCAGTCATAGAATGTACTTGCCGTTTTACGGCTGTCAGATCGTCTACCACCGGTTTAAGGGCAGCTTCAGCATTTTCTGCCCGTTTGATCAAATTGGCCTTTTCAGTGGCCCAGACTGCCTGCTCTTTCTTCATACTTTCCTTCACTTGTTCAGCAGCGGTCAAGGCACTGGTTAACTCTTTCTTGGCCTTCTCTGTTTCGGCCTGCTGGGTTTTCAAAGCCGCTTGTAAATCGGCAATCCGATCATCTTTGATTTTCACCTCAGCCTGCGCATTGACAGTACGTTCAGCCAGCAATTCAAGTCAAAGTCCCAACCACACAACACAGTTATATGCTTGACACTTGGGGGCTAATGTACCTTCAATTTTTCTACTGCTACTACATGGCAAAGTCCCAATCTCAATACAAGTATTCAACTTGGCACTTGGGGGCTAATGACTATTTGATTCTACCAATGTTTCGTCAGGCAGTTTTTATTGAAGTACCGGTTTAAGTATGCAGAGTTAAACCGGCCCTTGTGGTTATGCGGGTAGATTTCAAAATGGATCAAGAAAATAATCAAGTCCCGGTTTGATCAAGATTACAAACCGGCCCTTGGGGGCTACAAGGACTAATATACTGGTGATAAGGAAAGGAGTGAGTTACCTCAAACTTGTCCCTCATTAATTTGACCAAGCCAGCTTCATAGTCACGGCTACTGTAAAGCCGATTCAAATATCCAGAATGAAGGTCTTGGGCGCTTAAAGCGGCATATGTTTCCAGCTCGACATCCCACTTTCCTTTATTCAAAGTGGAAGAATCCTCTTTCACAGTATGCCGGGTTAAGGTTGCAGGATTCCCCGGCTCAGAGCGGCCCATACCAGTAATCACAACGTCATCATATTTCGACTCGACGGATTGTGTGGGCACGGCTGTTTTAGTAGGACTGCGAGGCTTCTCAAACCGGACGGTGCTGGCAGGTGGATCAACAGAGGTTGAAGTATTGACAGGCCTCTCTTCAGGAATAACCTCCTCTTGAACCGGAGGGTCATTGGGGATATCTTCAGAGGCAAAATTTTCAAGATCCGGCGCTCTCTCATGATCTGAAGCGGCAGCCTCTTCAACTGTTTTGTCCAAGCGGGCCTTCTTGCTGGGTTTCGGTTTGGTTCTGAAGAGACAAAGAGTCAGGAAAAAGGCATATCCATTACAGAAGATATCAGAAAGCATATGGCCGTTTTTGACTTACCCGCGGCTATTTTCAACGGTGGTAGCTGAGTGGCTGAGGATTCGCCAGAGGATGAATGGGAAGTAACCTGATAATCGGAGTCGGACGAATTAAGAGGTTGACGGAAGAAACCCGCTTTGGAATTTAAAGCAATAAAAAGGTCGGAAACCTCGGTGCGGCGCTTTCGAACCGGGCTGTTTGGTAAACCGGCAGAGGTAACTACCTGGCCACTGTGCCGGGTTGTGCGGCGAGCTTCATGTTGCTGTGTCTTCATAGGAAATTTGGGATCCAAGTAAGCAAGAGGGTGAGAAAAATTAACTTTCCGGTTTGCCTGGTGAAATTTTGGTAAAGGCAAATTTATTGAATCGGAAGAAAGAATAGTTACCTCAGCAAATCCTGCGTTGCTGGCTTCAGCATCATCCTGACAAGCATCATCATCAATAAGGCGTGTAAAAAGCAAGCCAAGAGAATCAAGTTCCGGATTACCCACATCATCGTCAATAGCCGGGTCAGATGAAGCAGTGGTCTTTCTCTTGTGGGGTGATTTCTTGACAACTTTTGTTTTGGGCCGGCTTGGCCGTCCAGCTTTATCCGCTTTGTCTTGGGAAAGTTTCTTGCTCCAAACGGATTATCACCCTGGATCAGAAATAATTAAATATTGGATACATGAAGCAATAACAGGTTTAATGATGAAGCAGTCAGAGATTTACCGCAGGTGGTTTGTTGGTGGTGCAGTAAGGAGCCAAACCGGTTTGAGCACAGAGATGCTCCGGTTCATTCAGCATTCTTCTTACTGAATCCGTAACTTCATCATCAGAAAGTTCAAGCTTTGTGTGTCGGAGTGGGTCGTCGACGCTGCCAGTATACTGACACATCAAACCGGAACGCCGGCTCAAAGGCAGTATGCCACAAGATAACCAGCAGCGTGCAAGATCAATTCCAGTCAGACCGTTGGCCATAAAGGCTCGGAGCTTAGACAGTTGCGGGGCATATTTGCTTCTTTCTTTGGCGCTTAATCTTTGAGGAAAGGGATGAGTATTGCTTAGCCGCTCTGGACGAAAGCCAGGTAAGGGATTTTCACCCTCAGGAGAAGTATCCTTGCAGTAAAACCAAGTCGCATTCCATTCTTTGGGGTGAGTATGGAGTTTGACGTGGGGATACGTGATTTCCTTCCTTTTCTGAATAGCCATACCGCCCAATTCTGTATTGGGGTCGTCGGTGAATTCAGTGCGACGATTTAGATGGAAGAGATCTCTAAATAGTTCAACAGAAGGTTCCTCTTGCAGATATGCTTCAGATAGCACTTGAAAGTGGCATAAGTTGGTTACGGAATTGGGGCCAATGTCTTGGGGACGGAGCTGAAAATTGGCCAACACGTCCCGGTAAAATTTTGAACCGGGTGGTTTGAAGCCCCGGGCCAGGTGATCCGCAAAAACCACAACTCCCCCTTCCTGAGGTGTGGGAGGACATTCCTCTCCAGGAACCCTCCAGTGGACTGTATCTTTGTCATCTAAAGCGCCAATCGATACCAGTTCATTCAGCTGTGACTCGGAGACGCGGGAAGGAACCCAGTTGCATTCATACACTTGTTTGGCCATGATAAGATCTACAAAAGTAACGGATCCGGTTCAAGAGCGTGCTTGTCACAAAGTGATTGATCTAAGTTATGATAAACCGGAGGCAGTGTCTATAAATCGGTTCATTGTGATATGATGTCAGATGAGCTCTGGCGGTTCAACAAGGGGACTAATGGTGTGCCTGTGCCGGTTTAGCAGCTTTTTCTTATGGTGAGTTAAACCGCCTAATCTAGGCCTTGGAGATAATTGAAGCTATGGACAGTTTACAGAAACAAGTTTCACAAGATCCCATGATTACTACGGATCAAACGCGGGTTTTCAAAAAAACAGGAAATATTTCGCGGAGGTAAAGAAGAAAACAGAAGCGGACCATGAGGCAGATATATATGCAGAAGATCCACGAGATTAAAATGAGAAAGTACAGCGGATGCGCAGGAGTCACTATTAGTACAGAACAGATTCACAGCGTGGTTCAAAGTTAAAAGGATAAACAGGAACGCACGAAGAACACGGCATGAAGCTGGAACCCTAAAAACAGATCTAAGTACAGAACAGATTTAAGAAGGAGAAGAAGCTTACCAGGAATGGAGAAGATGCGGAAAGAGGCCGCAGTGTTCTGGTACGTCCAGGTTGATGCAGCAGCCTAGGACGAAGCAGAGGTCGATGACAATGGCGGAGCTCCAAGAGCAGCGGCGCGAGGAAGACGAAGAAGAGGAAGCGAAGGGAGGAAAGAAATGACCCTTCGGTCCTATTTATAAGGCAGCAAAGCTAGGTCAAGCGCGTGGATCCAGGGACTGCTATTAAAGAAGGCGTTACAAAGGATCAAATTTCAGGATGACGTCATGCCGGTTCACAGTAACCAGAAGCAACGACGTCATGCCGGTTTACAGTGACCAGAAGCAACGATGACATGGCGATTTACCAAACAAAAGAAGATGTCCAAGATACAAGCTTTGTGAAGGATTGACATGAACCAGTTCAAATCAATCTGGGGCCTAATGTTGGGGATATTACCACTAGGTGTAAACCGGCCAGCTTGGGCCGGATTAACTCCGTTAGTGGTATAAGCAGAGAAAGGCCCAAGGCCTATAGTCGGTTTAGAGCTTGTAGCCGTAAACCGGCCTGATGTATAACTTGTATTGTAAGTTAGGAATAGAGAGATACCAACCGGGATACGACTATGAACCGGTTGGGACTCTATGAACCGACGGGCGTCACTCGTGTATATAAGGGGACGACCGGGCGACGGTTCAAAGACAGACAACCACAACTCGAGCCTAGGCGAAGCTTGTTTGCTCCCTAGCCATCGAGACTACATCAATTCCATCACAACTAGACGTAGGCTTTTACCTTCATTGAAGGGGCCGAACTAGTATAAAACCCTTGTGTCTTTGTGTCCGCTTTAACCCCTGCAAGTAAACCCGTAGCGATGGCTCCACGACTAAGTCCTTACGCTAGGACATCTGCCGTGACAAATCCACGACAGTTGTCGCTTTATTCTATGAAATGCAAACGCCCTGTAATTGGTTTACTTTATCACTAAGTGGTAGCGATAGTCGTAGAAGCAATAGATGGCGTAACGACAACGATGCTACGATGGAGATCAAGGTGTCGCGCCGGTGACGAAGGTGATCACGACGGTGCTTCGGAGATGGAGATCACAAGCACAAGATGATGATGGCCATATCATATCACTTATATTGATTGCATGTGATGTTTATCCTTTATGCATCTTATCTTGCTTTGATTGACGGTAGCATTTTAAGATGATCTCTCACTAATTATCAAGAAGTGTTCTCCCTGAGTATGCACCGTTGCGAAAGTTCTTCGTGCTGAGACACCACGTGATGATCGGGTGTGATAGGCTCTACGTTCAAATACAACGGGTGCAAAACAGTTGCACACACGGAATACTCAGGTTATACTTGACGAGCCTAGCATATACAGATATGGCCTCGGAACACGGAGGCCGAAAGGTCGAGCGTGAATCATATAGTAGATATGATCAACATAGCAATGTTCACCATTGAAACTACTCCATCTCACGTGATGATCGGACATGGTTTAGTTGATTTGGATCACGTGATCACTTAGATGACTAGAGAGATGTCTGTCTAAGTGGGAGTTCTTAAGTAATATGATTAATTGAACTTAAATTTATCATGAACTTAGTCCTGGTAGTATTTTGCAAATTATGTTGTAGATCAATAGCTCGCGTTGTTGCTTCCATATGTTTATTTTGATATGTTCCTAGAGAAAATTGTGTTGAAAGATGTTAGTAGCAATGATGCGGATTGGATCCGTGATCTGAGGTTTATCCTCATTGCTGCATAGAAGAATTATGTCCTTGATGCACCGCTAGGTGACAGACCTATTGCAGGAGCAGATGCAGACGTTATGAACGTTTGGCTAGCTCAATATGATGACTACTTGATAGTTTTGTGCACCATGCTTTATGGCTTGGAATCGGGACTTCAAAGACGTTTTGAACATCATGGACCATACGAGATGTTCCAGGAATTGAAGTTAATATTTCAAGCAAATACCCGAGTTGAGAGATATGAAGTCTCCAACAAGTTCTATAGCTAAAAAAATGGAGGAGAATCGCTCAACTAGTCAGCATGTACTCAGATTGTCTAGGTACTTCAATCACTTGAATCAAGTGGGAGTTAATCTTCCAGATAAGATAGTGATTGACAGAATTCTCTAGTCACCATCACTAAGTTACTAGAACTTCGTGATGAACTATAGTATGCAAGGGATGACAAAAACGATTCCCAAGCTCTTCGTGATGTTGAAATCGACGAAGGTAGAAATCAAGAAAGAGCATCAAGTGTTGATGATTGACAAGACCACTAGTTTCAAGAGAAGGGCAAAGGGAAAGAAAGGGAACTTCAAGTGGAAAGACAAGCAAGTTGTCACTCCTGCAAAGAAGCCCAAAGCTGGGCCATAGCCTGAAACTGAGTGCTTACACTGCAAAGGAAATGGTCACTGGAAGCGGAAATGCCCTTAATATTTGGTGTGTAAGAAGGATGGCAAAGTGAACAAGTGTATATTTGATATACAGGTTATTGATGTGTGCCTTAATAGTGTTTATAGTGGCCCCTGAGTATTTGATACTTGTTCGGTTGCTAAGATTAGTAATTCGAAACGGGAGTTGCAGAATAAACAGAGACTAGTTAAGGGTGAAATGACGATGTTTGTTGGAAGTGGTTCCAAGATTGATATGATCATCATCGCACACTCCCTATACTTTCGGGATTAGTGTTAAACCTAAATAAGTGTTATTTGGTGTTTGCGTTGAGCATGAATATGATTTGATCATGTTTATTGCAATACGGTTATTCATGTAAATTAGAGAATAATTGTTGTTCTGTTTACATGAATAAAACCTTCTATGGTCATACACCCAATGAAAATGGTTTGTTGGATCTCGATCGTGTGATACACATATTCGTAATATTGAAGCCAAAAGATGCAAAGTTAATAATGATAGTGCAACTTATTTGTGGCACTGCCGTTTAGGTCATATCGGTGTAAAGCGCATGAAGAAACTCCATAAAGATGGATTTTCGGAATCACTTGGTTATGAATCATTTGATGCTTGCGAACCGTGCCTTTTGGGCAAGATGACTAAAACTCCGTTCTTCGGAACAATGGAACGAGCTACTGACTTATTGAAAATAATACATACTGATGTATGCAGACCAATGAGTATGAAGGCTCGTGGCAAGTATCGTTATTTTCTGACCATCACAGATGATTTGAGCAGATATGGGTATATCTACTTGATGAAACATAAGTCTGAAATAGTTTAAAGGTTCAAAGAATTTCAGAGTGAAGTGGAAAATCATCGTAACAAGAAAATAAAGTTTCTGCGACCTGATCGTGGAAATGAATATTTGAGTTACGAGTTTGGTCTTCAATTAAAACAATGTGAAATAGTTTCACAGCTCATGCCACCTGGAACACCACAACGTTATGGTGTGTCCGAACGTCGTAATCGTACTTTACTAGATATGGTGCGATCTATGATGTCTCTTATCGGTTTACCACTATTGTTTTGGGCTTATGCATTAGAGACAGCTACATTCACGTTTAATAGGGCACCATCTAAATCCGTTGAGATGACACCGTATGAACTATGGTTTAGCAATAAACCTAAGCTGTCGTTTCTTAAAGTTTGGGGCTGCGATGCTTGTGTGAAAAAGTTTCATCCTGATAAGCTCGAACCCAAATCGGAGAAGTGCGTCTTCATAGAATACCCAAAGGAAATTGTTGGGTACACCTTCTATCACAGATCCGAAGGCAAGACATTTGTTGCTAAAATGGATCCTTTCCAGAGAAGGAGTTTCTCTCGAAAGAAGTGAGTGGGAGGAAAGTAGAACTTGATGAGGTAATTGTACCTTCTCCCTTATTGGAAAGTAGTTCATCACAGAAATCAGTTCCAGTGATTCCTACACCAATTAGTGAGGAAGTTAATGATGATGATCATCAAACTTCAGATCAAGTTGCTACCAAACCTCGTAGGTATTCCAGAGTAAGATCCGCACCAGAATGGTACGGTAATCATGTTCTGGAAGTCATGTTACTAGACCATGATGAACCTACGAACTATGAGGAAGCGATGATGAGCCCAGATTCCACGAAATGGCTTGAGGCCATGAAATCTGAGATATGATCCATGTATGAGAACAAAGTGTAGACTTTGATTGACTTGCCCAATGATCGGTGAGTCATTAAGAATAAATGGATCTTCAAGAGGAAGACGGACGTTGATAGTAGTGTTACTATCTACAAAGCTAGACTTGTCGAAAAAGGTTTTTGACAAAGTTCAAGGTGTTGAATAAGATGAGATTTTCTTACTCGTATCGATGCTTAAAAGTCTGTCCGAATCATGTTAGCAATTGCCACATTTTATGAAATTTGGCAAATGGATGTCAAAACTACATTCCTTAATGAATTTATTAAAGAAGAGTTGTATATGATACAACCAGAAGGTTTTGTCAATCCTAAAGGTGCTAACAAAATGTGCAAGCTCCAGCGATCCATCTATGGACTGGTGCAAGCATCTCAGAGTTGGAATATACGCTTTGATAAGTTGATCAAAGCATATAGTATTATACAGACTTGCGGTGAAGCCTGTATTTACAAGAAAGTGAGTGGGAGCACTACAACATTTCTGATAAGTATATGTGAATGACATATTGCTGATCGGAAATAATGTAGAATTATTCTGCAAAGCATGAAAGGATACTTGAATAAGAGTTTTTCGAAGAAAGACCTCGGTAAAGCTACATACATATTGAGCATCAAGATCTATTGAGATAGATCAAGATGCTTGATAAGATTTTCAATAAGTACATACCTTGGCAAGTTTTTGAAATAGTTCAAAATGGAACAGTCAAAGAAAGAGTTCTTGCCTGTGTTGCAAAGGTATGAAATTGAGTAAGACTCAAATCCCGACCACAGCAGAAAATAGAAAGAGAATGAAAACTCATTCCCTATGCCTCAGTCATAGGTTCTATAAAGTATGCTATGCTATGTACCAGACCTATTGTATAACTTGCTCTGAATTTGGCAAGGGAGTACAATAGTGATCTAGGAGTAGATCACTGGACATTGGTCAAGAATATCCTTAGTAAGGACTAAGGAGATGTTTCTCGATTATGGAGGTGATAAAAGAGTTTGTTGTGAAAGTTACATCAGTGCAAACTTTTTACACTGATCCAGATGACTCTAAGTCTCAACCTGGATACATATTGAAAGTGGGAGCAATTAGCTAGAGTAGCTCCGTGCAGAACATTGTGGACATAACATATTTGCAAAATATATACGGCTCTGAATGTGACAGACCCGTTGACTAAGCTTCTCTCACGAGCAAAACATGATCACACCTTAGTACTCTTTGGGTGTTAATCACAAAATGATGTGAACTAGATTATTGACTCTAGTAAATCCTTTGGGTGTTGGTCACATGACGATGTGAACTATGGGTGTTAATCATATACAGATATGAATATTGGTGTTAAATCACATGATGATGTGAACTAGATTATTGACTCTAGTGCAAGTGGGAGACTGAAGGAAATATGCCCTAGAGGCAATAATAAAGTTATTATTTATTTCCTTATATCATGATAAATGTTTATTATTCATGCTAGAATTGTATTAACCGGAAACATAATACATGTGTGAATACATAGACAAACATAGTGTCACTAGTATGCCTCTACTTGACTAGCTCGTTTATCAAAGATGGTTATGTTTCCTAGCCATGGACAAAAGAGTTGTCATTTGATTAACGGGATCACATCATTAGGAGAATGATGTGATTGACATGACCCATTCTGTTAGCCTAGCACTTGATCGTTTAGTATGTTGCTATTGCTTTCTTCATGACTTATACAATGTTCCTACAACTATGAGATTATGCAACTCCCATTTACCGGAGGAACACTTTGTGTGCTACCAAACGTCACAACGTAACTGGGTGATTATAAAGGTGCTCTACAGGTGTCTCGGAAGGTACATGTTGGGTTGGCGTATTTCGAGATTAGGTTTTGTCACTCCGATTGTCGGAGAGGTATCTCTGGGCCCTTTCGGTAATACTCATCACCTAAGCCTTGCAAGCATTGTAACTAAAGAGTTTGTTATGAGATGATGTATTACGGAACGAGTAAAGAGACTTGCCAGTAACGAGATTGAACTAGGTATTGGATACCGACGATCAAATCTCGGGCAAGTAACCTACCGATGACAAAGGGAACAACGTATGTTGTTACGAGGTTTGACCGATAAAGATGTTCGTAGAATATGTAGGAACCAATATGGGCATCCAGGTTCCGCTATTGGTTATTGACCGAGAATAGTTCTAGGTCATGTCTACATAGTTCTCGAACCCATAGGGTCCGCACGCTTAAGGTTTCGATGACAGTTTTATTATGAGTTTATGAGTTTTGATGTACCGAAGGAGTTCGGAGTCCCGGATGAGATCGGGGACATGACGAGGAGTCTCGAACTGGTCGAGACGTAAAGATCGATATATTGGACGACTATATTCGGAGTTCGGAAAGGTTCCGAGTGATTCGGGTATTTTTCGGAGTGCCGGGGAGTTACGAGAATACGGGGAAGAGTATTGGGCCTTAATGGGCTTTAGTGGGAAGGAGCCAGGAGGAGGCGCGCGCCCCTCGCAAGCCCAGTCCGAATTGGACAAAGGGTTTGGGGCGCAGCCCCCCTCTCCCTTCCTTCTCCACTTCCCTTCTTTCCCCCCTTGACCTAGTTGGACTAGGAAAGAAGGAATCCTACTCCCGGTGGGAGTAGGACTCCCTTGGCGCGCCCTCCTCCTAGGGCCGGCCTCCTCCTCCCTTGCTCCTTTATATACGGGGGCATGGGGGCACCCCATGACACACAAGTTGATCTACGGATCGTTCCTTAGCCGTGTGCGGTGCCCCCTTCCACCATACTCCACCTCGGTCATCGTCGCGAAGCTTAGGCGAAGCCCTGCGCCGGTAGAACATCAAGATCGTCACCACGCCGTCGTGCTGACGGAACTCTCCCTCGACACTCGGCTGGATCGGAGTTCGAGGGACGTCATCGAGCTGAACGTGTGCTGAACTCGGAGGCTCCGTACGTTCGGTGCTTGGATCGGTCGGATCGTGAAGACGTACGACTACATCAACCGCGTTGTGCTAACGCTTCCGCTTACGGTCTACGAGGGTACGTAGACAATACTCTCCCCTCTCGTTGCTATGCATCACCATGATCTTGCGTGTGCGTAGGAAATTTTTTGAAATTACTACGTTCCCCAACAGTTTCGACCCGTATCGGCGCCGCGCACCTGTAGATATACCGCGTCCGGGGGGGTGCGGGCCACCATCTAATGTTTTACGCTGCCGGGCAAGTATACGGGCTCTGTTCTGGCCAAAAAAATGGGCGAGCCCGTATAGTTGCCGGGATTTTACGGGTCTACGCGTTTTGAGGGGTCTGCTAGAGATGCTCTTATGGTTGTAGCGAGAGATAAATGAAGGGTGACCGGGCCCTGTCCGCGGATGGGTCCATACACATTTGCGAACATATGGGGTCACTTTTGAAATATGCAGCTGTAGATATTGTAAAATTACCAAGATTTTCAAGGAATTCAATCGGGATGCTTTTTTGTGTGGAAAAGACTGACCAGTTTCCTACCTCTTCATCTTTTTTTTGCAGGAAAGGCTGAAATAAATACAGGAAAATGCAAGCATCAATGTTAAGTCTAGAATTTGAATCTTGGTGAGCTGGGATACCACTGTTCTCCTAACTATCGAACCACAGATTCATTTGCTTCTGCCTCTTCATCTTAACAACTCATATATCCATATTTATATTTATTATAAACAATTGTGAGTATGAGTAATAAAATTCAGTTCAAATCAATCAGTGGCGGGAGAAACAACGCCACAACCGGTGTAGGCAAACATGCCTACACAAAAAGCATAATATTGCATCATCTATCCTATGTGAAATGTTAAGTTATTTTTAAATAGAGATAAAAGATTTGCCTCATCTATCAAGTAAGAAAAGAATGATGGGAGGGGCGTTTTGGCTACCGGGAGCATTTGCTCCCTGATGAGCGGTACCGCCAAAAAGGTTGTAAATCGTTTTTAAAACATTCTGATTTTTTTATGGATGTTCGTGTTAGTGTCGCAAACTTGCTTGACAAATTTCATGTGGAACGGAATAGTAGTGTTTCTTCGGTAAAAAAACAAATTTGGGGTGACATTTTGGGGCAGCATTTGATGTTCATATTTGTTTTGTTTTCGTAGGCCAAAATATTTAACCTTTTTGCCCAAAACTTTGCAGTAGCATTTGGATCTGACTACAAATACACTAAAATATTGTTGGGATTTTTTTGACATTTTAAAAAATTATTTTTCACACGCAGGAGCACATGCTCCCGGGAGCCAAATTGGATTTCCGGAGAATGACTCTAAAAAAATAAAAAGGAGAATAAGATTACTCTCAAGCCCCAAATCTACGTGACTTTCTATATGACTTCACCCTTATAGATCATAACAGAATTTAGTATTATTCGAACAGATGATCGAATTTATTTCCCCACAAAAAGCATGTTCAACTTTATCGAAGCGTATATATGTATACGCCCTCAGGACCAATATATAAGATGTTTTTGCAGTTTGAACGAACTAAAAACATCTTCCCTTCAGGAAGGCGTTGCTGTTGAAGAACCTCGTCGTCCTTTTTTTTGCGGGTAAAAAGAAAGAACCTCGTTGTCCTCGTGGAGTCATGAGATGGTTGGTGTAGACATGGTTATTATTGTCGATTGTCGGTCATGGATTTGATCTCTTCGGATTTTTTTTCTTGCTGAAGCATAGGTTTAGTCTTATATGACTTTGCTATTTGTCAATGAAATTTTTTGTGTGTGTGCAGGTTGGTGTTGGCTGTGTGCATTTTAAGTAACTATAGAAGCGTTGGAAATGTGCTCATTTTTACTGTATTCACTTGATGCTTTATTTTGCATAATATAAAATTCACCCTTTGTCGAGAAAAGCACGATGGTGGGGCCGACCCCGCCAAACAAAGGATCAGGCGCTCGCGCAATTGGATCGCCGACGGTTGGCCGTAAACTGGGAGCGCCCACACACGTCGCCAACAAAACGGAGTGCACGCAGACAGATACTGCTCTCACGCACATGCTCCTTCCTACGTGTTTTTTTTGCGGGGTCGATCCATGCCTCCTCTTATCTAGTGCAGATTCCGCCTCCTGTGCTCTGCCGCACCCGCACCGCCCGCCGGTACCAAAACCACGGTCTTGCTGGCTTCCCACCGTATCAGGTCGTCTTCCTGCCCGGCCGCACGCCAGTTGCGCGGTTTCCTGCAACCTATAAATCCCGCCGGATCACCTTGCTCTGCCCATCTCATCTCACTCGCATTCAGTCAACTGATACTACTCTACTAGCTAGTCCACTTCCTTCGGATCTCTTGCCACCAAGCTCTGCTCCCGCCAAGATGTCGACGGTGACCCGCGCCTACCTCGACCAGAGGCTCGCTGCCGCCAAGCGCTGCTCCAAAGGTAACGGTTCCGGCCTCAGCCCATCACTGCTCTGCTCGTATATCCCACCCATTGCAGCCTATGCGTGTGCTGAAACCTGACCTGGATTAACATTCCCCTACGTTGATCGAACTGCAGAGGCTGCCATGGCGGGAGCTAAGGCGGCGGCCGTCGCCACCGTCGCTGCCGCAGTGCCCACAGTAAGTAGCCGTTCTGTTCTTCAGTTCCAGAGTTCATAGCACATATCTCATGAATGCGTTACCTGTACTTTCAGCTGGCGAGCGTGAGGATGCTGCCGTGGGCGAGGGCGCACCTGAACCCAACCGGGCAGGCCCTCATCATCTCCACCGTCGCCGGGATGGCCTACTTCATCGTCGCCGACAAGACCATCCTCTCCATCGCCAGGAAGCACTCGTACGAGACGGCGCCAGAGCACCTCAAGAACACCTCCTTCCACTAAGTAGCCTATAGTAGATCCATTAGTGTAGTGCGTAATAAACCGTGTACGTGTCTGCTGAAGCCTGAAAGATGGTATAATGTTCAGCGAGAGGGGCGATCAGGCGAGGTGATGGTATAATTATCTGATGATGTATGTAATAATATGGCCATGTTCTCCATCTTGTCATCTTTCCAGGGATCGTGAATTAATAACCAGCTCTTGTACAACTTTGCTTCAAGTACACTCACTCATGACTCATCTCAGTTATTTCTCGTTTGCGATTACAGTTTTACATGCGTCAGAGCATTGCAAAAGACCGATATAACACTAGACTGCTAGTTCATTCTTCTGCACCCCCTACTACTATCCTCTGTTCTGTCGCGAAAGGCCACCTGACCTCACAATCTAAATCTTTTGAGACGATGCCTTGGCAAATAAGGATGGAAAATCGGCTCGCTAGGCAAGGCTAGCCTTGCCGACGAAGGCTAGCCAAATCGGCTCGCTCGCTGGAACGCAGAAAAATCTTGAAACCGCAGGCAACGAGGTGAGTTTACCGAGGAACCAAACAGTTGGCTTCATTGCTGGGCTGGGCGAGGCGAGCGCTTGCTCCCGAACCAAACGTTCCCTAGCAGTTTTGAAACTAGCTTTCTGTACTAGTGGTGCCCCCCTGGTTAGGTTGGAGGTGCTTCTCGAGACCGGAGACACCTCGACATTTTTCTTGGCCGCGGGTTAATATACACTCATATCGCACCCGCGTGTAAGTGTGCATGTGAGATATGTTAGATCGATTAGATAGGAGATATGAAGCTTGTTTAAATATCTATCTCTTCTTCTGTTTTGTCTGTTTAACTTTCCTCTCGATGTAATCCCTCTCTGCCTCTCTCTTTCAACTCCTGGAGTATCCTAGCGATCTCCACAACTTGTAAGCCACGGCAAACCTCTCAATAAATACAGCGCGGCCCGAGAAAAGGGTTCAATGTTTCCTCCAACTTCTACAAGATATTCCAAAAAATAAGAACATATGTAGAATATACAAAAGTCCCTCCTGTTGGGCAGGATTTAAGACTGTGAAACTATGTGTGTCGAATTTGTTACGTAATAGCTCCTACGGCCGGAGCTCCCATATCCGTCTTAAACTTCTCAAATTGCTTAACCATCCCTCTGAGTTACTATGGTTGCGTCTAAAGGCAATTGATAGTAAAACATGTCACTAATTGTCAAGCTATCATCGGGCAGGCGATTGGTGTGACACCCATGTCGTATCTTCAACAACATCATGAAGCTGCTGGGCTGCACCAACCTATGCAAAGTAGCATAGCATGACTGTCGGTGTCAAAACCGGCGGATTTCGGGTAGGGTGTCCCGATCTGTGCGTCAAGGCTGATGGTAACAGGAAGCAAGGGACACAGATGTTTACCCAGGTTCGGGCCCTCTCGATGGAGGTAAAACCCTACTTCTTGCTTGATTAATATTGATAATATGGGTAGTACAAGAGTAGATCTACCATGAGATCGTAGAGGCTAACCCTAAGAGCTAGCCTATGATGGTATGATTGTAATTGTGATCGGCCTTCTAAGGACCAACCTTTTCGGTTTTTATAGACACCGGAGAGGGCTAGGGTTTACATGGAGTCGGTTACAAGAAAGGAAACACAATATCCGGATCGCCAAGCTTGCCTTCCACACAAAGGAGAGTCCCATCCGGACACGGGCCGAAGTCTTGAGTCTTGTATCTTCACGCTTCAATAGTCCGGACGTTGTAAACAGTCCGGCTGTCCGGATACCCCCTAATCCAGGACTCCCTCCGTAGCCCCTGACCAGGCTTCAATGGCGATGAGTCCGGCGCACAGTATTGTCTTCGGCATTGCAAGGCGGGTTCCTTCTCCGAATACTCCAAAGTAGTCATCGAACACTCAAATCGTGTCCGGATCCACAAAATGATCTTTACACACCGCTGTAGAGAGAATGATATTTCACGAACGCAATCTGCTGACAACTTTTTCTGATGACGTGACATGTTATTACTGTCGGATCATTATTCGAACCGTTTTCCCACAACCAGCTACAACCTATATTGCGAGGCGGTTTCTTTGACACGTCTTGTCAAAGTAGAGATCGTGTCCCCTTATCACGGGATTCTCATCAATACGGGTATGGGCAATCTAACCGTGCCGCTAATCGCGGCGAGTGGGAGGCAGATGGGTTCCACTAGGCAAGTGGGGAGGCACAAAAAGCTTTTATCGCCTCTATAAGGAGGTTAGGTTCCTTTCTCTTTTACCCGCGCCTTCTCCTCCCGCTAGCTCATTCCCCTCTGTTCAAGCCCTAACGCCCAAGCACTCTTCATCGAAGAGAGATTTCCCAAAGATGTCGGATCCGGAGCAAGAGGCAGATGGATGGCCTCAACTGTCCAGGAGAAGGACATCAAGAAGCTCCGGGGAGCCGGGTATTTGGCCCAGAAGATCGGCCACCGTCTTCCACCGGCGGGGCTGGTCGTCCCCACTCCGGAATCTCATGAGAGAGTCGTGTTCCTTCCCCATTTCGTCCGTGGGCTCAGGTTTCCCCTTCACCCGTTCGTTCGGGGAGTCATGTATTACTACGGGATCGATTTTCATGATCTTTCCCCCAACTCCTTCCTCAATATCTTGACGTTCATCGTCGTGTGCGAGGCTTTTCTCCGGATCCCACCTCACTTTGGCCTATGGCTGAAAATCTTCAATGTGAAGCCCAAGATGGTGAGTGGCGAACACGCCGAGTGCGGTGGCGCCATGGTAAGCAAGATGCCCAAGGCTGTTTGGCCGAAAGGTGCTTTCAACGACTCCGTCAAGGAGTGGCAACAGCAGTGGTTCTATATCATCGAACCACACGGAAAGAAGTGGGCGGCAGCTCCAGAGTTCAGATCCGGAGCTCCACTGCGGCTCACGTCTTGGCCCGAAAAGGGCCCGAACTGGTGCTCACCCGATGAGCTGTTACTGCTCCAGACGCGCATTCAGGGTGTGGTCGATAGGGACGTCAAACTCGTCGACGTAGTCCAGGTGATGCTAATTCGCATGGTTCTCCCTTGTCAGCGCCGAGCTTGTACCCTGTGGGAGTTCGATCCGGCCGAGCACCAAACCCTTCGGGAGCTTTATGATTCCTCCCATAAGGATATCTGGAAGGTGCTCTTTAAGTCCGGCAAATCGTGTCCGGGCCCCACCGAGGACCGTGGGTATCAATCATCCCATTCTCCAAGCTCAGTAAGTCACAGCCGCACTCTGTCTATTCATGCTTCATCTGACATTTCATGCGGGAGACACCTTAATCGTGTTTCATTGTGACCTCAGGGATGGATAAAGAAGGTGGAGCGGATGCATGGTCCAGCCCCCCTGCCGGAGGAACCGACCGGACCTCTTCTGACAAAGATGCTGGTCCCCGCGCCTTACAAGGCGCCAAAGAAAGAGGCCTCCAAGAAGGTCAAGAAGACCCGGGGTAGCCTTCGCTGTCGCGAGGCTTCGGACGCCAAATCCGAAGATTCCAGCGATGATCCTTCGTCCGAGGACGAAGAGGAGGAAGCAGAGGAGGATGAGCCTCACTCTGATGGTGGGAGGAAGAGGACGGCCTCCACATCTCTGGAGGCCGGATCGCCCAAGAGGGGGGAAAAATTCCCTCCCAGGGGCATCCCCCACGACTACCGATAGCAGCCCGGAGTGGGATCCCAGGGCCCAGCCGCTGGAGAAGTTGTAAGTATCCGAACACGCATATGCGTCCGGGATTGTTTTTGGGTATAGTAGTTTTGACCGTTGCCTACATATTGCTCAGTCCGGCAAGATCCTGCGTCGGCCAGTCCTCCTCGGAGGATTCACTGGGCTCGGACGCCTTGGCGAGCGAGACGCCTCCATAGGCCCCTTCCCCCAAGTCCGGGCGTGACACTGAGTGTAACGCCCACGATGCGGCTATATCTCCCACGTGTCGAAGCACGACTTAGAGGCATAACCGCATGGTGGTTTTGTCGCAAGAAGGGTCATCTTCACACAATCCCATGTAATGAACAAGAATAGGATAAAGAGAGTTGGCTTACGATCGCCACTTCACACAATACATAAATAAGTACATACATCATCCAAAATACACTCATAGACCGACTACGGTCAAATCCAAATGAAAAGAAGACAACCCCAAATGCTAGATCCCCGATCGTCCCGACTGGGCTCCGCTACTGATCATCTGGAAATGAAACGTAGTAACGACCAAGGTCCTCATCAAACTCCCACTTGAGCTCGGTTGCGCCACTTACGCTGGTATCCTCGGCACCTGCATCTGTTTTGGTAGAATCTGTGAGCCACGGGGACTCAGCAATCTCACACCCATGAGATCAAGACTATTTAAGCCTGTAGGTAGGAAAGGGGTAATATGGGGGAGCTGCAGCAAGCACTAAGCATATATGGTGGCTAACATACGCAAGTGAGAGCGAGAAGAGAAGCAACGCATCGGTCGAGAAGCTAGAAGTGATCAAGAAGTGATCCGGAAACTACTTACGTTCATACATAACCCAAACCGTGTTCACTTCCCGGACTCCGCCGAGAAGAGACCATCACGGCTACAACACGGTTGATGCATTTTAATGAAGTCTAGCGTCAAGTTCTCTACAACTAGACATTAACAAATTCCCATCTGCCTCATAACCGCGGGCACGGCTTTCGAAAGATAATACCCTGCAAGGGTGTCCCAACTTAGCCCATCACAAGCTCTCACGGTCAACGAAGGATATACCTTCTCCCGGGAAGACCCGATCAGTCTCGGAATCCCAGTTTGCAAGACATTTCGACAATGGTAAAACAAGACCAGCAAAGCCGCCCGATGTGCTGACAAATCCCGATAGGAGCTGCACATATCTCATTCTCAGGGCACACCGGATGAGACATCCTACAAATAAAACCAACCCTCAAGTTTCCCCGAGGTGGCCCCGCAGTCTACTTAGTTCGGACCAACGCTCGAAGGAGCACTGGACCGGGGGGGGGGGGGGCGGTTAAATAAAAGATGACCCTCGGGCTCGCGAAAACCCAAGGGAAAAAGGCTTAGGTGGCAAATGGTAAAACCAAGGTTGGGCCTTGCTGGAGGAGTTTTATTCAAAGCGAACTATCAAGGGGGTCCCATAAATCACCCAACCGCGTAAGGAACGCAAAATCAAGGAACATAACACCGGTATGACGGAAACTAGGGCGGCAAGAGTGGAACAAAACACCAGGCATAAGGCCGAGCCTTGCACCCTTTACCAAGTATATAGGTGCATTAATTAAAACAAGAGATATTGTGATATCCCAAAATATCCATGTTCCAACCAGGAACAAACTTCATCTTCACCTGCAACTAGGAACACTATAAGAGGGGCTGAGCAAAAGCGGTGACATAGCCAAACAACGGTTTGCTAGTAAAGGGATGGTTAGAGGCTTGACATGGCAATATGGGAGGCATGATAAACAAGTGGTAGGTAGAGCTAACATAGCGATAGAGCGAGCAACTAGCAAAGCAAAGATAGAAGTGATATCGAGGGTATGGTCATCTTGCCTGCAAGGTTCTCAGAGTTGTCGAAAGCTTGATCCTTGTTAGCGTACTCAACAGGTTCCTCGTTCACGTACTCGTCTCCTGGCTCTACCCAAAGCAAGAACACAAGAAATGGAACCACAATAAATCACGGTGCAATGCACAAGCAACATGATGCAATACATGGCATGATATGCGAGATGTGATATGCAATGCTTATGCGGGCTCCGGAAGGAAAAATGACGAACAAGGCATCAACTTGGCAAACCAAGCATGCCGCTGGAAAGATGAGGTGATTTCGGTTGAAATCAATATAAATATCGCCGGAAACGAATGCACGGTTTGCAAATGGCAAGGAAAACAAGAATGACACAATTCTGCGATTAACAACATGATAGCACTTAGAATACATCAAGAAACTATGCTACAGCACCCCAACATATTAACAAAGCACATGGAAGTGATCTACAAGAGATGCTTGACAAAAGATGAACACTGAGATATGGCTAATTCACAGAATAACAGGTTCAAACAACCATGGCAAAAGTGCAAAAGATAACAGCAGCACAGACTTCACTAACATGGCAGAAACAGCATCAGGAAGCAATGTTTAGAGCAAGGAAACATCATGCTACATGACCATATCGAAGCAACTTAAGGCATGGAATGATACTTCTAAATGCATAGAACAAAAGTCCTTTACTGACCATGAGCCAAAAAGGATCGGAAGATATGATTGCACCCATCTAAACATAGCAAGTTTCGTTAACATATTCAGGAAACAGAGCATGGCATTAACAGCATTATGAAGGCATCTTTGCGAGCTCGATTCACTCACCACAAGTCATTGCATGACAAGATAAGCATAGCACCAGCAAGAATACATGTTTATGAAACTAAACATGGCAAGAACAAGTTCATATCATGCAAGTATCAACTACAACAACCTTGGCAAAATTGAATAACATGTAAACAATCTGCCAGGAAATATTTTATAGCAAAAGTAGAGCAATACAATGACATGCTAGAATACTCCATAATTGCAAACAGGGGCATGAATGGATAGAGCATAAGAATATGTTCAAAACATCCTTACTGAAGTATCTCAAAATATGCATGGATCTCTCTTTAGCATCAAGTTTACATGGCATAAAAATAACAGCAGAACAGGGACTGAAATCAGCAACATCACGAAGCCTAGTTTGCATGCTTGTTCTAGTCACCACATTGATCACAAAAATACATGGCATACAACCCTGTAAAGATGGCATGGCATAGTACAAAATACATGTAGAGCTCATGCCTATAAGATGCACACAATAAATGTAGCAAAAATGACAAATGCCCACAAACTGCTAAGAATATGAAACTAACATGATATAGCACTCTTGCATCAGAGATTTGGGCATCGAGATGACCTCAAATGAACATGGCTCAATGGAGCAAAATGAAGAGCACAACCTGATGAACATTTTGATATATCATATGCATGAAACGGAGCTACGATGACGGAGTTATGATGCGATGAATAGGGCTAAAAATAATGCAGACAACGAAAAAACGAAGTCAACCTAGGGTTTCTAGATCTGGATCCGGCTCGGGCGCGTGGATCGAGGTTCACCGGAGCGAGCTCGCCGGAGTTGGCAAGGAGGAGGCCGGAGAGGAGGGTCACGGCCGGCCGGGGCGACCGTATCCGGCCGGGGACGCGGCGGCGGCGAGGAGGCGACGGGGAGCGGCGGCGACGTCCGGCAGTGGCGGGGCCGGCCGGCGCTTGGGGAGGCGGTCGGCGCGGTGGTCCGGCGAGGCAGGGCGGCGGTGGAGGCCGGCGACGGCGCGGGCGGGCGAGGGAGACGGGCGGGCGGCGGAGATGGGCCGTGGAGGGGGGGGGGGCGACCCGGGCCTCGGCGGGCCGGCGGCGCGGCGATGTGGGCAGGGCCACGTGGCGACGTGCGGTTCGCCGGGCGGCGGCGGGCGGACGTGTCCGGCCCGGTCCGGATGCGTCCGGTGGCAGCGGGGAGGAGTTGTCCAGGGTTTCGTCCGAAAATTGGACGGGGAGGACATATTTATATGTAGGAGGAGCTAGGAGGCTCCAAATGGAGTGCAATTTTAGCTCACACGATCGTGATCCTACATCGGAGAGCACGGAAGTGACTTAGATGGGTTATTGGGCTGTTTTGGAGGAGTGTTGGGCTGCAACCCAAAAGAGGCCTCTGCGGTTATGCGGTTAACCGTTGGAGTATCAAACGAGCTCCAAATGAGACGAAACTTGGCAGGTGGTCTACCGGTGGTGTACCAAGGCCACTTGGCAAGCCTTGGTCCATTCTGAGAACGTTTAACACCCGCACACGAAAAGAGACAAGAGGGGTGCGCCGGTGCCTGTGGGAGTGTCGGATTGCAAAACGGACAACGGGGAAAAAGCTCGGATTCATGAGACGAACACGTATGCAAATGACATGCACATGATGACACGATATGAAATGCATGACATGAACAAAATGCAAAACGAAAATACAAAACCCAACCACGGAGGGAATACCATAGCACATAGCCGAAAATGGCAAGAGTTGGAGTTACAAATATGGAAAGTTACATCCGGGGTGTTACACTGAGGTGTCATCTCGACAAGACCCGGACCAGGGAGGACATATCCCTGGTGCCGGACACGCGGGGAAGGATATGGCCCCCGGGACCTCTAGGGTTTCGGGATCGAGCGAGCAGCCACCCCCGATGGTGGGGGCCTGCCTAACCCGCCGGCGTCCTCTGTTCGAGCAGAGTTGCCTGGCGGTCTATCGACAGTGATGAAGAACGCGTCTATTGTCGATGAGCATTGGACCCTTATGGGCGCGATGGTTGAGAGGATTCAGTCCGCCGAGAGCGGGCTGAATGAGTCATGCCTTGGCCTTATAAAGGCTTTTGAGGTATGTTTCTTAGGAAACCCTTGAGGAATTGTCATAATATGAGTAGTAGCCCCTGATGCACTGTCTGGCGAAGGAGACAGAGCCGGGAAGGGGATCAAATCCCCTGCGATCCCTGCTCTCGCAGGAGCCTATGTGAATGACGTATACCCTTTTGTATGAAAACAGGCATCCGCAGAGAGGACGGTCGCTTATAATGCGGAAGTGTCCAAACTGAAGCAGATCCTTACACGGGCCGAGGAGGAACTCGGCCGTGTGAGGAAGCAACTGGAAGACAAGCAAGGTATGTTGAAAACATTTGTCTTGGAGTTGTCACGAACGAATAGTTGTGCATAATGAAAAATATTAGTATTGTGTGCTCTAGGAGTGGGTGCAGAATACGAGGCACTAAAGAAAGCTTTGGCTGATGCCAACAAGAAGGTTGAGGCCGAACAGGCGCTTTGTGAGAAACACGAGGCTAGAGTTATCACAGCTGAGCGAGAGCTCCAGGAATCTGTGAAGAAAAGTGAGGGCTTGGAGCAGTGTCTAGAAGGGAAAGAATCCGAACTCGTCCAAGATCTCGAGGCTGCAGAAGGTGCTCGGGAAGAAGCCCGAGGTGCTGCGCGGGACATTCAGGAGGCCCGGAAAGTGGCAGCTGGTAAGGCCTTCTGTATTCTTAGCTCTTTATATGTTAGAATGTGAAGAATCCTAAGCGGCAAGCTGAATTCTTATTTTTCCAGGGGCTTTTGCGGATCTTCCCCGCAGCATATCCGATGCCGCCCAATTCTACCGCACCGAGGAGAAGAAGACCGCGGAGAGGGATTTCTGGTCGTAGTATCTGGCGCCGAACTATCCGGTGCCATTTATCGATCAGCTGAAACAGCTGGTCGAACTGCACTAGGCGGCCGAACTAGCCATGAAGGACTTAGTCGTCCGGCTGTGGCCTGCGGAGCCGATTCCAAGCAGCTACTTCGGACTCATCAAGCGGATTGTGGGCGCCTGTCCTCGGCTTGATGCTATCAAGCGATCAGTCTGTATAGAAGGCGCGCGCATGGCGTTTGCCCGTGCGAAAGTGCATTGGGGGAGGCTTGACGCGGAGAAGCTGATGACTGAGGGGCCGCCAGAGGGTAAGGAGCACCGCAAGCCCGAGCTGTATTATGAAGGTGTAATGAAGGGGGCTCGCCTTGCGGCGGACAAGTGTGCTAAAGACATTATATTTCCCTGAGGGCATTTGTGCCACTTGTTGTAATATGGGATAATGGCATGTTAATTATATATTGCCTGTTTGGTTTGAACATATGTTCTTCCTGCGCGGCCGTTTATTGTATGCAAATCCTGGGAGTTGGCGAGTCGTTGGCTTCTGCCCCCTCGTAAAAAGGATACGGGGGTGTTCGGGATATATCTGAACGCTCTTTATCCCATAGTTGGGTCCTTTTGGGGAGGTGTATCCTTCCGCGAACCAGGTAATCAGACTATAAGGCTTTATTACTCTCACTTAGCCATAGGAATTCGAGTATGGTTGGTGCAGCCCCTAGTGTTCGGAAGGCCGAACTAGGGGCTCTATTAGCGCCTGATCAGAAGACCGATCTGTCGCAGTCAGCATTTATAATGGTGTTGTGCGGAATAAATCTTTAAGGATTTTATAACCTCTTGAACAGCTGATCAGCTCTCGCTTCATCATGACGGTTGGTTTTAGGCTTTCTCTACTGAGGTGCTCGTCCGGCTGAATCGGGACACAATCGCAGTAGTTCTCCCAGCGCTACCTTAGCCGACAGAACGGAACGTAAGGTACCAAAACATGGGAGCCGGGCAAACCCAACCAATGACCCAAGACATGATTCGGAGCTGATGCATATAGTGCTATATGTTCGGGGTGCCGAGCGAGCAAAAAGGTGGTCGGACTTTATTGCCGTACTGTGAAGCCCCTGGTGTAACCGGGCGAACGCGAAGCGTGGCTGTCATTTTCGGCGAAGAGGCGTTGGCGATAAATGACGGCCGGTAATTGTTATTTAAGTCTACGCATTGTAGGAGGATGATACATCTATGCATATGAGTATGATGTATGAAAAGAAGTGTTGTTTGGCGGAACCTATGGTGACCGGGCTGGAGGAGATTGTGAGTGGATCAATTTTGAATCCGAACTGCCGTCTGTCTGCATGTTCCTGCCATTGCGTGTCCGGGCTGGTTCCACGCCGCCAATCCTGTTCTACGTCAAAGTTAGTTTGTGAAGGCAAATGTTATGGGCAGCTGGGCGTCTTCTTGTTGTTAGTCTAAGGGTTCCTTATCGGGCCCTGGTGAACCCAGTCGTTATACCGTGAGGTAGCGCGGACTCCTCAATGGGTGTCCGGATAGTTGGCCTGAGTGATTTACCACGCGGGATCTAGTCAACGTGGTTTATCCTGTTGGCATACGGTAAACTACCGTATGGTGGGAAGGTGCCGAAGATTTATTCTTTGGCGTAGCATTTTTTGGGTGATCCGAAGACAACCGTTAGAGTGTTGGGCCAAAAAAAACTTGGCCCTTGCGCCTTACATCTTTTAGGAGATGTTATTCGTGGCTTCATACCCTTATGGGCTTTACGTGTTATGGATCCCCCGGACTACTAGGTCTAGAGGTACTGCAATTGACTTGTTGTGGTCTATGTGATCCTGGGCGATCGGCCGTACTGTTACGCTCTAGGGAGGGGGGTCTTGACGAGGCGCCTCCCCTTATTGCTTCCGGCGTGCGACCAGCCGCTTTGTTTTGAGGATCCTGCATTCTCTATTGGTATGCTTTGCCGCCCTTCTAGGAGTACCATGAATTTCGCCTAGTTGATCGAGAGTGTGGCTCGGGCCGAATAGGCTGGAGCTGCTATTTGTCCGTTGACCGGACTGGTATTTACTGGACCTGGCACCAGTTTCCTTGACTTGACGTTTGTTGCTGTTGCGCCGAGGCTTGAGGGTGCCTCTTCGCGTATGCTTCTTACTGTCTTGGACCGTAGTGATGTGTGGGCGTCTGGGTGCGTGCCTGTGTTTTTCCTGCCCGAGTTGAGGTAGCCAGTTGTGTCGTGCATGCCCTTTGCTGGGGCTGTCGGGTTTGTACTTTTCGGTGGCTAGTATCTTGGTCCACCTATCCACTAGCACGTCTTGGTCAGCTTTGAGCTGCTCTTGTTTCCTTTGCAGGCTCCTTGCCGTGGCCATGAGCTGTCGCTTGAAGCGAACTTGTTCCACTGGGTCTTCAGGTACGCCGAATTCGTCATTGCCGAGGCTTGCCTCGTCGTTGGAGGGGGGTGTATAACTGTCCCTCTCCAAGTATCCCATCGTGATTGGTCCGGCCCGCTTGAGTGTAGGCTGACTGGGGCTGTATTCCTCTTCGGTACCATCCGGACTGCTTTCGTCTCCGGAGCCGGTTTTGATGTGGCGGGGCTTGGAGTGGCGCCAATAACACACATGTTTTGCTTTTCTCCCTGAGGAGTTATCCTTCGTTGCCTCACCGCCGATGGTTTTCTTTGGAGTGTCCACCATATATATATCATATGAGGAGGTGGCCGTCCACCGCCCTTTGAGCGGTGGCACCTATAGTTCTCCTACATCGTCGTCCATACCATTGATGTCTTGACAGTCGAATTCAAGCACGTCGGTTAGATCATCGATCGTGGCAATGAAGTGGGTGGTGGGTGGGCAACGAATTCTGTCGTCGTCTGCTTCCCACTCAAGCCGGACATAGTTCGGCCCAGAGTCTCCTGACAAAGAGAGAGACTTCAATAAGTTCAGCATGTCGCCAAAGGGCGAGTGCTGAAAAACGTCCGCCGCGGTGAACTCCATCATCGGGGCCCAACCAGGTTCGGCGGGCTCAGGGACGCGCGGACTGGAACCACCAACCCAATATGAATCTGAGGGTCCGGAGTCACAGGTTCCCTCAGAAGTAAGGCCTATGTTTGGCTCCATCGCCGATGAGGGTACGGCCTGCGGGGCGGGGTCCAGCCCTCCATCCTTAGGCAACGCGACCTGCCCCGGATTTAGATCCGGGGCTTCTGCCGGGGTGATATCCCGAGCATCGTCTGACAGCAGGTCTAAGCGGAGCTCATCGTGATTGTTCGGCGATCCTGGCGCTGGCCCGAATCCGTCGAAGATCAAGTCTCCGCGAATATCCGCTGTGTAGTTCAAGTTTCCGAACCTAACCTGGTGGCCGGGGGCATAGCCATCAATCTGCTCCAGGTGGCCAAGCGAATTGGCCCGTAGTGCGAAGCCGCCAAACACGAAGATCTGTCCGGGGAGGAAAGTCTCGCCCTGGACAACGTCGTTGATGATGATTGAAGGAGCCATCGAGCCTGACAGCGACGACACAGAGGAACTCTCAATGAAAGCACCAATGTCGGTGTCAAAACCGGCGGATCTCGGGTAGGGGGTCCCGATCTGTGTGTCAAGGCTGATGGTAGCAGGAAGCAAGGGACACAGATGTTTACCCAGGTTCGGGCTCTCTCGATGGAGGTAAAACCCTACTTCCTGCTTGATTAATATTGATGATATGGGTAGTACAAGAGTAGATCTACCACGAGATCGTAGAGGCTAACCCTAAGAGCTAGCCTAGGATGGTATGATTGTAATTGTGATCGGCCTTCTAAGGACCAACCTCTCCGGTTTATATAGACACCGGAGAGGGCTAGGGTTTACATGGAGTCGGTTAAAAGAAAGGAAACACAATATCCGGATCGCCAAGCTTGCCTTCCACGCAAAGGAGAGTCCCATCCGGACACGGGCCAAAGTCTTGAGTCTTGTATCTTCACGCTTCAATATTCCGGACGTTGTACACAGTCCGGCTATCTGGATACCCCCTAATCCAGGACTCCCTCAATGACCACACTATTCGAAACACAAAAGGAGAATCACAAAATAACACGAGACAATGGTTGATTTCTTTACCAAATGAGGGAAATGCCACTTCCAATAGGCTCCGGAGGGCGCCGCCCCTCACTAGTGGCGGAGCCACAGGATGGACACGGTGGGCCGCGGCCCACCCTGGGATTTTGATTCCACCTGTATAGGATAGGATTATTAAGACATGGGCTGGGGGGAAAGAAGCCCAGCAAGTGCTGCCAGAAAGATTGGCCGGGGGAGAAAGAAGGCCGAACGCACAGCATGCATAGCGCACAGGCACACCGCACCACATGAGAAAGCCACACAACCCTTGTCTCGCTCGATTCAGATTAGCCGCCTGCTTCATTGCTTCGCCGTTGTGGCATCGCCTCGCCAGCCACAAGCAGGAGCCATCCCGAAGCCCGCGGGCATTAGCATTGCCTGCTCCGTGCGTCGTCCGGCCGCCATGCGCAGCGGCGCGCCCAGTCGGCAGCCGCCCTGGCCCTGCTACTGCTTGCCGGAGCCAGCGAATCGCCCCGGGCCACGGCGCCCAGTCCACTGAGGCGCAAAGATTGGGAGACTGAGGGAGAGGTACTGACCTCAAATCCCCTTCGGCCGATTACAGTTAAATTTCTTTGCTTGTCTGACTCTTGACAGGGAATGGAAACAGAGATTGAATGTTATATAGTATTACATAGATGAGTTATGTTTTCTAGTTGTAGACAAATTTAATTATATGCAGCACATAAATAGATGTACCGATGAAATCATACCCATATTACTGCAGAATTATTGAAAAAAAATAAAGAGCACCAGAAACCTTGCTTCTATCCTGGACATGCTAGGAAGGTAGGGAAGAAAGCTAGTATGTGTGAGCTAGATGTGCAGGGGGCTGCAGATGTGGCCGAAGAATGGACTAAATTTTTTTGGGGCGGCCCACCCTGCTGTCAAATGCTAGCTCAGCCACTGCCCCTCACCGCCGAGATCCGGGTGAATGGAAGCCTTGGAAGCAACGAGGCGGTGACAGATCAATGGGAGGATATGACTCGAAGTGGTGGGGAAAAGGCGGTCTAACAACCAAAATTTAGGGATGTGTCACTATCGAGCGCTGCAGGTGAGCCCATAGTGGAGAAAGACATGCATCGGAGGGGCAAAATGGGAATTATGGCTCCAATGGCGGGCCCCCACATGATGAACACTCAAAGAGTCTTGTCTTCAGTATTGGTGGGCCCATGTCAGAGTGGAAATGGAAATTTTGGCGCAATGTTGGGCCCGCGCATCACCCGAAGGGGTCAATTGAGTCTCCTCGTGGATGGAGTTGATGTGGTGAAGTGGTGGGTCCAAAATGGAAGGAAACAACGCAAAGTTGACTGCAACCGATGGAGATGACGTGCAGTGTCATACACCTATTTTTTTCACAATCGTTAGTGCCCAGACCGAAATATGGAGTGGCAGGACTTGAAATATGCAACTTTGGCATTGGCACGGACAGATTCTTCCCAAAAATGTAATATGAATACTTTTTCATGATGGGTTTGAGGACGTTGATCGCTATCGTACATGTTAATATTTCCTTCTTATAAACTAGATCGAAGTGTAATCAAACAAAACTAATATGCACTCTATTCTGAAATGAGGGTAGTAAACCCTGTCTATAAGACAACACGACCGTGGGTATTGATGATTTCTCGGCATACTAGTAATGACATTTCATAGGATTTACTCCCTCCATTCCTAAATATAAGTCTTTTTAGAGATTTTAGTATGGACTACATACGGAGCAAAATGAGTGAATCTACACTGTAAAAATATGTCTATATACATCCGTATGTAGTTCATACTGAAATCTCTATAAAAAACTTATATTTGGGGATGGAGGAACTATTTGCCAGTTATTTGGAGAAGGATAACCTTTATCCAAATAAAGATGAAACATGTCATTTAATGACATAAATTGGATAAGGATAACCTTGATGCCACCACATCTATATAAGGCGACTGAACGGTACCCCTCATGCCCACAATAGCATACTGGTTGACAGTGTTGGAAATATGCCCTAGAGGCAATAATAAAATGGCTATTATTATATTTCCTTGTTCATGATAATTGTCTATTGTTCATACTATAATTGTGTTATCCGGAAATCGTAATACATGCGTGAATACATAGACCACAACATGTCCCTAGTGAGCCTCTAGTTGACTAGCTCATTCATCAATGGATGGTTACGGTTTCCTGACCATAGACATTGGATGTCATCGATAACGGGATCACATCATTGGGAGAATGATGTGATGGACAAGACCCAATCCTAAGCATAGCACAAGATCGTGTAGTTCGTTTGCTAGAGCTTTTCTAATGTCAAGTATCATTTCCTTAGACCATGAGATCATGCAACTCCCGGATACCGTAGGAGTGCTTTGGGTGTACCAAACGTCACAACGTAACTGGGTGGCTATAAAGGTACACTACAGGTATCTCCAAAAGTGTCTGTTGGGTTGGCACGGATCGAGACTGGGATTTGTCACTCCGTATGACGGAGTGGTATCTCTGGGCCCACTAATGCATCATCATAATGAGCTCAATGTGACCAAGTGGTTGGTCACGGGATCATGCATTATGGAACGAGTAAAGTGACTTGCCGGTAACGAGATTGAACGAGGTATTGGGATGCCGACGATCGAATCTCGGGCAAGTAACGTACCGGTTGGCAAAGGGAATTGCATACGAGATTACTTGAATCCTCGACATCGGTTCATCCGATGAGATCATCGTGGAACATGTGGGAGCCAACATGAGTATCCAGATCCCGATGTTGGTTATTGGCCGGAGAGCGGTCTCGGTCATGTCTGCGTGATTCCCGAACCCGTAGGGTCTACACACTTAAGGTTCGATGACGCTAGGGTTATTAGGAAGACTTCTATGTGATTACCGAATGATGTTCAGAGTCCCGGATGAGATCCCGGACGTCACAAGGAGTTCCGGAATGGTCCGGAGGTGAAGATTTATGTATGGGAAGTTATCATACGGTCACCGGAAAAGTCCGGGGGCATATCGGTATTGTACTAGGGCCACCGGAGGGGTTCCGGGGGTCCACCGGGAGGGACCACCTCTCTCGGAGGGTCTCACGGGCCGTGGGGGAAAGGGAACCAGCCCTTGGATGGCTAGGCTCATCCCTCCATAGGCCCATGCGCCTAGGGTTGGGGGGAACCCTAGAGGGGGCGCCCCCTTTGCTTGGGGGACAAGCCCCCTCCCCTTGCCCCCCCCCCTCTATCTCATATAGAGGGGGCCGGCCCCCCTTTCCACTTCCCCTATAAATAGAGGGGCGAGGGGAGGGCTGCACACCACATCCAAGGTGCAACCCCTCCCCTCCCCAACACCTCTCCTCCTCCGTTAAGAGCTTGGCGAAGCCTTGTCGGAGTACTGCCACTCCATCACCACCACGCCGTCGGGCTGCTGTTGGAGCTCTCTTCCTCAACCTCTCCTTCCCCTTGCTGGATCAAGAAGGAGGAGACGTCACCGCTCCGTACGTGTGTTGAACGTTGCGGTGCCGTCCGTTCGGCGCTAGGATCATCGGTGATTTGGATCATAACGAGTACGACTCCATCAACCCCGTTCTCTTGAATGCTGCCGCTCGTGATCTACAAGGGTATGTATATGCACTCCTCTCTCTCGTTGCTAGATGACTCCATAGATTGATCTTGGTGATGCACCCGCCCCAGCGAACCAAGACGTTATGAAAGCTTGGCAGTCGCGGGTTGATGATTACTCCCTCGTTCAGTGCGGCATGCTTTACAGCTTAGAACCGGGGCTCCAAAAGCGTTTTGAGCAGCAAGGACCATATGAGATGTTCCAGGAGCTGAAAATGGTTTTCCAAGCTCATGCCCGGGTCGAGAGATATGAAGTCTCCGACAAGTTCTACAGTTGTAAGATGGAGGAAAAATAGTTCTGTCAGTGAGCACATACTCAAAATGTCTGGGTTGCACAACCGCTTGTCCCAGCTGGACATTTACCTCCCGGATGAGGCGGTCATTGGCAGAATCCTTTAGTCGCTCCCACCTAGCTACAAGAGCTTTGTGATGAACTACAATAAGCAGGGGATGGTGAAAACTATTCCTGAAGTATTTTCAATGCTGAAATCAGCAGAGGTGGAAATCAAAAAGGAACATCAAGTGTTGATGGTCAATAAAACCACTAGTTTCAAGAAAGGGAAGGGTAAGAAGAACTTCAAGAAGGACGGCAAGGGAGTTTCCACGCCCGGTAAGCCAGTTGCCGGGAAGAAGCCAAAGAATGGACCCAAACTTGCGACTGAGTGCTTTTATTGCAAGGGAAAGGGACACTAGAAGCGGAACTACCCCAAATACTTAGCGGACAAGAAGGCCGACAACACCAAAGGTATGTGTGATATACATGTAATTGATGTGTACCTTACCAGTACTCGTAGTAGCTCCTGGGTATTTGATACCGGTGCGGTTGCTCATATTTGTAACTCAAAACAGGAGCTGCGAAATAAGCGGAGACTCGCGAAGGACGAGGTGACAATGCGCGTCGGGAATGGTTCCAAGGTCGATGTGATCGCCGTCGGCACGCTACCTCTAGATTTACCTATGGAATTAGTTTTAAACCTCAATAATTGTTATTTAGTGCGAGCTTTGAGCATGAACATTGTATCTGGATCTCATTTAATACGAGATGGCTACTCATTTAAATCCGAGAATAATGGTCGTTCTATTTATATGAGAGATATGTTTTATGGTCATGCCCCACTGGTCAATGGTTTATTCTTAATGAATCTCGAACGTGATGTTACACATATTCATAGTGTGAATACCAAAACATGTAAAGTTGATAACGATAGTCCCACATACTTGTGGCACTGCCGCCTTGGTCACATTGGTGTCAAACGCATGAAGAAGCTCCATGCTGATGGACTTTTGTAGTCTCTTGATTACGAATCATTTGACACGTGCGAACCATGCCTTATGGGCAAAATGACCAAGACTCCGATCTCCGGAACAATGGAGCGAGCAACCAACTTATTGGAAATCATGTTGGGGAACGTAGTAATTTCAAAAAATTCCTACGCACACGCAAGATCATGGTGATGATATAGCAACAAGAGGGGAGAGTGTTCGTCCACGTACCCTCATAGACCGTAAGCGGAAGCGTTATCACAACGCGGTTGATGTAGTCGTACGTCTTCACGATCCAACCGATCCAAGCACCGAACGTACGGAGCCTCCGAGTTCAGCACACGTTCAGCTCGATGACGATCTCCGGCCTCCGATCTAGCCGAGCTCTGGAGATGAGTTCCGTCAGCACGACGGCATGGTGACGATGATGATGTTCTACCGGCGCAGAGCTTCGCCTAAACTCTGCAACGATATGACCGAGGTGGAATATGGTGGAAGGGGGCACCACACACGGCTAAGGAACGATCTGTAGATCAACTTGTGTGTCCATGGGGTGCCCCCTGCCCCCGTATATAAAGGAGGGAGGGAGGAGGAGGCCGGCCCTAGGAGGGGCGCGCCATGGGGAGTCCTACTCCCACCGGGAGTAGGATTCCTCCTTTCCTAGTCAACTAGGAGTCCTTCCATGTATTAGGAGTAGGAGAGAAGGAAGGGGAAGAGAGAAGGGAAGGAAGGAGGGGGTGCGGCCCCTCTCCTTAGTCCAATTCGGACTAGGCCATGGGGGGGGGGGTGCGGCCTGCCCTAGGCAGCCCCTCTCTCTTTCCCGCAGGGCCCAATAAGGCCCAATACTTCTCCCCGGCGAATACCCGTAACTCTCCGGTACTCCGAAAAATACCCGAATCATTCGGAACCTTTCCGAACTCCGAATATAGTCGTCCAATATATCGATCTTTACATCTCGACCATTCAGAGACTCCTCGTCATGTCCCCGATCTCATCCGGGACTCCGAACTCCTTCGGTACATCAAAACTCATAAACTCATAATATAACTGTCATCGAAACCTTAAGCGTGCGGACCCTACGGGTTCGAGAACTATGTAGACATGACCTAGAACTATTCTCGGTCAATAACCAATAGCGGGACCTGGATGCCCATATTGGCTCCTACATATTCTACGAAGATCTTTATCGGTCAAACCGCATAACAACATACGTTGTTCTCTTTGTCATTGGTATGTTACTTGCCCGAGATTCGATCGTCGGTATCCAATACCTAGTTCAATCTCGTCACCGGCAAGTCTCTTTACTCATTCTGTAATGCATCATCCCGTAACCAACTCATTGGTCACATTGCTTGCAAGGCTTATAATGATGTGCATTACCGAGAGGGCCCAGAGATACCTCTCCGACAATCGGAGTGACAAAACCTAATCTCGAAATACGCCAACTCAACATGTACCTTCGGAGACACCTGTAGTACTCCTTTATAATCACCCAGTTACGTTGTGACGTTTGGTAGTACCCAAAGTGTTCCTCCGGTAAACGGGAGTTGCATAATCTCATAGTTACAGGAACATGTATAAGTCATGAGGAAAGCAATAGCAACATACTAAACGATCAAGTGCTAAGCAAACGGAATGGGTCAAGTCAATCACATCATTCTCCTAATGATGTGATCCCGTTAATCAAATGACAACTCTTTTGTCCATGGCTAGGAAACATAACCATCTCTGATAAACGAGCTAGTCAAGTAGAGGCATACTAGTGACACTATGTTTGTCTATGTATTCACACATGTATTATGTTTCCGGTTAATACAATTCTAGCATGAATAATAAACATTTATCATGAAATAAGGAAATAAATAATAACTTTATTATTGCCTCTAGGGCATATTTCCTTCAGTCTCCCACTTGCACTAGAGTCAATAATCTAGCTCACATCGCCATGTGATTTAACACCCAAAGAGTACTAAGGTGTGATCATGTTTTGCTCGTGAGAGAAGCTTAGTCAACAGGTCTGTCACATTCAGATCCGTATGTATTTTGCAAATATTTTATGTCCACAATGCTCTGCATGGAGCTACTCTAGCTAATTGCTCCCACTTTCAATATGTATCCAGGTTGAGACTTAGAGTCATCTGGATCAGTGTAAAAGTTTGCACTGATGTAACTTTTACAACAAACTCTTTTATCACCTCCATAATCGAGAAACATCTCCTTAGTCCTTACTAAGGATATTCTTGACCAATGTCCACTGATCTACTCCTAGATCACTATTGTACTCCCTTGCCAAATTCAGAGCAAGGTATACAATAGGTCTAGTACATAGCATAGCATACTTCATAGAACCTATGACTGAGGCATAGGGAATGACTTTTCATTCTCTTTCTATTTTCTGCTGTGGTCGGGATTTGAGTCTTACTCAATTTCATACCTTTGCAACACAGGCAAGAACTCTTTCTTTGACTGTTCCATTTTGAACTATTTCGAAATCTTGCCAAGGTATGTACTCATTGAAAATCTTATCAAGCGTCTTGATCTATCTCAATAGATCTTGATGCTCAATATGTAAGTAGCTTTTACTGAGGTATTTTCTTTTTAAAGAACTCCTTTAAAACACTCCTTTATGCTTTGCAGAAAAATTCTACATCATTTCTGATCAACAATATGTCACTCACATATACTAATCAGAAAGGCTGTAGTGCTCCCACTCACTTTATTGTAAATACAGGCTTCATCGTAAGTCCATATAAAACTATATGCTTTGATCAACTTATCAAAGCGTATATTCCAACTCCGAGATGCTTGCACCAGTCCATAGATGGATCGCTGGAGCTTGCACATTTTGTTAGCACCTTTAGGATTGACAAAACCTTCTGGTTGCATCATATACAACTCTTCTTTAATAAATCCATTAAGGAATGCAGTTTTGACATCCATTTGCCAGATTTCATAAAATGTGGCAATTGCTAACATGATTCAAACAGACTTAAGCATCGATGCGAGTGAGAAAATCTCATCGTATTCAACACCTTGAACTTGTTGAAAACCTTTCGCAACAAGTCGAGCTTGGTAGATAGTAATACTACTATCAGTGTCCGTCTTCCTCTTGAAGATCCATTCATTTAACATGGCTTGCTGATCATCGAGCAAGTCAATCAAAGTCCATACTTTGTTCTCATACATGGATCATATCTCAGATTTTATGGCCTCGAGCCATTTCGCCGAATCTGGGTTCATCATCGCTTCCTCATAGTTCGTAGGTTCATCATGGTCTAGTAACATGACTTCCAGAACATGATTACTACACCACTCTGGTGTGGATCTTACTCTGGAAGACCTACGAGGTTCCGTAGTAACTTGATCTGAAGTTTCATGATCAATATCATTAGCTTCCTCACTAATTGGTGTATTTGTCACAGGAACTGATTTCTGTGATGAACTACTTTCCAATAAGGGTACAGGTACAGTTACCTCATCAAGTTCTACTTTCCTCCCACTCACTTCTTTCGAGAAAAACTCCTTCTCTAGAAAGGATCCATTTTTAGCAACGAATATCTTGCCTTCGGATCTGTGATAGAAGGTGTACCCAACTATTTCCTTTGGGTATTCTATGAAGACGCACTTCTCCGATTTGGGTTCGAACTTATCAGGATGAACTTTTTCACATAAGCATCGCAGCCCCAAACTTTAAGAAATGACAACTTGGGTTTCTTGCTAAACCACATTTCATATGTTGTCGTCTCAACGGATTTAGATGGTGCCCTTTTAATGTGAATGCAGCTGTCTCTAATGCATAACCCCAAAACTATATTGGTAAATCAGTAAGAGACATCATAGATCGCACCATATCCAATAAAGTGCGGTTACGACGTTCGGACACACCATAACGTTGTGGTGTTCCAGGTGGCGTGAGCTGTGAAACTATTCCACATTGTTTTAATTGAAGACCAAACTAGTAACTCAAATATTCCTCTCCGCGATCAGATCGCAGAAACTTTATTTTCTTGTTACGATGATTTTCCACTTCACTCTAAAATTCTTTGAACCTTTCAACTATTTCAGACTTATGTTTCATCAAGTAGATATACCCATATCTGCTCAAATCATCTTGTGAAGGTCAGAAAATAACGATACTTGCCACGAGCCTTCATACTCATTGGTCTGCATACATCAGTATGTATTATTTCCAATAAGTCGGTAGCTCGTTCCATTGTTCCGAAGAACGGAATTTTAGTCATCTTGCCCAAAAGGCACGGTTCGCAAGCATCAAATGATTCATAACCAAGTGATTCCGAAAATCCATCTTTATGGAGTTTCTTCATGCGCTTTACACCGATATGACCCAAACGGCAGTGCCACAAATAAGTTGCACTATCATTATTAACTTTGCATCTTTTGGCCTAAATATTATCAATATATGTATCACTACGATCGAGATCCAACAAGCTATTTTCATTGGGTGTATGACCATTGAAGGTTTTATTCATGTAAACAGAACAACAATTATTCTCTGATTTTAAATGAATAACTGTATTGCAATAAACATGATCAAATCATATTCATGCTCAACGCAAACGCCAAATAACATTTATTTAGGTTTAACACTAATCCCGAAAATATAGGGAGTGTGCGATGATGATCATATCAATCTTGGAACTACTTCCAACACTCATCATCACTTTCCCTTCAACTAGTCTCTGTTTATTCTGTAACTCCTGTTTCGAGTTACTAATCTTAGCAACCGAACAAGTATCAAATACTCAGGGGGCTACTATAAACACTAGTAAGGCACACATCAATAATCTGTATATCAAATATACCCTTGTTCACTTTGCCATCCTTCTTATCCACCAAATATTCAGGGCATTTCCGCTTCCAGTGGCCATTTCCTTTGCAGTGTAAACACTCAGTTTTAGGCTATGGTCCAGCTTTGGGCTTCTTCAAAGGAGTGACAACTTGCTTGTCTTTCCACTTGAAGTTCCCTTTCTTTCCCTTTGCCCTTCTCTTGAAACTAGTGGTCTTGTCAATCATCAACACTTGATGGTCTTTTCTTGATTTCTACCTTCGTCGATTTCAACATCACGAAGAGCTCAGGAATCGTTTTCGTCATCCCTTGCATACTATAGTTCATCACGAAGTTCTAGTAACTTAGTGATGGTGACTAGAGAATTCTGTCAATCGCTATCTTATCTGGAAGATTAACTCCCACTTGATTCAAGCGATTGAAGTACCCAGACAATCTGAGCACATGCTCACTAGTTGAGCGATCCTCCTCCATCTTTTAGCTTTAGAACTTGTTGGAGACTTCATATCTCTCAACTCGGGTATTTGCTGGAAATATTAACTTCAACTCCTGGAACATCTCATATGGTCCATGTGAAGGAAATATGCCCTAGAGGCAATAATAAAGTTATTATTTATTTCCTCACATCATGATAAATGTTTATTATTCATGCTAGAATTGTATTAACCGGAAACATGATACATGTGTGAATACATAGAAAAACATATAGTCACTAGTATGCCTCTACTTGACTAGCTCATTAATCAAAGATGGTCATGTTTCCTGACCATAGACATGTGTTGTCATTTGATTAGTGGGATCACATCATTAGAAGAATGATGTGATTGACATGACCCATTTTGTTAGCCTAGCACTTGATCGTTTAGTATACTGCTATTGCTTTCTTCATGACTTATACAAAGTTCCTGCAACTATGAGATTGTGCAACTCCCGTGTACCGGAAGAACACTTTGTGTGCTACCAAACGTCACAACGTAACTGGGTGATTATAAAGGTGCTCTACAGGTGTTTCCAAAGGTTCATGTTGAGTTGGCATAATTCGAGATTAGGATTTGTCACTCCGATTGTCGGAGAGGTATCTCTGGGCCCTATCGGTAATACTCATCACTTAAGCCTTGCAAGCATATAACTAATCTCGGGCAAGTAACATACCGATGACAAAGGGAACAAAGTATGTTGTTATGCGGTTTGACCGATAAAGATCTTCGTAGAATATGTAGGAACCAATATGGGCATCCAGGTCCCGCTATTGGTTATTGACCAGAGACGTGTCTCGGTCATGTCTGCATTGTTCTCGAACCGTAGGGTCCGCACGCTTAAGGTTTCGATGACAGTTATATTATGAGTTTATGTATTTTGATGTACCGAAGGTTGTTCGGAGTCCCGGATATGATCACGGACATGACGAGGAGTCTCGAAATGGTCGAGACATAAAGAATGATATATTGGACGGATATATTTGGACACCGGAAAGGTTCCGGGAGAGTTTGGGAATATACCGGAGCTCCGGGAGGTTACCGGAACCCCCCGGGAAGTATATGGGCCTTATTGGGCCCATGTAGGAGGAAGAGAGAAGGAGCAAGGGAGGGGGGCGCGCCCCCCCAATCCCAATCCGAATTGGGGAAGGGGGCCGGCCCCCCCTTTCCTTTCTCCTTCCCCCTCTCTTCCTTCCTACTACTAGTACTACTTCCTAATACTAGTACTCCTTCCTTCCCCCTCCAAATAAGATAAGGAAAAGAGAGGGAAACCTACTTGGAGTAGGTTTCCCCCTCCCTATGGCGCGCCCCCCTAGGGCCGGCCACCTCCTCCCTCCCTCCTTTATATACGGGGGTAGGGGGGCACCCTAGAACACACAAGTTGATCATTGATCGTTCCTTAGCCGTGTGCGGTGCCCCCCTCCACGATATTACACCTCGATCATATTGTAGCGGTTCTTAGGTGAAGCCCTGCGACAGGAGAACATCAAGATCGTCACCACGCCGTCGTGCTGACGGAACTCCCCCTCGGAGCCTCTACTGGATTGGAGATCGAGGGTGCGTCATCGAGCTGTACGCGTGTCAAGAACTCGGAGGTGCCGGAGTAACGGTGCTTGGATCGGTCAGACCGGGAGGACGTACGACTACTTCCTCTACGTTGCGTCAACGCTTCCGCTTCGGTCTACGAGGGTACATAGACAACACTCTCCCCTCGTTGCTATATCATCACCATGATCTTGCGTGTGCGTAGGAAAATTTTGAAATTACTACGTTCCCTAACAGTGGTATCAGAGCCTAGGTTTTTATGGTTTGATGTTATTTGCACGAGTAGAACACAAGTGAGTTGTGGGCGATATAAGTCATACTGCTTACCAGCATGTCATACTTTGGTTCAGCGGTATTGTTGGATGAAGCGGCCCGGACCGACATTACGCGTACGCTTACGCGAGACTGGTTTTACCGCCGTGCTTTGCACACAGGTGACTAGCGGGTGTCTGTTTCTCCAACTTTAGTTGAACCAAGTGTGGCTACACCCGGTCCTTGCGAAGGTTAAAACAACATCAACTTGACAAACTATCGTTGTGGTTTTGATGCGTAGGTGAGATTGGTTCTTGCTTAAGCCCGTAGCAGCCACGTAAAATTTGCAACAACAAAGTAGAGGACGTCTAACTTGTTTTTGCAGGGCATGTTGTGATGTGATATGGCCAAGACGTGATGCTATATTTTATTGTATGAGATGATCATGTTTTGTAACCGAAGTTATCGGCAACTGGCAGGAGCCATATGGTTGTCGCTTTATTGTATGGAATGCAAATGCCCTGTAATTGCTTTACTTTATCACTAAGCGGTAGCGATAGTCGTAGAAGAAATAGATGGCGTAAACGACAATGATGCTACGATGGAGATCAAGGTGTCGCGCCGGTGACGATGGTGATCACGACGGTTCTTCGGAGATGGAGATCACAAGCACAAGATGATGATGGCCATATCATATCACTTATATTGATTGCATGTGATGTTTATCCTTTATGCATCTTATCTTGCTTTGATTGATGGTAGCATTTTAAGATGATCTCTCACTAAAATTATCAAGTAGTGTTCTCCCTGAGTATGCACCGTTGCCAAAGTTCGTCGTGCCGAGACACCACGTGATGATCGGGTGTGATAAGATCTACGTCCATCTACAACGGGTGCAAGCCAGTTTTGCACACGCAGAATACTCAGGTTATACTTGACGAGCCTAGCATATGCAGATATGGCCTCGGAACACGGAGACCGAAAGGTCGAGCGTGAATCATATAGTAGATATGATCAACATAATGATGTTCACCATTGAAAACTACTCCATCTCACGTGATGATCGGTTATGGTTTAGTTGATTTGGATCACGTGATCACTTAGATGACTAGAGAGATGTCTATCTAAGTGGGAGTTCTTAAGTAATATGATTAATTGAACTTAAATTTATCATGAACTTAGTACCTGATAGTATCTTGCTTGTCTATGTTTGTTTGTAGATAGATGGCTCGTGCTGTTGTTCCGTTGAATTTTAATGCGTTCCTTGAGAAAGCAAAGTTGAAAGATGATGGTAGCAATTACACGGACTGGGTCCGTAACCTGAGGATTATCCTCATTGCTGCACAGAAGAGTTACGTCCTGGAAGCACCGCTGGGTGCCAGGCCTGCTGCTGATGCAACTGACGACGTTAAGAACGTCTGGCAGAGCAAAGCTGATGACTACTCTATAGTTCAGTGTGCCATGCTTTACGGCTTAGAACCGGGACTTCAATGACATTTTGAACGTCATGGAGCATATGAGATGTTCCAGGAGTTGAAGTTAATATTTCAAGCAAATGCCCGGATTGAGAGATATGAAGTCTCTAATAAGTTCTATAGCTGCAAGATGGAGGAGAATAGTTCTGTCAGTGAACATATACTCAGAATGTCTGGGTATAACAATCACTTGATTCAACTGGGAGTTAATCTTCCTGATGATAGTGTCATTGACAGAATTCTTCAATCACTGCCACCAAGCTACAAAAGCTTTGTGATGAACTATAATATGCAAGGGATGAACAAGACTATTCCCGAGCTCTTCGCGATGCTGAAAGCCGCGGAGGTAGAAATCAAGAGGAGCATCAAGTGTTGATGGTCAACAAGACCACTAGTTTCAAGAAAAAGGGCAAAGGGAAGAAGAAGGGAAACTTCAAAAAGAACGGCAAGCAAGTTGCTGCTCAAGAGAAGAAACCCAAGTCTGGACCTAAGCCTGAAACTGAGTGCTTCTACTGCAAGCAGACTGGTCACTGGAAGCGGAACTGCCCCAAGTATTTGGCGGATAAGAAGGATGGCAAAGTGAACAAAGGTATATGTGATATACATGTTATTGATGTGTACCTAACTAGAGCTCGTAGTAGCACCTGGGTATTTGATACTGGTTCTGTTGCTAATATTTGCAACTCGAAACAGGGACTACGGAATAAGCGAGCACTAGCCAAGGACGAGGTGACGATGCGCGTGGGAAACGGTTCCAAAGTCCATGTGATCGCCGTCGGCACGCTACCTCTACATCTACCATCGGGATTAGTCTTAGACCTAAATAATTGTTATTTGGTGCCTGCGTTGAGCATGAACATTATATCTGGATCTTGTTTGATGCGAGACGGTTATTCATTTAAATCAGAGAATAATGGTTGTTCTATTTATATGAGTAATATCTTTTATGGTCATGCACCCTTGAAGAGTGGTCTATTTTTATTGAATCTCGATAGTAGTGATACACATATTCATAATGTTGAAGCCAAAAGATGCAGAGTTGATAATGATAGTGCAACTTATTTGTGGCACTGCCGTTTAGGTCATATCGGTGTAAAACGCATGAAGAAACTCCATACTGATGGACTTCTGGAATCACTTGATTATGAATCACTTGGTACTTGCGAACCGTGCCTCATGGGCAAGATGACTAAAACGCCGTTCTCCGATACTATGGAGAGAGCAACAGATTTGTTGGAAATCATACATACAGATGTATGTGGCCCGATGAATGTTGAGGCTCGTGGCGGATATCGTTATTTTCTCACCTTCACGGATGATTTGAGCAGATATGGGTATATCTACTTAATGAAGCACAAGTCTGAAACATTTGAAAAGTTCAAAGAATTTCAGAGTGAAGTAGAAAATCATCATAACAAGAAAATAAAGTTTCTACGATCTGATCGTGGAGGAGAATATTTGAGTTACGAGTTTGGTTTACGTTTGAAACAATGTGGAATAGTTTCGCAACTCACGCCACCTGGAACACCACAACGAAATGGTGTGTCCGAACGTCGTAATCGTACTTTACTTGATATGGTGCGATCTATGATGTCTCTTACCGATTTACCGCTATCGTTTTGGGGTTATGCTTTAGAGACAGCCGCATTCACGTTAAATAGGGCACCATCAAAATCCGTTGAGACGACGCCTTATGAACTATGGTTTGTCAAGAAACCAAAGTTGTCGTTTCTTAAAGTTTGGGGCTGCGATGCTTATGTGAAGATACTTCAACCAGATAAGCTCGAACCCAAATCGGAGAAATGTGTCTTCATAGGATACCCAAAGGAAACTGTTGGGTACACCTTCTATCACAGATCCGAAGGCAAAACTTTTGTTGCTAAGAATGGATCCTTTCTAGAGAAAGAATTTCTCTCGAAAGAAGTGAGTGGGAGGAAAGTAGAACTTGATGAGATAACTGTATCTACTCCCTTGTTGGAAGGTAGTTCATCACGAGAACCGGTTCCCGTGACAACCACACCAACTAGTGAGGAAGCTAATGATATTGATCATGAAACTTCAGATCAAGTTTCTGCTGAACCTCGTAGGTCTACCAGATTAAGATCCGCACCAGAGTGGTACGGTAATCCTGTTCTGGAAGTCATGTTACTTGACCATGATGAACCTACGAACTATGAGGAAGCGATGATGAGCCCAGATTCCGCAAAATGGCTGGAGGCCATGAAATCTGAGATAGGATCCATGTATGAAAACAAAGTATGGACTTTGGTTGACTTGCCCGATGATCGGCAAGCCATTGAGAATAAATGGATCTTTAAGAAGAAGACTGACGCTGATGGTAATGTTACTGTCTACAAAGCTCGACTTGTTGCAAAAGGTTTTCGACAAGTTCAAGGGGTTGACTACGATGAGACTTTCTCACCCGTAGCGATGCTTAAGTCTGTCCGAATCATGTTGGCTATTGCTGCATTTCATGATTATGAAATTTGGCAAATGGATGTCAAGACTGCATTCTTGAATGGATTTCTAGAAGAAGAGTTGTATATGATGCAGCCTGAAGGTTTTGTTGATCCAAAAGGTGCTGACAAAGTGTGCAAGCTCCAGCGTTCCATTTATGGACTGGTGCAAGCATCTCGGAGTTGGAATAAACGCTTTGACAGTGTGATCAAAGCATATGGTTTTATACAGACTTTTGGAGAAGCCTGTATTTACAAGAAAGTGAGTGGGAGATCTGTAGCATTTCTAGTTTTATATGTTGATGACATATTATTAATTGGAAATGATATAGAATTTCTAGATAGCATAAAGGGATATTTGAATAAAAAAAATTCGATGAAAGACCTCGGTGAAGCTGCTTACATATTAGGCATCAAGATCTATAGAGATAGATCAAGACGCTTAATAGGACTTTCACAAAGCACATACCTTGACAAAATATTGAAAAAGTTCAATATGGATCAGGCAAAGAAAGGATTCTTGCCTGTGCTACAAGGTGTGAAGTTGAGTCGAACTCAATGCCCGACCACAGCAGAAGATAGAGAGAAAATGAAAAATGTTCCCTATGCTTCAGCCATAGGCTCTATCATGTATGCAATGCTGTGTACCAGACCTGACGTATGCTTAGCAATAAGCTTAGCAGGAAGGTACCAAAGTAATCCAGGAGTGGATCACTGGACAGCGGTCAAGAACATCCTGAAATACCTGAAAAGGACTAAGGATATGTTTCTCGTATATGGAGGTGACAAAGAGCTAGCCGTAAATGGTTACGTCGATGCAAGCTTTGACACTGATCCGGACGATTCTAAATCGCAAACCGGATACGTGTTTTTATTAAACGGTGGAGCTGTAAGTTGGTGCAGTTCTAAACAAAGCGTCGTGGCGGGATCTACATGTGAAGCGGAGTACATAGCTGCTTCTGAAGCAGCAAATGAAGGAGTCTAGATGAAGGAGTTCATTTCCGATCTAGGTGTCATACCTAGTGCATCGGGACCAATGAAGATCTTCTGTGACAATACTGGTGCAATTGCCTTGGCAAAGGAATCCAGATTTCACAAGAGGACCAAGCATATCAAGAGACGCTTCAATTCCATTCGGGACCAAGTCCAAGTGGGAGACATAGAGATTTGCAAAATACACACAGATCTGAATGTTGCAGACCCGTTGACTAAGCCTCTCTCACGAGCAAAACATGATCAGCACCAAGACTCCATGGGTGTTAGAATCATTACTATGTAATCTAGATTATTGACTCTAGTACAAGTGGGAGACTGAAGGAAATATGCCCTAGAGGCAATAATAAAGTTATTATTTATTTCCTCACATCATGATAAATGTTTATTATTCATGCTAGAATTGTATTAACCGGAAACATGATACATGTGTGAATACATAGACAAACATATAGTCACTAGTATGCCTCTACTTGACTAGCTCATTAATCAAAGATGGTCATGTTTCCTGACCATAGACATGTGTTGTCATTTGATTAGTGGGATCACATCATGAGAAGAATGATGTGATTGACATGACCCATTTTGTTAGCCTAGCACTTGATCGTTTAGTATACTGCTATTGCTTTCTTCATGACTTATACAAAGTTCCTGCAACTATGAGATTGTGCAACTCCCGTGTACCGGAAGAACACTTTGTGTGCTACCAAACGTCACAATGTAACTGGGTGATTATAAAGTTGCTCTACAGGTGTTTCCAAAGGTTCATGTTGAGTTGGCATAATTCGAGATTAGGATTTGTCACTCCGATTGTCGTAGAGGTATCTCTGGGCCCTCTCGGTAATACTCATCACTTAAGCCTTGCAAGCATATAACTAATGAGTTAGTTATGAGATGGCGTTTTACAGAACGAGTAAAGAGACTTGCCGGTAACGAGATTGGACTAGGTATTGGATACCGACGATCAAATCTCGGGCAAGTAACATACCGATGACAAAGGGAACAAAGTATGTTGTTATGCGGTTTGACCGATAAAGATCTTCGTAGAATATGTAGGAACCAATATGGGCATCCAGGTCCCGCTATTGGTTATTGACCAGAGACGTGTCTCGGTCATGTCTGCATTGTTCTCGAACCGTAGGGTCCGCACGCTTAAGGTTTCGATGACAGTTATATTATGAGTTTATGTATTTTGATGTACCGAAGGTTGTTCGGAGTCCCGGATATGATCACGGACATGACGAGGAGTCTCGAAATGGTCGAGACATAAAGATTGATATATTGGACGGATATATTTGGACACCGGAAAGGTTCCGGGAGAGTTTGGGAATATACCGGAGCTCCGGGAGGTTACCGGAACCCCCCGGGAAGTATATGGGCCTTATTGGGCCCATGTAGGAGGAAGAGAGAAGGAGCAAGGGAGGGGGGCGCGCCCCCCCAAGCCCAATCAGAATTGGGGAAGGGGGCCGCCCCCCCCCCCTTTCCTTTCTCCTTCCCCCTCTCTTCCTTCCTACTACTAGTACTACTTCCTAATACTAGTACTCCTTCCTTCCCCCTCCAAATAAGATAAGCAAAAGAGAGGGAAACCTACTTGGAGTAGGTTTCCCCCTCCCTATGGCGCGCCCCCCCTAGGGCCGGCCACCTCCTCCCTCCCTCCTTTATATACGGGGGTAGGGGGGCACCCTAGAACACAAAAGTTGATCATTGATCGTTCCTTAGCCGTGTGCGGTGCCCCCCTCCACGATATTACACCTCGATCATATTGTAGCGGTGCTTAGGCGAAGCCCTGCGACAGGAGAACATCAAGATCGTCACCACGCCATCGTGCTAACGGAACTCCCCCTCGGAGCCTCTACTGGATTGGAGATTGAGGGTGCGTCATCGAGATGTACGCGTGTCAAGAACTCGGAGGTGCCGGAGTAACGGTGCTTGGATCGGTCGGACCGGGAGGACGTACGACTACTTCCTCTATGTTGCGTCAACGCTTCCGCTTCGGTCTACGAGGGTACGTAGACAACACTCTCCCCTCGTTGCTATATCATCACCATGATCTTGCGTGTGCGTAGGAAAATTTTGAAATTACTACGTTCCCTAACACCATGACGTTCAAAACGTCTTTGAAGTTCCGATTCTAAGCCGTTTAAGCTTGGTGCCCTAAACTATCAAGTAGTCATCCTTTTGAGCTAGCCAAACGTTCATAACGTCTGCATCTGCTCCTGCAATAGGTTTGTGACCTAGCGGTGCATTAAGGACATAATTCTTCTGTGCAGCAATTAGGATAAACCTCAGATCACGGATCCAATCCGCATCATTGCTACTAACATCTTTCAACACAATTTTCTCTAGGTATCAAAATAAATATATGAAAGCAACAACGCAAGCTATTGATCTACAACATAATTTGCAAAATACTACCAGGACTAAGTTCATGATAAATTTAAGTTCAATTAATCATATTACTTAAGAACTCCCACTTAGACAGACATCTCTCTAGTCATCTAAGTGATCACGTGATCCAAATCAACTAAACCATAACCGATCATCACGTGAGATGGAGTAGTTTTCAATGGTGAACATCACTATGTTGATCATATCTACTATATGATTCACGCTCGACCTTTCGGTCTCTGTGCTCCGAGGCCATATCTGCATATGCTAGGCTCGTCAAGTTTAACCTGAGTATTTCGCGTGTGCAAAACTGGCTTGCACCCGTTGTAGATGGACGTAGAGCTTATCACACCCGATCATCACGTGGTGTCTGGGCACGACGAACTTCGGCAACGATGCATACTCAGGGAGAACACTTCTTGATAATTAGTGAGAGATCATCTTAAAATGCTACCGTCAATCAAAGCAAGAATAAGATGTATAACAGATAAACATCATATGCAATCAAAATATGTGACATGATATGGCCATGATCATCTTGCGCCTTTGATCTCCATCTCCAAAGTACTATCATGATCTTTATCGTCACCAGCACGACACCATGATCTTCATCATCTTGATCTATCTCAATGTGTCGTCACATGGTCGTCTCGCCAACTATTGCTCTTGCAACTATTGCTATCGCATAGCGATAAAGTAAAGCAATTATTTAGCACTTGCATCTTATGCAACAAAGAGACAACCATAGGGCTTCTGCCAGTTGCTGATAACTTCAACGAAACATGATCATCTCATACAACAACTTATATCTCATCACGTCTTGACCATATCACATCACAACATGCCCTGCAAAAACAAGTTAGACGTCCTCTACTTTGTTGTTGCAAGTTTTCCGTGGCTGCTACGGGCTGAGCAAGAACCGTTCTTACCTACGCATTAAAACCACAATGATAGTTTGTCAAATAGACTCCGTTTTAACCTTCGCAAGGACCGGGCGTAGCCATACTTAGTTCAACTAAAGTTGGAGAAACTGACACCTGCCAGCCACCTGTGTGCAAAGCACGGCGGTAGAACCAGTCTCGCGTAAGCGTACGCGTAATGTCGGTCCGGGCCGCTTCATCCAACAATACCGCCGAACCAAAGTATGACATGCTGGCAGGCAGTATAACTTATATCGTCCACAACTCACTTGTGTTCTACTCGTGCATATAACATCAACGCATAAAACCTGGCTCTGATACCACTGTTGGGGAACGTAGTAATTTCAAAAAATTCTTACGCACACGCAAGATCATGGTGATGATATAGCAACGAGAGGGGAGAGTGTTCGTCCACGTACCCTCGTAGACCGTAAGCGGAAGCGTTAGCACAACGCGGTTGATATAGTCGTACGTCTTCACGATCCGACCGATCCAAGCACCGAACGTACGGAGCCTCCGAGTTCAGCACACGTTCAGCTCGATGACGATCTCCGGCCTCCGATCCAGCCGAGCTCCGGAGATGAGTTCCATCAGCACGACGGCTTGGTGACGATGATGATGTTCTACCGGCGCAGAGCTTCGCCTAAACTCCGCGACGATATGACCGAGGTGGAATATGGTGGAAGGGGGCACCGCACACGGCTAAGGAACGATCCGTAGATCAACTTGTGTGTCCATGGGGTGCGCCCTGCCCCCGTATATAAAGGAGGGAGGAAGGAGGAGGCCGGCCCTAGGAGGGGCGCGCCATGGGGAGTCCTACTCCCACCGGGAGTAGGATTCCTCCTTTCCTAGTCCAACTAGGAGTCCTTCCATGTATTAGGAGTAGGAGACAAGGAAGGGGAAGAGAGAAGGGAAGGAAGGAGGGGGTGCGACCCCTCCCCTTAGTCCAATTCGGACTAGGCCATGGGGGCGCGCGGCCTGCCCTAGGCAGCCCCTCTCTCTTTCCCGCAGGGCCCAATAAGGCCCAATACTTCTCCCCGGCGAATTCCCGTAACTCTCCGGTACTCCGAAAAATACCCGAATTATTCGGAACCTTTCCGAACTCCGAATATAGTCGTCCAATATATCGATCTTTACGTCTCGACCATTTCGAGACTCCTCGTCATGTCCCCGATCTCATCCGGGACTCTGAACTCCTTCGGTACATCAAAACTCATAAACTCATAATATAACTGTCATCGAAAACTTAAGCGTGCGGACCCTACGGGTTCGAGAACTATGTAGACATGACCTAGAACTATTCTCGGTCAATAACCAATCGGTACCTGGATGCCCACATTGGCTCCTACATATTCTACGAAGATCTTTATCGGTCAAACCGCATAACAACATACGTTGTTCCCTTTGTCATTGGTATGTTACTTGCCCGAGATTCGATCGTCAGTATCCAATACCTAGTTCAATCTCGTCACCGGCAAGTCTCTTTACTCGTTCTATAATGCATCATCCCGTAACCAACTCATTGGTCACATTGCTTGCAAGGCTTATAATGATGTGCATTACCGAGAGGGCCCAGAGATACCTCTCCGACAATCGGAGTGACAAAACCTAATCTCGAAATACGCCAACTCAACATGTACCTTCGGAGACACCTGTAGTACTCCTTTATAATCACCCAGTTACGTTGTGACGTTCGGTAGTACCCAAAGTGTTCCACCGGTAAACGGGAGTTGCATAATCTCATAGTTACAGGAACATGTATAAGTCATGAGGAAAGCAATAGCAACATACTAAACGATCAAGTCCTAAGCTAACGGAATGGGTCAAGTCAATCACATCATTCTCCTAATGATGTCATCCCGTTAATCAAATGACAACTCTTTTGTCCATGGCTAGGAAACATAACCATCTCTGATAAACGAGCTAGTCAAGTAGAGGCATACTAGTGACACTATGTTTGTCTATGTATTCACACATGCATTATGTTTCCGGTTAATACAATTCTAGCATGAATAATAAAAATTTATCATGAAATAAGGAAATAAATAATAACTTTATTATTGCCTCTAGGGCATATTTCCTTCAAATCATACATACTGATGTGTGCGGTCCAATGAGCGTTGAGGCTCGTGGAGGATATCGTTATGTTCTCACTCTCACTGACGACTTGAGTAGATATGGGTATGTCTACTTGATGAAACACAAGTCTGAGACCTTTGAAAAGTTCAAGGAATTTCAGAATGAGGTAGAGAATCAACGTGACCGGAAGATAAAGTTCTTACGATCAGATCATGGGGGAGAATATTTAAGTCACGAATTTGGTACGCACTTAAGGAAATGTGGAATCGTTTCACAACTCACGCCGCCTGGAACACCTCAGCGTCACGGTGTGTCCGAACGTCGTAATCGCACTCTATTGGATATGGTGCGATCTATGATGTCACTCACCGATTTACCGCTATCAGTTTGGGGATACGCTCTAGAGACAGCTACATTCACTTTAAATAGGGCACTGTCTAAATCCGTTGAGACGACACCGTATGAATTATGGTTTGGGAAGAAACCTAAGCTGCCGTTTCTAAAAGTTTGGGGATGCGATGCTTATGTAAAGAAACTTCAACCTGAAAAGCTCGAACCCAAGTCAGAAAAATGCGTATTCATAGGATACCCTAAGGAAACCATTGGGTATACCTTCTACCTCAGATCTGAAGGCAAGATCTTTGTTGCCAAGAACGGGTCCTTTCTGGAGAAAGAGTTTCTCTCGAAAGAAGTAACTGGGAGGAAAGTGGAACTTGATGAAGTACTACCTCTTGAACCGGAAAGTAGCGCAGCTCGGGAAGATGTTCCTGTGGTGCCTGCACTGACTAGATAGGAAGCTAATGATGATGATCGAGGTACTTCTGATCAAGTTACTACTGAACTTCGTAGGTCCACGAGTGTTGGGGATATTACCACTAGGTGCAAACCGGCCAGCTTGGGCTGAGTTAACTCCGTTAGTGGTATAAGCAGAGAAAGGCCCAAGGCCTGCACTGACTAGATAGGAAGCTAATGATGATGATCGAGGTACTTCTGATCAAGTTACTACTGAACTTCGTAGGTCCACGAGTGTTGGGGATATTACCACTAGGTGTAAACCGGCCAGCTTGGGCCGAGTTAACTCCGTTAGTGGTATAAGCAGAGAAAGGCCCAAGGCCTGTAGTCGGTTTAGAACTTGTAGCCGTAAACCGGCCTGATGTATAACTTGTATTGTAAGTTAGGAATAGAGAGATACCAACCGGGATACGAGTATGAACCGGTTGGGACTCTATGAACCGACGGGCGTCACTCGTGTATATAAGGGGACGACCCGGCGACGGTTCAAGGACAGACAACCACAACTCGAGCCTAGGCGAAGCTTGTTTGCTCCCTAGCCATTGAGACCACACCAATTCCATCACAACTAGACGTAGGCTTTTACCTTCATCGAAGGGGCCGAACTAGTATAAACCCTTGTGTCTTTGTGTCTGCTTTAACCCCTTCAAGTAAACCCGTGGCGATGGCTCCACGACTAAGTCCTTACGCTAGGACATCTGCCGTGGCAAATCCACGACAGTTGGCGCCCACCATGGGGCTATCGCACGATGGTTTGACGATCTTGGAGGGCAAGCTCAAAGGACTCGAAGGCTACGTCGTGGGCCGGATGACCAAGAGTCGTCGCGGCCGGATCTACATCGACGACGCCGGATGGGGTCCCGAGGCCGATTCAATCGAGTACGGATACCGGGTCCCCTTCGGTGGCATACATGTTTTCATCGGCAAAATCGGGGAGCCTGGGCCTGAGCCGGACATCTGCACCGACCTCGTCGAGACGGCTCAGCATGCGCGACCTGCCCAGGTTAAACCGGCCGTGAAGCATGTCTTCGTTGGAGTCATCCACGGAGGAGAACACGATGCCGGTTCAGAACACGGTAGTGAGACCGTCGTTTATTCCGGCGACGAATCTTCAACAGGAGAGGTCGAGTCATTGTACCAGCTACAGGACGATATGATCAGGGGCTGTTCCAACAGCGACAGTATTCCGGACCCCCCAAGCCAGTTCAACCGGGTTGGAATATTCATGGCCGGTACGCAGGCAGCGAACCACTCTTCAACCGCAGCAGCGATGCTTTCCGGATCAGCAGCGGCAGCGGCCGCAGGGGCGGGAGGCCCGGTGCGCCCGCCGGTTCAAGTTCTATCAGATCTGTTTGATGCGCTAGCTGCGCTTATGGCAGAGGACAACCCGGCGGATCAGGAGGCTCATAATGCAGAAATTGCGAAGGTGAAAGAGCAGATCACGCAAGCCAAAGCGGATCTAGCGTCGGAGAAGGAGCGTATGGCCGCAGAGCGGGCCGCTCTGGACGCCCAGGCTTACAAACTCATGCTTGACCAAAGTGTGTCGCAGGAGGTGTTGAAGCGGAAGTATAGATCACGCCTGCCATTAGGGTTTGATCCTAGAAATCTCTTTCAGACCCCGGGAGCTGGACCCAGTAATCCGCCCCAGCACAGGGAGGTAAACCGGATTGAGGCACCAGGAGCAGGAGCGACGGCCCAACCACGCCTGATGGAGCCTCCTCAGCAGAACATGGTGGTTCCTCCACCGGTACAAACACCCCCAGGTCATTATTCTAATCCTATGGACAACCTTGTTGCAGCCGCCGCACGATTGGAGGCTATCCCAGTCGAAGGAGATTCCCCACAAGCGGTTGAGACACGCCGGGTTAAGGAGCTTCTCTGGACTGCACTGATCCAACAGGAGGCGTATTCATATAGCCGTGATCGGATTCATTCTACGCCCCGTCCAAGCCGGAGCTACAGCAGGCGTATGGATGAACCGGCCATATCAAGCAACGCGCGGGACCATGAAGCGGCCCGTGGCAATCATCAGACGGGTGGCATTCGTGATGCTCAGGAGGTGGTGGACCGGGCCCGGGCGCGCAGGGAGGCCGAGTTCGCAGCACAGGATGACGCGGGTCAACATACGCCGGTTCGCCCTACCACCTTCGCCGGACCAGGAGCCGCATCCGCTTTAGGGGTGCCCTGTTTAATCCCCGCTTTACGCAATGTGCGCCTGCCTAAAGACTTTAAGGGTCCACGCAAGGTGCCGAATTACACCGCTGATCTGTCCCCTGAAGCGTGGGTTGAAAGTTATGAGATGGCCATGGAGATGCTAGATGTCGATGAGACCGCGTGTGCAAAGTACTTCACCATGCTGCTGGAAGGCACGACTCGTACTTGGTTGAAGAGCTTACCGCCCAATTCTATCAGCTCATGGGCCCAGTTACGGGCCCGGTTTATTCAGAACTTCAAGGATACGTGTAAGCAGCCCAAGTCCATAGTAGACCTGGCGGCTTGTGTCCAGGAGGAAGGGGAGTCAACAACCCGTTGGGTACGCCGTGTTTCCGAGATTTTGCACTCCTCTGACAGGATCAACGCTGACTCTGCAATCTTAACATTAGAAGGCAACTGCCGGTTTGAGCCTTTAAAATTAAAATTAGGGCGCATGAAGCGGTTCTGTAATGACATGGGAACCCTCATGGCCGCTTTGGTGAAGTATGCCGATTCGGACAGTACCAAGGATCCCGAGGCTGATGATGATGAAGCAGGGAAGGGAAAGAAGAACGGCAACTCCAAGGGGCAGCAGTACAAACCGGCGGGTCATGGAAACGGAGGCAAGCGCAAGGCAGATGGCAACCCGGATTTCGTGGCCAACACTAATGCACAAGACAGGGGGCAGCGGCGCAGAGGCAAAGCAAATCGGGGCCCAAATCATAATGCGAGCCGTTTAAATTACTTATTGAATCAACCTTGCCCCAAGCATGGGACGAAGGAGTCCCCATCGAACCATCTCTGGAAAGACTGTTATATTATGCAGGAGTTCAAAAACTCTAATACTTTCCGGTATGACCAGGGGTCAGGTGGCGGTTCAGGATCCGGTTTCCACGGGCCGGGTCACGATGGAGCTTCCGGTTCAGGTCTTAATCAAGGCAGTCATAATAGTCAGAATAATCAGAGCGGCCAGCAGTAGCAACAGCAGTCGGGTTATCAGAGCCAACCAAAGTTGAATAGTGGGCAGTATCATGTTTTCACAACTAGTTTGGATAAGCGCGATCGAAAGCTTCACAAGGGAGCAGTAAACTCTGTTGAACCGGCCTTGCCGCGTTATTTACGCTGGTCCGAGCAGCCTATCGTGTGGAGCAGAGAGGACCATCCCCCCCGGGTTGATAACCAGGGCCAGCTGGCATTGGTGGTAGACCCTCAGGTGGGGGGCTATAAGTTCACTAAGGTGCTTATGGATGGAGGAAGCAGTATTAATATACTATACTATGAAACTTTCAGTCGCATGGGTCTAACAGACAAGGATCTCAGGCCGTCCAATACAGTGTTCCATGGTGTAGTACCAGGCAAATCTGCTTATCCTGTTGGTAAGATAGCCCTGGATGTGGCTTTTGGAGACGAGCACGATTCCCGGTCTGAAAAGCTAACTTTTGAAGTAGTAAAAATCCGGAGTCCATATCATGCCTTGTTTGGGCGGCCGGCTTATGCTAAGTTCATGGCATGACCTTGTTATATCTACTTGCAGCTCAAAATGTCGGGTTACAAAGGAACGATAACGGTGCATGGAAGCCGCCGAGTCGCTTTGGGATGTGAGGAAGGTGATGCAGCTTATGCAGAGGCGGTCTATGCCACAGAGGAGTTGAAGTTCTATAAGGACAACGTTGATCCGGCAGATATGACCCCTTTAAAGAAACCAACTACAGAGCATGAATCGGATCTGAAGTTTAAATCGGCAGCGGAGACCAAGCTTGTTGACTTCGTGCCAGGCGATTCGTCCAAGCAGTTCACTGTCAGTGCCAACCTGGATCCCAAATAGGAAAGCGCGCTCATCGAGTTCATCCGTGAGAACCGGGATATCTTTGCATGGAAGCCATCTGACATGCCAGGTGTACCGAGGGAACTCGCTGAGCACACACTTAATTTGGATCCTAAGTATAAACCGGTGAAACAGTTCCTCCGCCGGTTTAACGAAGAAAGGCGCAAAGCCATTGGAGAGGAAGTAGCCAGGCTTTTGGCAGCTGGCTTTATCATTGAAGTGTTTCATCCAGAGTGGCTTGCTAATCCGGTGCTGGTCCTTAAGAAAAATGGCACCTGGCGTATGTGTGTGGACTACACGGATCTTAACAAAGCCTGTCCATCGGATCCTTTTGCCCTCCCCCGCATTGATCAGATTATTGATGCCACGGCGGGATGTGAGCGTTTAAGTTTTTTGGATGCATACTCTGGATATCATAAGATCAAAATGGCGGTTAAGGACCAGGAGAAAACAGCGTTTATAACTCCCTTTGGAGCCTTCTGCTATGTATCTATGCCTTTTGGGCTCAAGAGCGCCCAGGCTACTTATCAGCGGTGTGTACAGAATTGCCTGCATTCACAGATCGGCCGCAATGTGCATGCTTACGTGGATGATATTGTGGTAAAATCAAGACAAAAGGAGACACTGGTGGACGATTTGAAGGAAACCTTCGACAACTTGCGCATTTACAAGATGATGCTTAATCCGGCCAAGTGCGTCTTTGGTGTTCCGGCAGGAAAGTTATTGGGGTTTCTGGTGTCTAACAGAGGAATTGAGGCTAATCCGGAGAAAATTAAGGCTATTACTTCCTTGGCTAAGCCGAAGTGTATCAATGATGTTCAGCGTTTGGCGGGCAGAATTGCTGCGTTGAGCCGGTTTATCAGCCGCCTCGGAGAGAAGGCCATCCCCTTATACCAGATGCTGAGGAAAACAGATAATTTCGTCTGGAGTCCGGCTGCTGACGAAACATTGGAGGATTTAAAGCGGCAATTGGCCAATCCGCCTGTTCTTGCGGCTCCGGTTGACAAGGAGCCACTGTTGTTATATGTGGCAGCCAATGCTCGAGCAGTAAGCATGGCTATTGTGGTGGAGCGCAAGGAGGCAGGCAAGGAATATCCGGTTCAGCGGCCGGTTTATTATATCAGTGAGGTGCTTATTGAGTCCAACCAAAGGTATCCGCATTGGCAGAAGCTAGTCTATGGTGTTTTTATGGCCAGTCGGAAACTGAAGCAGTATTTCCAAGGGCACCCTATCATAGTGGTTAGTTTAGCTCCTTTGGGTGATATCATACAGAACCGGGAGGCGACTGGCCGGATTGCCAAATGGGCCATAGAGCTTAGGCCGCATGGACTAAAGTATATATACCACGCACAACAGTGAAGTCTCAAGCACTTGTTGATTTCATTAATGACTGGACGGAGTTACAAGCACCAGAGGAGAAGCCGGATCACACATATTGGACTATTCATTTCGACGGATCCAGGCAGTTGGAAGGCTCGGGGGCTGGAGTCGTTTTAACTTCCCCACGAGGTGATAAGTTTTGTTACGTTCTCCGTTTAATGTTCCCTTGTACTAATAATGCAGCTGAGTACGAAGCCTTGCTCCATGGCCTCTGGATGGCTAAGGAGATGAACTTAAGCCGGGTTAAGTGCTTTGGTGACTCGGACCTGGTGGCTCAGCAAGTATCTGGCACTTGGGACTCTAAGGACCCGCTTATGGCCGCATATCGTCGAGAAGTGGATAATATTGCAGGTTGCTTCAAGGGTTATCAAGTGGATCATGTGGATCGCCGGAAGAACGAAGCGGCGGACGCTTTAAGCCGGTTGGGTTCTCGGCGTAAACCGGTCCCGCCTAATGTCTTTTTGGACGTCTTGCACAACCCGTCAGTCCAGCTCCCTGGTGAAGCGGATTTGGCTATTCCTGGTCCGGAGGCTCAGTTGGTGGCAGCATTACATGCTATTCCGGATTGGACGATTCCTTTTCTTGCGTATATGACTCGAGGGGAGTTGCCAGAAGATGAGATTCTGGCCAGACAGATAATCCGGCGCTCCAAGTCTATGACGATTCTTAATGGTGAGTTGCATCATTGCAGTGTATCAGGGGCGTTTCAACGTTGTGTTTCCCCTGAGGAAGGCTGTGAAATCTTAAGAGAAATCCATGAAGGGGATTGTGGACATCACGCCGGTTCAAAGTCCCTGGTGGCAAAGGCGTTCCGTCACGGATTTTACTGGTTGACCGCACACGCTGATGCGGAGGACTTGGTTAAACGGTGTGATGGATGTCAGAAATTTTCAAGGCGTGCTCATGTACCGGCACAAGAGTTGAGGATGATCCCAATAACGTGGCCGTTGGCAACTTGGGGGCTAGATATGGTCGGACCATTTAAACGATCCAAGGATAAGAAGACCCACCTGTTGGTGGCAGTGGACAAATTTACCAAGTGGGTTGAAGCGGAGCCTGTCAGCAAGTGTGATGCGGCAACAGCGGTGCAGTTCATCAAAAAGGTGATTTTCGGGTTTGGCTTTCCACACAGTATCATTACTGACAATGGCACTAATTTATCCAAGAGTGCTATGAAAGAGTTCTGTGAACGTGAGCGCATCCGACTTGACGTGTCGTCAGTTGCTCATCCCCAGTCCAACGGGCAGGCAGAACGAGCTAATCAAGAGATCTTACGAGGCATCAAACCTCGGCTTATGGTTCCGTTACAATGAACACCAGGGTGCTGGGTTGAAGAGCTACCATCGGTGCTATGGAGTATCAATACTACGCCAAACCGGTCCACTGGATATACACCGTTTTTCATGGTCTACGGAACAGAGGCAGTTCTTCCCAGTGATATCCGGCACGATTCGCCCCGTGTAGCGGCTTATGTTGAAGCGGACAACGAGACGGCACGGCAGGACGCTTTGGATATATTGGATGAAGAGCGTGATATGGCAGCTGCTCGTTCGGCGATTTACCAGCAAGATCTTCGTCGTTATCACAGTCGCCGGGTTAAAACCAGAACCTTTCAAGAAGGGGATTTGGTGCTTCGCCTCATCCAAGACCAGACAAATATGCACAAGTTATCCCCGCCTTGGGAAGGACCTTTTGTGGTCAGCAAGAATCTACACAATGGATCATACTATCTGATTGATATTCGAGAGCGTCAAGACTCACGTACATCAGAGGAGGAGACCAACAGGCCGTGGAATATAGCTCATCTTCGGCCTTACTACACTTGAGTCATCGGCTCTACTTATGTACATATCATGACAATGTATATATTATCTTCGATATAATAAAACCGGAGCCTCAGCTAAAGCGGGGTCTCTGTCTTTCTTATCATGCATGGTTACATGGAGTGATTCTGTTTTTAAAGCGGCCTCCGGTTTACCCCTTGACATTTGTTTTTATCACTTGGGGGCTTGGTCGTGTCCAAACCAATGCAACACCTCTTGATAGGCGAAAGCCACCAGATCATTTGGGGACACGGTCAAGTCTGAACCGGTCACGCCTCTTGGTCGGCCTATAGGGCCAGAGTCATTTGGGGGCTTGGTCGAACCCGAACCAATGTCATGCCACTTGGCCGGCGTACTCGCCAAGAGTCTTTTGGGGACCTGGCCGACTGGCACCATCGCCACTCCTTCGGGGAGCTTGGTTGCGTCTGACCATGGTAATGCCATCTGACCAGCTCAGTAAAGCTTTTCTTTTGCAAAAAGTTATTGCCTTTGTTGCCATATTTTCTCATAATTGGTATTCGATTTTTTGTTGCGTTTTTTAACCCGACAAACATTTTTATCCGGTTCAACGGTCAGTTACAAATTGGCATGACACGGTTTAATCTTATGCCGGAGTTTATCTGCCCGGTTTACCTTCTTCCTGTTAATCATCATTGAATAACAAGGGGGCTTGTGCTGATTCAGCACGGTTTATATGGGAGTTGTTCTCTCCCCGCTTTACAGACGGTCATGGTTTTTAAGGCCTCCGCTTTAAGTTTGGCTACGCCAGCTTCATGCCCATACACGGCAGGTATTTGTATCACATATTTGTTGGATTTCTGATATATATATTAAATATCAAGGTGGAAAAAATCTTCTTTCACTGTGTGCCTGGTTAGGGTTGCAGGATTCCCCAGTTCAGAGCGGCCCATACCAGTAATCACAACGTCATCATCTTTCGACTCGATGGATTGTGTGGGCACGGCCGTTTTAGTAGCAGGACTGCGAGGTTTATCAAACCGGACGGTGCTGGCAGGTGGATCGGAAGAGATTGAAGTGTTGACAGGCCTCTCTTCAGGAATAACCTCTTCTTGAACCGGAGGATCATTGGGAATGTCTTCAGAGGCAAAATTTTCAAGATCCGGCGCTCTCTCATATCTGAGGCGGCAGCTTCTTCAGCCGTTTTGTCCAAACGGGCCTTCTTGCTTGGTTTCGGTTTGGTTCTAAGAGGCAAAGAGTCAGGGAAAAAGCATATCCATTACAAAATATATTAGAAAGCATATGGCCGGTTTGATTTACCCGGCGGCTATCTTCAACGGTGGTAGCTGAGTGGCCGAGGATTCACCAGAGGATGAATGGGAAGTGACCTGATAATCGGAGTCGGACGGATTAAGTAGTTGACGGAAGAAACCCGCTTTGAAATTTAAAGCAATAAAAAGGTCGGAAACCTCGGAGCGGCGCTTTCGAACCGAGCTGTTTGGTAAACCGGCAGAGGCAACTACCTGACCACTGTGCCGGGTTGTGCGGCGAGCTTCATGTTGTTGTGTCTTCATAAGAAATTTGGGATCCAAATAAGCAAGAGGGTGAGAAAAATTAACTTTCCGGTTTGCCTGGCGAAATTTTGGTAAAGGCAAATTTGCTGAATCGGAAGAGAGAATAGTTACCTCAGTGAATCCTGCGTTGCTGGCTTCAGCATCATCCTGACAAGCATCATCATCAATAAGGCGTGTAAAAAGCAAGCCAAGAGAATCAAGTTCCGGATTACCCACATCATCGTCAATGGCTGGGTCAGATGAAGCAGTGGTCTTTCTCTTATGGGCTGATTTCTTGACAATTTTTGTTTTGGGCCGGGTTGGCCGCCCTGCTTTCTCTGCTTTGTCTTGTGAAAGTTTCTTGCTCCAAAACGGATTATCATCCTGGATCAGAAGTAATTAAATGTTGGATACATGAAGCAGTAACAGGTTTAATGATGAAGCAACTAGAAACTTACCGCAGGTGGTTTGTTGGTGGTGCAGTAAGGAGCTAGACCGGTTTGAGCACAAAGGTGCTCCGGTTCATTCAGCATCCTTTTTACCGAGTCCGTAACTTCATCATCAGAAAGTTCGAGTTTTGTGTGTCGGAGTGGGTCATCGACGCTGCCAGTGTACTGGCACATCAAACCGGAACGCTGGCTCAGAGGCAGTATGCCCCATGATAACCAGCAGCGTGCAAGATCAATTCCAGTCAAACCGTTGGCCATAAAGGCTCGGAGCTTGGACAGTTGCGGGGCATATTTGCTTCTATCTTTGGCGCTTAATCCTTGAGGAAACGGATGAGTATTGCTTAGCCGCTCTGGACGAAAGCCAGGTAAGGGATTCTCATTTTCAGGAGAAGTATCCTTGCAATAAAACCAAGTCGCATTCCACTCTTTGGGGTGAGTATGGAGTTTGACGTGGGGATAGGTGATCTCCTTCCTCTTTTGAATAGCCATACCACCCAATTCCGTATTGGGGCCGTCGGTGAATTCAGTGCGACGGTTTAGATGGAAGAGGTCTCTAAACAGTTCAACAGAAGGTTCCTCTTGCAGATATACTTCAGATAGTACTTGAAAGTGGCATAAATTGGTGACGGAGTTGGGGCCAATGTCCTGGGGACGGAGCTGAAAATTGTCCAACACGTCCCGGTAAAATTTTGAACCGGGCGGTTTGAAGCCCCGGGCCAGGTGATCTGCGAAGACCACAACTTCTCCTTCCTGGGGTGTGGGAGGACATTCCTCTCCAGGGACCCTCCAGTGGACTGTATCTTTGTCATCTAAAGCGCCAATCGAGACCAGATCATTCAGCTGTGACTCGGTGACGCGAGAAGGAACCCAGTTGCATTCATACACTTGTTTGGCCATGATAAGATCTACAAAAGTAATTGATCCAGTTCAAGAGCATGCTTGTTACAAAGTGATTGATCTAAGTTATGATAAACCGGAGGCAGTGTCCATAAATCGGTTTCCTGTGATATGATATCAGGTGGGCTCTGGCGGTTCAACAAGGGGACTAATGGTGTATCTGTGCCGGTTTAGCAGCTTTTTCTTATGGTGAGTTAAACCGCCTAATCTAGGCTTTGGAAGTGATTGAAGCTATGGATAGTTTGCAGAAACAAGTTTCACAAGATCCTATTATAGCTACGGATCAAACGCAGGTTTACAGAAAACAGAAAATATTTCACGGAAGGCAGAAATGGAAGTGGACTATGAAGCAGATATATATGCAGAGGATCCATGGACTTAAGATGAGAAAATACAGCGGATGCGCCGGAATCGCTATTAATACAGTACAAATTCACAGTGTGGTTCAAAGTTAAAAGGACAGACGGGAACGCACGAAGAACACAATATGAAGCTGGAACCCTAAAAACAGATCTAAGTCGAGAAGGGGAAGAAACTTACCGGGAACGGAGAAGACGCGGAAAGAGGCCGCAGTATTCTGGTACATTCAGGTCGATGCAGCGGCCCAGGATGAGGCAGAAGTCGACGACGGTGGTGGAGCTCCAAGAACAGCGGTGCGAGGAAGACGAAGAAGAGGAGACGAAGGGAAGAAAGAAATGACCCTTCGGTCCTATTTATAAGGCAGCCAAGCTAGGTCAAGCGCGTGGATCCAGGAACTGCTATTAAAAAAAGGCGTCATAAAGGATCAAGTTTTAGGATGACGTCATGCTGGTTTACAGTGACCAGAAGTAATGACGACATGGCGGTTTACCAGACAATAGAAGATGTCCAAGATACAAGCTTTGTGAAGGATTGACATGAACCGTTTCAAATCAATCTGGGGCCTAATGTTGGGGATATTACCACTAGGTGTAAACCGGCCAGCTTGGGCCGAGTTAACTCCGTTAGTGGTATAAGCAGAGAAAGGCCCAAGGCCTGTAGTCGGTTTAGAACTTGTAGCCATAAACCGACCTGATGTATAACTTGTATTGTAAGTTAGGAATAGAGAGATGCCAACCGGGATACGAGTATGAACCGGTTGGGACTCTATGAACCGACGGGCGTCACTCGTGTATATAAGGGGACGACCCGGCGACGGTTCAAGGACAGACAACCACAACTCGAGCCTAGGCGAAGCTTGTTTGCTCCCTAGCCATCGAGACCACATCAATTCCATCACAACTAGACGTAGGCTTTTACCTTCATCGAAGGGGCCGAACTAGTATAAACCCTTGTGTCTTTGTGTCCGCTTTAACCCCTTCAAGTAAACCCGTGGCGATGGCTCCACGACTAAGTCCTTACGCTAGGACATCTGCCGTGGCAAATCCACGACAACGAGGACACGTTCCATTAAAGTGGTATGGCAACCCTGTCCTAGAAATCATGTTGTTAGACAACGGTGAACCTTCTAACTATGAAGAAGCAATGGCGGGCCCAGATTCCAACAAATGGCTTGAAGCCATGCAATCCGAGATAGGATCCATGTATGAAAACAAAGTGTGGACTTTGACAGACTTGCCCGATGATCGGCGGGCAATAGAAAACAAATGGATCTTTAAGAAGAAGACGGACGCGGATGGTAATGTTACCATCTATAAAGATCGACTTGTCGCTAAGGGTTATCGACAATTTCAAGGGGTTGACTACGATGAGACTTTCTCTCCCGTAGCGAAGTTGAAGTCCGTCCGAATCATGTTAGCAATTGTCGCATACTATGATTATGGATATGGCAAATGGACGTCAAAACGGCATTCCTTAACGGCCATCTTAAGGAAGAACTGTATATGATGCAGCCGGAAGGTTTTATCGATCCTAAGAATGCTAACAAGGTATGCAAGCTCCAGCGCTCCATCTATGGGCTGGTGCAAGCATCTCGGAGTTGGAACATTCGCTTTAATGAAATGATCAAAGCGTTTGGGTTTATGCAGACTTATGGAGAAGCCTGCGTTTATAAGAAAGTTAGTGGGGGCTCTGTAGCATTTCTCATATTATATGTGGATGACATAATTTTGATGGGAAATGATATAGAACTTTTGGACAGCATTAAGGCCTACTTGAATAAGTGTTTTTCAATGAAGGACCTTGGAGAAGCTGCTTACATATTAGGCATCAAGATCTATAGAGATAGATCGAGACGCCTCATAGGTCTTTCACAAAGCACATACCTTGATAAGATATTGAAGAAGTTCAATATGGATCAGTCCAAGAAGGGGTTATTTCCTGTGTTGCAAGGTGTGAAATTGAGCTCGGCTCAATGTCCGACCACAGCAGAAGATAGAGAAAAGATGATTGTCGTCCCCTATGCCTCAGCCATAGGGTCTATCATGTATGCCATGCTATGTACCAGACCTGATGTAAACCTTGTCGTAAGTTTGGTTGGAAGGTACCAAAGTAATCCCGGCATGGAACACTGGACAGCGGTCAAGAATATCCCGAAGTACCTGAAAAGGACTAAGGATATGTTTCCCGTATATGGAGGTGACGAAGAGCTCGTCGTAAAGGGTTACGTCGACGCTAGTTTCGACACAGATCTGGATGACTCTAAGTCACAAACCGGATACGTGTATATTTTGAATGGTGGGGCAGTAAGCTGGTGCAGTTGCAAGCAAAGCATCGTGGCAGGATTTACATGTGAAGCGGAGTACATGGAAGCCTCGGAGGCAGCGCATGAAGCAATCTAGATGAAGGAGTTCATCACCGACCTAGGAGTCATACCCAATGCGTCGGGGCCAATCACCCTCTTCTGTGACAACACTGGAGCTATTGCCCTTGCCAAGGAGCCCAGGTTTCACAAGAAGACCAGTCACATCAAGCGTCGCTTCAACTCCATTCGTGAAAATGTTCAAGATGGAGACATAGATATTTGCAAAGTGCATACGGATCTGAATGTCGCAGATCCGTTGACTAAACCTCCTCCACGAGCAAAACATGATCAACACCAGAACTTTATGGGTGTGATACGTCTCCAACGTATCTATAATTTTTGATTGCTCCATGCTACTTTATCTACTATTTTGGACTATATTGGGCTTTATTTTCCACTTTTATATTATTTTTGGGACTAACCTATTAACCGGAGGCCCAGCCCAGAATTGCTGTTTTTTGCCTATTTCAGTGTTTCGAAGAAACGGAATATCAAACGGAGTCCAAACGGAATGAAACCTTCGGGAACGTGATTTTCTCACCGAACGTGATCTAGGAGACTTGGACCCTGCTCTATGGGTGTTCGATTCATCACAATGTAACTAGATTATTGACTCTAGTGCAAGTGGGAGACTGTTGGAAATATGCCCTAGAGGCAATAATAAAATGGTTATTATTATATTTCCTGTTCATGATAATTGTCTATTGTTCATGCTATAATTGTGTTATCCGGAAATCGTAATACATGTGTGAATACATAGACCACAAAGTCCCTAGTGAGCCTCTAGTTGACTAGCTCATTGATCAATGGATGGTTATGGTTTCCTGACCATAGACATTGGATGTCATTGATAACGGGATCACATCATTGGGAGAATGATGTGATGGACAAGACCCAATCCTAAGCATAGCACAAGATCATGTAGTTTGTTTGCTAGAGCTTTTCTAATGTCAAGTATCATTTCCTTAGACCATGAGATCGTGCAACTCCCGGATACCGTAGGAGTGCTTTGTGTTGGAAATATGCCATAGAGGCAATAATAAAATGGTTATTATTATATTTCCTCGTTCATGATAATTGTCTATTATTCATGCTATAATTGTGTTATCCGGAAATCGTAATACATGTGTGAATACATAGACCACAACATGTCCCTAGTGAGCCTCTAGTTGACTAGCTCGTTTATCAATAGATGGTCACGGTTTCCTGACCATGGACATTGGATGTCATTGATAACGGGATCACATCATTGGGAGAATGATGTGATGGACAAGACCTAATCACAAGCATAGCACAAGATCGTGTAGTTCGTTTGCTAGAGCTTTTCCAATGTCAAGTATCATTTCCTTAGACCATGAGATTGTGTAACTCCCGGATGCCGTAGGAGTGCTTTGGGTGTACCAAACGTCACAACGTAACTGGGTGACTATAAAGGTATACTACAGGTATCTCCGAAAGTGTCTGTTGGGTTGCCACAGATCGAGACTGGGATTTGTCACTCCGTATGACAGAGAGGTATCTCTGGGCCCACTCGGTAATGCATCATCATAATGATCTCAAAGTGACTAAGTGGTTGGTCACGGAATCATGCATTATGGTACGAGTAAAGTGACTTGCCGGTAACGAGATTGAACGAGGTATTGGGATACCAACGATCGAATCTCGGGCAAGTAACATACCGATTGACAAAGGGAATTGTATACGGGATTACTTGAATCCTCGACATCGTGGTTCATTCGATGAGATCATTATGGAACATGTGGGAGCCAACATGGGTATCAAGATCCCGCTGTTGGTTATTGGCCGAAGAGTCGTCTCGGTCATGTCTGCATGTCTCCCGAAACCGTAGGGTCTACACACTTAAGGTTCAGTGACGCCAGGCTTGTAGAGATACTAGTATGCGGTAACCCGAAAGTTTTTCAGAATCCCGGATGAGATCCCGGACGTCACGAGGAGTTCCGGAATGGTCCGGAGGTGAAGAATTATATATAGGAAGTCCAGTTTCGGCCATCGGGAAACTTTCGGGGGTCACCGGTATTGTACCGGGACCACCGGAAGGGTCCCGGGGGTCCACCGGGTGGGGCCACCTATCCCGGAGGGCCCCATGGGCTGAAGTGGGGAAGGGAACCATCCCCTGGTGGGCAGGTGCGCCCCCTTGGGCCTCCCCTGCGCCTAGGGTTGGAAACCCTAGGGGTGGAGGGGCGCCCCACTTGACTTGGGGGGCAAGTCCCCCCCTTGGCCGCCGCCCCCCCTTGAGATGGGAACTCTAGGGCGTCGACGCCCCCCCAGGGCCCCTATATAAAGAGTGGGAGAGGGAGGGCTGCGCACCCCTGCTCCTGGCGCCTCCCTCTCCCTCCGCAACACCTCTCCCTCTCGTAGAGCTTGGCGAAGCCCTACCGGGATCGCCGCTACTTCCACCACCACGCTGTCGTGCTGCTGGATCTCCATCAACCTCTCCCTCCCCCTTGCTGGATCAAGAAAGAGGAGACGTCTTCCCCAACCGTACGTGTGTTGAACGTGGAGGTGCTGTCCGTTCGGCACTAGGATCTTCGGTGATTTGGATCACGACGAGTACGACTCCCTCAACCCCGTTCTCTTGAACGCTTCCGCGCGTGATCTACAAGGGTATGTAGATGCACTCCTCTCTCTCGTTGCTAGATGACTCCATAGATTGATCTTGGTGAAGCGTAGAAATTTTTATTTTCTGCAACGTTCCCCAACACTTTGGGTGTACCTAACATCACAACGTAACTGGGTGGCTATAAAGGTACACTACAGGTATCTCCGAAAGTGTCTGTTGGGTTGGCACGGATCGAGACTTGGATTTGTCACTCCGTATGACGGAGAGGTATCTCTGGGCCCACTCGGTAATGTATCATCATAATGAGCTCAATGTGACCAAGTGGTTGGTCACGGGATCATGCATTATAGAACGAGTAAAGTGACTTGCCGGTAACGAGATTGAACGAGGTATTGGGATGCCGACGATCGAATCTCGGGCAAGTAACGTACCGGTTGACAAAGGGAATTGCGTACGGGATTACTTGAATACTCGACATCGTGGTTCATCCGATGAGATCATCGTGGAACATGTGGGAGCCAACATGAGTATCCAGATCCCGCTACTGGTTATTGGCCGGAGAGCGGTCTCGGTCATGTCTGCGTGATTCCCGAACCCGTAGGGTCTACACACTTAAGGTTCGATGACGCTAGGGTTATTAGGAAGACTTGTATATGATTACCGAATGATGTTCGAAGTCCCGGATGAGATCCCGAACGTCACGAGGAGTTCCGGAATGGTCCGGAGGTGAAGATTTATATATGGGAAGTTCTCATACGGTCACCGGAAAAGTTCGGGGGCATATCGGTATTGTACCGGGGCCACCGGAGGGGTTCCGGGGGTCCACCGGGAGGGGCCACCTCTCTCGGAGGGCCTCACGGGCCGTGAAGGAAAGGGAACCATCCCTTGGAGGGCTGGGCGCATCCCCCCTTGGGCCCATGCGACTAGGGTTTGGGGGGGACCCTAGAGGGGGCGCCCCCTTTGCTTGGGGGGCAAGCCCCCTCCCCTTGGCCGCCGCCCCCCTCTAGATCTCATTTAGAGGGGGCCGGCCCCCCTTCCCCCTTCCCCTACAAATAGAGGGGCGAGGGGAGGGCTGCACACCACATCCAAGGCGCAGCCCCTCCCCTCCCCAACACCTCTCCTCCTCCGTTAAGAGCTTGGCGAAGCCCTGTCGGAGTACTGCCACTCCATCACCACCACGCCGTCATGCTGCTGTTGGAGCTCTCTTCCTCAACCTCTCCTTCCCCTTGCTGGATCAAGAAGGAGGAGACGTCACCGCTCCGTACGTGTGTTGAACGTGGAGGTGCCGTCCGTTCGGCGCTAGGATCATCGGTGATTTGGATCACGACGAGTACGACTCCATCAACCCCGTTCTCTGAACGCTTCCGCTCGCGATCTACAAGGGTATGTAGATGCACTCCTCTCTCTCGTTGCTAGATGACTCCATAGATTGATCTTGGTGATGCGTAGAAAATTTTTATTTTCTGCAACGATCCCCAACAGACAGAATATTGCATAATTATATATTTTCTGTTGTTCTGTGTTCTTAGGCAATGGCAAACAATGGCATCTTCCAAGTGATCATTGTTTTTCTCATGGCGCAAGTCTGCTTGCTCATGATGATGGCAACATCAATAGCACATGCAGCTGCTAGACCGGTGGGGTACAATCCGGTGTGCTGCCCTAGGAACATCTATTGTTGCGGGTTCGGTAGCGGATTGGCCAATTCACCCGCACCATCCATTGTATCTTGATGTGTGGTTTTATTCTCCCCCAAGTAGTAAGCTCAACATATAAATGATATATGTGGTTCATGTCTTACCTAATCCTGAATATTTGGGATCCTGCTTTCAAGAAGTCATTGTACTAGTTAGTTACACAATAAAATGGGAGCAAATTATTATATATCTTGTTCGGAATATACCGCAAAGAGACTTAAGATTATGTTTACTTTAGTCCTTTTGAAAACTAGATTATTTTGCCGCATTGATTTAAGAAAAAAAAAGTGGCCAAGCATACACGTTGACCTCATGTGTCTGCAGTGCATTCCTTTGGGAATCTCTGTCTTATCATTTGGTTGGTCGTACATTGTGTCAAGATCGTCCGTGTCATGGCGACATGCTTTTATTTTCGCAAAGAACATAATTTTTTAAGCATTTATTGTGTAATGGAGTATATCACCAATTAGTAGAAACCAACTACTATTGGCAGGCTTGTTTGTGAATTCAGGGATGCACACTGTTTTGTTTTGCATGAATACCAAAGTCATATATTAAAATGGTCTCGTCCCCGACGGCAGTGGATCCGGGCCAGGATCGAAGCAGGCGCCAAGGACTTGATTGCTTTTTAGTTTCATCCGTTGGGGTCCTATTTGCAAAGTTTCTCGCCTGGGCTATAATTTCTACTTACTGTTGGGTTCTTTTGTAATATGTTGCATGCTTATATCTAATTTAAGTCTGGGTTTCTTCCTGAGTTCAAAAAACAAAGGTTCCCCACAAAGAAAAAAGATAAATCTTTTGTCTCCTTTAATCTTTTGCCAAAGAACAAAGGTTTTGCACCGAACCACTGGCGGAATTGGCCTGATTGCCGACGCGGCGAGCCGAGCTCTCCTACCCGATGGATCGATTGATCGACGACTCCTCTTATCCTGTGCAGAGTGTAGTGGAGCGCCCGCCCATCACGTGCTCTGTTTTCTATACGAGCCGCCGCTACCTGTGCTCTGCCGCAGCGCCGGCCATCCCGCACGTCTCAAAACCACGGTCTCGCTTCCCACCGTATCAAATCGCGTTTCTCCCCGCCCGCTGGTTGCGCGGTTCCCTGCAACCTATAAATCCAGCCGGAGAACCTCACCTGTCTATCCATCTCATCTCTCACGCTACCACTGATCTCAGCTAGGAGTACTTGAGTTCACTAGCTACTAGTTCACTTCCTTCCGAACCAAGCTCTCTCCCAGGAGGATGTCTACGGTGACCCGCGCCTACCTCGACCAGAGGCTCGCCGCCGCCAACCGCTGCTCCAAAGGTAACCAAATCTCTATCTTGTCCCGCCGGTCCTCGACCTGGGCACATTGCAGCTTTCTGTACTGTCTCTGCTGAAACTTGATCGTAACTAAAATATCTCTGTTGCTCCGGAACTGCAGAGGCTGCCATGGCTGGAGCCAAGGCCGCGGCCGTCGCCACCGTCGCTGCCGCAGTCCCCACCGTAAGTACACATTGCTCAGCCGGCACAGCTAGTTGCAAGGACCAACAATCATCTCACCGTGTTTTTCTTCCGTGCCTTTTTCTGCAGCTGGCGAGCGTGAGGATGCTGCCGTGGGCGAAGGCGCACCTGAACCCCACCGGGCAGGCGCTCATCATCTCGACCGTCGCCGGGATGGCCTACTTCATCGTCGCCGACAAGACCATCCTCTCCATGGCCAGGAAGCACTCCTTCGAGGAAGCGCCGGAGCACCTCAAGAACACCTCCTTCCACTAATTAGACACTTGATTAGCCAGTGCCCAATAAACTGTGTACGCAGGCCCGTACGTGTCTTCTGAAACATGTTCAGCGAGGCGATGGTTGCAGTGCCGAAAGGTGGTGTACAGCCCTTCAATTTGTGCGAGGGAGGGGCAAAGGCCACCGCCAGGGTGCCGTCAGCGCCTTCTGCTGTGGCCAGGGCGGCCCTTCGCATCGTGCAGCAGGAGTCAGAGCGGCTCCTCCGCGAGCGTTATGCAGTCGCCAGACAAGGCTGTCGCGGCCGTCCGACATCCTTGCGCCGCTAGAGGGACGACAACGACGGCACGGACGCCGACGACGATGCGGCAGGACAGGACGGCCACACTTACGGGTGGTCATCCGATATAGGGTTTAGTGTTTTTTTTTTGATAGGTTTTAGTAAAACAGGTGAAATGTCATTCATTTACAAAAATTATATTAGAACTTGAATGCAATCCATTCGGTTTGCATAAATTTCATCTGACTTATTGAATTTTTTTTTTTGAAATGTATGCGGTTAGAGCAATTCCAACGCAGCAGCCCAAATCTTCCGCCTGCGTCCGTTTGAATCGGCTCGGACAAAAATGAAGGTCCAATGCGCCAACCCAAACCCAAAACGCGTCCGCGCCGACGATGCGAAGCGAGCGCCCCGCACGCCTTCTCAGTGTCCGCCGCGTCCGCACCTGGCCTCCTTACAACTACCCGCAGTTAGCTTGTCAGCTTAATTTATGACCTCGGACCTGAAGGAAATATGCCCTAGAGGCAATAATAAAGTTATTATTTATTTCCTTATTTCATGATAAATGTTTATTATTCATGCTAGAATTGTATTAACCGGAAACATAATACATGTGTGAATACATAGACAAACATAGTGTCACTAGTATGCCTCTACTTGACTAGCTCGTTTATCAGAGATGGTTATGTTTCCTAGCCATGGACAAAAGAGTTGTCATTTGATTAACGAGATCACATCATTAGGAGAATGATGTGATTGACTTGACCCATTCCGTTAGCTTAGCACTTGATCGTTTAGTATGTTGCTATTGCTTTCTTCATGACTTATACATGTTCCTGTAACTATGAGATTATGCAACTCCCGTTTACCGGAGGAACACTTTGGGTACTACCAAACGTCACAACGTAACTGGGTGATTATAAAGGAGTACTACAGGTGTCTCCGAAGGTACATGTTGAGTTGGCTTATTTCGAGATTAGGTTTTGTCACTCCGATTGTCGGAGAGGTATCTCTGGGCCCTCTCGGTAATGCACATCATTATAAGCCTTGCAAGCAATGTGACCAATGAGTTGGTTACGGGATGATGCATTACAGAACGAGTAAAGAGACTTGCCGGTGACGAGATTATACCGACGATCGAATCTCGGGCAAGTAACATACCGATGACAAAGGGAACAACATATGTTGTTATGCGGTTTGACCAATAAAGATCTTCGTAGAATATGTAGGAGCCAATATGGGCATCCAGGTCCCGCTATTGGTTATTGACCAAGAATAGTTCTAGGTCATGTCTACATAGTTCTCGAACCCGTAGGGTCCGCACGCTTAAGGTTTCGATGACAGTTATATTATGAGTTTATGAGTTTTGATGTATCGAAGGAGTTCGGAGTCCCGGATGAGATCGGGGACATGACGAGGAGTCTCGAAATGGTCGAGACGTAAAGATCGATATATTGGATGACTATATTCGGAGTTGGAAAGGTTCCGAGTGATTCGGGTATTTTTCGGAGTACCGGAGAGTTACGGGAATTCGCCGGGGAGAAGTATTGGGCCTTATTGGGCCCTGCGGGAAAGAGATAGGGGCTGCCTAGGGCAGGCCGCGCGCCCCCCCATGTCCTAGTCCGAATTGGACTAAGGGGAGGGGCCGCACCCCCTCCTTCCTTCCCTTCTCTCTTCCCCTTCCTTGTCTCCTACTCCTAATACATGGAAGGACTCCTAGTTGGACTAGGAAAGGGGGAATCCTACTCCCGGTGGGAGTAGGACTCCCCTAGGGCGCGCCATAGAAGAGGGACGGCCCTCCCCTCCTCCACTCCTTTATATACGGGGGTAGGGGGCACCCCATGAACACACAAGTTGATCTACGGATCGTTCCTTAGCCGTGTGCGGTGCCCCCTTCCACCATATTCCACCTCGGTCATATCGTCGCGGAGTTTAGGCGAAGCCCTGCGCCGGTAGAACATCATCATCGTCACCACGCCGTCGTGCTGACGGAACTCATCTCCTGAGCTCGGCTGGATCGGAGACCGGAGATCGTCATCGAGCTGAACGTGTGCTGAACTCGGAGGCTCCGTACGTTCGGTGCTTGGATCGGTCGGATCGTGAAGACGTACGACTACATCAACCGCGTTGTGCTAACGCTTCCGCTTACCGTCTACGAGGGTACATAGATGAACACTCTCCCCTCTCGTTGCTATGCCATCACCATGATCTTGCGTGTGCGTAGGAATTTTTTTGAAATTACTACGTTCCCCAACAGGACCCACCCGTCAGTGACCGCGGTCGGCCTTTTTTAAGCTGAGCGTGCGGGGGGTAGCGGGGTTGGGGCGTCATCATCCGGTTCCAGAACCCCCCCCCCCCCCCCCCCCCGGCCGCCTCACCACCCTCTACTCCCCCATCGGCGGCAACCCTAGCCACCTAACCACTGCACGATGGGCTTCTTCTCTGGCAATGGCAAAGGCAAGGGCAAGGCCTCCGCTTCCCCCTCCCTTGCCTCCGCCGTGTCTTCCCGCCGACCGAGGCAACGCGTGAATGTGCTAGTGCATCAGACGGAGTGGCACTGGCAGCACCGCGTACCTCCCCCCTACCCCGACTTCACCCTACTGCACGACTGGCACTTGGATCCCAGTGCCGGCGGCGCCGCGGTCGGCAAGGTGCACGCGGAGGATATGCGGCGCCGGCAGGCGCTGCTGACACCGGAGCAGCAACGTGACTCCGCCTACGACACCGACTCGCCCTATAGGGCGCGTTGGTTCGCCTTCGAGCATGAGGAGGCGAGGCGGCACGGCGTCTGCGAGTCTCTCGTAGCTCCATGCTGCCGCTCATCGTCGTTCGCAATGAGGACCAGGAGGCGGAGGCCGCCTATCAGGCGGTTGTCCTCCGGGAGAGCGAGGAGGAGGAGCGATGCAGGGAGGCGGAGGAGGAGGCGGCGTACGAGCGCACATGGCGAAGGCCATGGCACTGTCCGCGGCCGGCGACTGCGTCGTGCCGCCGCTGGCACCGCCGTCCCCAGCCAAGGCCGAGCTGTAGCCTACCCCCGTCGAGCGCTACTCCTGGACCAAAATAGTGCGCGCGTGGGTGAGCGCCTCGCCGATTTGGATGGGGGCGACCGAGGCGCAGGATGCGTCCTACCTCGAGCAATGGCGCCAGCGATGGCTGACTGAGGAGTGCCGCGACAGCGAGTACCTCGAACAGCTCGAGCGCGACACCGAGGAGGAGTAGCGTGAGGCGGAGAAGGAGGCGCGCCAGGTCCAGGGCACGGCGGCATAGGGCGGGGCACCCCAGCTCGCGGCGGCCGACATCGCCACCTGGAACACGACGTTCCCCTGGGCCGGTCCCGCGCCGACGCTGATCGACCTCACCAGCCCTGACGTCGAGGACGAGGACGTCTAAGGGAGCACGCCGCCTCGTAGTTTACTTTTTTATGTTTATTAATTAATATAAATGTGGATTCTCGTCGGCCTTCGTGGCTAGCTTTAATGTTTAATTAATGTTTGTTTTTATTTTTGAAATACTAGCGTGTTTTTTTTTGCACGGCATCAAAATTGGTCGAGCTAACGTTGAGCGCATGCGCCGACCCAAATACGAAAGCGGACGCGGGTATCCGTTAGGCCGATCCAAACAGAAAAAACCGGACAAAATCGCCGTTTGTTTGAGTCGACGCATTAGACTTGCCGAAATCAGTAATTAAGGAGTACTCCTTGCGGAGATCACTCCAACTCCCCCAGGTTGCGACAAGTGGCGCGCTGCATGTGCGCCACTTGTCGCAAGGGAGTTTTCCCTTTTTTCGTAGATTCGTTTATCCAAAACGTTTTATCTCTTAAACCGTGCATCCAAATCTCGAACCGCTTTCGCCGTTGGATTCCTCGCGTCGAGATCTTCAAAACTAGATCCCATGTACATAGGTTTTGATGAACTTTTTTCCAAAAAAACCGGGCGAAAAAAACCGAACCGAGAACACGGGTTTTTTCTCTTTCCGAAAGAGGCATGCCTGTGCCACTGACGAAATCACAACCGTGCCTCTCGCTGAAGCAAAACCGTGCCTCATGGAAAAAAAATGAAAACGTGTTTTTTTTCTTTTCCGAAAGAGGCATGCCCGTGCCTCTCGCGAAAGCAAAATCGTGCCTCTCGTGAAAGAAAAAAACAGAAAACAATTTTTTTTTTCTTACTGACCTCTTGCGAAATAAAAAAAAAAGAAAACGCCTTTTTTCCCCTTTCCGAAAGAGGCACGCCCGTGCCTCTCGCGAAAGCACAACCGTGCCTCTCGCGGAAGCAAAACCGTGCCTCTCGCGAAAACAAAACCGTGACTCGCGAAAAAAATGAGTTTTTTTGCGCAAAAAACTTATTTATTTTTTTTGAAAAAAAAATTGGTCGAAAAGCTAGGTAGACCGGTAAAAAACCAAAACGTCAAAAAAACCGGGAAAAAACCGTTTAAGAAGCTGAAAACGCGTGCGAAAATATAAAAAAACAAAATTCAGAGAAAATATCCAGAGCGCGACACGTGGCGAATGGCTGATAGCGCGTCAAGTGACGCTGATCGTTGCGGGGCTAATCCGGCCGGGGAGCACATGCCGCCGGTTTGGCCCGAGAACTGGGAGCGCCACTCCCGCTCGCCGACGGACGATTACGAGCGAAACCGGCGGCACCTGCTCTGCTCTGTTTCGTTTCTTTTATCTTACACAAAGGACAAACGCCTCGTGTAGCATAATTATCTATCTATTGTGATCAGATCAGCACTGTTGTGCCTAACTTTAGATGGATCGAGATCTCACTTTTCTTGCTACCTTTACTTAGTTTGGTGGGTACAGCAAGAAAAACGAGGGAGGGAGCAATGGAGAATGCCATCCAACAAACAAACATCAACGTATCCTGTGGATTCCCATACCACAGTTTTGGATGCCGCTCCGGGAAAGCGTGCTCTGCCCACAAACTCAGTTCAACACTCCAAGTCCAAACGAGCAAAGCACCCAAAACCGTGCGTGGCCGTCACCTTTTTGCTCGCTACAAATACACGGCTAGCTCCTCGTCCTGGAAGCATCAAGCAGCAGCCAGCCAGCCCATTCCATCTCATCTCGCTCTATCATCGCACTCTTTGTACTGACTACTGAGCCGTTTCTGCACAAGACCACGGCGAAGATGTCGTCGACGGCCACCGTCACCCGCGCCCACCTCGAGAAAAAGCTCGCCCTCGCCAAACGCTGCTCCAGAGGTACGTAGTAACCGGCGGGATCCCACTTGTTCAGACTTCAGTTCAGCCAAGTTGTGTAACCATAGTCTGACACTAGCAATGCATTTCTTTTTCTTAAATCTTTCCCAGAGGCGACGCTCGCCGGAGCAAAGGCGGCGGCCGTCGCCACCGTCGCGTCTGCGGTCCCAACGGTGAGCTAGCTCCTCCGTCCGGGAATTCCTGATTTTCACACACGTTGGTCTGGTTTTCATAACTGAACTATTAATCCTGCAGCTGGCGAGCGTGCGGATGCTGCCGTGGGCCAAGGCGCACCTCAACCCCACCGGCCAGGCCCTCATCGTCTGCACCGTCGCCGGGATGGCATACTTCGTCGCCGCCGACAAGACCATCCTGTCGCTGGCGAGGAGGCACTCGTACGAGAGCGCCCCCGACCACCTCAAGGACACCTTCGCCAGCGCCACCGCCGCAGCTCGCCCCCGTCCGCCGGCATTCTTCAGGCCTTGAGCTAGTGTCAGCTGCTGCTACTGCGCAGTCCGTCGATAATGCCGGCGGCTTGTAATGCTATAACCGGCTTGTAACCGGCTTGTAACCGGCTTGTAATGCTATACTGGTGCTCCCCTTAATTGATGACAATTAGGTGCTCTCTGGTAAACTCCATAATGAATCCCCCAACTCGGTGATGAACGCCGGATTCCCAAAATGAGCAGGGGCCAAAATCAATAAGGAAGAGATGTCTAGCGTATCTGAATTTCAAAAGATTTGTCCATAAAGCTCGTAATCCAATTTCTATTTGGTCCAAAATCCTACAGGCGCGGACACATTGAGTTTTCTTCTTCTTTGTGGACTTGAAATTGAACTTGTGACCAGCCGAACGATTTTGGACCAACCTCAACCCCAATCACAAGCTCGTGAACCATTTGATTGCACTTTTGCAGATCATGCAAAAAAAAAAATGTTCCCACAACGCAAGTTCGTGTGCCTCACTGCGTCTGCTCCCTCCGTTCCATAATGTAAGTCGTTTTTTGGCACTAGTTATATCACTGGTTTCTGTTTTGTTTTTAGGAACTACAGTTACCTCCATGTTATAGGATGTGAATAACATGCTACGTTCCTTATATTATGAGACGCAGGGAGTACCTCTTTCTGTTTTGTTTTTAGGAACTACAGTTCCCTCCATGTTATATTGTACAGGTTGATTGGCGTGACCTTGTGGTCCACGGCATAGTAGTTAGGAGGTTTAAGTTTTGATGTTTATCTCTCTCTTATCTCCTAAACCCTCCTGTAATATCTCTGGTGGTTAGCCTGGACGCTGCCTTCTCCTGTACCGAACTCCCTCGATCAATATAGACTCTGCGGGTCTCCATGTATGGAGATTGAGACGCTTCCATAATCTTCCACATGGTATACAGAGCAGGCCTGTTCCACGACATCTAGCTCATCGTCTTCCATCCGTTTCCTTCCCAGAACCACCACGCCGCACCCATGTCCACCTCCTCCGCTGTTCCCTCCTCTGGCCTCAACTACAACACCTCAGAACCTCTCAGCCGGACAAACTATGTCCTCTAGCGAGCCCAAGCACGATCCCAGATACTGGGCGCCGGCTTGTTTGGCTACATAGATCGGACTATCGAGGAGCCTCCAAAAACAATCATCAGCAAAGATAAAGTTAGCAAAGATCAGGTAGTTTCCAACCCTGCTCACAATCCTTGGCTCGTTCAAGATCAGCAAATCATAGCATACCTTCTCCACAACCTGTCCAAAGAGGTACTTGTTCAAGTAGCCTCGCTTGAATCATCACATGCGATCTGGACCGCGCTAGCAAACATGTTTTCTGCGGTCTCTCTGTCTCGTGTCAATAACATCAGATCGGCCCTCACGAACGCCCAGAAGGGGTCACAGTCGGCCTCCACCTTCTTCGGGCAGATGCGTGCCCTCTTCGACGAGCTTGCGGCGGCAGGCAAACCGATCGGGGAGGACGAGCTCATCTCCTTCATCGTCGCCGGGCTTGATATGGAGTATCAGCCCATCATCTCTGCACTCGACATCCGCACCAAGCCCATCACCGTCGACGCACTCTTCTTGATGGTGGCCAACTTCGATCAATGTGCTGAGATGTTCAGCAGCGCTGGTGGCTTCAAGTCCTCCGCGAACGCCGCTTCCAGGGGGCGATCGAGTGGCGGCCGAGGCGGCTACCGCAACCAGAAGCAAGGTGGTCGCGGCGGCGGCTACGCTGGTGGTGGCGGCCAAAACCCTAGCAGCGGCTATCCTGTCATGGGTAGCGGCGGCTACAACCAAGGCGGCGGTGGCTACAACAACCATGGCGGCGGCGGCTACATCAACCATGGCAACGGCGGCGGCCAAAGCAGCGGCCACCGTGGCGGCGGCGGCGGGGGCTACTACAACAACAATGGCCCCCCGCGCCACTACTACAACAACAACCAAGGGGGCCGTTTCGTCGGGTATGAGGAGTATGAAAACAAATGACAGATCTGCAAGAAAACTAACCACATTGCCAAAGAATGTAAGTGGCGTTATGCAGAGGATAATTCCAGGAAAAGGCGTGTTGCAGCTGCGGCAGATGCCTCATACGGAGTTGACTCCAACTGGTATCTTGACTCCGGTTCGAATGAGAACATCACCTCTGAACTAGAGAAGATGACCATGCATGAGAAGTATCACGGCCAAGATCATGTTCACACCGCTGAAAACGGTCCAGGTATGATGATTAGTCATGTTGGAGAGTCTATTATTCAAACCCCACACCTTGATATTCTTGTTGATGATGTACTTCACATTCCTAATGCATCCAAAAATCTTTTGTCCGTACATCGCATTACTCTTGATGACGGCGTTTTCATTGAGTTTCATCCCTTCTTCTTTTTGATCAAGGATCAGGTCACGAGGAGGGTGCTTTATCGCGGTAGATGTGTGCAAGGCCTCTACCCACTGATCCCCAAAATTTTCAAGTCCAATAAGCAAGCCTATGAAGTCTTCAAAGTGTCTTCCGAACGATGGCAGAATCGTTTAGGCCACCCATCTTTTTCAATTGTTTATCAGATTCTTAGCAAAAATAAGCTCGCTTTTGTTGATGAGCATGATCGTGAAACTATTTGTGACTCTTGCCAAAGAGCAAAGAGTCATCAGTTACCATACCCTATATCCACAAGTGTGTCCACACAACCTTTGCAACTTGTGTTTTCTGATGTTTGGGGACCGGCTCCCTCCTCTGTTGGTCGCCATACCTATTACGTGAGCTTCATTGATGATTTCAACAAGTATACCTGGATATACCTTCTTAAAAAACGCTCCGATGTTTTTCAAGTTTTCCTTAACTTTCAAGCATTTGTAGAATGACAGTTTGACTGCAAAATACTTGCTATGCAGTCAGACTGGGGAGGTGAGTATGAAAAACTCAACTCTTTCTTCCAACGTATAGGAATCTCACATCATGTATCTTGCCCTCACGCTCACCAACAAAACGGTTCAGCAGAACGCAAGCACAGGCACATTGTTGATGTTGGCCTCTCCCTTCTTGCTGCCGCGTCTATGCCACTAAAGTTTTGGGATGAGGCTTTTCTCACAGCAGTACACCTCATAAATATTTTGCCTAGCCGTGTCATCAATCACGAAACACCCACCGAACGCCTCCTTCACACCAAACCCGACTATTCACCTCTTCGAGTGTTTGGCTGCGCATGTTGGCCAAACCTACGTCCCTATCACAACAAAAATCTTATGTTTCGTTCCACACAATGTGTGTTTATAGGCTACAGTGCACAACACAAAGGCGTCAAGTGTCTTAACGTAGCCACGGGACGTGTGTATATCTCTAGAGATGTAGTCTTTGATGAAACGGTTTTTCCCTTTGCAAAACTCCACCCAAATGCCGGTGCATTGCTCCGCAAAGAGATCCTTCTCTTGCCCTCTTCCTTATCCGGCGTTGATCATGGGGGAGAGAATAATAGTACTAATCAACTTGCCTCTAGTCATCATATTTTTCCTGAGATTACTGCTGCAGAAACTAGCTCAAATGGTGAAAATCCAAGGCAAAACGGACAATATTTTATGTGCCCCCAGCTGGAGACATGGACGCGCACTGAGGAGGATCTGCCTCGGGATCCTCGCGGCAGGAAGCACCATCCTCTCCGGGATCCGGGCGGACGGGGCGGCCAGCACCTGGGCGCGCCTCGGGCCTCGAACGCACGCGCGGTTGCGAAAGCGACGTCGCTGCCCCGCACCAATCGGCTGATGACATGTGGCGGGAGGACACTCGCGCGGTCGGGCCTCGCTCGCCTGATTGGCCCGTGCCGGATTCGTCGGGGCCCGCCACCTCCGACCGGCCGCATGTGCCAGAGTCACCCGGGCCCGCTGCAGACTCGCCCGGGGCCGCCACCTCGCCTCGATCTATGTCGCCAGCAGGCGCGACAGGATCCCCCTCGGGATTGCTGCGATCGCGGTCGCCCGAGCAGCGACAGAATCCCCCTCGGGATCCAGTTCGCCAGTGCCTGATGCAGATGGATCTCCTGCGGTTTCGCCTCCTATGGCTTCTCCTGTGGCGCCATGCACAAGGCTACAGAAGGGTGTAACTACTCGTTTAAATTACAAAAAAATTCTCTAAGATTGGTATGTCTTGCACAACTGGTGAGCCTAACAGTTTAATGTCAGCCCTTGATGATCCAAGATGGAAGGCAGCATGGAAGATGAAATCATGGCGTTGCGGAAAAATAAAACATGGCACCTAGTGCCCCCACGACCAGGCCGAAATTTGATTGATTGTAAGTGGGTCTACAGAATCAAGAAAAAATCTAACGGCACCATAGACAGATACAAGGCAAGACTTATAGCAAAGGGATTCAAGCAAAGGTATGGCATAGATTATGAGGATACGTTTAGTCCCGTGGTTAAAGCTGCAACAATCCGCCTTGTATTGTCAATAGCTGTGTCCAGGGGATGGAGTCTGAGACAGCTAGATGTCCAGAACGCGTTCCTTCATGGTGTTCTGGAAGAGGAAGTGTACATGAAGCAACCTCCTGGGTTTGAGGATAAAAGTGCGGCATCATATGTCTGCAAGCTTGATAAAGCCTTGTATGGTCTGAAACAGGCACCCAGAGCATGGTACTCACGATTAAGTATGAAACTTCAGTCGCTTGGTTTTGTTCCATCAAAATCTGACACCTCTCTGTTCATTTATAATAAGCATAGAACACCCATATTTGTTTTGATATACGTTGATGATATCATTGTCACTAGTTCTTGTGATGGAGCTGTGACAGCACTGCTTAAGGATTTAGGCTCTGAGTTTGCTCTGAAGGATTTGGGAGATCTGCATTTCTTCTTGGGTATTAAAGTCAAGAAACATAGCAATGGTATTCATCTATCTCAAGCAAAGTATGCCACTGAACTGCTAAGTAGAATTGGTATGCAGAATTGTAAATCCTCACCAACACCCTTGTCTAGTTCAGAACCCTTGTCCTTGACAGAAGGAGAACCGTTGCACCAAGAGGACATCACTGGTTACAGAAGTCTAGTTGGTGGACTTCAGTACTTGACTTTGACTCGACCTGACATCTCTTTTGAAGTTAATAAGGTGTGTCAGTATCTTCGTGCACCTACCACAGCACACTGGACAGCTGCAAAACGAATTCTCAGGTATATAAGCAACACTATACACTTGGGTCTCACACTCAGCAAGTCATCTTCCACACTTGTTAGTGCATTCTCGGATGCAGACCGGGCTGATTGTTTGGATGATAGAAGGTCAACAGGTGGTTTTGCCATTTTCTATGGATCCAACTTAATATCATGGTGTGCAAGAAAGCAAGCCACTGTTTCTAGATCAAGTACAGAAGCAGAATATAAAGCACTAGCAAATGCAACAGCAGAAATCATTTGGGTTCAATCCATGCTCAGAGAACTTGGGATAATTCAGACTCAGTCACCGTGCTTATGGTGTGATAACCTTGGTGCCACATACTTGTCTGCAAATCCAGTTTTCCATGCCAGAACAAAGCACATTGAAATAGATTTTCATTTTGTGAGAGAACGTGTTGCCAACAAACAACTTGAGATCAGATTCATACCATCCAAAAATCAGCTTGGAGATGGATTCACTAAAGCTTTGCCAGTGAGAAGTTTTGAAGAGTTTAAGCGTAATCTCAACTTGTCATAGTTGTGATTATGGGGGAGTGTTAAACGTATATTGTATAGGTTGATTGGCGTGACCTTGTGGTCCACGGCATAGTAGTTAGGAGGTTTAAGTTTTGATGTTTATCTCTCTCTCTCTCTTATCTCCTAAACCCTCCTGTAATATCTCTGGTGGTTAGCCTCGACACTGCCTTCTCCTGTACCGAACTCTCTCGATCAATATATACTCTGCGGGTCTCCATGTATGGAGATTGAGACGCTTCCATAATCTTCCACACCTTTTAGCGCTCCTTTTCCCTCGGCATTGTCGTCCCTTTCCCCACCCTTCTTTTCTCATTCAAAGAGAAAAATGGGTCTTGTTCCTCCCTCATAGGAGAAGCTCTTTCGGATGGAGTGGTAGACAACACAAAGGTTGTTGTCGCGAGCCCGTGTTTGAATCTCTCGTCGCCTATAAGAATAAGGCAGGTGGGAGTCTCCCCTCTGTTTTCATTCCCTCGGATCACTCTTCCATTACTACAAGCTCACCACGACCCACCCCATCCCCTCTATTGCATGAAACAATCTGCAAACTATAAAATTTCCAGCACGAGTGGTAATACTTGTTTAGTATTGCAACATTGAGCTGCTTGGGTGATCAAACTGATTGCAAAATTTGCTATACCTCCGTCGTTTGAGATTTTTGCTCGAGCAGGAGACGGGAAGGCCAAGGTCAGCGGCAACGTCGGAATGGCGTCGCCGGTGAAAAAGAGGAAAACGGCTGATACGGGGTCGCCGACACTGAAAATGGTTGAACGATTTAGAGGGACTAGCGAGCCAGTAGCGGCGACATGGTAGAGGCAGCCGCTTGAACACCGTGAGGTGGCATGCGTCAATGTCACCGGCCGCGGCTGGCAGGGGCCGATGATATGGGACGCAGGAGCATGGGAGGGGGGGGGTGTGAAGGTGCAGAAACGTCAACAGAATTAATTTCAGACACCAAGCGTAGGTGCCTCCAACTAATCATGATAGTAACAGACTCGATATTTTCTTGCTTTATTTAGTGTGTTGTGTTTTTTGAAGTATACTATTTAGTATGTTGTGCACATTACCGGCCATAGAGAAAAAAAATTAAAATATCTATGAAGGTCACTTCACATAATAAATACCAAGTCAACAAAATTATGTAGTACTCCAATAAACTTTGCTGGCGGGTCAGGTCGCCGCTAGCAACGTCCAACGGCTCCCTCGCCTGATGATGACCTGAACCGCTGGAAGACGGCCCGCTGCCGGAGGTTCTCGCGGAGGCGTTGCGCGGCGAGGACGCTGTCCGGGACGAAGTGGCAGAGGCACCACTGCAGCCGGTGGCCGAGGTTGGGCATGCAGACCGTGCGGCGGTGCCCGATCCAGCGCGCCGCCGCGCCGGCGTAGGCGTCCGACGTCGGCATGATCAGCCGCGACAGGAACCCTCCCCTCGTCACCATGTTGGTCACCATCTTCGTGTCAACATACAGCGGGGCCTGGCACTGCACGTCGATTCCTTTGCCCCTGTACTCGACGCAGAGGCTCCGGGAGAACTGGGAAACGTACCGCTTGGTGGCGGCGTAGACGGAGTAGAGCGGGTAGGAGGGCAGCGCCTCCGCGGCGCCGGAGCCGATGTTGACGACGGCGCCCCTCCCGCGCTCCACCATGCCGGGCAGCACGGCCGCCGTCACCTCCGTCACGGCCCACAGGTTCACCCGTATCATCCTCACCCACGCCTCCGCGTCGGCCTCGTGGAGGTACGCCGCGTGCGGCGTCGCCACGCCGGCGTTGTTCACCAGCACCCCCACTTCCAGCCCCTCCACCGCCTGCCGGAGCCGCCCCATCGCCTCCTCCCCTTCCAAACAAAACACGGTCGATCAGTGCACCGCGTACGGTGGTTCCTTGAGGAGTGCTGCGCCGTGCTTGCTTTCACCTTGAGGAGTGGAGACGAGGGAGAAGTCGAACTGCACGGTCTTGGTCAGCACGCCGTGGGTGTCGGAGGCGGTTCCGGCGATGTCCTGGAGCTTGGCAGGGTCGCGGCCGACGAGGACGAGGTTGAGGCCGCGCCGCGCGAGCTCGAGGGCCATGGAGCGGCCGATGCCGGACGTCGGGCCGGTGACGACGGCCCACGCCCCGTAGCGGCGGCGGAGGTCCTTGTGCCCGCGCAGGCAGAGCGCGAGGCCGGACGTGTGGAGGAGGCGGTACGCGACGGCTGCGATGTAGAGGGCGCCGAGGATGGCCAGCGAGACGAACCATGGCTCCTGCTGCCGGAGCAGAGCGAGAGCCTCGGCGCACATCCTCCCCATCGCGCGCCCGCGCGTGTGGCTGGCTTGTACCTGCGCGTGCTAATGAAGTGCGTGTGGTGATTGAGGTGCTCTGCCTTGACGCCATGCCCCATCCTGACGTGCACCTCCCACGCACACAGCAAAACTGTTGTACGGCCACCAGCGCCATACTTACTCCTACCAACAAACTACCTGGTGTTGTGGGTCTGCTTCACATTGATCGTCAGTCAACGATTGATTACAGGCCGGACCGGACGGATATTGATGCTGCAAGACTCACCTCTTTTTACCCCAATATATACATCCAGTGAAGTCGGATTTTTAGGCATGACAAATTGAACTTTTTTTAAGCAAGTTTTATTCGTCAAGGATGGCAAATTTAATATAAATCGCCATGAAAAACGTTCGACTACCCCGCTCCCCCGCTCCCCCGCTCACCGCCGCGGCTCCTCCTCTCCACCGCTTATTAGAGCCTAAGAGCACACCCAACTCCGTCGTCCTGGTCCGGGGCCTGGATTGCTCGGCTACGCTGCGCAGGAGATCCCCCGAGCGACCAGATCTGGCGCCGATTCAGGGTGACCTGGTCAGAGCTGCAGATGGGGTCGCGAGGGCATGGGGCGCCGGACTGGGAGATCGTCGGACTGATGGCGGAGCTGGAGAGGCTACAAAGGGAGGCGCAGAGGGCGGCGCAGGCTGTCCGAAACGCTCGCCGCACGCTAGCAGTGCGGGCGATCTCGAGGATGAACGACGAGGAGAGGCGGAGATTTTTTGCATCAGGGGAGGAGATTACAGCAGAGAGGATATTGTATTGGGCTGCGAGAGAGGCGGAATCACAATCCCGTGCTCAGCGGAGAAGATGGATTCTGTTCAGGGAGGAGTGAGCTCGGATGTCATGGTTGCGAGGCGCAGAGGAGGTGGCTCCGGAGTTGATCTGCATTCAGGAGAGATCCGCGCCGCCGGGATCACCAAATAAATTTGGTGTTCAGAGGAGAGGGATTCGGCAGGCTGCGCTAGTGCTGACATCGCCGGTCAGTAGGCGTGACTCGTCGCCGCCATTGGTGATGACCTCACCCACCAGAAGGGTCAACGGAAGAGCCATGAGGGCCCTAATGCTGGGGATTGGTGAGAATGGACGGGGCGAGAAGGAGCCACGTGGCACAGCGACAGTCGTCTGTTCGGAAGTGATGGCAAAGAAGGCGCCTATTGGAAATACGTCTTCCAGCAGCAGCTCTCGGGTGACAGATAAATTCCCCATTGCTAGGGTTCGCCGTCTTAGAGCCGCCCACCAGAATCTGGTCTGGATTAGAAAGGATTTGGCGGAGAGGGGTGAGTTTTCGGCTGAAGATTGCTACCAGATAGGAAAATCTGATCAGCTACCTCAACCTAAGCATTCCAGTTTTCGAGGGATCTGTGGTCGAGGAAGACCGGGAGGATCTCGTTCTGCGGTTGTGAAGAAGATGGCTGGTGGAGGCGGCCGTGAGATCTCGAGAGGAGGAGGAAGATATGCTGCAGGAAGGGGAGGAACGAGACAGTTAGACCTACTGCTCCGATCACCATTCCCGTTGTTCCTCCGGCTAGGCCCTCTGCGCAAAATTCAGGTCCCCCCATGTCCATCTACTCTAGGCCACCTATTGCGCCGTTGATCCCTGGTGCGAATTTGGTTCCACCGGGCCACATGTTCCCTGGCTACCCTGGAGGGGGATGGGGAAATCAATACAGTCAAATGCCACAGTGGCCTTGGCAGCTGGAGTTTTCGCACCAGTTTATCCCGCCGCCGGCTGGTCCACCCATCAACTATCAGCAGCAACCTGCGGGAGCAGCAGCGGGCAGACTGGGGGAAGCAGTCAATCGGGGCAACTGGGACAACCAGGGACTAGCAAGTCTAAAAAGAAGCAGAAGCCCAAAAATCTGAAAAACTCAGAAGTTAGTGTTGGGATAAGTCAAGCTACTGAGTCTCTTGATGAAGCAGGTAACTACCATGTGGATCCGAAGTTTATTGGTGCAATCTGCTACAACTGTGGGGTTCCAGGACATTTTGTAGCGATGTGTCATGTCCCCAAGGTTTGTTTCATGTGTAAAACCCCAGGACATCACATGGATGCCTGTCCTACATGGTACAAGACCTATCCCGCTGCTTAGGACTGGGGGAGTGCCAACACAGGCTTGGTTTTTTTTCATGTAGAGACAGGGGAGCAAGTAACAATGAATGGCTGAATATTGGAAATGTGGGTTTAGTTATTGTTGAAGAGGGAGCCATTACTGCTGAAGAGATGGGACAATGTTTTGCAGATATGTGGAAGACTAACTAGCCTTGGCAGATAAGGCCATTCAACAAAAGCAAGTTCCTTGTGAGATTCCCTCCAAATAAAAAGATCTCTGAGCTGGTGGAGTATGACTCAATTAACCTGAAGAAGAAAGGTGTTACAATATCCTTTGAAGACTGGCTTGGAGATGTATCTTCTTTTGATTCATTAACAGAAACATGGGTGGTCATTGAGGGGCTGCCTCCAAAATGGTACTGCTGGAACACATTTGTTCAAGTAGCCACCATTCTGGGGATTCTGGTTAATGTGGACTGGCACCTGATATTTAGAAGCTTTTATGAAAAGTGAGAATACAGGTGGCTGTTAGAGATCCAAAGAAAATCCCTGCTGATAGTGTAGTGGAGTTGAACCATGAGCTATACCTGCCGAGGTTTACTATGGAGGAGGAAGGAGTGGCTGGACAGAGTTTTCAAGACCCATCTGATCCAAAGAAGGGAAATAAAAGAACTGGCCATGGTGGAGATGATGAATTTGAGGATGATGATCTCCTGGGGGAAGATATGGACACTGGGCATGATAACAATACCAGCAAAACAAATCATACCCCTTTACCTTCTGTAACCCCCAGACACAAGAACAATAGCAGTGCTGTGTGCTCCAAAGAAAATGAAGCAAGTTTAGAGAACTACAAGGAGCACCTATGACCAAGAGTTTTGTGGAGATAGTTAAGAAGAAACCTAGTGAAAACATTGCTGTCCACCTGTTGCGTCAGTTTGATGCTACTGGGGGGGAAATGTAATGCTAATGGGCAAGTTAATGTTGTTGCTACAAAAACTGAGAAGAAGAAATGGGGTCCTGTAGCAGCCACCAGAATGAGTGACAGAGTTAAGAGAGATGGCAAACCAGCCCTACAAAAGGCTCAAGAATTGAAGAAGACGAGGGACATGGAAATACCCAAATACAAGCAAGATAAAGGTATATCCAACTCTTTTGCTTGCTTAGATAATGAACACTTAATTAATATTGCTAATGGTTCTGGTATTGATTTGGGAAATGCTTCTTCTACCTCTATTAATGTAGCTATCATTAAAGAGGTAGAGAGAGACACATTAAGTAAATAATCCGGATTTGTTCCTACCTCCTGATATTGATATCACTGGACAGGAATTGAATTGTTGTCCCCCAAGATCTGAGAGTAGATCAGATAAGTCATCTGATGCACAGATAAGTGTGGATCAGGGGCCTGATCACTCTTGGACTGAGGTGGTTCATAGTAGAAACAGTAGGAGTAGGAGAAAAATTGAATATATTATTAAATGATAGTTATTTTTTGGAATGTCAGAGGCTTGAATAGCCCTGGAAAAATCTTGAGAGTGCAAGAGTTGATTAGAACTCACTTCCCTGATATTGTTTGTTTATCTAAAACTAAGAAAGAAAGTTTCAGTGCTTTGCAATTGTAATCCATTGATAATAGATGTGGTTTCACTTGGAAGTGGCTTCCTGCTGATAACACAGCAGCAGGGGGGGCTCCTTATTGGAGTGAAAGAAGACCTATTTGATATTAGCTTTTGTAATATTCATAATTTAAGTATCTCTATATCCTTGAAAAATAAGGATGATCAAAAAGAATGGAGGCTTGTATCTGTATATGGTACTACTTATGATGCTTTAAAGTTGGAGTTTATAAATGAGTTGCACAATATCCTAGCTGGGTGGGATGGTCCCACCATTATAGGAGGGGACTTTAATCTCATTAGAGAAGCTAAGGATAAAAGCACTGGCCAAATCAACCATCATTAGGTTGATATGTTTAATGATTGGCTGAATAGATATGGTCTTATTGAGCTTAAAAACTCTGGTAGGAAATATACCTGGGGTAATAACCAATACAATATGATCATGGCAACCGTTGACAGAGTGTTTATGTCTGTGGGCTGGGATGCTATGTATCCTGGTACTCAATTGAAGGCTTTGCCTAGAGTGGGTAGTGACCACACCCCCATGGTGGTTGACACCAAAGCTATCCCTGTTCCTAAAAATAAAATGTTTAGATTTGAAAAGTGGTGCTTAGAAGTGGATGGTTTCAGAGATGTAGTCTGTAAAGCCTGGAACACTAAGTGTGATGCCACTGAAGCCATTGATGTTTGGCAATTTAAGACTAGAGTCACTAGGAATGCTATTAAGGGGTGGATGATCGATTTTGAGGCTGCCCAAAATAGACAGAAGCATGCCTTGGTGGCTGAATATAATTGTTTAGACATTCTTGCAGAGTCTAACCCTCTGTCTCCTAGATTAAACAGGGACTTAAATGTATTTCAAGGGAATTGAATGAAATTTGGATAAGGGAAGAGATCAAATCTAGACAGAGATCCAGAGACATGGACATCCTGGAAGAAGAACATAACACACAATATTTTCAGGCGGTGGCTAATTAAAAAAGAAGGAAGAAGCGGATACGGGTGGTAGAGAGTGAAGATGGTACTGTCATTGACACTCCAAGTATTTTGAAAATTGATGTGGTTTTTCATCGCAAGCTTTTTGGTTTCCAGGATAAACTAGATATTAATCTTAGTGAGGATTTCTGGGACCAAAATAGTAAAGTTTTGGCTGATCATAATGCTAGGCTTGATGCTCCCTTCTCTGAACAAGAGATTAAGGACGGAAGACTCATGTTGGAAGTTCAGCTTCGATTCAGTCACCTTGATCGATTCAGAAAGTTGCCGAATGAATTTGTAACACCATCTGTCGAGTGTTGTTTCGGGGCGCAGAATCTTTGGCGCAATTGGTTGCGGTGTATCCCGGATCTTACGGGATTCTAAATTTCGGGGAAGCGCGCGGGACGGAGCGTGCCGAGCTAAGCGAGGTGGATAAACAGGAGCGCCTCGGTCTGTGCGCCACCTTTTTCGCCACGTACATCGCGCGCGACTGTTGCGGGATTTGACAGGATCGCCTGGACCCACGCGTTAGCCACTCGGAAGCGGGCCTTTATAAGGCGACGGAGCCGAGGCGCCTGCACTGTGCGCGTCTACTTTCCCCTCTTTCCCTCTGCTTCTCCGCTGCATCCGGCTCCTCCGCCCTGACACCGTGAAAGGATCGAGAAGATGTGTCTAAAGGGGGGTGATTAGACACTAAGTACTAAAAGTTGCAGTTTTTAATTTCTTTAAGTTTAAGTGGAGTTTTGGCACAAGTTTAACAATCACAATACATAACAAGCAAGCATGCAAAGAGTATATGAGCAGCGGAAAATAAAGCATGCAACTTGCAAGAATGTAAAGGGATGGGATTGGAGGGTGCAAACGTAATTTGGAGACACGGATATTTTTGAGCCGTGGTTCCGATAGGTGGTAATATCGTACATCCACGTTAATGAAGACTTCAACCCATGAAGGGTAACGGTTGCGCGAGTCCACGGAGGGCTCCACCCACGAAGGGTCCACGAAGAAGCAACCTTGTCTATCCCACCATGGCCGTCGCCCACGAAGGACTTGCCTCACTAGCGGTAGATCTTCACGAAGCAGGCGATCTCCTTGCCCTTACAAACTCCTTGGTTCAACTCCACAATCTTGTCGGAGGCTCCCAAGTGACACCTAGCCAATCTAGGAGACACCACTCTCCAAGAAGTAACAAATGGTGTGTTGATGATGAACTCCTTGCTCTTGTGCTTCAAATGATAGTCTCCCCAACACTCAACTCTCTCTCACAGGATTTGGATTTGGTGGAAAGAAGATTTGAGTGGAAAGCAACTTAGGGAAGGCTAGAGATCAAGATTCATATGGTAGGAATGGAATATCTTGGCCTCAACACAAGTGTAGGTGGTTCTCTCTCAGAAAATGTATGCTGGAAGTGTAGACACGTTCTGATGGCTCTCTCCATGAATGAAGAGGAGGTGGAGGGGTATATATAGCCTCCACACAAAATCTAACCGTTACACACAACTTGCCAATCTCGGTGGGACCGAATTGATAAACTCAGTCGGACCGACCAGCAATCTAGTGACCATTAGGATTTTTGGTGGGACCGACACGCAACTCAGTAGGACCGATATGGTTAGGGTTAGGGCATAACGTAATCTCGGTGAGACCGATTACACAAACTTGGTGAGACTGATTTTGGTAATAAGCTAACCAGAGAGTTGGTCAGGTAAACTCGGTGGGACCGATTCGCTCATCTCGGTGAGATGGAAATGTTACGAAGAGGAGACACAGAGTTTACATTGTAATCTCGGTAGTACCGATTACTCAAACTCGGTTAGACCGATCTGGGTAATGGACATAAACAGAGAGATTACAACCCCATCTCGGTGAGACCGAGATCCCTATCGGTGAGACCGATTTGCTTAGGGTTTGTGGCAGTGGCTATGACATCTGAACTCGGTGTTGCCGGATAAGAATCGGTGGGGCCAAGTTGGACTTTTGGTTTAGGTCATATGTGGATGTGAGAAGGTAGTTGAGGGGTTTGGAGCATATCACTAAGCACTTTGAGCAAGCAAGCCATTAAGCAACACCTCATCCGCTCTTGATAGTATTGGCTTTTCATATAGACTCAATGTGATCTTGGATCACTAAAATAGAAAATGTAGAGTCTTGTGCTTTGAGCTTGAGCCAATCCTTTTGTCCTTAGCATTCAAAGGGGTTCCACATCCTCTAGTCCATGCCACTTCATTGTTGAACTTATATGAAACATACTAGGTAAAAGTGTTAGTCCAACAAGAGATGTGTTGACATTAATTACCAAAATCACCCAGGGAGCACTTGTGCTTTCAATCTCCCCCTTTTTGGTAATTGATGACAACATACATCAAAGCTTTAGATAAAGATATAGAGAATAACCAGTAAAGCTTTGGAAAGACATGTAACATGCATAGGCTCTCCCTACATGTATGCAATCATGTGAATATGGAATATAGGAGCATGTGAATGCATAAGCATGACAAAGTAAGCAATGTGTTACATGTATCTTGGCTATATGCATTAGCGCAAAAGATGTGAACATGGGAAATGTACCTTCATGCTCATGAGTCCTTCTTGCAGTATGTACATCAGCAAGAATTTCTCATACACATGACTGTGATGCATATACTTACCTTGTGGTCTTGAGTTGGCTTAGGATGGAATGAACCTGCGTAAACAAGGTTAGATAACACAGATACACCTACTGGCCAGAGCAAACAAAAGAAACCACAAGAGTACCAAGACTGGGATGACATGTAGAGTGAGTACTAAGTACCACATTGGATATAGACATGTCCCCAAAGGTAAAGATGTGCAATGAATTTAAGGACTTCCTTCCCTTAGATGTCTTGCTCCCCCTGAATCTAGCATGGGATACTTGGAGAAGACAGGGAACAGAAAATTAGAGCAAAATAAGATCTCAAAGAAAATAAACAGAGCTAATGCAAACAAGCACATATCAACATGTATTTCCCCTGTTGAAGACATGTTACTTCTCTCCTCTTGAACACCAAGCATCTGGGGTCCTTGATGATTACTCTTTCTCCCCTTGAGTATTCTCTCCCCCTATAGATATGATTAAGCTTTGATGTGATCTCTCTCTCCCCCTTTGATATCAATTTCCAAGAAGGGTTCTTCTGGATTTTTGTCATGATGGCTTTGGTCCTTGAGTCACAGAACAAAGTAGTAAGTTGAATGTGATGCTGGTCGAGGACAAGAATCATTGAGTGGAGCTGGATCAAAAAGAATGCAGAAACAAGTGGCAAGCTGTCTTTCCTGTAGTGAAATCGGTGGCACCGAGTTGTATGTTTCGGTTGTATCGAAAGGATTCGGTTGGACCGGAGGCATCAGACCGGTGAGACCGAGTTCATCGCAGAGAAAACACTTGTCACCTCAGATCACTAGACAAATAAGATCTCACAAGGACTTGCAAGGAATTAACTGAAAGATTTGCAATGAATTGGATGCAGGGAATGCAGAACAAAAAGAAAAGAAAAGAAAAGAAATCTAGATGATGTTTTTTTAAACGGGAAACAAATATGCATGAGACAAATGCAAGAGCATAGAAAAGAACACACGAGAACTTCATCTAGAATTGGTCGGCAACAAAGTCACCTATGTTAGAGTATATTGACTTAGGAGTCAAGTGAGATCACTTGATCATAGGTCATACTCATCGTTTAAGCTCAAAATGGGGTTACCATTTTTTGTTTAAGCATCTTGATGTATTCACATCTTGTCCAGTTGCTTTGACTCATGACTTGGAGTAAAGCTTCTCTAAGATGGAATAACATACCTTGGGTGGTGGTGTTGATCGTGATCATGTAGTTGAACTTATGTGGGTTGCTCAAGGTTGATGTATCTCATCAAGAGTTGGGAGCACCACTTGGAATTTGAGTTCATCTACCTACATGGGTTAGTTTTTGCAAGGAAGAGGACTTGTGTATCCAAAATGACGATCATGAAACTCAACATAATTTGTCAAAGGATATGTTTGAATGGTTTCATGCTTCCTTGTCTCCAACCACCATTATGTAGAGACTTGGTGATGTAGAGATCGCTTAAGATGTGAATGAGTTGCAATCTTATTGATTTAGATTCATCCAAGTACCTACAAGGGTTAGATAACATGCAAGGTGCAAATGTATCCAAGACATAAGATAGTCATCATAAGAGAAATATCAAGGATTAGTCATCGACTCATGTCTTGCATGTATCAAATGGAGTTCCTACTCCAAGTTTGAGGCATCAATGATGTTCAATTCACCTCTTAACCTGCAAAACACTTTCTCATCAAGTGGTTTAGTGAATATATCCACTAATTGCTTTTCGGTGCGAACATGCTTAAGATTAATGTCCCCTTTGGCAACATGATCTCGAATGAAATGATAATGAACTTCAATATGCTTAGTTCGAGAATGTTGCACGGGATTGTGAGAAATCTTGATAGAACTTTCATTGTCACAAAGTAATGGAACATGCTTCACATATATCCCATAATCTTTAAGAGTTTGGGTCATCCAAAGCAATTGAGCACAACATGAACCAGCGGCAATGTATTCCGCTTCGGCGGTGGATAAGGATACCGAGTTTTGTTTCTTGGAAGACCAAGACACAAGAGATCTACCAAGAAATTGACAAGTACCCGAAGTGGACTTTCTATCAACCTTGTCACCGGCATAGTCCGAGTCGGAATAGCCAACAAGATCGAAAGAGGCCCTCTTTGGATACTGAGGGAGTCCTGGACTAGGGGGTATCCGGACAGCCGGACTATCAATATCCGCCGGACTCCCAGACTACGAAGATAGAAGATTGAAGACTCCGGCTCGTGTCCGGAAGGTACTTTCCTTGGCGTGGAAGGCAAGCTTGGCGATACGGATATGTAGATCTCCTACCATTGTAACCGACTCTGTGTAACCCTAGCCTCTCCGGTGTCTATATAAACCGGAGGGCCTTAGTCCGTAGGACACAACATTACATCTCAACAATCATACCATAGGCTAGCTTCTAGGGTTTAGCCTCCTTGATCTCGTGGTAGATCTACTCTTGTACTACCCATATCATCAATATTAATCAAGCAGGACGTAGGGTATTACCTCCATCGAGAGGGCTTGAACCTGGGTAAAAACATTGTGTCCCTCGTTTCCTGTTACCATCCGCCTAGACGCACAGTTCGGGACCCCCTACCCGAGATCCGCCGGTTTTGACACCGACATTGGTGCTTTCATTGAGAGTTCCTCTGTGTCATCACCGATAGGCTCGATGGCATCTTCAACCTTCAACGCTGTCCAGGGTGAGACTTTTCTCCCCGGACAGATCTTCGTATTCGGCGGCTTTGCACTGCGGGCCAACTCTCTTGGCCATCTGGAGCAGATTGAAAGCTACGCCCCTGGCCGTCAGGTCAGATTCGAAAGCTTAAACTTCACGGCCGATGACCGCGGAGACTTGATCTTCAACGGGCTCGAGCCATAGCCAAGCGCGCCGCACTGCAACGATGGGCATGATCTAGCTCTGCCGCCGGACAGTACTTTGGTGGCCGCACTCGAACCCGCTCCGGCTATTAGCCCGGAGCCGATTGCCCATGACGAGGGCCGGTGGATAGACGCCGCCCTGGGGGCTTCAACATCTACGGCAATGGAGCCGAATACCAATCTTGTCCCCTGCGAAACTCGTGATCCCGAGGCGCTGGACTCCTCGCCGGACTCCGAGCCTCCCGCGCCCCCGCCAATTAAGCCAGATTGGGCGCCGGTTATGGAATTCACCGCCGCGGACATCTTTCAACACTCGCCTTTTGGCGATATCCTGAATTCTCTGAAGCATCTCTCGCTATCAGGAGAATCCTGGCCGGACTATGGCCAGGACGGTTGGAGTTTGGACGACGAAGAAATTCGGAGCCCACCCACCACCCACTTTGTAGCCACTGTCGAGGATCTAACCGACATGCTAGACTACAACTCCGATGACATCGACGCTATGGACGATGATGCCGGAGACGATCAGGACCCAGCGCTCACAGGGCACTGGAAGGCCAGCTCGTCATACGACGTCTACATGGTGGATACCCCAAAAGAAGGGGATGGCGAAAAAGCAGCGGAGGAAGATTCTCTAAAGAAGCAGCCGAAACGCCGGCGTCAGCGGCGCCGCTCTAAATCCCGCCAGAACAAGAATGGAGATTCCGGCACGGGAGATAATAACACTCCGGAGAGTGCCGAAGACGACCCCCTCCTGCAAGACTCAGCAAAGAAGGACGAAGAAGCAAGCCCTCACGAAAGGGCGGCAGAAGAAAAGGTCGAGGATCACAACTATATACCTCCCTCCGAAGACGAAACAAGCCCCAATGATGACGAACTCGAGGAGCCCGTCGAACAAGATCTTTGCAAACGCAGGCTCATCGCTACAGCAAGAAGCTTGAAGAAGGAAAAACGGAAGCTCAACACAGCGGAAGACGCGCTCCGGATAAGATGGAGCAAAGTGCTCAAAACCGCAGACAAGCACGGCAACAGCCACCAATCGAAGAGCTACCCGAAGCGCAAGCTGCTCCCAGAATTCGACGAAGAGGCCATAAAGCCCCCACCGTCAAATGGCCCAGCCAGGTCCATCTACGGACCCAAAAGGAAAGCCCCAATAAGCAAAGGAACACGTCAAGTGTCCGACGATAGCGGCACGAACAAGTACAGGGGCGCCGCACACCCACTATGCTTCACAGACGAGGTGCTGGAACATGAATTCCCAGCAGGGTTTAAACCCATAAACATAGAAGCCTACGATGGAACAACAGACCCTGGAGTCTGGATAGAAGACTATATACTGCATATACATATGGCCAGAGGAGACGATCTCCACGCCATAAAATATCTACCCCTCAAGCTCAAAGGGCCAGCCCGTCATTGGCTCAAAAGCCTCCTAGAAAACACTGTTGGAAGTTGGGAAGAGCTCGAGGAAGCGTTTAGAGCAAATTTTCAAGGGACTTATGTCCGGCCTCCGGATGCAGATGACCTAAGTCACATAACTCAACAGCCCGGAGAGTCAGCGCGGAAATTCTGGAACAGGTTCCTTACCAAAAAGAACCAAATAGTCGACTGTCCGGACGCCGAAGCCTTAGCAGCTTTTAAGCACAATGTCTGAGACGAATGGCTCGCCAGACACCTCGGTCAAGAGAAACCGAGGACAATGACCGCATTAACAAACCTCATGACCCGCTTCTGTGCAGGAGAGGATAGCTGGCTGGCAAGATGCAGCACCAGCGACCCAAGTACATCCGAGATAAGAGATGGAAATGGGAAATCACGCCGCAGAAAAGAGCAGCGCCGGAATAAAGAGAAAAGCCCAAAGAGCACGGCAGTCAATGCCAGATTTAAAAAGCTCACGGCCAAATAGCAAAGCTCAGCCCCTCAAGGATGACAGCGACGAACTGTCTAACTTACATAAAATCTTGGGTCGGATATGTCAAATCCACGGCACCCCCGGAAGGCCCGCAAATCACACCCATAGGGATTGTTGGGTTTTCAAACAGTCCGGCCGACTAAACGCCGAACGCAAGGGGCTCGACGCGTCAAGCGAAGAAGATAAACCCCGCCAGCAGGGCACCGGAAAACAAAAGACTTTCCCACAAGGGGTCAAAGCAGTAAACTCACTTCATGTGAGGACACGGAAAAACAGTGCGGCACTTTCTAAAAAGAGCTTCGCACGGTCCGGCCCAGCAAGCCATAGAGATTGGATATCAAAACCAATCACTTTCGACCATCGGGATTATTCCAAAAGTGTTCGAACCGCGGGACGGACTCCCCTGATATTGAATCCGATAATAGACGGACTACAATTCACAAACGTCCTAATGGACGGAGGCAGTGACTTAAACCTGCTATATTCAAACACAATCCGTCGGATGGGGATAGACCCTACCAAAATTCGACACAGCCGCACTTCCTTCAAAGGAGTTACGCCAGGCCCTTACGCCAAGTGCACAGGCTCGATATTACTCGAAGTCGTGTTTGGATCACCGAACAATTTTCGACGAGAAAAGTTAATTTTCCATATCGTCCCATTTAAAAGTGAACATCAAGCACTATTGGGACGAACGGCTTTTGTCCGCTTCAACGCCATACCGCATTACGCATCTCTTACACTTAAGATGCCCGGTCCACATGGCACCATTTCAGTGCGAGGGTCACTTAAAGACCCCGGATTCGGATAGACGAATCCGGACTCAGCAGGCTAGGGGCTCCCTAGCCGCATACCCTTTCATAAGGGGCTGCGCGCACAACTAACATCGGTTTCATATAAACCTAGATTTAATTATTAACGCTTATTCTTTTGCATTATTTTCGCACGAACTATTTTTGAAATGTTCCTCTCTTTCCTACAGATGAACAACGTGCGTACCCGTCCAGGATAACGGCACAACGGAGACACAGGCGCAGACGTGCAGTAGGGACCCGTCGCAAGGATTCTTTTCAGATTAAGACCCTACGTAGACCTTTTTATTACTGTCTCTTGTTGCTAAATCGCCCTCGGCTTCTTCCTATAGCCGAGGCGGAGCCTGACGCTTTGGCATTGGCCGCGTCAGAAGACAATGCCCGTACCTGGACACAAGGGGCTTAGGGCATAATTCTGCCCGTTATCATAAAGTCCGAACACCTTAGGGAGTGTTCGGCGTCTCAAGTTGGGCACTATATGCATCAGCTCCGAATCATGTCTTTGGTCAAATGTTGGGTTTGCCCGGCTCCTGTGTTTTGCTGCCTTACGTTCCGTATCACCCGGCTAACGCGGCACCAGGAGAACTACTGCGATTGTGCCCCAGTTCGGCTGGGCGAGCACCTCAGTAGAGAAAGCCGAAAACTGACTGTCATGATATAGCGAGAGTCTGGTCAGCCACTTGATCGACTACGGAATGTTTAGAATTCCCCGCTTTGACGAAGGGCCGCTTCCCGGTCAGGCACATACGCACCCCGAATCCGGAGATGTGCGGTGCCATTAGGGGCTATATCGTAGCCCCACCCTCGAGCTCCATTGGCTAAGTGAAAGAGATAAAGCATTATAGTCCGGATTGCCTCATTCGCTACGCTACCACCTCCTTATAACAGGACCGAGACGTCGGATTAAAGTGTGAAAAAGCGCTATTTTGCGAACACCCCAGCACCTTGTGCAAGGGGGCTGAAGCCGAAGACTGCATCTTTCAGGTTATACACAAGTATACTTAAACGGCCGCAAGGAGAAGTATTACTACTTGGAAGCACAAGCATAAAAAGCATTCATACTATAATCATTGATAAACAAGTTAATGCGTTCAATTGAATGTTACATTCTTCGAGCACTGCGACTCTATTATACGAGCGCCGCGCATAACTTCCCCGAAATAATGTTTGGCAGGAAGCCGGTTCCCATCCGAATCCTAGGCAGCAACAGCGGTGGCATCCATCTCCGGACACTGCGCCTTTACACGGGCCAGAGCCATCCGCGCGCCCTCGATGCAGGCCGACCGCTTCATCTCCTTGATATGCGGCACCGCCCCAAGGAACTGCTGCAGTAAGCCGAAGTAGCTCGTCGCCTTGGACCTCTCTGGCCACACATGGGCCACGATGTCAGTCATAGCCAGCCCGGACAGTCTATTCAGTTCAGCCCATTCGGCCAACCTGTCCGACAGCAGAAGAGGGCGATCCGGACTATGGAATTGAGTCCAATATAACTCTTCCACCTCGTGATCCCCCTGGCTCCGGAAGTGCTTAACGGCGTCAGCCGCACTCGCAGCCAAGTCCATATACGGATCCTCCGAACTCCACTGCCGCTCAAATTCAGCGTACTTGGCATCCATAAACCGGCGACGCATAAGAAACGGCTTGCCAGCCGTGATTTCTCCGGCTTGGCGCAGCTCCTCCTTCATAGCCCGCATTGCAGAACGGGCATCCTTGGCTTCGGCGGTGGCCTTCTTCAGGTCTTCCCGCTCCGATAGGCGCTCCTTTTCAAGAGCTTCGCTACGGTCGGTAGCATCCTTTAAACTCTTGGCCAATCCGGCCACCTCCGCCCTGCTTAGGCAGTGCGCAGCCTTTTCGGCCTTCAACTCTTCGGCCGCCCTCGCGGCAGCCGCATCACTCCTTCGGACTTGCTCCTTAGCTTGTGCAAGCTCGGCCCGAAGTCTCTCCACAGCAGCAGCACTGTTTGTATAAACAACATATAACTTATCAGAGGAGGGCTTTAACCCACTTAATAAAGCGGCTACGGAGAATTTATTTACCTTGCGACTCGTCAAGTCGCTAATTGACAAGTGCGATGTCAGCATCTGCCATGTCCAGTTGTCGACTCAGTTCGGCAAAATGATCAGTCCGGCTGGCCCCCGGACTATCCGCCACCTGTATCAGAACGGCGGTATTCATTACCTGAGATATTTAGATTTTCGATCCTCGGCACGCTGTCGTCTTCGACAACCTACCGAGTCTCAGGGGCTACTATCTATACAGGGCGCATTTTTTATATGCACAACTGTTAAAAAACAAAGGGGTACGCTATTTTCGCATACCTCAAATCCCGCCAGCAAGCTCATGGCAGCATCACGCAATCCGCTTTCAGCGGACGAAATCCTTCCAATCACCATACGCATTAACGCACGGTGATCTTCTGAAATGGACGCCCTCTCAAGCAAACTCTTCAGTTCTCCCGGCCGGGCTCTGGTGGGTGTTGAACTCTCTGGCCCCTCCGGACTCGGGGATGCCCTCCGTGATGACACTTCGGGCTCGCCTGCATCATCCGGCAGTGCGGCAGACGGAGGCGTATCGCTCTCCATCATCTCCGGAAGAAGATCCCCCGAGGATGAACTCATCTGAGACGGCTGCAGATCCGAACTGCGATATAAATATTTCAGTTACCCACAGAAGCATAAACGAAGGTACTATCCGATTAAAGTTTCTTCTTTCATACTCACGGCTCGTTGGAGGGCTGGTCCTTGGGCGATGATTGCGCGTCCGGACTCTCTCCGGACGCCGGACCCCCCGGTTGGGATTTCTTCCCACGCTTAGGGGCTGGGACCTCCGGGTCTTCGGAGGCGGTCCTCTTCCCCTGAAGGGAGGGACCCTTGGTTCCCTCCTCTTCAGCCGCCCCTTTGGACGAATTATTAGCTCCTTTATCTCCCCCGTCGCCCCCTTCTATGGGCGCAACCTCCAACATTCTGACCAGCACGGGCTCCAGTGCGGTCTCTGGGAGGGGGGCCGGACACCTTATCAGCCTTGATTGCGCCACCCATTCCTGTAAAAGAGCAAAGGGTCAGGAGACGATCTCTTGAAAGGCATACAAAACAGAATGTCCGGGCTTTGAGCTATTTACCTGAGTATCCGGGCGATCGCGGCTTAGTCCAGCATCCTCGGCCGAATCCGGACACGCCACCTGTGGTCCGAAGAACAGCTCGTACATCTCCAAGGGTGTCGCACCCATGAAATGCTGGAGGATACGAGGTCCCTCCGGATTGAACTCCCATAAACGGAGAGGACGACGTTTGCAGGGTAGGAGGTGCCTAGTTAGCATGACCTGCATCACCTTGACCAGATCAATCTCCCTTGTTTGGAGGTCTCGAATCCGGCCCTGCAGTGTGGGCACGTCCTTGGACGGCCCCCAGTTGAGCCCTTGGTTGACCCACGACATCAGCTGCCGTGGAGGTCCCGGGCGAAAAGCGGGCGGCGACTTTTGCTTGCTGCCCCTAGGAACAGCGATGTAAAACCACTCCTGCTGCCACAGTCCCTGTTCCTCTTGGAAGGAACCTTCGAGCCACGGGGCATCGACCTTCCTGCTTATGGTCGCCCCGCCGCACTCCGCCTGGCGCCCCCCGACCATCTTCGGCTCCACCTTAAAAGTTTTCAGCCACAGGCCGAAGTGGGGAATGACGCGGAAGAAGGCTTCGCAGACAATGATAAATGCAGAGATATGGAGGATGGACTCCAGAGCCAAGTCGTGGAAGTCCAGCCCGTAGTAGAACAGAAGCCCCCTCACGAAAGGATCCGTCGGGAAGCCTAATCCCCGACGGAGGTGAGATGCGAAGACGACGTATTCGCCAGGCTCGGGGGCTGGCACGGCCTGCCCTGGGGCAGGCAACCTGTGCGAAACTTCGTAGGCCAGGTACTTGGCCTCACGCAACTTCAATATGTCCTCCTCCGTTACAGAGGAGGGCACCCACCGGCCCTGGAGGTCGGAGCCGGACATTGCTGTAGATCCGAAGCGCTCGAGTCTGAAGCTCTTGGTGTTGGAACTGGGAGCAGAGGAAAGATTCGATGCGAGGTTGAAAGACAAGGACAGGCCTTGGTCCTCTTATAAAGGGGGAAGAAATACCAAGGGCCGTCTCCGTGACCGTTTGAGATTCCCCTTCGATAGAGGAGGCGTGGCGACGGGAACGGTTGGGTTACCCACGCACGTATTGATGAGAATCCCGGAATAAAAGGGAACACGATCTCTGCTTCGACAGGACGTGCCAAGGAAACCGCTTCGCTAAACGTGCTGAGGCGGAGTAATAAAAACAATTCAAAACGAAGGCTTGGCTGCGGTGTGATGTCACGCCATCTAAATACGTCAGCAGATTGGATCAGTGTATATGTTTTATTCTCTCTACGTTGGAATGTGGAATTTATTTTGCAGAGTCGAACACTATCCTGGTGTTCATTATCTTCTCCAGATTACTCAAGGGAGGAACCCGCCTTGCAATGCCGAACATGATGCACGCCGGACTTATCGTCATTGAAGACTGGTTCAGGGGCTACTGAGGGAGTCCTGGACTAGGGGGTATCCGGACAGCCGGACTATCAATATCCGCCGGACTCCCAGACTACGAAGATAGAAGATTGAAGACTCCGGCTCGTGTCCGGAAGGTACTTTCCTTGGCGTGGAAGGCAAGCTTGGCGATACGGATATGTAGATCTCCTACCATTGTAACCGACTCTGTGTAACCCTAGCCTCTCCGGTGTCTATATAAACCAGAGGGCCTTAGTCCGTAGGACACAACATTACATCTCAACAATCATACCATAGGCTAGCTTCTAGGGTTTAGCCTCCTTGATCTCGTGGTAGATCTACTCTTGTACTACCCATATCATCAATATTAATCAAGCAGGACGTAGGGTATTACCTCCATCGAGAGGGCCTAAACCTGGGTAAAAACATTGTGTCCCTCGTTTCCTGTTACCATCCGCCTAGATGCACAGTTCGGGACCCCCTACCCGAGATCCGCCGGTTTTGACACCGACAGATACCAAATGCCAAAGTTTGGTGTATGGATTAAGTCTCTCACTATCCTTTTCACGGCCTTAAGATGACATTCTTTAGGAGCAGCTTGATAACGTGCACACATGCACACACTTAGCATAATATCGGGATGTGAAGCACATAGATATAACAATGAACCAATCATAGAGCGATAAACCTTTTGATCAACCGGTTCACCATCTTTGGTCAAATCGAGATGTCCACTAGTAGGCATGGGTGTAGTCATACCTTTGCATTCTTGCATATTGAACTTCTTGAATAAGTCCTTGGTGTACTTTGTTTGAGAGACAAAAGTACCACTACTAGGAAAAGGGCTATAGATGGGATGGACACTAATGGCGCACTGTACATGTGGTGCGCCATTACTAAATACTAATGGCGCACCATGTGTTGGTGCACCATTAGTGTGCAAATACTAATGGCGCACCACATCCCACGGTGCGCCATTAGTAAAAAAAATTTAATTTTTTTCAAAACTACTAATGGCGCACCGTGGGAGTGGTGCGCCATTACTAGTTGACATAGTAACGGCGCACCACACCCACCATGCGCCATTAGTAGTTTTGAAAAAAAAAATGTAAAAAAAATAATTTTTTTGTTAGTAATGGCGCACCTGTGGACAGTGCGACATTACTAGTTTTAACTAGTAATGGCGCACTGTCCACTGGTGCGCCATTACTAAGTTTTTTTCAAAAAAAAAATTCAAAAAAACTTTCAATTTTTTCTTTTCAAAACTAGTAATGGCGCACCGTGGGGTGGTGCGCCATTACTAGTTTAACTAGTAATGGCGCACCACCCCACGGTGCGCCATTACTAACTTGGCCCAACACCGAATGCACCCCCCCCCCCCACACCCCCCCTGGACCGCCTTTTCAGTTTTGAAAAAACTAAAAGAAAATGATGGAAATGTCAAAAAAATAAAAGAAAATAAGTTTCCCATGTGATATGTGGTCTAATTGTTGGGAAAATTTACAAATATGAATTTCGACTTTATTTGCAAAAACTCTCCGGAAATTTGTAAAATGGGCATAACTTTTGCATACGAACTCGGATTAAAAAGTTTTTAATATGAAAAATCATCTACTCGAAAAGTTACATCCAAATTTAAATGGGGGAACCCCATTAAACATTTTCAAAATCCCCAAAAACCTAACAGAAAAAAAGTTACGCGGCTTTCAAGATCTAGAGGCAAAAAAATTCAAAAAATTTCAAACTTACTAGTGGCGCACCGTGGATGTGGTGCGCCACTAGTAACAGAAAAAAATTGGTTTTGAATTTTTTTATTTTTCTTTTCAAAAAATGATACGTAATATGACCGGGAAGTTTGAAATATTTTTCAAAATTTCATCATAGTCATGAACATGAAAAAAGTCCTAGACATCAACAAGGTATAATAGGATTGATATGCTAGATATATCAACAAGTGCCTGTGAAGTGAGCTGTTGCTGGGGTTGGATAGAACTCTGAATTTAAGCGTGCTTGGGCTGGAGTAGTGTGAGGATGGTTGACCTTTCGGGAAGTTTGACCACGAAGTGTGATTTGACCTGAGATTAAGCATATTGACCCGAGATTAAGCCATAGTGACCCGAGATTAAGAAAAAAACGAAAAAAATTGAAAAAAAAATAAAAAAATTCAAAAAAAATTTGAATTTTTTTTTTTGAAATTTTTTTATTACTAATGGCGCACTTCTATGTGGTGCGCCATTACTAAGTCAGATAGTAATGGCGCACCTCTAGTCATACTAATGGCACACTACAGGTGCGCCATTAGTATCTCGTATACTAATGGCACACCAGTGGTGCGCCATTAGTAAAAAATACTAGTGACGTGCTACTAATGGCGCACTAGTAGTGCGCCATTAGTAGGCAAAACTGGTGCGCCATTAGTAGGCCTTTTTCTAGTAGTGTACCTTCCTTAGTTTGCTTGATTTGCAACCCAAGAAAGAATTTAAGTTCACTCATCATCGACATCTCAAACTTCTCCGACATTAGCTTTCCAAACTTTTCACTAAAGTGAGGGTTAGTAGAACCAAATATAATATCATCAACATAGATTTGGCACACAAAAAGTTCTCCATTGACCTTTTAGTAAAAAGTGTAGAATCAACTTTTTCAATTTCAAAGCCTTTTTCAATAAGGAACTTGGTCAAGCATTTATACCACGCTCTAGGAGCTTGTTTAAGACCATAAAGAGCTTTGTGAAGTTTGTAAACATGATTGGGTTTCTTAGGATTAACAAAGCCGAGAGGTTGCTTAACATAAACTTCCTCCTCTATTTCACCATTTAGAAAAGCACTTTTAATGTCCATTTGGTACAAGGTGATATCATGGTGATTAGCATAGGCAAGTAAGATGCGGGTGGACTTAAGTCTAGCAACGGGGGCATATGTCTCACCATAGTCCATACCTTCGACTTGAGTGTAGCCTTGGGTGACAAGACATGCTTTGTTGCGAACTACTTGTCCATCTTCATCTTGCTTATTGCGAAACACCCATTTGGTACCGATGATCTTGTGGTTGTTGTCGGGCTTCTCAACCAATGTCCAAACTTGATTTCTCTCAAAGTTGTGTAGCTCTTCATGCATGGCGTTTATCCAATCCGGATCTTCCAATGCTTCTTCAACCTTCATAGGTTCAATGCTAGAGATGAATGAATAGTGTTCACAAAAGTTAGCTAAACGAGTTTTAGAGCGAGTGATTCTCCCGGTTTGGATATCATTGTAGATTTGCTCGACGGGATGGTCTTTAGCAATTCTTGCTCGAACTCGTGAAAGCTTTTGCTTGGATCTTGGTTGAACATCTTCTTCATCTTGTTCTTCTTCCTGGCCTTCTTCATTGTTGACGTTGTCGTTCTCTTGTCGTGGTGGAGAAGGAGGTTGTTGGCGTTCATCTTGGTGCACTTCCTCGTTTTCTTCATCTTGGTGTGTCCCACTTGTGGATGCTTCCGTATCAACTCTTGGTTCACCTTGTCGTGAGGTAGAAGCTTCCACTTGGACGGACGAGGTACTCTCCTTCACCTCCGTTGGACAAGTCTTGCCAATAGACAAGTCTTGGATTGCTTCTGAGGGGTCTTTGTCTCCTACATCAATTGGCAATTGCTCTACTTGCGAGCCGTTAGATTCATCAAACTTCACATCGACCGTCTCTTCAACCTTTCGGGTGAAATTGGTGTAGACACGGTAAGTGTGATAGTTTGAGCCATGCATAACCAAGTAGGAAACCTTCATGAGACTTAGGAGCAAATTTAGAACGACGATGCTTACAAAGAATATAGCACTTTGAGACGAATACTCGAAAGTATCCAACTTGGGGTTTGTTACCGGTGAGGAGCTCGTATGCCGTCTTGCCGAGTATCTTGTGAACATACAAGCAATTTGTTGTGTGACAAGCTGTCTCAACTGCTTCCGCCCAAAAGTGCTTCGGCGTCTTGTACTCATCAAGCATCGTTCTCGCCATTTTGATGAGCGTCCGGTTCTTCCTCTCAACAACTCCATTTTGTTGAGGTGTGTACGTAGCCGAGAACTCATGTGAAATCCCTTCTTCGTCAAGAAAGGTGTCCACATTTGCGTTCTTGAACTCTGTTCCGCTGTCGCTGCGAACCTTCTTGATCTTCACTTCAAATTGATTTTGGGCCTTCCTAGCGAAGTTTTTGAAGATCTTTTGGACCTGCGATTTATCATCGAGAAAGAACACCCACGTAAATCTTGAAAAATCATCAACTATAACTAGACCAAAAGAATTTCCACCGAGACTTTTGTAGGCATTGGGACCAAAAAGATGCATGTGAAGTAGCTCGAGTGGCCTCCTTGTGGTCATGATGTTCTTCACGGGATGGCTCCCTCCAACCTGTTTACCTGCCTGACAAGCGCTGCAAAGTCTATCCTTATCAAATATGACATCGTTAACGCCAAGGATATGATTTCCTTTAATAAGCTTGTCAAGGTTTTGCATGCCAACATGACCTAATCGTCTATGCCATAACCAACCTTTAGAGGATTTAGCGATGAAGCAAGTTTTAGGTTGAGCCTTTTTAGTGAAATCAACAATGTATAGATCACCTCTACGTACACCGTTAAAGACCATTTTATGATTATCTCTACGAAACACTTGGCAATCTACTTCAGTAAATAGGACATTGAAACCGAAATCACCAAGTCTAGATACTGAAAGTAAATTGTATCCAAGAGATTCAACGAGCATGACATTTTGTATGGAGCTATCATGGGATATGGCCACCTTACCGAGGCCAACCACCTTACCCTTTGAGTTGTCACCGAAAGTGACATACTTTCGAGGACCATCATTTTCAGCAAGCTCATGAAACATATCTTTATCTCCGATCATGTGATCGGTACATCCACTATCAATAACCCATTCCTTTCCTCCTGCCATATATCCCCAAAGATTTGCCATAAGACCAAAATGTCTCATTGCATCGTCAAGATCAAAGTCACTATCATCATCCTCATCATAGTATCCATGTTCAACATCGTCATGTGGTGGATCAAATCGTAGAGAGGGTGATTCATTAGAGTGAGTTTGACAATGATCTTCTTTATGGATTTTAATAGCTTCGGAAACAATATCACTAATAATTCCAACATTTCCTTTGGCACGCATAAGGTTTGTAAGCTCAAATAGACAATCACCAAACATAGGATCACTGGAATTCATCTTACTCAAGGCAATAGACTTTATGGAGAATTTCATCTAGATTTTTTAAGTAATAATTTGGAAAATGTTCCTCAAGAAATTTCCATATGGTGTAGGCACACTTAAGAGTAGGCAAACATCCAATCAAGTTTCTAGGCAAGCCTCTAATGATAAGTTCAACAGTTCTAAGATTGCGGATCATGTCAATTGACTCATCAAGGGTAGGATGCATAGGATCAACATGAGGTGCACAAGGGCTAGCAATGTACTTGTTCAAATGATATTCATTGAAAATCACAAGCATCTCATTTTTCCACTCATGAAAATACTCTCCATCAAGTATAGGCACTCTATGTCTAAGACTCCCCAAAGTAGACTCATCCATCTTCCTCCAATGGTGTTTAAACCAAAGCAATGGAGACCAAAGCTCTGATACCAATTGAAAGGATAGAGAAGAGGTGTCTAAATTAAGGGGGGGTGATTAGACACTAAGTACTAAAAGTTGCAATTTTTATTTTCTTTAAGTTTAAGTGGAGTTTTGGCACAAGTTTAACAATCACAATACATAACAAGCAAGCATGCAAAGAGTATATGAGCAGCGGAAAATAAAGCATGCAACTTGCAAGAATGTAAAGGGATGGGATTGGTGTGTGCAAACGCAATTTGAAGACACGGAGATTTTTGAGCCGTGGTTCCGATAGGTGGTGCTATCATACATCCACGTTGATGGAGACTTCAATCCACGAAGGGTAACGGTTGCGTGAGTCCACGAAGGGCTCCACCCACGAAGGGTCCACGAAGAAGCAACCTTGTCTATCCCACCATGGCCGTCGCCCATGAAGGACTTGCCTCACTAGCGGTAGATCTTCACGAAGTAGGCGATCTCCTTGCCCTTACAAACTCCTTGGTTCAACTCCACAATCTTGTCGGAGGCTCCCAAGTGACACCTAGCCAATCTAGGAGACACCACTCTCCAAGAAGTAACAAATGCTGTGTTGATGATGAACTCCTTGCTCTTGTGCTTCAAATGATAGTCTCCCCAACACTCAACTCTCTCTCACAGGATTTGGATTTGGTAGAAAGAAGATTTGAGTGGAAAGCAACTTTGGGAAGGCTAGAGATGAAGATTCATATGGTAAGAATGGAATATCTTGGCCTCAACACAAGTGTAGGTGGTTCTCTCTCAGAAAATGTATGCTGGAAGTGTAGGCACATTCTGATGGCTCTCCCCACGAATGAAGAGGAGGTGGAGGGGTATATATAGCCTCCACAAAAATCTACCGTTACACACAACTTGCCAATCTCGGTGGGGCCGAATTGATAAACTCGGTCGGACCGATTCAGCAAATCTAGTGACCGTTAGGATTTTCAGTGGGACCGACATGCAACTCGGTAGGACCGATATGGTTAGGGTTAGGGCATAACGTAATCTCGGTGAGACCGATTACACAAACTCGGTGACACCAATTTTGGTAATAAGCTAACCAGAGAGTTGGTCAGGTAAACTCGGTGGGACCGATTCGCTCATCTCGGTGAGACCGAAATGTTACGAAGAGGAGACACAGAGTTTACATTGTAATCTCGGTAGTACCGATTACTCAAACTCGGTTAGACTGATCTGGGTAATGGATATTGAGGGAGTCCCGGATTAGGGGGTGTCCGGATAGCCGAACTATCACCTTTGGTCGGACTCCTGGACTATGAAGATACAAGATTGAAGACTTCGTCCCGTGTCCGGATGGGACTTTCCTTGGCGTGGAAGGCAAGCTTGGCGATACGGATATGTAGATCTCCTGCCATTGTAACCGACTCTGTGTAACCCTAACCCTCTTTGGTGCCTATATAAACCGGAGGGTTTTAGTCCATAGGACGAGCAACAATCATACCATAGGCTAGCTTCTAGGGTTTAGCCTCTCTGATCTCATGGTAGATCTACTCTTGTACTACCCATATCATCAATATTAATCAAGCAGGAGTAGGGTTTTGTCTCCATTGAGAGGGCCGAACCTGGGTAAAAACATCGTGTCCCTTGTCTCCTGTTACCATCCGCCTAGACGCATAGTTCGGGACCCCCTACCCGAGATCCGCCGGTTTTGACACAGACATTGGTGCTTTCATTGAGAGTTCCTCTGTGCCGTCACCATCAGGAAGGATGCCTCATCCCGTCTTTAGAGACGGCACTGTTGCTAAAGGAGCTTTGGCCATCGGCCAAACTCTCTGGCTAGGCGGTTTTCTTATGACCGCCTGTTCGGCCACCGCGCCGACGATGACTTCTCGGGTCATCGAAAGCAATCTTCACGTTAACTCGGAACTCGCCGAGCAGTTAGATCCGATGGAGCTCTCTTCCTTAAACGAGCTCTTGGATCGCATCGCTGCCCTAGGAGTCGCTACAGACTACGATCAGATTGGGCCTAAACCCGATATGAGAGAGATCAACTCTCCCCAGGTTACCCACCACGTTGCTGTGGTTGAGAAACAATACGGCGACCCTTCATCTTTTTTAAGGACTACCTATGTCCGGATTCCCGATCCCTCCATGCCGGATTCCCGCGGAGGGGAGGACATCACTCAAGCCCTGAACCTAAAGTCAGGCAGCGGGCTAGATTCATTGGACAACATCCAAGAACCCAAGCTTCCAAGTTCGGAAACTTCTTGGCCCCTGAGTCTTAGATTGGACGAGGTTTCGAATATAATTCCACCCGCCCACCCAAACATAAGAGATCTATCCCAAATCCGGCAAGAGCCAGCAGAAACAGTACACCATTACTGGGCCAGATTCCTCCTACTTATGAACAGGATAAAGGACTGCCGTGAGGAGGACGCAATTTCATTCTTCTAGAGTAATCGCACGGACAAGGGAATCCTCAACGCCGTAAGTCATCGCGAAATTACATGCTTCGCTGACTTGGTGTCCATAGTACGAAAGTACTGTGCGATGGAAAGCGCCTGGAAAACCGAAATCAAATTTTGGGACAATCCGGCCCTGAATACAACCCCAGTCCGAAATAAAAGGGTGCATTACCGCCAGGCACCTGGGTTAAACACCAAAAAGCAAAAACCCTCTATAGGGCATGGAACCGTACAGGAAGGATGGCTCAATGGACCATGCAAAATTCATAGTACAGAGGGCGCCACTCCAACTCATAGCCTTAGAGCATGTTGGATACTACGGCAGGTGGCCAAAAGTGGCGAAAAGCTTCTAACTCCAGAGCACCAGCCCAAGGATACCAGTACGGTATTAACACTCCGCAACCTTTCCGAAGTCTACCAAGTAGCAACAATAAACCCATGGAGTGACACGGCTATTACCTTTAATGCCAGTGACGAACCTAAATTCCGAACAACCCGAGCACCAGCCGTATTGGTCCTCAGTCCAATAGTGGACGGTTTTCGCCTTACCAAGGTACTCATGGATGGTGGCAGCGGATTGAACCTCATTTACGAGGAAACCCTCCGAACAATGGAAATAGACTAGAGCCGCATTGAGCGAAGCAGCACAACCTTTAGAGGAATAATCCCCAGTCGGGAAACATGCTGTACAGGAAAAATCACACTGGATGTGGTGTTCGGCACGCCGGATAATTACAGGTCCGAGGAGGTCACATTCCAAGTGGCCCCGTTCAGCAGCGGATATCATGCTCTATTAGGGCGAGAGGCATTCACAATTTTTCAAGCTATACCCCATTACGGGTACATGAAGCTCAAAATGCCCGAGCCCAACGGAATCATCACTCTTGCTAGTGACCCGGACATAGCACTCCACGCCGAAAATAAGATAGCCGCACTGGCCCTTGAGGTACTATCCGAAGCCCTAGCGGCCGAGGAAATCACGACGCTGCGCTCCATGGTGAATAGGGACGATGTGATACTCGATAAGAGATCCAAGTCCACCTCCTTTAAACCAGCGGACGAAATAGTCAAATTCCAAGTCCATCCAACGGACCCTGCAAAAACGGCCTCCATTGGGGCACAATTAAACCCTGATGTAGACGCCGCACTACAAGAATTCCTACGCGAAAATTGGGACATTTTTGCCTGGCACCCTTCAGACATGCCAGGAATCCCACGCCGGCTGGCCGATCACAGCCTAAACATCCTAAAAGGATTCAAGCCAGTCAAACAAGCTCTTTGGCATTTGGTAGGTGGGGAGTGAAGTGCCTTTGGTAGGTGGGTCATCAAGACTCTTTTCTGGCGCCGTTGCCGGGGAGTGAAGCGCCTTTGGTAAGTGGAGTTTGGTAAGGAAAGATTTATTTAGTGTGCTGAAATTTTCTATCACTTGTTACTATGGAAAGTAATTGTTTGAGGGGCTTGTTCGGGGTATCCTCACCCCGTCTGGTTGAGCCAAGAGTTGCTCCTCAACCTACTGAACCTACTGAATCTATTGAAGATGAAACTGCTTTTCAGATCCCTTCGGGTATGATGGAAAAACTGCTAGCTAACACTTTTGCAGGAGATGGAACAAAGCATCCTGACGAACATCTACGCTTTGTGGATGATATTTGTGGAATATTTAAGCTTGTAGGTATACCCGATGATGTTGTTAAGAAGAAGGGTTTCCCTTTATGTTTGGAGGGAGATGCATTGACATGGTATAGGCTATGTGATGATACGAGGTCATGGAACTATTAAAGAGTGAAATTGGAATTTCATCAAAAGTATTACCCTATGCATCTTGTTCATCGTGATTGCAATTATATATATAATTTTTGGCCTCGCGAAGGAGAAAGCATCGCTCAAGCTTGGGGGAGGCTTAAATCAATGTTATATTCATGCCCCAATCATGAGCTCTCAAAATTGACAATTCTCCAGATTTTTTATTCTCGGCTTTCTGAAAATAATCGCAATATGCTCGATACTTCTTGTGCTGGCTCTTTTATGATGAAGTCTATTGAATTTGGATGGAATTTATTGGATAGAATTAAACGCAACTCTAAAGATTGGGACCTCGACGAAGGTAAGGAGTCAGGTATGACACCTAAGTTTGATTGTGTTAAATCTTTTATGGGTACCAATATTTTCCGCAAGTTTAGCACTAAATATGGACTTGACTCTGAGATAGTAGCTTCTTTCTTTGAATCTTTTGCTACTTATGTTGATCTCCCCAAGGAGAAGTGGTTTAAATATCATCCTCCCATAGAAGTAAAAGTAGCTACACCTATTAAAGTTGAAGAAAAGATTGTCACTTATAATGATCCTATTGTTCCTACTTCTTATGTTGAGAAACCCCCTTTCCCTATTAGAATGAAGGATCATGCCAAAGCTTCAACTGTTGTTCGTAAAAGAAATACTAGGACTTATACACCTCCTGAGCAAGTCAAAGTAGAACCCAATATTGCTATTGTTAAAGATCTCTTGTCTGATAATATTGATGGGCATGTTATTCAATTCACTGGTGAAACTGCTAGATTTGCTAAACCCTGTGATAGAGATAAACATAGACCTGTGGTAGGCGTCCCTGTTATTTCTGTTAAAATAGGAGATCATTGTAATCATGGCTTATGTGATATGGGTGCTAGTGCTAGTGTTATACCCATTGGCTTATACAAAGAAATTATGCATGATATTGCACCTGCTGAGTTAGAAGATATTGATGTTACAATTAAACTAGCAAATAGAGATACTATATCTCCAATGGGAATTGTTAGAGATGTTGAAGTCTTGTGTGGGAAAACCAAATATCCCGCTGATTTTCTTGTTCTTGGTTCTCCACAAGATAGCTTTTGTCCCATTATATTTGGTAGACCCTTCTTGCGTACCGTTAATGCTAAGATAGATTGCAAAAATAATGTTGTTACTGTTGGCTTGGATGATATGGTCCATGAGTTTAATTTCTCTAAATTTAGTAAACAACATCGTGAGGAAGAATTGCCTAGTAAGGATGAAATTATTGGTCTTGATTCTATTGCTGTACCTCCTAGTGATCATTTAGAACCCTATTTGCTAGACCATGAAAATGATATGTTCATGAATGAAAGAAAGGAAATAGATGAATTATTCTTTAAACAAGAACCTATTTTGCAACACAATTTGCCTGTTGAAATCCTAGGGGATCCTCCTCCACCCAAGGGTGATCCCGTGTTTGAGCTTAAACCGTTGCCTGATAATCTTAAATATGCTTATCTTGATGAAAAGAAAATATATCCTGTCATTATTAGCGCTAACCTTTCAGAGCATGAAGTAGAAAGATTATTGAAAACTCTGAAGAAGCACCATGCTGCTATTGGATATACTCTGGATGATCTTAAGGGCATCAATCCCACTCTATGTCAACATAAAATAAATTTGGAAGCTGATGCCAAACCAGTTTGTGATCCTCAACGACGTTTGAATCCTAAAATGAAAGAAGTGGTAAGAAAAGAAATACTCAAGCTTCTGGAGGCAGGTATAATTTATCCCGTTGCTGATAGTCAGTGGGTAAGTCCTGTCCATTGTGTCCCTAAGAAGGGAGGCATTACTGTTCTCCCTAATGATAAAGATGAATTGATTCCGAAAAGAATTATCACGGGTTATAGGATGGTAATTGATTTCCGCAAATTAAATAAGGCTACTAAGAAAGATCATTACCCCTTACCTTTTATTGATCAAATACTAGAAAGATTATGCAAACATACACATTATTGCTTTCTAGATGGTTATTCTGGTTTTTCTCAAATACCTGTGTCGGCTAAAGATCAATCAAAGACTACTTTTACATGCCCTTTTGGTACTTTTGCTTATAGACGTATTCCTTTTGGTTTATGTAATGCACTTGCTACCTTTCAAAGATGCATGATGGCTATATTCTCTGACTTTTGCGAGAAAATTTGTGAGGTTTTCATGGACGACTTTTCCGTCTATGGTTCCTCTTTTGATGATTGCTTGAGCAATCTTGCTCGAGTTTTGCAGAGATGTGAAGATACTAATCTTGTCTTGAATTGGGAAAAGTGCCACTTTATGGTTAATGAAGGTATTGTCTTGGGGCACAAAGTTTCTGAAAGAGGTATTGAAGTTGATAAAGCCAAGGTTGATGCTATTGAAAAGATGCCATGTCCCAAGGACATCAGAGGTATAAGAAGTTTCCTTGGTCACGCCGGATTTTATAGGAGGTTCATCAAGGACTTCTCAAAAATCTCTCAGCCTCTAACTAATTTATTACAAAAACATGTACCATTTGTCTTTGATGATGATTGTGTAGAAGCATTTGAAATACTTAAGAAAGCATTAGTCTCTGCACCTGTTGTTCGGCCACCTGATTGGAGTTTACCCTTTGAAATTATGTGTGATGCTAGCGATTATGCTGTAGGTGCTATTCTAGGGCAAAGAGTTGATAAGAAATTGAATGTTATCCATTATGCTAGTAAGACTCTAGACAATGCTCAAAGAAATTATGCTACTACCGAAAAGGAACTTTTAGCGGTTGTATTTGCTTGTGATAAATTCAGAGCCTATATTGTTGATTATAGAGTAACTATTCATACAGATCATGCTGCTATTAAATATCTTATGGAAAAGAAAGATGCAAAACCTAGACTCATTAGATGGGTTCTCTTGCTTCAAGAATTTTATTTACATATTGTTGATAGAAAAGGAGCTGAGAACCCCGTTGCTGACAACTTGTCTAGGCTAGAGAATGTTCTTGATGACCCACTACCTATTGATAATAGCTTTCCTGATGAGCACTTAAATGTCATAAGTACTTCTCGTAGCACTCCTTGGTATGCTGATTATGCTAATTATATTGTTGCTAAATTTATATCGCCTAGCTTCACATACCAACAAAAGAAAAAGTTTTTCTATGACTTGCGACATTATTTTTGGGATGACTCACATCTTTATAAAGAAGGAGTAGATGGTGTCATTAGACGTTGTGTACCTGAGCATGAACATGAACAGATCCTACGCAAGTGTCACTCCGAAGCCTATGGAGGACACCACGCTGGAGATAGAACTGCACATAAGGTATTGCAATCCGGTTTTTATTGGCCTACTCTCTTCAAGGATGCCCGTAAGTTTGTTTTGTCTTGTGATGAATGTCAAAGAATTGGTAATATCAGTAGACGTCAAGAAATGCCTATGAATTATTCACTTGTTATTGAGCCATTTGATGTTTGGGGCTTTGATTATATGGGACCTTTTCCTGCCTCTAATGGTTACTGTCGTGGATTTGTCACGGCAGATGTCCTTAGTGTCAGGACTTAGTCGTGAGGCCAACGCATCTATGTGGTAGCTTGAGAGGGGTTGAGAGGAATCGAGAGACGCAACACAAGACAGGGATTTAGACAGCTTCGGGCCCCAGGAAACATCATCCGGTAAAAACCCTACATGCTGTTTGAGGCTAGGTCTCATTATCATCATGAGGGAGTCGCCGTAAACCGGCTCTCCTCTTTGTGTCTAGCCCTAGAGATTATTGCTTGTAGCTTCTAACTTGTCCCCCTTTGGGGAGCCCTGCCCCTCCTTATATATGTTGAAGGGGCGGTTTACATGACTAGTCCTAGTTGGATTAGGATTACTCTATTACAAGTGGAGTCCTAGTCTTGCTTCCTTTGTAGGAGAATAGTCCTTATGCTTTCCTCATAAACCGGCCCACCATTAAACGTGAACCGGCCTTCTAGGCCTTGGGCCTCGTCATCCATCTGACCCGCCCGCCGGGTTACGAATGAACCGCCAAGACCGGGCGGGTATCCCGTGAACCGCCAAGCTCCGGGCGGGTTACCAATGAGTCGTCCAGTCCGGCCGGGTTAAACTTCCGGCCAGTTTACACTGCGGGGTATATCCCCGACATTAGCCCCCAGTTTAATTTGGATTTATCCATGTTAAACTTATCCTGTAAAATAAACACAAGAACAAACTTGATAGGTTGTACTCCGGGTTAAGAATTCTTGTAAACCGGCACCTGATCATCCTTAAGTCCTTGTCATTTCCTCCTTCTAGAAAATCCAGGTCAATAAGCCAGCGTCATACTCAATTTTCTGACATTGGTTTCTCACAGAAAAATATTGTGAAGAATAATCCACTTGAGTCGGCTTTCAAAGCGCTGGTTTAGGAAATATTGGTCTTGAAATATTCATCTGATATTCAGCCAGTTTGAAGATGTAAAAAACTTGCCGGTTTATGATTACCACCTTTGTCGTGTTATAAAAACTGATACTTCCGAGTCATGATTGTTGCAGACACCGGTTCATGATTATTAATGACGCCGAGTTGCAGCCACAGGGTCATAATGATTGGTGACGCCGGGTCAACCTAGTTTGCTCAATCAGAGAATTTGAAAATATTTCTTCGATAATAATATAATACCTGTAGCCCCCAAGTCTTGAGCAGAACAAAGTGATGGCTTAAGACTCGCTTCAATATAAATACTGCCACTTAAGAAGAAATCCATGTTGTTCATCCCAGTCACTTAGTAAAACTGAATACTCCTATTATGTAGCCCCCAAGTGCCGGGTTGTTATGCTTGCAGCAACCTGGGACTTGTAATTTCCTGATGCTCATAAAAACTTCAACCAGTGTAGCCCCCAAGGGCCGGGTCATTATGCAATAATGAGCAGGGACTTTGATATATACTTCAATGAAAATAACATCATATGATGTAACCCCCATCATGGGGCTTGAATTCATGTCCACAAGGTTAAGAGCCTTGTGCTTTACCAACTGAGCAGTGGACCCTTCAATATAATGAATAAAAAGCTTTGTACCTTGAATTGTTTAACAGGAGCAATTGGTAGCCCCCAAGGGCCGGCGCATTATAATGAGATGAGCCGGGTCTTCAATAAGATGAGCAAAAATGACTTTGCATTAGCCCCCAAGTGTCATGGTGCATGCTTGCAGCGACATGAGACTTGTGTATTTGATGTAATCTCAACTTCAATAATGTAGCCCCCAAGTGCCGGGTTGTAAGCCTGCAGCAACTCGGGACTATTCCTTCAATTGTAGAATATATCCATTGATAACATAATATCCATTGCGCTAAAGCGACTTTGAAAACCTTAATCATAATATCAATACCCATAATAAAAATCCAGCCATGTTGGCTATTCAAGATAATATAATCCGGTATGAAACCTTATTCATCCAATATCATAATGAAAATTCAGCCAAGTTTGGCTATTTGAATAATGTAACCCAATCATTTATAAGCGCATGATTCCAATGGCGCAATCCAAATATATACTGGCGACGTATAGTCCAAAGCCAGGCCGGTTTAATAAACACCGGATAATTTCCCATCATATACTGGCGACTTATCGTCTTAAAGCCAGGACGGTTTAATAAACACCGGATAATTTATAATCATGCTTTATTCAACCTGTTTCTGCATACAACAAGTTTAAAGTGTCCTGGCGGTTTACCGCTGGACGGGTCATAATGCCCAACATATAACCCGGGTTTATAACCAAGGCTGCACATAAGAATAATCAAATATGAAATATATCATACCTGTGACATTGAATCACATCATTGGTTTACCAACTTTTTGTAGTAAGGGTGATAATCCCAATCTTGAGTACTGATAACTCCTTCCATATTGCGCCGGTTTATGATAAAACCGTACCGGGTTGTGATAAACACCAGTTTAACCATATATAATACTGGCGACTCGTAGTCGAACCAGACTGGGCTGACAGTCTCCGGATTGTAACTTGATCGTGTACTGACAACTTGTAGTTGAAAGCCGAGCCGGGTTGACAAACACCGGTTTACTCCATAATAGAATGGTAACAAAAAATCAAACCGGGCAGATAGTCTCCGGATTAAGAATTGACCGTGTTCCGTCAATTGACAGTCGAACCGGATTAAAACGTTGTCGGTTTAAAAAACGCAACAAAAAATCGAATACCAGTTATGAAAAAATATGGCAACAAAGGCAGCAACTTTTTGCAAAAGAAAAGCTTTACTGAGCTGGTCAGATGGCATTACCATGGTCAGACGCAACCAAGCTCCCCGAAGGCGTAGCGATGGTGCCAGTCGGCCAGGTCCCCAAAAGACTTGTGGCAATACGCCGGCCAAGTGGCATGACATTGGTTCGGGTTCGACCAAGCCCCCAAATGACTCTGGCCCTGTAGGCCGACCAAGAGGCGTGACCGGTTCAGACTTGACCGTGTCCCCAAATGATCTGGTGGCTTTCGCCTATCAAGAGGTGTTGCATTGGTTCGCACACGACCAAGCCCCCAAGTGATAAAAAACAAATGTCAAGGGGTGAACCGGAGGCTGCTTTAAAAACAGAATCACTCCATGTAACCACGCATGATGAAAAAAGAACAGAGACCCCGCTTTATGAAGCAGAAGCCCCCATGTGATCAATATGTTAGGCCAATAAAGGCAGGATACCCATGTTTGAACCGCACATCATGGCAGCAGGTCCTCTTCGGCAATTTTTAACTTTTTGCAAGAGATAAATTCTTCTTGAACCGGGATCTTTGAACCGGATATTGAGAGCTTCAAAGCTTTGTGGGAGAACAAATTTCCCTTAAACCGGATTGCAAACCGGAATCTTCATTTTCAGCCGGAAATTTTCTGATGGCCTTTCAACTCGAACTTGCGAGAAGTTAATTCCTTTTTGAACCGAACTTTTTCAAACCAGATTTGAGAGCTTCAGAGCTTTGTGGGAGAACAGATTTCCCTTGAACCAGATTGTAAACCGGATATTTGAGAGCTTCAGTGAGACTGACTTCCCTTGAACCGGATTTTAAACCGGAATCCTTTCTGATGACCCGGAACTCCTTCATTGAGCCGGGATTTTGTAACTGTCATATACTTTCTAAACCGGAAATTTTCTGACGGCCTTCAAATAACAGTAGCCTCCGGGGAGTTGGCTTGAAACTCTCCATATTTGACCGTGATATAAACCGTCATAACTTGTATATCATTGGTGTTGATAGCACGACGTGAATCCACAGAAGGTTGAGGTGACTGCGGCGGGTTATAGATGATCCCGTATGAGCCGTGTCAGCAACTCGGCCAATGGTTCCTTCCAACTGGCGATTTGAAGTTAACCAAACTGTAGTGGCGGTGACTTGTGCGCCTGCCTATTGAACCATCCAGTGCAAACGACGGTTGATGATAATTTGCCTCCAATTTGAAAGAAAGCCGGGCTACCCAAGCTATGACTTGCTCATACTTCAATAAACAGCCCATGCAGATAGGTGCGGCCCGGTATGTTGATGTAGACCAGGCGGTGAGAAATGGACGGAAAAGATGACCTCAGCATCATAGGCGGCTCAAACAGATGAACTGGCCGCGATATTGTAAACCGACGCGGACGGGCGAGTTAACTACGCCGTTTTGACGTAGTGAACAATTGTCGGGTGAATTGGCCGCGGCGTGGTAAACCGGTGCAGACGGGTGAGTCGGCCGTGATGTTTGTAAGCCGGCGCGGGTGTTGTAAACCGGTGCGGGCAGGAGAATCGGCCGCAGGGGCGAACAATAAGTCAATCGCATGTGTTGATGCAGCGGGGGTAGCAACCTGCGCAGGATGAGCGCTAGTGCAAAAAATAATATCTGCTCATGCCCCTTTTGCAACACCTTTTTGTGTGGAATAATGGTCCTGTGAAGAAATAGCATAGACCAAGTAATTTTTCTTTGATTAAAACAATATGCTAAGAAAAATAAACTTAGATGGATATCACCTGATTTGTTCGGATGACGGATGATCCGTTCAACGCGACAGAAACGGTTCAGACTAGCGACTCAATATAACCCCGCGGCTCATCGCGCGGCAGGCGTGGCTCAGGTAACGGCGATTTAACTATGGTGAGTCATGACGAGCCAACGGAGCAAAGGGCGACTCACCCTACCGCAGAGGTAGAGTAGCGACTCAAGAAGCGGGCGTGCACTTCGGCAGGTCGCAGCAATCTCGGGCATGGTCCCCATGAGTTGATGTAAGTCAGGCCATAGGGATCGTAATATAACACCTCGTTTAGTTATGAATAAATATCCTGCATCAAAAAGTATTGCAAGACAGTAATTGCTCACATAAAAATTAATATGTGCTCAAATAAACCGGACGGACATCACCTGGTCGTTTTTCCCTTGCGGCAACTTTTGACCGGCCAGCGGCGACTTGGGCTGCAGCGAGATCGCTCCGGTGAAGTAGAACAAGTGCAACTTGGAGCCAAGCACTGTCTTTGACCCGCCACCACTGCTGCCCGTGGGCGCTCGTCGCCAGTGCAGGGACCGGCGGCTGAGGACGTGGCCGGTTTAGAGCGGAGGCGGAACACCACGGGGCGATGTAGAGACAGCGCAGAAGCCGGCTGGAGTGGAGCGGAACAGGCCGCAGTTATGCCGGCTCAGGTGCGGCCACGGCAGCCTAGAGGTGAGCGGCAAGGCGGGTTGGTTTAAGTAGTAGCAGGTTGAACCGGCGAGCAGAGGTAGCCGGGTCAGCTTGGCGCTGTTGAGGAGGCATCCGGCAATGCGAGACGACAGCTTGAAGGTCCCCGGCGGCGGATCAAGTCGTCGCGGCGGAGGACGCAGGACCCGGCAGGCGAGCGCGCGGGACGGAGGAGGAGCATCAGAGGCGGAGGTGACTCAGCAATAGGGCAAGGTCGATGCGGTGGCTCTCTACAGACGGGGGCGCTCCGGCGAGTCGACGGAGTGGCTCTGCCATGGCGACGGGTTGGAGAAGCATGGCCGTGACTGGTTTAGAGCGGCCACGCAGAGGAGGCAAGACGCGCCGGCGGCTGTGCCACAAGAGGCCAGTAGGCGAGGCCGAGGCGGGTCGCAGCAGCGGCTCAGCGCGCCGGCGAGGCCGGCTCGCTGGTTTGACGAGACGGCGGCGGCTGACTTGAGGAGTGGGACGGCAGTGATCCGGCGCGCCGGTTTGAGACGACGACCTGGCGGGGGTCGCGCCCGGAGGCGAGGGCGGAACTGAATCCGTCTGACAGGGCGGCTCTCGGACGGAGGTAGAACGGCAAGGCGGCAGAGTCCAAGTCGATTCCCCGTTCCCGTGCTTGTCTTGGTTGTCGTCAGCTTGATGCTTTGACTATCCCCGTCCGTGTCTTCCCAGGTCGTGGGCTCCCTGTCGACTGATTTGCTCAATCACAGACCGAGTCACCCGCGGATGGCTTAGCGCGATTTTGGCAGAGGGGCGCTGGAGGCGGTGACTTGCAACCGATCCGGGGCGGCTCGGCCGGGCGCAGACGACGGAAGAGCAGCGACATGGAGACGATCCGGCGGATAGAAACAGAGGCGGCAGAAACCATCACCCCGTCCTTGTCCTTTTTGCTAAGTGTGACTTTGCACGGCATGTGGCTCTCAGAATCCCTGTATGCACGAGTTGCTTTCTCTAAAATAATGAATACTAGCACCCCTTTTGGCCGGTTTGACCTTTCTTTGGTTGATCTTCCCACGTAAATCAGCGGCCGTAGTAGATGTAATTTTCTTCTCGGGAACTCGGTCCTGCTTGTATTGATAGTAGCAAGATATCGTCTCCGCAGATCGTGTGGTGTGGAACGGCAGTACTACCGGCCGATCTCAACAGCCCGTGGCCCATAAAAAATTCTGTCTCTGTTTCGGACTCGGCGGATTATCACGACACGTGAAGCGGGCGTTCAGCATGTAAGCCTAAAACACTCTCAATCTCATATCCGTCGCCGCTGAATACTTTGTCAATCTTGACTGATGAATTTATTGTTGATGTGAATTTTCCACGCCGGCACTCCTTGAACCGGAAAATTGCGAATTTCTTGAAATCCTGGGAAGAATCCCTCCAAGAACTCAACACCACCGTGCGCGCGCCCCACGGTGGGCGCCAACTGTCGTGGAATTGTCACGGCAGATGTCCTTAGTGTCAGGACTTAGTCGTGAGGCCAACGCATCTATGTGGTAGCTTGAGAGGGGTTGAGCGGAATCGAGAGACGCAACACAAGACAGGGATTTAGACAGCTTCGGGCCCCGGGAAACATCATCCGGTAAAAACCCTACATGCTGTTTGAGGCTAGGTCTCATTATCATCACGAGGGAGTCGCCATAAACCGGCTCTCCTCTTTGTCTCTAGCCCTAGAGATTATTGCTTGTAGCTTCTAACTTGTCCCCCTTTGGGGAGCCCTGCCCCTCCTTATATATGTTGAAGGGGCGGTTTACATGACTAGTCCTAGTTGGATTAGGATTACTCTATTACAAGTGGAGTCCTAGTCTTGCTTCCTTTGTAGGAGAATAGTCCTTATGCTTTCCTCATAAACCGGCCCACCATTAAACGTGAACCGGCCTTCTGGGCCTTGGTCCTCGTCATCCATCTGACCCACCCGCCGGGTTACGAATGAACCGCCAAGACCGGGCGGGTATCCCGTGAACCGCCAAGCTCCGGGCGGGTTACCAATGAGTCGTCCAGTCCGGCCGGGTTAAACTTCCGGCCGGTTTACACCGCGGGGTATATCCCCGACAGTTACACTCATATTTTAGTTGCTGTTGATTACATTACTAAATGGGTAGAAGCTATTCCAACTAGTAGTGTTGATCATAACACTTCTATTAAAATGCTTAAGGAAGTTATTTTTCCGAGGTTTGGAGTCCCTAGATACTTAATGACTGATGGTGGTTCACACTTTATTCATGGTGCTTTTCGTAAGATGCTTGCTAAATACGATGTTAATCATAGAATTGCATCTCCATATCACCCGCAATCTAGTGGTCAGGTGGAATTGAGCAATAGAGAGCTCAAATTAATTTTGCAAAAGACTGTCAATAGGTCTAGAAAGAATTGGTCCAAGAAACTGAATGATGCATTATAGGCCTATAGAACTGCATTTAAAAATCCTATGGGTATGTCTCCGTATAAAATGGTTTAAGGAAAAACATGTCATTTACCTCTCGAACTTGAACATAAGGCATATTGGGCTATTAAGGAGCTCAACTATGATTTCAAACTTGCCGGTGAGAAGAGGTTATTTGATATTAGCTCTCTTGATGAATGGAGAACCCAAGCTTATGAAAATGCCAAGCTGTTTAAAGAAAAGTTAAAAGGTGGCATGATAAAAGGATACAAAAGTGTGAGTTTAATGTAGGTGATTATGTATTGCTATAAAACTCTCGTTCAAGATTTTTTGTAGGAAAACTTCTCTCCAAATGGGAAGGTCCTTACATTATCAAGGAGGTCTATCGTTCCGGTGCCATAAAAATCAACAACTTCACAGGCACAAATCCGAAGGTGGTGAACGGTCAAAGAATCAAACACTATATCTCAGGTAATCCTATAAATGTTGAAACTAATGTTATTGAAACCGTAACCCCAGAGGAGTACATAAGGGACACTTTCCAGAACGTTCCAGACCCTGAAAAGGAATAGGTATGTGGTACGGTAAGTAAACTGACTCCAAAACAATTTTTAAGGCAATATTTCTCCGTTTTGGAATATTTAGAAAAATAGAAAAATAAGTAGCAGTCCGGGGAGGACATGAGGCCTCCATGAGGGTGGAGGGCGCGCCCTACCCCCCTGGGCGCGCCCCCCTAACTCGTGAGCACCTCATGTGCCCTCCGGACTCCGTTTCCTTGCAGGATACGTATTTTGGTCGGTAAAAATTCATTATATATACTCCCGAAGATTTTGACTCTCGTATCATGCAAATCTCCCCTGTTCTTGTTTCGAGCTGCTTTTCTGACAGGTCTAGATCATCATGACGACCCCAAGTGCTTCCAAGGACAAGTTCTTCGAGAAGGTTATCAACCCTTACCTTGCGGAGGTGCTGCGACACCCCCAAACCATTGAGATGCGTGATGAGTTGTTGCACATCCGGATGTTGAGGGACCAAAGGGAACCGGAAGCGTTGAGTTGAGGCTCGAAGCAATGGAGCAACAAGTTTTCAAGTGCTAGGGGATGGTGGAGCGTGGAATCAACTCTACCCACAAGATGCTCGCGGAGTTCACCAACAACTATGAGCCGGATGCCAAGAAGACCGAGGAAGCCATCTATAAGCTACATGAGAAGATCGAGCACCTCCAAGCCCAAATCTATGATCTGCAAAACCAAAACTTTGAGTATGAATATATATTCAAAAGGATGAGTTTGGCTGCAGATTTGAGGATTCCGGAGACTCGATCATCCTTCTATGATGGTGAGCCTCTTCCATGGAAGGTGACGACAAGCTTGCATCATCATCAACACCTCCACCGCCAACAACAAGGAAGGAGACATAATCATCTGGGTATGGGCACTCCCCTTGGCAACTGCCAAGCTTGGGGGAGGTGCCCTGGTATCGTATCACCATCACAACTCCTATCTTTACCGTTTTCCTTAGTTCGATCATATTAGTATTATCTTGATTTAGTAGAATAAAGTCATGGCATGATCTAGTTTTGAGTTTTGCTTTATGATCCTTCTTTGTAATCAAGTTCGTGAGCTATATAATAAAGATTAGTGTTGAGTCAAGGGCTTGATTATTTTGCCATGATCTTGGGTGATTAGAAGAAAAAGAATATAAAGAATCAAGAGTTCGTATTGATCTTATTGAAAGTAGTGACTTCACATAGAAAGAGTATGATAATTCATAGTTGTTGGGAGTTGGCAAATATAGCTTTGGTCATCGTTGCAATTAATAGGAAGTAATAAGGAAAGAGAGGTTTCACGTATAAATATATTATCATTGACATCCTTTATGATTGGGAGCACTCATTACAATATGACATGCTAAAGAGTTGATGTTGGACAAGGAAGACAACATAATGAGTTATGTTCTCTTACATCTGAGATAAAGTATGTTGTCATGGTTCCTCTACCATGTTGAGTTTGCCTTTCCCCCTCATGCTAACCAATTCTCAGCACTAAGTAGAAATACAACGTGTGCTTCCAAATACCCTTAAACCAGTTTTGCCATGAGAGTCCACCATATCTACCTATGGATTGAGTAAGATCCTTCAAGTAAGTTGTCATCGGTGCAAGCAATAAAAATTGCTCTCTAAATATGCATGATTTATTAGTGCGGAGAAAATAAACCTTGCACGAACTTCTTGTGGACGCAATAAAAGCGACGGACTGCATAATAAAGGTTCACATACAAGGGGCAATGTAAAGTGACGTTCTTTTGCATTAAGATTTTGTGCATTAACCCTAAACGCGGATGACAACCTCTGCTTCCCTCTGCGAAGGGCCTATCTTTTATTATTATCCTCTACCTTATGCAAGAGTCACGGTGATCTTCACCCTCACTACAAAGATTCGGGTCTATTGCAACAAAACTGTTCATCGCAATACATGCCGATTTGTGGCGATAAGTACCTATTGCCACGAAACAACATTCGTTGGCAGCCGTTGCGACTGGACGCATAGTAATAGGTTATTACCACAAAAAAGCAATTGTGGCAATAAAGTGAGCTATTGCAACAACCATGTGGGAAGTCGCCACATGTTTTGCCGTGGCAACACTCATCTAATGCCACATTTTGCTTTGTGGAGATAGCTTTAATGCAACAAGTAACGAACCATGGCAACTGGTAGCTCGTGGCGATAGACATTTGTGGCAACAACCTATGCCAACGATCCTTGTTTTCGTGGCATTAGGCATTTTGCCACGAACCGCTACACTTGTGGCATTAAGTTATGGCAACAAATATTCCAGTCGTCGTAACAGGAAATTGCAACATACTAGTTTTGGCGGTGATAAATAGGTATCACAACGGGTGAAATGTTTGTAGCGAGAAACTATTGCGACAATTTAAGTTTCCGTGGTGCTAACATGTGGCAACCAAAAATGGGTTGTGGCAATAGCCTATTGCAACCTAAAAAAATACAGGCATTCAATTACAATATTCAAAACCATACGTATAATATGTAGATTCATAAAATTCATAATTCTGATAGCAAATATCCATCAAATGAAACTCAAATGTAATTTAGCCATCCTAATTAAGTGCCAATACTAAATTGTCCGTGATCTAGAGTCTAGTCGAGCTAGTTCTTTGGATCCTGCAATCAAGAAATCAAAAAAAAATATAGTTCTAGTTAATGAGTCCAACATAACTTACGCCATACAATTATTCCATCCCCATTGTTAAAAAGAACTACCGCCTGACCAATTGGAGTAATACTGTGTCAGCAAGCATGTAACTGAGGGATCAGAATAGTTTTACAAGTGTAAATGTCTAAAGCGTAAGCATAAGTACATGTACTAAAATCTTCCACTATTGATTTAAGTTGTGGCTCGATCTCTAGTTTCATTTAAGTTCATGTCCCTAGCTAGCACATACTCATTTTTTTAAGTTGTGACTCGATGCAGCAACAATGCATGGTGAAAGAGAAGAAGAAGCTAGCTAATTATGAAGGCCAATGACATGCTCACTTGAAAGTGGACCATGAATTTCAGTTTCTTTGATTTCAACATCTTAGACGTGCTTTGTCTTAAAAACGGAAAGAGCAATTATAGGTGCGTTAACCACTGTCAATTGTTTTGGATTCATGCAAAAAAAAGTTTGGGCAAACATAGAACCACACCTCATGGTGAAAGTAAACATATTGCATGTCAAAAGACAAAGTTGTACTAGAGGAGCGTCAATTAATTTAGATCGGAGGGAGCAGATTGAATGTTACCTTGAACTTATCCACAGAACCAGCTTCTGCTTAAGCCTCAGCAGCTTTGGAGGCAGATTTTTGTAGACCAAGGACTGGGCAATGAGGGTCATCAAGACCCAGCACACTCCACCACCGGAGGCCACATCCGCATCACGCGCCTCCCAACGTAGCCGCTAGGAAGCCGGATCGTGCCGCTGCGACCCTCCGCATCGCGACGCCCTTGTTCTTCGAATTTTTTTTAAAAAAATATTCAATTTGAAAAAGTTCATGAATTTGAAAGGAATCCGCATATTTAGGAAAAAGGATAAAGAAAGGAAAACACAGAAAAACAGAATAAAAACGGCAGGAGAAAAACCACGAAATGACAGAACAAATAAAAGAAGTAAAAAAGCATGTGTATCACAGCCGATGGGATAGCCTAGTGGTTGTGTTCTTTCCTTTTGTACGCAGATATCATCGGATTGATCCTGTCAGCTGCACTTTTTTTTAGTTTGATTGACGAAAAGAAATACAAAAGTATACAACTACGACCGGATTGATCCTGTCAGCTGCACTTTTTTTTGTGAGTTTGACCAAAAGATATACAAAAGTATAATACCATTTAATTATATATATATATATACACTGTATACTTACGTGTGTATATGTGTGTGTGTGTGTGTGTATCCCGCAAAAAAAAAATTTGTGTGTGTGTGTGTGTCTAGATTCGCGTGTATACACATATATACAGTTTATGGACAACACACAAAATTGTATATTTAGGTGTATAATATATATACACACTGTATATATACAGTTTATTCTCAAAAAACTATATATATACAGTTTAGAAAAATTATACAAAAAGTTATACATATTTATGTGTATTGTATAATAAACGTAGGACCCTTCTTCATGGACTCATAACATTGAACATTGAATATACGTAGGACCCTTCTTCGTAGAATCGGAACAACACACAAAATTGTATAATATACATAAGACCCTTTTTCAATACTTTCAACATTTTTTCAATTTACAGTAAACTTTTTAGTATGCGATATTTTTTGTAAACACACACTGAAAATTGCACATTATTTTAATATAAAATGATCTTATTTAAAAATACAATGAACTTTTTTGTATTATAATAATGTTTATCGTATATATATTGTACATTCTTTTAATATACCATATATATGTGTGTGTGTATAATTTTTTTACTGCGAGACGACTTCTTAACAGCCAGGAAAGTCAAGGACGTATATAAATTGGATCGATGGGATGTAAGGAGGCGATGTTGTCTATTTAAGAGGAGAATTGACCTTCACTGTAGCACACAACATGGCTTAGCTCAGCTGGTTCCGTCATTATTCGTAAACAAATGGTTCTGAGTTCGAATCTTGATGCTTGCACTTACTTTTGTTGGGCCCGATTTATCGGCCAACCATAGCGTACACACCTATTTTTGCTGGGCTCGTCTCAGCCCAATTTATTGGGCCATCCTGAACAGGAGGTTCCGACTTCCTGCACTTAATTTTGTTGGGCCCGATTTATTGGCCAACCGCAGCATACACACTTTTTTTGCTGGGCTCGTCTCGGCCCGATTTATTGGGCCACCGCAGCACATGCATGAAGCTTTAATTTTTAGAGGAATGAACAATCAGACATGCACATTATTTTAGTACCATTTCGGACATATGTACGATTTTAGCGGCTTGAGAACGGACGAAAAACAGAAGCAATAACCCCTTTATTTGTAGGTAGGTATACATACATTCCCTCCGTCTCGTGTCAAAAAAGCTCTTATATTATAAGACGGAACGAGTAGATTCCTATATAGAAAGTGTGTTCTGTCCATTTATTTTAATTACTCCTTAAAGCTTAATTGAAATTGGTGCAATTAAAATATATTTTAATTACTCCTTAAAGCTTGCAAAAATCATAGCTTAATATCTATAAATTCGAATACTATATTTTTCTGCCGTGTAACTTGCAATGTCATACTGATGTTGCAATATATTTCCAAATATTACCACAAGTAGTTATTCTTTTGAAATACCTAGTCTCTATTACAACAAAATGGCTGTCTCGCGCAACGGAATTTGTTTGTCGCAATATAGCTACCATATTGCAACGTCGAATCAGTTTGTTGCAATAGTTAGCCACTTTTTTGCAACAATATTTGTAACTAATGCAACGTCACGCCAATGTTGCAATATCTTTTTGAATATTGCCACGAATAGTTATTCTGTTAAAATACCTAGTCTCTATTACAACAAAATGACTACCCTCACGCAACGGAATTTGTTTGTCGTAATAACGCTTTCATATTGCAACGCCGATACAGTTTATTGCAATATGTGGCATGTATTGCAACAAAGTTAGTATTTATCGCGACGAAACTAAGTTATGGTTATATGTGCGGCCTATTACTACAACCGAAGAATTTGTGGTAATATTGCGTTTTATTGCAACAAAACGTAGTTGTAGCAATAACTTTTGTTGCAATAGACCGGAATCCTTGTAGTGCCTTCTTTTTATTTTATCCTTTGACAAGCTCAGCATGTTGGAAAGAACATGATATATATAAATATATATCTAATTGGATGTGGGGGTGCGTGAATTATTATTGTTGACATTACCCTTGAGGTAAAAGGTTGTGGGGAAAAAAACTATAAGCCTCTATCTTTCTCTGTGTCCGATTAAAACTCTGTAACCACAAGTATCGCGTGAGTGTTAGCAATTATGAAGGACTAAGTGATAGTTGAGTATGTGGACTTGCTTTTAAGCTCTGACATAGACTCTTTCTGATGTTATGATAAATTGCAATTGCTTCAATGACTGAGATTATAATTGTTGGTGCCCAATAAAGTTTCTGATTCATACTTTGGCTTTGTGAGAAGATCATCACTTGAACATGAGTAATCATATGACAAAATTTATATATGTTGATATTATGAAGTAATCATGATGCCTCCAGGTCCGTATTTTATTTTTATCGACACCTCTACCTCTAAACATGAGGACATATTTATTGTTATCGGCTTTTCGCTTGAGGACAAGCGAGGTCTAAACTTGGGGTGTTGATACGTCCATTTTGCATCATGCTTTTATATCGATATTTATTACATTATGGGCTGTTATTTCACGTTATATCATAATACTTATGGTGATTCTCTCTTATTTTACAAGGTTTACATGACGAGGCAGAATGCCGGCAGCTAGAATTCTGGGCTGGAAAAGGAGCAAATATTGAAGGACTATTCTGTGCAACTCCAAAAGTCCTGAAACTCCACGGAACACCTTAAAATAAATAAAGAAAAATTGTCGCCAAAGATGAAGGCCAGGGGGCCCACACCCTGATCACGAGGGTGGGCCCCCCTGGGCGCGCCCCCTACCTCGTGGGCCCCCTGGTGGCTCTCCGACGCCCATCTTCTCCCATATGAAGTCTTTCGATGAGAAAAAAAATAGCAGAGAACCTTTCGGGACAAGACTCCGCCGCCACGAGGCGGAACCTTGGCGGAACCAATCTAGGGCTCCGGCAGAGCTATTCTGCCGGGGACACTTCCCTCTGGGAGGGGGAAATCATCACCATCGTCATCACCAACGCTCCTCTCATCGGGAGAGGGAAATCTCCATCAACATCTTCATCAGCACCATCTCATCTCCAACCCCTAGTTCATCTCTTGTATCCAATTCTTGTCTCCAAGTCCGGGATTGGTGCTAGTAGGTTGCTAGTAGTGTTGATTACTCCTTGTAGTTGATGCTAGTTGGTTTACTTGGTGGAAGATCATATGTTCAGATCCTTTATGCACAATATTACCCTTCTTATTATGAACATGAATATGCTTTGTGAGTAGTTACGTTTGTTCCTGAGGACAAGGGAAAAGTCTTGCTATTAGTAGTCATGTGAATTTGGTATTCGTTCGATATTTTGATAAGATGTATGTTGTCTCACCTCTAGTGGTGTTATGCGAATGTCGACTACATAACACTTCACCATTATTTGGGCCTAGAGGAAGGCATTGGGAAGTAATAAGTAGATGATGGGTTGCTAGAGTGACAGAAGCTTAAACCCTAGTTTATGCGTTGATTCGTAAGGGGCTGATTTGGATCCATATGTTTCATGCTATGGTTAGGTTTACCTTAATACTTTTGTTGTAGTTGCGGATGCTTGCAATAGAGGTTAATCATAAGTGGGATGCTTGTCGAAGTAAGGGCAGTACCCAAGCACCGGTCCACCCACATATCAAATTATCAAAGTACCGAACGCGAATCATATGAGCGTGATGAAAACTAGCTTGATGATATTGCCATGTGCCCTCGGGAGCGCTTTTCCTATTATAAGAGTTTGTCCAGACTTGTCCTTTGCTACAAAAAGGATTGGGCCACCTTGCTGCACTTTATTTACTTTTGTTACTTTTTGCTCGTTACCATTTATCTTATCACAAAACTATCTGTTACCACTTATTTCAGTGCTTGCAGAGAATACCTTGCTGAAAACCGCTTATCATTTCCTTCTGCTCCTCGTTGGGTTTGACACTCTTACTTATCGAAAGGACTACGATAGATCCCCTATACTTGTGGGTCATCAGTCCTTCACAAAAAAACCTCATTTGGGGCACTCGAAAAAATGGAAAATGGCTCTTTTGTGCAATGAAAGTGAAAACTCCCTTAGGCAACATTATTTGGAATTCCAAGATGCACCCTTGTGTACAATATGAGATCATTTGAACAAACTATGCCATGAATGTGGCCATAAGATTGATCATTTGGCTTGAAAGCCATGAATCTTCACGCATGACAGCTCATTTCTGAGAACAATTTTTAAAAATAATTTCCGCATTACAAGTTTATAATTTTTCCTAGAAACTTGGTCACATATAATGACACAATGCAAAGGTTTTCCAATTTTTTGATTTTATTTGAATTTTTTATGCCCGTTTCAAAATGGGGTCAAAACTGCGGGCATGACTGTTCCTAGCTAGTGGTTGAATCTTGGATTTTTTTGATGTTTCTCTGATTAAATAAATACTTATGTACCTGGAAATAATTTTTGGAAAAAAATATAGAGCAAACTATGAGGCAGCTGCAGTTCAAATTTGACCAGTTTCCAGCTGAATCGGCGGAAATTTTTCTTTTTCACCAGAGGTGGATAAAAACTTTTGACACCTAACCATTTGGTCAATTGCACATTAAATATGTCCTAGTATTTTAGAAAATTGATTTGGTACAATTTTGCAACAAATATATTATAGGTCCTTCACAAAAAAACTCATTTTGGGCACTCCAAAAATTATTAAAAGTAGATAGAAAGATCAGAAATGCATACAAATTGGTGCTCATCCATAAAATGTGGTCTAACTTGAGTGAAAATTTGTGTGATGCCCGTTTGCAAAATATTTTTGATAGCTGCTTCACAAAACACCCATAGTTTTAGTACTTATAAACTATTTTAAACCATAAATTTTCTGAACCAATCAGGGCTCTTCCCACGGATCACACCCCTTAGCCGATCTGAACCGTCCACCTCTCTACAGCCCAATCCAAACCCTAAGCAGCCCGCGCCAGCCTCTCTCTCCCCATCTCCGCCGCCTCTCACTTTCCCCTTCTCCCCGATCCAGATCCAACCCCGTCCTCCGCCGCCGCCCCGTCCCGCGTCGGAGCGACGACGTCACGGCCTGCTCCTCGTGGTGGCCGCGTCGGTGCTCTGCGCCGCGCAGAGCCCCATCTCGCAGCCACCGTTGGCCGGCGCACCCACCGCGTCCCCGCTCCTCCGCCCCGACGCCGACTCTCGCAACCCTCTCTCCAACTCCCTCTCCCTCCCTCAGATCTCAATCCGCCGTCACCCCTATCCCTACCCCCGCGTAGCCCAACCCAATCCGCCACCATACTCTACCCAGATCCCTCCCCGCTCCGGCCACCGCTCCCCTCCCCTCCCCTCCCCTCATCGGAAGAGAAGACAAGAGAGGGTCGAGAGAGCAGACCAGGCGGCGTCTCCCAGATCCGCCAATGGCTTGGACCTGGAGCTCCATATCCATGGCGTTGGGTGGCTCCCAGATCCACCCAGTAGTAGGACCTGGAGCTCCATCTTCTCCATGGCATTGGGTGGCTCCGAGATCCACCCAGGGGTTGGACCTGGAGCACCATCTCCTCCATGGCGTTGGCTGCTGCATCCTCGCCGCCTGCCCGTCCTCTTTCGCTTCCGCTCAGCCGCGCGCTTCTTCTCTCTCGGGACGCCGCTGCTCGTCAAGGTAATCTTCGATTTGATCCTCTGTCCTTGGCTTCCCTTTCCTCATGAGAACTCTGTAAATAATGCATTTTATCGATTTGCTGCAGTGATCGGCATGGAGGGGCTCGCAAGATGCTTCGCCAACCCGCCGCCGGACTGGAGCGACGATGCTTGCCTGCCCGTGGGGAACTCATGGACCGGTGTATCCTGCAGCCAAGGTGCACTCGCTCGAGTAACTGCTCTGTAAGTTGCAAACATGATCAGTACGTTCTTTCTGATTTCAATATCTCAACAATGGACGATGACCTTTGTGCATTTTCTGCTGCAGCAACCTCACCAACTTCAGTGTTGGAGGGTTCATATCTGACAGCATTGCTAATCTGATTGCGATCTCGAGCGTGTAAGCTTATTGACACAAACTGGCGTCAGATCTGCATGCTAAGTTAAATGAGAATTTAGGTTTCTGATTGGAGAAAGGATTTCTTGCAGCTGGCTTCTGGGGAACAATCTGACAGGACCAATTCCAGTTATGAGCTCCCTGCATCCTTTGGCATCTCTGTAAGTACAAAAATATTACATGATGATTGCTTATCCAAAATGATTTTCTAGAGGTTCATAATTACCACTACTACTAGTCGACAAAATTAAGACATTGGCCGTTCCATTTCACTAATTAATCCGGGTTGCATTAATGACCTGAAGGCACCTGGAGGACAACCAGTTGGCAGGGCCGATTCCTCCGTCGCTGGGAGACCTTCCAAGGCTTCAGGAACTGTAAGTTGCTTCAACACGCAGTCCATGTTTTGCCAAGCTGTTGCTGCATTATCCAGTCACGATATTGCTCAATTGACACACATGTTGCATTTTCTGAGAACTTGAATTCTTGTATAACAGGTTTGTGCAGAACAACAATTTACAGGGCAGCATTTTAGCTGTGATGCCATTTTTATGTTCGTATTAGCTGCATCTTATTTGTGTTTCCCCAGTTTATGAATCATGTTTTCGTTTACGTGCCGTAAGAAGGCTATATTTGGTAATCACCCAAAATGCCTCTCTTTTTTTTAGCTGATGAATCATCCTACATGCACAGTTTGCTTGATGTCCGTTTTTATCCAGATTCCCGAATGTTTGATTGCAACATTCTATTGAAGACAGAAGTATAGGACCAGCATACATGATCTGGAACCTTTTGGTTTTGGTCAGTTGCTGCTGCTGATTTTAGAGGGCTACGCTAGGGTGGTGAATGAACGAACAAACAATAATAGAACATGGGCACCAAGTTTTAGAGGGCTTGTGATTTTGTGGTTGCAGCAAGCCTGCCTTGTACGCCCGACGAGTTTATCCTGTGTATTTTGTCTTGCTAGACGAGTTATCCAGCAATACTAGTGCATAGTAGAAAATTATCATATATCCTGGCTGTAACCTGCTTTTGTGCTTGTGACTTTGGCCCGCATGATTTTGTGGCGATTTGGTACTAGACTAGAGGTAGAGGCTGATGATTTCTTGCTGTTTCAGTCAAGTGCTTGATAGATAGCTGTCTCATATGCCTTTTCTGTTCCTAATGGTGCTTTTTCCTCATACTTACAGGATGCTACGCTCGCTACATACATGTTTCTGATGCCGCAACAAAGGAATATATGTGGTTTCTTCAGTGGGACTGTTGCTATTGCTCCTCATGTTCAATAACATTTCAACATTGGACCTGCTAGTCACCCAAGCCAAGCCTCGCATCGCTTCAATAAAGTGATACTTCTTCCAATCAACCCCTACTTCGGCTCTGCTCTTTTTTCCATCTTCTCTTATTTAAGCTAAGAAAGATTCTGAGTTTGCATCCATCTCATTACACTAGCTAGCACAATATATTAGTTAAGGCAACTCTACTACATATCAATTTCCCCTATTGGATTGGTTCTATATTTTTAAAGTTGTTTCGTGGTGCATGAGCCCAACCTGAAGAAATATAGGCTTATGATGACTATTTTCCTTCTTAATTAATCATAGTTGTTGGCTTCGGTAGCTTGCTGAATATGCTCTAGTTATATATAGAAATGATGTGCCTTCTATGCTTAAATGATTGTTTGGCTCTATATAATTGTTGACATGAATATCTTGGCTTCCCAAACAAGTATAGGACTGTACCTATGCATACAGATTATCCTAACAAAACTGAAAATAAAAATTGAAGCATGAAATAAGCAATAAGTGGCTGATTTTTATTTGCATGTTAAGCGGAAAGTTGTAGCCAAGGCATATATATTACGAAATATTGTCACACCTCTGAGCTTCTACTGCTGTTAGGGACATCGTAGTGCGATCTTCATGATTTTTCGCTTGCAGATGTACTGATTCATTAGTCAAGCCGAGACCGAAGTCATCTTTTGCTGATCTGTATATCAATGCTCTGTTTCCAATAGATGTATGCTGATGCCTGATGGCTGATTCCTTAAAACTTTACTGTTGCAGTAGCATTTTTCCTTGGTGCATAGATGTATGAGCGATCACTTATGCTTCAAACCTTGATCTCTTTCCCAGGAACCATCGTGGTCTGCATCACTACTAGGGCAGGAGAGGAAAGACTGTTGGTGTCTCCAGGAAGCGATAAACTGCTTCACAAAGATCCCCGCATAGCTTCACTACTACTGTGTTGGTCCATTTCCAGAATCGTAAGGAGTGTTCTTGTTTATACGATCATCTTGGATGATGCTTTTTCTCAAGGAGAGGCTCAAGAAGATCAGGTATAAACTCCTCCCCCTCTTGTTTGTTTTTGCTTCATACTGTTTGGTGGTTGATACATTACTGTGCAAGTTCTATGGTATGTGAGTTCTTTCTGTTGCTGCAAGCATTGACACAATATGTCATGTGCAGGGAGCTCCGCATCCAGTTTCAGCCATCCTCTACAGTAAGGAGCTCTCGGCCAAAGGAGCAAGCAGTGCTGCTAGTTCCTTGAGGCCAGATCGAGTAAGATGGCGCACCATGGCGTGTGGTGGTGTATTTTGATTCCGAGAACAGTACTGTTTATTTGAAGTGAGATGTACTCGTGCCCGGCAGAAAAATGAAGGATGAAGTGTCATGTACTGTCTATGTTGTAGTGAGCTGTAGTAGGAGTGAAATGAAAATGTATCTGCTATTGTATGTGCTATTTCCCTGTAATGTATTGTGTACATTTTACTTAAACATTAAATTCTCTAGAAAAAATGTTCTTACTGGACCTGATAGTGGCCATGGCCCAAATATACTTGTACTATTAAGATGCCATGGCCCAAAATAACCTGGGATGAAAAGCTATTCGGAATTATTATAAGCAGGCCTCGACTCAAATAGAAAATAGAAACAAAAAGGAAACAAACTATGTGGAAAGGTAAAGGCCCATTATAGAAAAAGCCCAAAAACATCAAGCAAAAAATATATCATAAAAGGCTGAATTAATGGGCTTGGCCCATGTAGAACACCGAATTGGACCGGGCTAAATCTTACCAACGACCAATTCAATTGGTCGCAATTTTGCCACGTCAAATTGCCACGTCGGATCCGACGTGGCCTGGGTAGATAGCCAGTGACCAAAACAAAAGGTCATGGGTTGAACGACCTTCTGTTTTGGTCGTAAACGTCTATGACCTTCTCACAGAGAAGGTTGTTAATTTTAGTTTACGGCCGCCAGCTTTTGACCTTCTATTTTTGGTCACAAAAAGGTCGCAAATGAAAAACAATGACCTTTCAGTGACCAATAGTCAAGGTCACAAGTTGACATATTTCTTGTAGTGGTCGACGAAGGCAAGGAGGAGCGGCTTGAGGTGGGAGGGGAGGTCGCGGCGGGATCGGCCACCATAGGTGGCGGCGGCGGCGGCGGCGGTCCAATCGGGTGAGAGGGGTCCGACGGGAGGGGTTAGGGTTTTGGCTGCGGGTCGTGCGGGAGCAGTGGTGTGCGGGAGAGAGGGTGGCATTCGGCCACTGACAGGTGGGCCCGCTAGGAATTAGGCCCGCATGTCAGTGCCCTCAACGGCATGTGGTGTTCGTGAGGGGAGCTGCTTCCGGGTGGGTGTGGGTGGGGGACAGGGTAAGGGGTGTGGACCGTTGGATCTGGTAGTATCCGACGGTTTCTAAAGCTTGATCCGTGTGACATGCCCATATACCAATCAGAACGAAGTGCAGGCTTTGATGACGCTATGACCATCTAAAATGGTCGTAATTAATTAACAATAGGCACTACCAACGCAGCACCACGACGCCCGGCGAAGCTCTATTGCATCGTGAGCTCCAACGCAGCACCACGACGCCCGGTGGTAAGTTTCCTTCTCTTTTTATGACAATGTTTGTTAAGTTTCGAAATAGTGCTATTCCTCGAATAACGAAAAATCAATTTTCCATTTTTGGAGTGCCCAAATTGAGTTTTTTGTGATGAACCTACCAAATAGTTATTGCAAAATTGGTCCAAATCAATTTTCTAAAATACTAGGACATATTTAATGCATAATTGACCAAATGGTTGGGTGTCAAAAGCTTTTATCCACCTCTCGTGAAACAGACAAATTTCTGCCGATTCGGTTGGAAGTGGGTTAAATTTGAACTGCACCTGCCTCTAGTTTGCTATTTATTTTTCCAAAAAATCATTTTTAGGTACAAAAGTATCTATTTAATCAGAGAAACACCAAAAGTTTTTCAAGATTCAACCACTAGCTAGGAACGGTCATGCCCACCGTTTTGACCGCATTTTGAAACGGTCATGAAAAATTCATAAAAAATCAAAAAATTGGAAAACCTTCGCATTGTGCCATTATATGTGGCCAAGTTGCCAGGAAAAATAATAAGCTTGTAATACGACAATTATTTTAAAATAATGTTCTCGGAAACGAGCTATCATGTGTCGAGATCAATGGTTCAAGCCAAATGATAAATCTTATGGCCACATTCATGGCATAGTTTGTTCAAATGATCTCATATTGTGCACAAGGGTGCATATTGGAATGGCAAACAATGTTGCCTAAGGAAGTTTTCATTTTCTTTGGACGAAAAAATCATTTTCCATTTTTTGAGTGCCCAAAATGAGGTTTTTTGGTTAGAACCTACCAAATAGTTGTTGCAAAATCGGACCAAATCAATTTTCTAAAATACAAGGACATATTTAATGCATAATTGACCAAATGGTTGGGTGTCAAAAGCTTTTATCCACCTCTCGTAAAAAAGACAAATTTCTGCCGATTCAGTTGGAAGCGGGTCCAATTTGAACTGTAGCTGCCTCATATTTTGCTATTTATTTTTCCCAAAAATCATTTTTAGGTAAAAAAGTATCTATTTAATAAGAGAAACACCAAAAGTTTTTCAAGATTCAACCAATAGCTAGGAACGGTCATGCCCGCCGTTGTGACCGCATTTTGAAACGGGCAAGAAAAATTCAAAAAATATCAAAAAATTGGAAAACCTTCGCATTGTGTCATTATATCTGGCCAAGTTGTCAGGAAAAAATAATAAACTTGTAATACGGGGATTATTTTTAAAAAGTGTTATCAGAAACGAGCTATCCTATGTGGACATCAATGGCTTTCAAGCCAAATGATCAATATTATGGCCACATTCATGTCATAGTTTGTTCAAATGATCTCATATTGTCCACAAGGGTGCATATTGGAATGGAAAACAATGTTCCCTAAGGAAGTTTTCATTTTCTTTGGATGAGAAAAATCATTTTCCATTTTTCGAGTGCCCAAAATGAGGTCTTTTTGTGAAAAACCTACCAAATAGTTGTTGCAAAATTGGACCAAATCAATTTTCTAAAATACTAGGACATATTTAATGCATATTTGACCAAATGGTTGGGTTTCAAAAGCTTATCCACCTCTCGTGAAAAAGACAAATTTATGCCGATTTAGTTGGAAGCGGGTCAAATTTGAACTGCAGCTGCCTCATATTTTGCTATTTATTTTTCCCAAAAATCATTTTTAGGTACAAAGGTATCTATTTAATTAGACAAACACCAAAAGTTTTCCCAGATTCAACCACTAGCTAGGAACAGTCATGGCCACCGTTTTGACCGCATTTTGAAACGGGCATGAAAAATCAAAAAAATCAAAAAATTGGGAAACCTTCGCAGTGTGTCATTATATGTGGCCAAGTTCCCCGAAAAAATAATAAACTTGTAATACGGCAATTATTTTTAAAAAGTGTTTTCAGAAGAGCTATCACGTGTGGAGATCAATGGCTTTCAAGCCAAATGATCAATATTATGGCCACATTCATGGCATAGTTTGGTCAAACGATCTCATATTGTGCACAAGGGTGCATATTGCAATGGCAAACAATGTTGCCTAAGGAAGTTTTCATTTTCTTTGGACGAAAAAAATCATTTTCTATTTTTCGAGCGCCCAAAATGAGGTTTTTTTGTGAAGAACCTACCAAATAATTGTTGCAAAATTGGACCAAATCAAATTTCTAAAATACTAGGCCATATTTAATGCACAATTGACCAAATGGTTGGGTGTCAAAAGCTTTTATCCACCTCTCATGAAAAAGACAAATTTCCGTCGATTCAGTTGGAAGCGGGTCAAATTTGAACTGCAGCTGACTCATATTTTTCTATTTATTTTTCCCAAAATTTATTTTTAGGTACAAAAGTATCTATTTAATTAGAGAAACACTAAAAAAAATTCAAGATTCAACCACCAGCTAGGAACGGTCATGCCCGCCGTTTTTATCACATAAACGGGCATGAAAAATTCAAAAAAATTTGGAAAACCATCGCATTGTGTCATTATGTGTGGCCAAGTTCCCAGGAAAAATAATAAACTTGTAATACAACAATTATTATTAAAAAGTGTTCTCAGAAATGAGTTATCATGTGTGGAGATCTATGACTTTTAAGCCAAATGATAAATATTATGGCCACATTCATGGCATAGTTTATTGAAATGATCTCATATAGTGCACAAGGGTGCAACTTGAATGACGAATAATGTTTCCTAAGGGAGTTTTTATTTTCTTTCTATAAAAAAAATCAATTTTCTATTTTTAGTGCCCGAAATGAGGTTTTTTCGTAAAGAACCTACCATATATTTGTTGCAAAATTGGACCAAATCAAATTTTTGAAATACTAGGCCATTTTTACTGTAGAATTGACCAAATGGTTGGGTGTATTTTTTTTATCCACCTCTCGTGAAAAAGACAAATTCCTGCATATTCATTTTCCAATTTTCGAGTTCCCGAAATGAGTTTTTTTAAGAACCTGACGAATATTAGTTGTAAAAAAACTTCTCCATTTTTCAAGAATATTATAACACATTTTATGAACAAATTTGTGTGCACTAGAAACATTTTTTATAGATATTAAAAAGTTTTTAGTTACATCATTAACATTTTTAAAAAATAGTTTGATGTCTAATATTTGGAATACATGTCTACATTTTTTTAAGACACATCGTACTTATTGTTTATATATGTTTAACTTTTATCAAATACATGATTAACATATTTTCATATATTCCCAACAAAAAAACATCTTTTCACACATACGTTTTGATATCTATATTTTTTTTACACATTGCACAATTTTGTATATATATAAAATATTGTTGATATTGTTCAGAAAAATTTAAATACATGATTAACACTTTTAGAAAAAATTTAAATACATGATTAACATTGTTGATATTGTTATTTTCCCATTTTCGTTGGGCCGAATATATGTTTTTTTGAGTAATATGAGGGCATCCCACATTTCTTCCTAGATGGGCCAAGGCCTATATGGCACATAGATTTTTTTTAAAAGGAGGTGGCCTCGTTCCACCGAGGCCCAAGCCCACCTTGAGCGACACCTTAAGTACCAATGCATCCATGTTCACAACCTCATGACCAATTATATTGGTCATAATCAGGTAGAAATAAGTCGTAAACCACTCTTGTGTGCTTTATGACCATTTGGTGTAAGGCAATTTCAGGGTTTGAGCCCTTCCAAGCGATATGGCCGTGGATTTACGACCAATTCAGCTGGGGTCACTAAGAGAAGGTCACAAGTTGACATATTTCTTGTAGTGATCATGACGATGCTTCGGTGATGGAGATCATGAGCACAAGATGATTGGCCATATTATGTCACATATTTTGATTCCATGTGATGTTTGTAATTTATGCATCTTATTTTGCTTAGTACGGCGGTAGCATTATAAGATGACCCCTTACTAAATTTCAAGGTACAAAGGTTCTCCCTGAGTATGCAACGTTGCTACAGTTAGTCGTGCCGAGACACCACGTGATGATCGGGTGTGATCCAGTTTTGCACAAGAAGAATAGTTGGGTTAAACTTGACGAGCCTAAGATATGCAGATATGGCCTCGAAACACTGAGACTGAAAGGTCGAACGTGAATCATACAGTAGATATGATCAACATAGTGATGTTCACCATTGAAAACTACTCCATCTCACGTGATGATCGGACATGGTTTAGTTGATTTGGATCACGTGATCATCTAGATGACTAGAGGGATGTCTATCTAAGTGGGAGTTCTTAAGTAATATGATTAATTGGACTTTAGTTTATCATGAACTTAGTCTTGATAGGTGTTTTGCATGTCTATGTTATTGTAGATCAATGGCCCATGCTACCGTTCCTTTGAATTTTAATGCGTTCCTAGAGAAAGCTAAGTTGAAAGATGATGGTAGCAATTAGACGGACTGGGTCCGTAACTTGAAGATTATCCTCATTGCTGCACAAAAGAATTACGTCCTACAAGCACTGCTAGGTGTACCACCCGCGCCAGCAACTGCAGACATTGTGACTGCCGGGCAGACGCGTGTTGATGACTACTCGATAGTTCAATGTGCCATGCTTTATGGCGTACAATCAGAACTTCAAAGATGTTTTGAACGCCATGGAGCATATGAGATGTTCCAAGAGTTGAAGTTAATATTTCAAGTAAATGCCCGAGTTGAGAGATATGATGTCTCCAACAAGTTATATAGCTGCAAAATGGAGGAGAATAGTCCTGTCAGTGAACACATACTCAGAATGTCTGGGTACCATAACCACTTGACTCAGCTGGGAGTTAATCTTCCTGATGATAGTGTCATTGACAGAGTTCTTCAATCACTGCCACCAAGCTATAGAGACTTCGTGATGAACTATAATATGCAAGGGATGAGCAAGCAATTCCCGAGCTCTTTGCAATGGTAAAGGTTGCGGAGGTAGAAATAAAAAAGGAGCATCAAGTGTTGATGGTCAATAAGACCACTAGTTTCAAGAAAAAGGGCAAAGGGAAGAAGGGGAACTTCAAGAAGAACGGCAAGAAAGTTGCTGCTCGGGAGTAAAAACCCAAGTCTGCACCTAAGCCTGAAACTGAGTGCTTCTACTACAAAGGGACTGGTCACTGGAAGCGGAACTGCCCCTAGTATTTGGTGGCTAAGAAGGATGGAAAAGTGAAAGGTATATTTGATATAAATGTTATTGATGTGTACCTTACTAATGCTCGTAGTAGCGCTTGGGTATTTGATATTGGTTCTGTTTCTCATGTTTAGAACTCGAAACAGGGGCTATGGATTAAACGGAGATTGGCTAAGGACGAGGTGATGATGCGCGTCGGAAATGGTTGCATGGTCGATGTGATCGCCGTCGGCAGGCTACCTCTACATCTACCTTCGGGATTAGTTTTAAACCTGAATAATTGTTATTTGGTGCCAGCGTTGAGCATGAACATTATATCTGGATCTTGTTTGATGCGAGACGGTTAATAATTTAAATCAGAGAATAATGGTTGTTCTATTTATATGAGTAATATCTTTTATGGTCATGCACCCTTGCTGAGTGGTCTATTTTTGTTGAATCTCGATCGTGATGATACACATGTTCATAATATTGAAGCTAAAAGATGCAAGTTGATAATGATAGTGCAATTTATTTGTGGCACTGCTGTTTGGGTCATATCGATGTAAAGCGCATGAAGAAACTCCATGTTGATGGGCTTTTGGAATCACTTGATTATGAATCACTTGGTGCATGCGAACCGTGCCTTATGGGAAAGATGACTAAAACTCTGTTTTCCGGAACAATGGAACGAGCTACTGACTTATTGGAAATAATACATACCGATGTATGCGGTCCAATGAGTGTTGAGGCTCGTGGCGGGTATCGTTATTTTCTTACCTTCGCAGATGATTTGAGCAGATATGGTTATATCTACTTAATGAAGCATAAGTCTGAAACATTTGAAAAGTTCAAAGAATTTCAGAGTGAAGTGGAAAATCATCGTAGCAAGAAAGTAAAGTTTCTACAATCTGATCGTGGAGGAGAATATTTGAGTTACGAGTTTGTTATTCATTTGAAACAATGTGGAATAGTTTCACAACTTACGCCACCTGGAACACCACAGCGAAATGGTGTGTACGAACGTCGCAACTGTACTTTATTGGATATTGTGTGATCTATGATGTCTATTACTGATTTACCGCAATCATTTTGGGGTTATGCTTTAGAGACGGCTGCATTCACTTTAAATAGGGCACCATCAAAATCCGTTGAGACGATGCCTTATGAACTGTGGTTTGGCAAGAAACCAAAGTTGTCGTTTCTCAAAGTTTGGGGTTGCGATGCTTATGTGAAAAAGCTTCAAACCCAGGAGAAGTGTGTCTTCATACGATAGCCAAAGGAAACTGTTGGGTACACCTTCTATCACTGATCCGAAGGCAAGATATTTGTTGCTAAGAATGGATCCTTTCTAGAGAAGGAGTTTCTCTTGAAAGAAGTGAGCGGGAGGAAAGTAGAGCTTGATGAGGTAATTGTACCTTCTCCCGAATTAGAAAATAGTTCATCAGAGAAATCAGTTGCAGTGATTCCTACATCAATTAACGAGGAAGCTAATGATGATGATCATGAAACTTCAGATCAAGTTACTACAGAACCACATAGGTCTTTCAGAGTACGGTCTGCACCAGAGTGGTACGCCTATTCTAGAATTCATGTTACTAGACCACGATGAAACTACGAACTATGAGGAAGCGATGATGAGCCCAGATTCCGCGAAATGGCTTGAGGCCATGAAATCTGAGATGGAATACATGTATGAGAACAAAGTGTGGACTTTGGTTGATTTGCCTGATGATAGGCAAGCCATAGAAAATAAATGGATCTTCAAGAAGAAGACTGATGTTGATGGTAATGTTACTGTCTACAAGCTCGACTTGTTGCGAAAGGTTTTTGACAAGTTCAAGGAGTTGACTACGATGAGACTTTCTCACCCGTAGCGATGCTTAAGTCTGTACGAATCATGTTAGCAATTGCCGCATTTTATGATTATGAAATTTGGCAGATGGATGTCAAAACTGCATTCCTGAATGGATCGCTAGAAGAAGAGTTGTATATGATGCAACCAGAAGGTTTTGTCGATCCAAAGGGTGCTAACAAACTGTGCAAGCTCCAGTGATCCATTTATGGACTAGTGCAAGCCTCTCGGAGTTGGAATAAACGCTTTGATAGTGTGATCAAAGCATATGGTTTTATGCATATTTTAGGAGAGGCCTGTATTTACAAGAAAGTGAGTGGGAGCTCTGTAGCATTTCTAATATTAAATGTGGATGAAATATTTTTGATTGGAAATGATATAGAATTTCTTGATAGCATAAAAGGATACTTGAATAAGAGTTTTTCAATGAAAGACCTCGGTGAAGCTGCTTACATATTGGGCATCAAGATCTATAGAGATAGATCAAGACGCTTAATTGGACTTTCACAAAGCACATACCTTGATAAAGTTTTGAAGAAGTTCAAAATGGATCAGTCAAAGAAAGGGTTCTTGCTTGTGTTACAAGGTGTGAAGTTGAGTCAGACTCAATGTCCGACCACTGCAGAAGATAGAGAGAAAATGAAAGTCATTCCCTATGCTTCAGCCATAGGTTCTATCATGTATGCAATATTGTGTACCAGACCTTATGTGTGCCTTGCTGTAAGTATAGCAGGGAGGTACCAAAGTAATCCCGAAGTGGGAATTGGACAGCGGTCAAGAACATCCTAAAATACCTGAAAAGGACTAAGGATATGTTTATCATTTATGAAGGTGACAAAGAGCTCATCGTAAACGGTTACGTCGATGCAAGCTTTGACACTGATCCAGATGACTCTAAGTCACAATCCAGATATGTATTTTTATTGAATGGTGCAGCTGTCAGTTGGTGCAGTTCCAAGCAAAGCATCGTGGAGGGATCTACGTGTGAAGCGGAGTACATAGCTGCTTCGGAAGCAGCAAATGAAGGAATCTGGATGAAGGAGTTCATATACGATCAAGGTGTCATACCTAGTGCATCGGGTCCAATGAAAATCTTTTGTGACAATACTGGTGCAATTGCCTTGGCGAAGGAATCCATATTTCACAAAAGAACTAAGCACATCAAGAGACGCTTCAATTCATCCGTCATCAAGTGTTAGAGGGAGACATAGAAATTTGCAAGATACATACGGATCTGAATGTTCCAGACCCATTGACTAAGCCTCTTCCATGAGCAAAACATGATCAGCACTAAAACTCCATCGGTGCTAAAATCATTACTTTGTAATCTAGACTATTGACTCTAGTGTTGGGGAACGTAGTAATTTCAAAAAAATTCCTACGCACACGCAAGATCATGGTGATGATATAGCAACGAGAGGGGAGAGTGTTCGTCCACGTACCCTCATAGACCGTAAACGGAAGCGTTAGCACAACGCGGTTGATGTAGTCGTACGTCTTCACGATCCGACCGATCCAAGCACCGAACATACGGGGCCTCCGAGTTCAGCACATGTTCAGCTCGATGACTATCTCCGGCCCTCCGATCCAGCAAAGGCTCCGGAGATGAGTTCCGTCAGCACGACGGCATGGTGACGATGATGATGTTCTACCGGCGTAGGGCTTCGCCTAAAATCCGCGACAATATGACCGAGGTGGAATATGGTGGAAGGGGGCACCGCACACGGCTAAGGAACGATCCGTAGATCAACTTGTGCGTCTCTAGGATGCCCCCCCTCGCCCCCGTATATAAAGGAGCCAGGGGGGAGGAGGCGGCCGGCCTAGAGGGCGCGCCAAGGGGGGAGTCCTACTCCCACCGGGAGTAGGACTCCCTCTTTCCTAGTAGGATTAGGAGAAGGGGGGGAAGAGGAGGAAGAGGGGAAGGAAAGGGGGGGCGCCGCCCCCCTTCCCTTGTCCTATTCGGACTAGGAGGGGGAGGGGCGCGTGGCCCCCTCCTGGCTCCTTCCCTCTTCTCCCTCTTGGCCCATGTAGGCCCATTAACCCCCCGGGGGGTTCCGGTAACCTCCTGGTACTCCGGTAAAATGCCGATTTCACCCGGAACCATTCCGATGTCCAAACATAGGCTTCCAATATATCAATCTTTATGTCTCAACCATTCCGAGACTCCTCGTCATGTCCGTGATCACATCCGGGACTCCGAACAAACTTCGGTACATCAAAACTTATAAACTCATAATAAAACTGTCATCGAAACGTTAAGCGTGCAGACCCTACGGGTTCGAGAACTATGTAGACATGACCTAAAACCATTCTCGGTCAATAACCAATAGCGGGACCTGGATGCCCATATTGGTTCCTACATATTCTACGAAGATCTTTATCGGTCAAACCGCATAACAACATACGTTGTTCCCTTTGTCATCGGTATGTTACTTGCCCGAGATTTGATCGTTGGTATCCAATACCTAGTTCAATCTCGTTACCGACAAGTCTCTTTACTCGTTCTGTAATACGTCATCTCATAACTAACTCATTAGTTATAATGCTTGCAAGGCTTAAGTGATGAGTATTACCAAGAGGGCCCAGAGATACCTCTCCGACAATCGGAGTGACAAAACCTAATCTCGAAATACGCCAACTCAACATGTACCTTTGGAGACACCTGTAGTACTCCTTTATAATCACCCAGTTACGTTGTGACGTTTGGTAGTACCCAAAGTGTTCCTCCGGTAAACGGGAGTTGCATAATTCTCATAGTTACAGGAACATGTATAAGTCATGAAGAAAGCAACAACAGAATACTAAACGATCAAGTGCTAAGCTAACAGGATGGGTCATGTCAATCACATCATTCTCCTAATGATGTGATCCCATTAATCAAATGACAACACATGCCTATGGTTAGGAAACATAACCATCTTTGATTAATGAGCTAGTCAAGTAGAGGCATACTAGTGACTATATGTTTGTCTATGTATTCACACATGTATCATGTTTCCGGTTAATACAATTCTAGCATGAATAATAAACATTTATCATGATATGAGGAAATAAATAATAACTTTATTATTGCCTCTAGGGCATATTTCCTTCAGTCTCCCACTTGCACTAGAGTCAATAATCTAGATTACATAGTAATGATTCTAACACCCATGGAGTCTTGGTGCTGATCATGTTTTGCTCGTGAGAGAGGCTTAGTCAACGGGTCTGCAACATTCAGATCCGTATGTATCTTGCAAATCTCTATGTCTCCCATTTGGACTTGGTCCCGAATGGAATTGAAGCGTCTCTTGATGTGCTTGGTCCTTTTGTGAAATCTGGATTCCTTTTCCAAGGCAATTGCACCAGTATTGTCACAGAAGATCTTCATTGGTCCTGATGCACTAGGTATGACACCTAGATCGGAAATGAACTCCTTCATCCAGACTCCTTCATTCGCTGCTTCAGAAGCAGCTATGTACTCCGCTTCACATGTAGATCCCGCCACGACGCTTTGTTTAGAACTGCACCAACTTACAGCTCCACCGTTTAATATAAACACGTATCCGGTTTGCGATTTAGAATCGTCCGGATCAGTGTCAAAGCTTGCATCGACGTAACCTTTTACGACTAGCTCTTTGTCACCTCCATATACGAGAAACATATCCTTAGTCCTTTTCAGGTATTTCAGGATGTTCTTGACCGCTGTCCAGTGATCCACTCCTGGATTACTTTGGTACCTTCCTGCCAAGCTTATTGCTAAGCATATGTCAGGTCTGGTACACAGCATTGCATACATGATAGAGCCTATGGCTGAAGCATAGGGAACATCTTTCATTTTCTATCTATCTTCTGCTGTGGTCGGGCATTGAGTTTGACTCAACTTCACACCTTGTAGCACAGGCAAAAATCTTTTCTTTGCCTGATCCATTTTGAACTTTTTCAAAATTTTGTCAAGGTATGTGCTTTGTGAAAGTCCAATTAAGCGTCTTGATCTATCTCTATAGATCTTGATGCCCAATATATAAGCAGCTTCTCCAAGGTCTTTCATTGAAAAACTTTTATTCAAGTATCCCTTTATGCTATCCAGAAATTCTATATCATTTCCAATTAACAATATGTCATCTACATATAAAATTAGAAATGCTACAGAGCTCCCACTCACTTTCTTGTAAATACAGGCTTCTCCAAAAGTCTGTATAAAACCATATGCTTTGATCACACTATCAAAGCGATTATTCCAACTCCGAGATGCTTGCACCAGTCCATAAATGGAACGCTGGAGCTTGCACACTTTGTTAGCACCTTTTGGATCAACAAAACCTTCCGGCTGCATCATATACAACTCTTCTTCTAGAAATCCATTCAAGAATGCAGTCTTGACATCCATTTGCCAAATTTCATAATCATGAAATGCAGCAATAGCTAACATGATTCGGACAGACTTAAGCATCGTTACGGGTGAGAAAGTCTCATCGTAGTCAACCCCTTGAACTTGTCGAAAACCTTTTGCAACTAGTCGAGCTTTATAGACAGTTACATTACCATCAGCGTCTGTCTTCTTCTTAAAGATCCATTTATTCTCAATAGCTTGCCGATCATCGGGCAAGTCAACCAAAGTCCATACTTTGTTTTCATACATGGATCCCATCTCAGATTTCATGGCCTCTAGCCATTTTACGGAATCTGGGCTCATCATCGCTTCCTCATAGTTCGTAGGTTCATCATGGTCAAGTAACATGACTTCCAGAATAGGATTGCCATACCACTCTGGTGCGGATCTTACTCTGGTAGACCTACGAGGTTCTGTAGAAACTTGTTCTGAAGTTTCATGATCAATATCATTAGCTTCCTCACTGATTGGTGTAGTTGTCGCAGGAACCGGTTCTAGAGATGAACTACTTTCCAATAAGGGAGTAGATACAGTTATCTCGTCAAGTTCTATTTTCCTCCCACTCACTTCTTTTGAGAGAAACTCCTTCTCTAGAAAGGATCCGAATTTAGCAACGAAAATCTTGCCCTCAGATCTGTGATAGAAGGTGTACCCAATAGTCTCCTTTGGGTATCCTATGAAGACACATTTCTCCGATTTGGGTTCGAGCTTATCTGGTTGAAGTTTCTTCACATAAGCATCGCAGCCCCAAACTTTAAGAAACGACAACTTTGGTTTCTTGCCAAACCACAGTTCATAAGGCGTCGTCTCAACGGATTTTGATGGTGCCCTATTTAACGTGAATGCGGCCGTCTCTAAAGCATAACCCCAAAACGATAGCGGTAGATCAGTAAGAGACATCATAGATCGTACCATATCAAGTAGAGTACGATTACGAAGTTCGGACACACCATTTCGTTGTGGTGTTCCAGGTGGCGTGAGTTGCGAGACTATCCCGCATTGTTTCAAGTGTAGACCAAACTCGTAACTCAAATATTCTCCTCCACGATCAGATCGTAGAAACTTTATTTTCTTGTTACGATGATTTTCCACTTCACTCTGAAATTCTTTGAACTTTTCAAATGTTTCATACTTGTGTTTCATTAAGTAGATATACCCATATCTGCTTAAATCATCTGTGAAAGTGAGAAAATAACGATATCCGCCACGAGCCTCAACATTCATTGGACCACATACATCTGTATGTATGATTTCCAACAAATCTGTTGCTCTCTCCATAGTACCGAAGAACGGCGTTTTAGTCATCTTGCCCATAAGGCACGGTTCGCAAGTACCAAGTGATTCATAATCAAGTGATTCCAAAAGCCCATCAGTATGGAGTTTCTTCATGCGCTTTACACCGATATGACCTAAACGGCAGTGCCACAAATAAGTTGCACTATCATTATCAACTCTGCATCTTTTGGTTTCAACACTATGAATATGTGTATCACTACTATCGAGATTCAATAAAAATAGACCACTCTTCAAGGGTGCATGACCATAAAAGATATTACTCATATAAATAGAACAACCATTATTCTCTGATTTAAATGAATAACCGTCTCGCATCAAACAAGATCCAGATATAATGTTCATGCTCAACGCTGGCACCAAATAACAATTATTTAGGTCTAAAACTAATCCCGATGGTAGATGTAGAGGTAGCGTGCCGACTGCGATCACATCGACTTTGGAACCATTTCCCACGCGCATCATCACCTCGTCCTTAGCTAATCTTTGCTTAATCCGTAGTCCCTATTTCGAGTTGCAAATATTAGCAACAGAACCAGTATCAAATATCCAGGAGCTACTGCGAGCATTAGTAAGGTACACATCAATAACATGTATATCACATATACCTTTGTTCACTTTGCCATCCTTCTTATCCGCCAAATACTTGGGGCAGTTCCGCTTCCAGTGTCCAGTCTGCTTGCAGTAGAAGCACTCGGTTTCAGGCTTAGGTCCAGACTTGGGTTTCTTCTCTTGAGCAGCAACTTGCTTGCCGTTCTTTTTGAAGTTCCCCTTCTTCTTCCCTTTGCCCTTCTTATTGAAACTAGTGGTCTTGTTGACCATCAACACTTGATGCTCCTTCTTGATTTCTACCTTTGCGGCTTTCGGCATCGCGAAGAGCTCGGGAATAGTCTTGTTCATCCCTTGCATATTATAGTTCATCTCGAAGCTCTTGTAGCTTGGTGGCAATGATTGGAGAATTCTGTCAATGACACTATCATCAGGAAGATTAACTCCCAGTTGAATCAAGTGATTATTATACCCAGACATTTTGAGTATGTGTTCAGTGACAGAACTATTCTCCTCCATCTTGCAGCTATAGAAGTTATTGGAGACTTCATATCTCTCAATCCGGGCATTTGCTTGAAATATTAACTTCAACTCCTGGAACATCTCATATGCTCCATGACGTTCAAAACGTCATTGAAGGCCCGGTTCTAAGCCGTAAAGCATGGCACACTGAACTATAGAGTAGTCATCAGCTTTGCTCTGCCAGACGTTCTTAACGTCGTCAGTTGCATCAGCAGCAGGCCTGGCACCCAGCGGTGCTTCCAGGACGTAACTTTTCTGTGCAGCAATGAGGATAATCCTCAGGTTACGGACCCAGTCCGTGTAATTGCTACCATCATCTTTCAACTTTGCTTTCTCAAGGAACGCATTAAAATTCAACGGAACAACAGCACGAGCCATCTATCTACAAACAAACATAGACAAGCAAAATACTATCAGGTACTAAGTTCATGATAAATTTAAGTTCAATTAATCATATTACTTAAGAACTCCCACTTAGACAGACATCTCTCTAGTCATCTAAGTGATCACGTGATCCAAATCAACTAAACCATGTCCGATCATCACGTGAGATGGATTAGTTTCAATGGTGAACATCTCTATGTTGATCATATCTACTATATGATTCACGCTCGACCTTTCGGTCTCCGTGTTCCGAGGCCATATCTGTATATGCTAGGCTCATCAAGTATAACCTGAGTATTCTGCGTGTGCAACTGTTTTGCACCCGTTGTATTTGAACGTAGAGCCTATCACACCCGATCATCACGTGGTGTGTCAGCACGAAGAACTTTCGCAACGGTGCATACTCAGGGAGAACACTTCTTGATAATTAGCGAGAGATCATCTTAAAATGCTACCGTCAATCAAAGCAAGATAAGATGCATAAAGGATAAATATCACATGCAATCAATATAAGTGATATGATATGGCCATCATCATCTTGTGCTTGTGATCTCCATCTTCGAAGCACCGTCATGATCACCATTGTCACCGGCGCGACACCTTGATCTCCATCGTAGCATCATTGTCGTTACGCCATCTATTGCTTCTACGACTATCGCTACCGCTTAGTGATAAAGTAAAGCAATTACAGGGCATTTGCATTTCATACAATAAAGCGACAACTATATGGCTCCTGCCAGTTGCCGATAACTTCGGTTACAAAACATGATCATCTCATACAATAAAATATAGCATCACATCTTGACCATATCACATCACAACATAAAATATAGCACCCGGAAGCCGCCCCCGAGATGCTATCTTCTTCGACTACGCCGCCAAGGGAGGATTCCCCGACAAGGGAGCGTTCTCCGGCAAGGGAGAAGTCTCCGGCAAGGGACAGTTCTCCGGCAAGGGACGGTTCTCCGGCAAGGGACAGCACCAGCGACCCCCCGGTGGTGGAGCCCATGACTGCAGATCCCAGTACAGGTAACCCTTCTTGCTTGAAAACTTCCCTTGTGTTCTTCTTCTTCTGATCTTCTTTTTGGATATTTGCTTGACTTTTTCTCTCTTTTCCTGGCCGTCAGATCCGTCTTCTACGGAGCCGATGGAAACCGAGGCCACCGGCGAGGAGAACGCGCGCGGCAACACCGACGACGCCGCCGCCACTGAGGAGGATGCCAGCGCCGATGATCCTGCCGGCGAAGAGGCCGCCAAAGCTGTCGCCGTAGGAGCTGGGGAGGGGTCTGGCGATCACACTGACGACCCTGAGGCGGCAGGAGCACAAGGTGCTACGCCGACCGCCGATCCCTCCGCCACTGCCGCAGCGTCAGGCTCCGAAGAGCCCCAGCCCGGCGCCTATTTGAAGGCCGGCGATGGCATCTTCATCAAGCTCCCCTGGGCGTCAAGCTCCAGGGCGCCGGTCGAGGGAGAAACTTTTGATGGAGAAGTGCTCGCCTCCGCCGGGCTGACGTTGGTTGACGCGCCGAGCAGCAGCAGGAGCGAGTCTGAGGAGGAGCAGCTGCTGTGGAAGCTGGTGTCGCTCTACCGCGCCCGACAAGCCAAGGTGGAATCCCGGGAAGCACTTGTCGCACAGGCGGGAGCGGACATCGAGAAGCGTGCGGAGGAGCTCCAGAGTCGCAACCAGGAGGCTCTCCGGTCTTTGGCAGAGGAGCGGGAGCAACTCGCCGAGGCGCGGAAAGCCTTCCTCCTCGAGAAGGCCGAAGCCGAAGAGCAACAGCGGCTTGTCACCGAGGAGCTGTTTGCACGGGAAGGCGAGTTGGCGCAGCGGAAGGTCAACCTTGACAACCATGAGGAGGAGCTTGCTGCACGCGGGAAAACCTTCGGCGGGGCTCTCAAGGAAGCAAAGGACGTGGCCGCAGCTGCCGAGGCCGCCAAGAAGGAGCTGGAGACGAAGGTGGCGCAGCTGGAGGCCGACCTCAAGACGAGCAGTGAAGAGTTGCCGCGCTCAAGCGTGAGCGCGAGAAGGACACCTACGCCCATGGCAAGCTGCAGGGTCGTCTCATCGAGAAGGGCAAGGAGCTTAGCGCCGCCAAGGACTCCAATGCAGATCTTGAGTTGAAGCTGACCACTTTGACCAAGACGCTGGGCGGCGCCAAGGAGCGGGAGATGGCCTTGAAGGAGGAGATCAAGGCCAACGAGGAGCTGCTGGCGAGTGCTGCTGTCACCCAGAACACCTTTAGGGAGACTGTGGAGCTCTGGACGGAGGGTCTCGTGAACATCGCCGCAGTCATCGACGGGGAGCTGGCGCAGCTGGGGATGGAGGATTTCGGGTACTCCTCCGACGAGAACCTCCAACCCAGCGCCAAGCTCACCTTGTTCTTCAAGGGCGTGGCAACGGCCCTCCAGCGACTCTGGGAAAGGATCCCAAAGCAGCTGGCCGACGAGTCGCGCACGATCTGCGCGAGAGTTCTGCAAAAGGTGTTGGTGAAGGTGGCCTTCCGCAACCCAGGCCTCAACTTCACCAACGTCCTCAAGAAGCTGCCTCCGGATGCTGATCTGGAAGCGCTCAAGGCCCTTGTCGCACCCATTGTAGACAAGGTGAACGAGGTCAAGAGGGTTGATGGCGACCGCGTAGATTAGGCCGCCCGTTTTCTTCTTTTCTTGCCGCTGCTAGTCATGTTACAAGAACAATCTGTTAGAGCTGCGACAAGCTATCTTGTAATATAACTTTATTTTGGGTATCGATTGCTATGTTATTTCCTTTACTTGATTCCTTTCTTTGTATGTTTTTGCCCTACGCTTTTAGGGAACTTGCCGGTGCAGGTACCATAGTCGCGAGCGCTGAGTGCGGGACGTCAGCAGCCTGCTGGCGGTGCCGCTACCGACAAGAAACCTTGTCGCAACTAGTCGCAACTCACTTAAGTTGTTGAGCGGACTCGAAACAAAGTAAGGGCGCAACTAGCTACGAGTTGGTTCCTCCGCGCACAGGTTTTCCATACAAAGTACGGTCGTTTGAGGAAGATAACTTAAAATTTTAAAACTGATTGCTCAAACTTTGGCAACTTAGCTTTTCTGCCGTTTGCGTCCCGGTAAGGCAAATCTTCCTTGAATGACGCCTGGTCCACACCATTATCTTCTCCTTCCCCCCCGGCAAACTTGTGGGCGAGGGAACCTTGCTTTCTTTGAGAAAAAGAAAGAAGAGAAAATAAAGATATGGAGCCTTAAGGCTCGTTATTGCTTACCGGGGGTAGGTGCTGCACAAAATGTCAGATAACACATGCAAAAAAATAGAAAGCATGAAATTGACAAGATGTGCGGAGCATATGAGCTTTATTTATGCACGGGGTCTGCGCCCGGCTTTGTACAAAGGATTACATGCAACAGCGGCAAGACTCGTACGAAAGGTGGTTGCCAGAACAGGTTCCGGCAACCGCGCCTTACGGGTAAAACTTACGAAGATGCTCAATGTTCCAGGAATTGCTCACCGGAATGCCATCTTCGGTCTCAAGGCGGACAGCGCCAGGCCTAGTGACTCGTTTCACCCGGTAAGGGCCTTCCCACTTCGGCGTCAACTTGTTGGAATTCTTGGCGGACTAAACACGCCGAAGAACAAGGTCGCCTTCCTCGAGACTTCTGGCATTAACTTTGCGGCTATGGTAGCGGCGCAAAGCTTGCTGGTATCGAGCAGCTCATACAGCAGCCTGAAGACGGTCTTCCTCAAGGAGCAGCGCGTCATCTTGTCGCAGCTGCTCTTGCTCAAGCTCATCATAAGCGAGCACTTGAGGCGACCCGTATACGAGTTCCGTGGGAAGAACTGCCTCTGCTCCGTAGACTAGAGCGAAAGGTGTCTGGCCAGTAGCTCGATTTGGCGTCGTCCTGATCGACCAAAGAACCACCGGCAGCTCCTCAATCCAGTTCTTTCCGCACTTGTGCAGCCTGTCGAAAGTCCTGGTCTTGAGCCCGCGCAGCACTTCAGCATTTGCTCTCTCCGCTTGACCGTTGCTTCTCGGATGAGCAACAGAAGCGAAGCAGACCTTGGCGCCAAGATCTTGGACGTACTGCATGAAGGTGCGGCTCGTAAATTGCGTGCCGTTGTCGGTGATGATCCTGTTAGGTATCCCGAAACGGCAAACAATCGACCTGAAGAACTTGACTGCTGACTGTGCTACCACCTTCCTCACTGCTTCCACTTCCGGCCACTTTGTGAACTTGTCGATTGCAACGTACAAGTACTCAAAGCCCCCGACAGCTCGGGGAAAGGGGTCGAGGATGTCAAGCCCCCAGACCGAAAATGGCCAGGATAAAGGGATCGTCTGGAGAGCTTGAGTTGGCTGGTGTATCTGCTTGGAATGGAACTGGCACGCTTCACACTTGGTTACTTGTGCAGTTGCATCCTGGAGAGCTGTTGGCCAAAAGAAACCATGCCGGAATGCTTTGCCGGCAAGTGCTCTTGCGCCAATGTGGTGACCACATATGCCTCCATGTATCTCCGCCAACAGCTTTTGTCCGTCTTCCTGGTGAATACACTTCAATTTCACACCGTTGAGTCTTCTTCTGTACAGTGTGTTGTCAACAAACTGGTACATACTTGACTGCCGGGCTACTCTTTCCGCTTCTTCTTGCTCTTCGGGAAGTTCTCCTGTCTGAAGGAAACGGACAATCTGTTGTGCCCATGCTGGAGCTTGCGGCTCGACAACAAGGACTAAAGGCACATATGCTGCTGCGGGAACATCCGCTTCTACGGCGAGAACCTGTGGCTCAGCCGGAGCTTGTCGTTCCCCGGCAAGCTTGCCGGAGCAAAACTTGTCGGGAGCGTCTGCTTCATCGGAACAAACCCTAAGGCTTTCCGGTGCAGACTGCTCCTCAGCACCTTTGGTGTTGATCTTGGGGACCTTCTTGGCGGCAGCTTCGGGGAGCTCTGCCGGAAAATAGTCACCAGAAATCAACTTCCTCTTCTTGCTCTGTCCAGTTGATGGTGTTACAAATGGTTGAGTCAGTTTGAGCACAAAGATCCCTGGTTCCACAGGTAACTTAAGTGCGGCGCACTTTGACAGGCCATCGGCAATGTCGTTCTGAGCTCTCAAAACATGTTCCATCTGTAGGCCGTCAAAGTGCTCTTCTAACTTTCTCACTTCGTCAACGTAGGCTTCCATCAACGGACTCTGATAATTCTTGTTCACTTGGCGGACGACAAGCTGCGAGTCACCCCTGACAATGAGCTTCTTGATCCCAAGGTCTGCTGCGATCCTGAGGCCGGCAAGCAAACCCTCATACTCTGCGGTATTGTTTGTTGCTTGCTCCTTGGGAAAGTGCATCTGGACAACGTACTTGAGGTGCTCTCCGGTGGGCGCGACAAGCAGCACGCCCGCACCGGTGCCTTGCAGCGAGAAGGCACCGTCAAAGTACATCAGCCACTCTTTGCTTACTTCCTTGACGGGGATGCTCGTTTCTGGAATTTCTTCATCTGGTGTTGGCGTCCACTCTGCTATGAATTCTGCCAATGCTCTGCTCTGGATAGTTGAAGTGCTCTCAAACTTGAGGCCAAAGCTTGATAGTTCCAGTGCCCACTTGACAATCCTACCTGTTGCTTCTGGATTCTGCAGTATCCTCTTCAGCGGAAAACGAGTGACAACTGTGATCTCATGTGCTTGAAAGTAATGGCGCAACTTTCTCGAGGCCATGAGAAGGCCGAAAAGCAATTTCTGCACACCAGAATACCTTGACCTAGCCCCCTGCAGAAGGGAACTGACAAAGTAAACTGGGCGCTGCACCATTTTCTTCTGCATCTCCTCATGCGCCTGCGCAGATCCACCCTTGTCGGGACCAGAGCTTGTCGGTGAAGCCCCCTGCTTGTCGCTGGATGCATCTGCCGTGGTTGCTGGCTCATAATCCGCCTCCCTCTCCGCTACTAACGCAGCACTAACCACTTCATTGGTTGCCGCCATATACAGCAGCAACTTCTCTTGTGGCTTAGGTGCGACAAGTATTGGAGTGGAGGACAGGTATCTCTTCAAGTCCTGTAGCGCAGCCTCCGCTTCCGGAGTCCATTTCATTGGACCTGCCTTTTTCAATATTTTGAAAAACGGCAGGGCGCGCTCAGCAGACTTAGAGATAAACCTGCTGAGAGCAGCCACGCAACCGGCAAGTCTTCGTACATCCTTGACGCGCTTTGGTGCTTCAATCTGCTCAATGGCCTTGATCTTGTCGGGATTGGCTTCAATTCCCCGCTGAGACACGAAGAATCCGAGAAGCTTGCCGGAGGGGACTCCAAACACACACTTCTCGGGGTTAAGCTTGAGGTTGATCTTGCGCAGATTTGTGAAGGTTTCATCTAAATCTTGAATCAGAGTTGCCCTGTCCTTGCTCTTGACCACTATGTCATCCATGTAGGCTTCCACATTTCTGTGTATTTGTGGCTCAAAAGCGTCATGGACTACTCTTGCAAATGTTGAACCAGCATTCTTTAATCTGAAAGGCATCCGTACAAAACAGTATGTGCCACATGGAGTGATGAATGCGGTCTTCTCCTCATCCTCTTCTGCCATGAAGATCTGATGGTATCCTGAATATGCGTCAAGAAATGAAAGCAAGTCACATCCGGCCATGGAGTCAACAATCTGGTCAATACGCGGCAAGGGAAATGGGTCTTTGGGACAAGCTTTATTAACATCAGTAAAGTCGATACAAAGCCTCCATTTCCTGTTTGCCTTGCGCATGACTACATGATTGGCCAACCACGTAGGATGGAGCACTCCTCTGACAAGGCCTATTGCTTCCAACTTCTTGATTTCTTCTGCGATGAATTCTTGGCGCTCCACTGCCTGTTTCCTGACTTTATGCTTGACGGGCCGCGCATGAGGACAGACGGCAAGATGGTGCTCGATTACCTTCCTGGGAACACCGGGGATGTCAGACGGTTGCCATGCAAACACATCGACGTTCGCCCGCAGGAAAGCAACGAGCGCGCTTTCCTATTTAGGGTCGCGAGTGGCACTGATGGTGAAGGTACCACCAGTGCCGTCCTCCTTGGCAGACACCTTCTTGGTCTCTGGCGGAGCTGCCACTTCCTTGTTACGCTTGCCGGTGGAGCTCGATGGTGCGTCCTCGACGGTAGCGCAGCACTCCGAAGAGGTGCGCTTGCCGGAGTGGGCATCAGAGCTCTTGCCGGACTTGGTCTTCTTCTTTCCCCCGGGAGCTTCAACGGCAAGTGGCTTGCGATCTGCTGCGGCTGCTGCTTCCTGGTAGATCTTGTCGGTGCAGACAAGGACATCCTTCTTGTCACCAGGGACAGAGATGACGCTTACCGGGCCCGGTATCTTCAGTATGTTGTATGCATAGTGAGAGGCTGCCATGAATTTGGCGAGCGTTGGACGGCCGAGTATCCCATTGTAAGGCAATGGAAAATCAGCGACATCGAAAGTGACCCTCTCAGTCCTGAAGTTCAACTCGCTGCCAAATGTCACCGGCAACGTGATCTTTCCCTTCGGCTTGCTCCTTCCTGGATTGATTCCTTGGAATGTGCCGGTCTCTTCGAGCTCGCTGTCAGGGATCTGGAGTTTCTGGAGTACCATGGAGGAGATCAGGTTTAAGCCGGCCCCGCCGTCAACTAGCATCTTGGTGACCTTGAGGTTGCAGATAGTTGGTGAAACCAACATCGGCAAGCACCCGACCGCAGTTATGCGATCAGGGTGGTCCTCAATATCAAAGATGATAGGCGTGCTGGACCATTTCAGAGGCTTGCGTGACTCGACGGGTGGTTCTGCTGCATTGACTTCTCGCACCCACTGCTTGAGTTGGCGGTGTGAAGTATGCAGAGAAGCACCGCCGTCAACGCACAGGACCTCTGCGGCTTTCTGGAACTCCTGCTCATCGGCCTCGTCATCATCCATCTCTTCATCATCGATGTCATCTTCATCCTTGTCGCGGCCGCGGGGAGGTCTGTCTCCTTGCCGCTGCTTGGCCTTGCCGCGGCGTCCTCCCCGGCCGGGGCGCTTCTTGCCGGATCCTCCAGTACCTTCCTGGGCCTTCTCCTTGTCACGCCGCTCGTACTCAGCCTTTTGCTGCTCGACAAGCTGCTCGACCTTCTTGCAGCTCTGGAGATCATGGCCCTTGGTGCGGTGGATCTTACAGTACTGCTTGTTGATGCCGTCCTGCTTGTCGGCGACCGCCACAGCCTCGCCGGAGCTACCACCTTTGGCTTTCTCGGCGCCACCTCCGTTGCCGGACTGCTCAACAACTAGTACATCTTTGCCTTTCTTCTTCCTATTGTTCCGCCGCCGGTTTTTCCTTGCCGGGGCAGCATCCTTGCTGTCAGATCCTCCTGCTCCTGTATTCTCTCCGGGGAGTCTCCTCCCTTCCTCAGCACGTGCACACTTGTCGGCCAGGGCATATAGCTCACTGACGTCTCTGATCTTACACATCGCCATCTCCTCCCGCATCATGCGGTTACGCACGTTCTGATGGAACGCGCTGATGACCGCGGCAGGGTGGACATCTGGGATGTTGTGCTGTACACGGCTGAATCTCTGAGTGTACTTGCGCAGGGACTCTCCTTCCTTCTGGACGAGTATATGAAGGTCGCTCTCTTGGCCATGAGGTTTGTGGCCGCCTGTAAAGGTGCTGACAAACTGATGGCATAGATCTGCCCATGAGGATATGGAGTTGTCCGGCAAGTGCATGAGCCAGGATCTGACATTGGGTTTGAGCACCAGCGGGAAGTAGTTGGCAAGGATATTGTCGTCCCGTCCCCCGGCAGCTTGCACCGCAATGGTCTAGATGCTGAGGAACTCCGACGGATGCGTCTTGCCATCGTACTTCTCTGGTACGTCTGGCTTGAAATTCTTCGTGCTGGGCCACTGGACTTGCCGCAGCTCACGAGTGAACGCAGGGCAACCTACCGCGTACGGCAAGTTGCCTGGTTCCCCTGGCGCATGCATGTTGACAGTGGGCCCAGCGCGCTGGTCCGCTTGACGCCGCGCTTCTCTTCGGCGCTCGATGCGAGTACGAGCGTCTTCTTGCTGCCGTTCCTGAAGAACTTGGCGCTGATCGCGACGAGCTCGAGGATCAGATGACGCGGTGGAATCATTGTCGAGGTTGACCTGGCGAGTCGGCGATATTGGCCTTCAGGGTGGAGAGTGCACGGTGGTTGCACCCCCACCGGTCTTGTCGCCATCGGCTCGCGCCTGGCAATCTTGCCACGGCTGCGATGTACCCGGCTACCGTGGAGTGTCACCGTTGGCGAAGCCGATGAGGCTCTGAATGGTGGCCCTCCAATCGTCGATCTTGTCTGCCGTTGGAGGGTAATCCAGGAGCAGTTGAGCTCGGGCCAACGCTTCTGCTGGAGTCTTCGGTGGCGGCGGCGAACGGTGCGAGGAGCGGGATATGCTCGGACTTCCAACTGGGTTGGAAGGAGCAGTATCCCGTCCAGGCGACCGTGTCTTGCTCGTGCCAGCATGTTGGCGTGCATGCTGGTCTTGAGCGCCCCGAGATCCACCAGCTCGATCTCGATCCAACGAACGTATGTTACCGCGAGTACCATGACGCTGTCGGTCCCGCGCTTCTTGAGACGGGCGCGGTGCATGTACGGACGCTGAGGTCTGCGCAGCCTTGTCCTTGGATCTGGCAGCACCGTGAGCTCCCTCGTCGACGCCCGTTCCACCGCCGGCGTCTACCCCACCACCCGTTTGCTCTGGTGGTGGTGGAATCGACGTGGACGGAGCAGCCACCTCTGAAGCCTTCTTCTTCGGTGGCATGTCGATGAAGAAGATGAAGATCTAGCTCGTGTGAATGCCGGATCAGGTTCACACAACCTCGACGCCCCCTACCTGGCGCGCCAAAGATGTCGTGGGAACGAACACCTATGGGGCCGGCGGACCGGGCCCCTTTCGGTTCGGCGGGGAGCGGAGGTAGCACGAAGAGCAGATCGAGGCGAAGCACACGAGCGATTTACCCAGCTTCGGAGCTCTCCGGAGAGATAATACTCCTACTGCTGCTTGTCTGATTTGTATTGTGTTCTTGCTCGGGAGCGCTGAATGCAACAGTACACACCAGCGGCTAACGAGACCAAGCGTGAGTGCTCTCTGGTTTCGAACCCCCCTCTACGTTGCGCATGGGCCTCCTTTTATATGCTCAAGGGGTCACCTACAGGTGGCAACGTAGACAAGGGCAAAAATGAAAAAGGAATGTGGTTGGTACAACTACTTGTACAGTGTATCATACCTAACCCTGACGGCAGGGGACAAAAGCATTAAATGCCCGTCTGTGTCACCCAAACAGTGCAAGAAAAGGACCGTCAGGGGCGCCACCGCCTGCCACGATGGCCATCTTGTGATCTCTGCTTGCCACCTCGCACCGCTAGCTGCACAGCCTCTTGCCACGCGCGCCTGGGAAGGTCTCAGGGCGACACGTTGGTGGATGTGCTGGAGCGCGGGTACAGAGTGGTAGCTTGCCGCGGCAAGCGCCTTGCCGCGGTCGTTGTCTTGTGGGTCCGGAAGCTTGTCGCTCACCGGGTCTTGCCGGGACGCGTGGCGCGTCGCGGCAAGTTCCTTGAGATGCCTTGGTTGGCCTTCCCGGCAAGTTCCTCTTGCCGGGGTCTTGTCTCCTCGTCTTGAACACTTTGTTCTTGAATGGCTTCAAAGGAACCACGGAGGACCTTGGCGGTCACCCGACAAGCCTTGCCGCGAGGCGCTGCGACTGCCCGTGCACAAGTTCGGGATAATAAGGTACCCCTACTTTAGTACACCGACACAGCCCGTTTCCTTTCTGCTCGTGTCTGGTTGGGCCTCATGCAGGCAACCAAACACGCCTATTGTGTATATAAGCAGGCGGAGAAGGGCTAGTCGGGCGGGGGCACAGTAATGCCGCCTGTTTCGCCCACAAACTAGGAGCGCCCCTCAAAATCTAATCTTCCCGCCGACCGACGCGCCGAGGACCACGAGTGAAACCGGCGGCTCTTGTGATCTAATCAGCACTGCTGTGCCCAACTTTAGAAGTTTAGATCTCCTTTTCGTTGCTTGCTTTAGGAATGGAGGATACCTCCAACAAATTAAAAACCATCAAATCCTGTGGTCTGTGGACTCTCGCTACCATAGTTTTGGATGACCTGCATGTCCTGTCGCTCCCGGAAAGAAAGCGTGCGGTGGCCTACCTCAGTTCAGCACTCCAAGTCCAAACGAGTGAGCAGAGCAAAAGCAGAGCACCCACGGTTTGCTTCCAAAACCGTACGTGGCCGCCACCTTTTTCCCTGCTATAAATACACGGCTAGCTCGTCGTCCTGGAAGCATCAAGCAACAGCCAGCCAGCCCATCTCATCTCACTCGATCATCGCAACTCTTTGTGCTGAGCCGTTTCTGCACAAGATCACGGCGAAGATGTCGTCGACGGCCACCGTCACCCGCGCCCACCTTGAGAACAAGCTCGCCCTCGCCAAACGCTGCTCCAGAGGTACCTAGTAACCAGCAGGATCCACTTCTTCAGAGTTCAGTTCAGCCAAGTTGTGTAACCATAGTCTGACACTAGCAATGCATTTCTTTTTCTTAAATCTTTCGCAGAGGCGACGCTCGCCGGAGCAAAGGCGGCGGCCGTCGCCACCGTCGCGTCTGCGGTCCCAACGGTGAGCTAGCTCCTCCGTCCGGGATTTGTTGATTTTCATGCACGTTGGTCTGGTTTTCATAACTGAACTATTAATCCTGCAGCTGGCGAGCGTGCGGATGCTGCCGTGGGCCAAGGCGAACCTAAACCCCACCGGCCAGGCCCTCATCGTCTGCACCGTCGCCGGGATGGCCTACTTCGTCGCCGCCGACAAGGCCATCCTCTCGCTGGCGAGGAGGCACTCCTACGAGAGCGCCCCCGACCACCTCAAGGACACCTCCTTCGCCGGCGCCACCGCCGCAGCTCGCCCCCGTCCGCCGGCATTCTTCAGGCCTTGAGCTAGTGTCAGCTGCTGCTACTCCGCAGTCCGTCGATACATACCGCATATTCAACGCCAAAACTGAAATCCACTGCTACTTATATTATCACCGTTGTACTAGTTGCAATCAGAGACGGTGGCGCCTAATACTGTGGCCCCCTGCAACCGGCTTGTGTATGCTATACTGGTGCTCCCCTTAATTGATGACAATTAGGTGCTCTCTGGTAAACTCCATTATGAATCCCCCAACTCGGTGATGAACGCCGGATTCCCAAAATGAGCAGGGGCCAAAATCAACAAGGAAAAGATGTCTAGCGTATCTGAATTTCAAAAGATTTGTCCATAAAGCTCGTGATCCAATTTCTAATTGGTCCAAAATCCTACAGGGATGTCTCCAGAAAGTGGTGCCAAGACATCCCGGATCCGGAGCGGAGCCCCGCGTCGCCCTCCCGCGGGCGACACGGGCGCTAACCCTAGCCGCCCCCAAACTCCTGCTCCCCCGTCGCCTTCCTCCCCCGCGCCGCCCCCAAACTCCTCCTCCCCCGTCGCCTTCCTCCCCCGCGGGGCGCTCGTTCTGCAGGGGGTGTTGGAGACGGCGTGGCGAGCTGCCAGAGGCGAGCGGGAGCGTGTGAGCTCGCGGAGGCGTGCAGCGACGGGCGCGCGCGTCTCGTGGAGGCGCGGATCTGGGCGCGTCGCCGGACGCGCGCGGCTCGCGGAGGCGCGGAGGACGCGGCGAGCTGGCGCCGATGGAGGCAACGGGCGCGGGCGGGTCGCGGAGACGCACGGCTGGACGCGGCCCGCGGGGGCGCTCATCTGCAGGGGAGCATGGCATGCGGTGGATGCGGCATGGTGCGGCGGCCAGATCCGGGGTGCAGCGTGGGGAGGTCGCCCCTGCACGGATCTGCGGACTGCTGGTCGCGGGTAGCGCGCGTGGGGCTCTGGGACGCCCGGATCTGGCGCGTAGGAGGGGAGCTGGGCGGGAAGACTATGGTCAGCGCGGATCTGGGCATGGTGGGCACGTGGTGACCGCGGCCGGCTCTTGACCGCGGCGGTGCTGGAGCAGAGGGGCTCCGGTCGCAGTATGGATGCGGGGTGCGGGACCAGTTCTGGTCTCTGCAGGCCCGTCGTTGGGGGAGGCTTGATGGTGGCCCTGCACAGCGATGGCGCGCTCGCTGTGTGTGGGATGCGCGGTCCAGTGGAGGTAAAGGGTCGACTTCGGCCTGCTGCGTGGGAGTGGCTGCCCGGGTGAAAGCCTGCCCGGTGCTGGCCGGCCGGCGGCGACGGTGCCTGTGGGCGTCGCCATCCTCCTTGGAGGCGTCGTCGGGAATCTCACAGCCGGAGCTCCCGGATCAAGTACTTCGGGTGAAAACCTAGATCCTGCTGCAGGGTCGGGCGGTGGCGTCGTCTTCAACGTCGTTTCCCCTCTTTAGGGCGCCGTCTTGAAGACTTTGATCCCTGTGGTGCCTTCCTACGACTGGACGTGTATGGTGGCTTCTGTGGCAATGATGACGGCGGTGTACAATGCCGGAGGCGTGGCCCTGGTCGTGGTAGTCGGCTCTTCTTCTCCGGCGTGTCCGTGGGAGTGCCTCGAATGTCTGTTTGCTGTGAAGTCGAAGCCGCGGTGGGGGACCGGTGGTATACGATGACACGTGACAGGTGGTTCGTTCGGTGATCCTTCATGACGCCACCCCTGCCTAGTTTCCTTAGTAGTTTCACCGCCGGAGTCGGAGCTGCGCTACCTAGTGTGGTTTGTAAGGAGTGTTGTACTGTAGCTACTAGGGCTGTTGTTTTTCTTTTTGTTTTTTGATCTTCGGATCCTTTGGTCCTAGGACCTTCACCATCTTGTTGTTTTCCGTTGCTTCCTGCTATTATCAATGAATGCCAGCAATGCTGGATCTTTCAAAAAAAATATCCTACAGGCGCGGACACATTGAGTTTTCTTCTTCTTTGTGGACTTGAAATTGAACTTGTGACCAGCCGAACGATTTTGGACCAACCTCAACCCCAATCACAAGCTCGTGAACCATTTGATTGCACTTTTGCAGATCATGCAAAAAAAAATGTTCCCACAACGCAAGTTCGTGTGCCTCACTGCGTCTGCTCCCTCCGCTCCATAATGTAAGTCGTTTTTTGGCACTAGTGATATCACCGGTTGCAGGGAGTATCTCTTTCTGTTTTGTTTTTAGGAACTACAGTTACCTCCATGTTATAGGATGTGAACAACATGCTACGTTCCTTATATTATGAGACGCAGGGAGCACCTCTTTCTGTTTTGTTTTTAGGAACTACAGTTCCCTCCAAGTTATAGCATCTGAATAACGTGCCTACGTTCCTTTTAGCGCTCCTTTCCCCTGCGGCATTGTCCTCCCTTTCCCCACCCTTCTTTTCTCATTCGAATAGAAAAATGGGTCTTGTTCCTTCCTCACATGAGAAGCTCTTTCGGATGGAGTGGTAGACAACACAAAGGTAGTTGTCGCGAGCCCGTGTTCGAATCTCTCATCGCCTATAAGAATAAGGCAGGTGGGAGTCTCCCCTCTGTTCTCATTCCCTCGGATCACTCTTCCATTACTACAAGCTCACCACGACCCACCCCATCCCCTCTATTGCATGAAACAATCTGCAGACTATAAAATTCCCAGCACGAGTGGTAATACTTGTTTAGTATTGCAACTTTGAGCTGCTTGGGTGATCAAACTGATTGCAAAATTTGCTATACCTCCGTCGTTTGAGATTTTTGCTCGAGCAGGAGACGGGGAGGCCAAGGTCAATGACAACGTCGTAATGGCGTCGCCGGTGAAAAGGAGGAAAACGGCTGATACGGGGTCGCCGACACTGGTTGTACGACCCATCCATATGATAAAAAGACTCACAAGCCTAAGAGCAATTCCTTCCTTCCCTATCATTAATTAAGGACTGGCTTGCTTCGAGAGAAAGGAAATCTGAATTCCATAGTCGTCTTCCTCACGAGCTGGAACAACTAAAGGTGTAGGTTGGTTGAACGATTTAGAGGGACTAGCGAGCCAGTAGCGGCGACATGGTAGAGGCAGCTGTCGTGGTTCTAAGTCTGACAGTAGAGTGGGGGGTAGGTATGGAGAGGCAAGGTTCTAGCTATGGAGAGGTTGTAAACACAAGCGATGTACGAGTTCAGGCCCTTCTCGGAGGAATTAAAAGCCCTACGTCTCGGAGCCCTGAGAGGCGGTCGAGTGGATTATGTGTATGGGTGTTACAAGAGTGCCAACCCCTCTGCCTGTGGAGGGGGGTGGCTTATATAGAGTGCGCCAGGACCCCAGCCAGCCCACATAATGAAGGGGTTAAAGTACATTAAGTCTGGGGCGTTACTGGTAACGCCCCACATAAAGTGCCTTAACTATCATTAAGTCTATTCAATTACAGGCCGTTGCAGTGCGGAGTGCCTTCTGACCTTCTGGTGGTCGAGTGTATCTTCATGGTCGAGTGAGTCTCCATGGTCGATTCCTTCTAGTCAGTCGAGTGGGTCCCTCATTGGTCGACTGGAAGGTGATCTCTTCCAAGGGCGTTCTTGGGTAGGACGTTTAGGTCAGGCCTATGACCCTACCCTAGGTACATGAATCCATCATTAGCCCCCGAATGGATTGAGGCTTGAATGAGGAAGGAGTTGATGCTGTTTTCGATTGAATTTTGGCATGCTGGTTATGCGTCGTTCTTGACCAAGATCTTCTTTGTTGATAACGAGCAACTTTTCTTAAGTCGATTCGATCCATTCTTGTTCTTTCGTCGAGTGATCTTTTATACTTTGCCGGTTCCCGAGCGATGGATCGCAGGAAATCCCGCATTTGACAGACCGATCTGCCGCTCGCGGATTCCACGGGATACGAAATTTGGGGAAGCGCGCGAAGCGGAACGGACCGCGGCGCTCGGACGGGACAGGACATGGACGCCTCGATCTCCGCGCCGCTTTTTCCGCCACGTATCGTGTCAATGCAACTGTTTCGGGATATGATTAGATTGACCGGGTCCACCTGTCATCCACTCGGAAGGGATGTTATAAATGCGACTTGTGAGGGTTTCTGCACAGTACTCCATTCTTTCTCCTCTGCTTTCCTCGTCTCCGCCCAATGCAACCGCTGTCGCCTCCGCAAAGCTCTCCCTCGCGCATTTCGCCGGCGGCCATGGGCAAGGAGAAGACGGCGGTGCTGGAGCGCGCAAAGAAGGCGTCGGCGGCGGAGAAGGCGTCGGCGGTGGAGAAGGCAAAGGGGAGATCCACCAGCCGCAGCGGGTCTTCGTCGAGATCCCGCCTGCCGAAGGGCTGGGTCCAGGGAGATTGGATCCAGTCGACCATCAGGGAGAAGGATCTCCTCGACATGGCCGACGACGGGCTGATCCCCCACGGCGCCGCAAGACTTCCCGGTAAAGAGTGGCAACCTCAGCCAGAGGAGGGTGAGTGTGCGCTCCTGGCCACTCATGTCGATCGAGGATTTTCTCTGCCACCGAGCGTTTTCTTTCGTGGTTTTTTGAACTTCTTTGGAGCCCAGCTCCACCACTTTACTCCGAACTCCATCGCGTATCTTGTTGCGTTTGTATTAATGTGCGAGAACTTCCTGGGCTGTCGACCGCACTGGGGCTTGTTCAAGCACATCTTCACATGTCGTTCTCAGACCGTGAAGAAGGCGAGTCCAGGCGATGAGAAAACCCAAGTGGTCCAGATGTGCGGGGGCCTAGGAATCCAAGTGAGGAATAAGAGCACCTTCCCAGCTATGACTTTTCCCGAGTCGGTTAGGGGCTGGCAGTCGACCTGGTTCTACTGCCAGAATGAGCTGACGCCGGGGCAGTCGAGTGGACTCCCTCCATTCACCATGAGTCGAGTGAACAAGCCCTCCTCTCTGAAGGTGGTTCCGGAGGAGAGAGCTGATGTGAAGATGTTGATGGATCGCGTGGTGTAGTTGGTTCGGGATGGCGTGACTGGCATGGACCTTCTGGAGGTTTTCCTTCGGAGGCGAATCCAGCCTCTTCAATTCCGAAGCCACTGCATGTGGTTGTACTGCGGAACCGAATACGAGACTCGAGTCCACCCGGAAGCAGTCGACGACGCCATAGTGGAAAGGTGGATGGCCGCGATCACTGGGAACAAGGACAATCCCCGTGGATCCAGGAGGATTCCTCCACTCGACCATCACAGCGTTCCAGATAAGGTACATTTGCTCTGCTTTCCATTGTATATCTGTTGAATTTGTTTCTGTATGTTCTGCGATTTGGTCGATTGAACTCTGTCTTGACGTCTTCCAGGCCCTTACCGAGCTGTACTCAATGCCCAATGGAGCTCAGGCTCCGACTGAGGAGGGAGAAGCCAGCGGGGGCGAGAGCCAGGATGAGTGGGATTCAGACGCTGCCGAAGATGATGATGACGACGACGACGATGATGAGGACGAAGTAGAGGAGGAGGAGGAGGAGGTTGCACCACCGCGCTCGGAAAGGCGGTCGAAACTCGTTCATGACCCTGCGACTGAACGCGGTAAGGGGGTCGCGACTGCCTCGCAGTCGACCAAACGCCCTCGGACCGCTTCTCCGGTGCCGACTGAGAAGGCGCCGAAGCAGTCGAAGGTAGCTCCGTCAAGGCCAACCAAGCTCCTGCCGAAAATGAAGGTGTCCATCCCCACCATATCAGGGTAAACATATTACTTAAGTCTTCCTGTTTTGCACAAGCTTTATCTTTGGTTGATACTTGAATTAATCGACTGATTCTTTGGAACTTCAGTGCTGCAACTTCTGAAACCTCAGGCAAGGCTGAGGACCATGAGATGGAGGACGCGGCAACCTCAAATCCTGGTACTATACCCTTAATTCCGTCCTTAGTCGACTGACTCATGATTTCTAACTTTGATTCTTTTCTGAAGCTCCATCCAATGACATTATCACCCTTCCTGATGATGATGATGAGGATGAAGAACCACTGAGGCATAGGAGGAGCAGGAAGGCGCCTACTGGCAAAGCAGCCCAAGATGTGATGGCGCCCGAGACTGTAGCCACGGAGGGGGAGAACACCACTCGACACACCGTGTCTTTCGCGGTGCCGTTGACGAGTGCTCGTCCCACTTCGTCGAGTGCTGGGCAACCTTCGCTCTTCACCATGCACCACGTCCCGGAGGACCAAGCTAGCGCTGCTAAGGAAGCGATACGCCAAGCAGGGATCATGATGGAGCAGGTGAAGACCATCCGGGAAGCAAGCCAGGCCGCTTATGACGCCAGCTCTGCTCTTCAAAGCAATGTTCAGGTCAGTCGACCACCGCCTGTTCTGTTAGGATATGTTATCAAAACTTTTTCTTTCTGAAATCCATAGCAATCACCCACTGGGTGTGTCGATAAAAAACTCCGTGTTAGCGGGGGCACGCTGAGTGCACCCGCTGGGTGTAGTCCCCAAGGCTAAGGTCGACTGCTGGCAGTCGGCCTTAGGCTTTATAAGTAAAGATTGATCATCATTCGACTAGGGCGAATGGGTTTCTGAAACCAGTGGGGGCACGCTGAGTGCACCCACTGGGTGTAGTCCCCGAGACTGTGGTCGACTGCTGGCAGTTGATTACAGTCTGAAGAAGATTCTTTTTTTTGGTCGACTGGTCGACTCTGTCTTGAATAGAACCAGTGGGGGCACGCTGAGTGCACCCACTGGGTGTAGTCCCAGAGACTACGGTCGAATGCTTGCATTCGACTGTAGTCTTAGAAACGTATGATTTTTCCCTATTCACTCGGAAGTGAATTATCTTTGACATTTTGTCGATTGGTTCTTCGTAGAAATCCTGTGACCTTGCGGCTCGCTATACTGAACTGGAGCAGAAGCACATTCAGCTCGAGCTGGATCTGAAGCTAGTGCAGGAGAGTCTGACGAAGGCGAAGGAGGAGACCAAAGGTATGTTCGGTGAGACCTCGACGACTCCTTTTTCCTCCCATTTGTTTCAAAATCTGACTTTGCTGTAACTTGCAAGCAAGGTGAAGGAGGCCCAGAAGAAGAAGGATCTTGAGCTAGCTGAGAAGACCAAGCTTGCTGACGAGAAGTTAGCTTCAGTCACCAAGCTTGAACAGGAAAATACCAATCTGAAAACTGCTCTGGCGATTGCCACCAAGGATGTCGACCGACTGAAAACTGACAAGACCACTCTGACCAAGAAGATCAACCAGTTGACTGGGAAGAAGAATGACCTGGAAGGCTTCCTGGGTGGTCTTGCTAAGAAATTGTTCCTTATGCTCGAAGGTAATCTTTTACACTCGACCAACATTTCCAACTGTGATGCTCACATTCGACCATTGTCTTGACTCGGCGTTTTTTCTTTGCAGAATTCTGTCGAAACTTTGAAGAAGAAACTAGCCAGTTGGAGCCGAACCTTGACCCTGTCAATTCTCCGGTGAATGATGAAGTTGCCATGAATGTCTTCTGACTGGAGTCTCGTGTTGCAGCTGTCGTGGATTATCTTGCAAGACTGAAGGCTGCCACTTCTCGCATCGACTCGACGCTTTGGCCCAGGGCGACACTTCAGAATGACCTTGAGTCGTTGATGGCTCGACTAAACGCGGTCCCCGACCGTGTGCAAGAGTGGAAGAAGTCCTCGGCTCGGTGTGGCGCCGATGTTGCCCTGTGTCTGGCCCGAGTCCACTGCAAGGACGCGCGAGAAGAGAAGCTGGCAGCTCTCCGAGTGGCCAACACCAAGAAACACGACTTCAGGTCCTTCATGGTAACTTTCATCGCTGCTGCTACCCGGATCGCAGACGGGATTGACCTCGATGAGTTTGTTGCTCCTTCCAGCCCTCCACAGGAGGGGTAAAAAACTTTCTTTAAGCCCGACACTTTAAATTTGCCTCGGTATGCCGAGTGGAATTGTAACCGATAAACCTTAACAGGCTTAGTGCTTGAGCACTCTCGGTTCCTTTAGGTATCGACCTAAACTTGGATTTGATGTTTGGATATGATTGCTTTTGGCTCGAATTGTCCTTTGCAGGTTCACAGCAAGATGCTCACTGCAGTCGACTTATTCCTTAGGCGAGCACTGGGCTGCAGCTAAGCCCCCGAGTGAGAGGTTTGCTCTTCACTCGGTAGGATTTTTTATACCTTAGGCGAGCACTGGGCTGCAGCTAAGCCTCCGAGTGAGAGGTTTGCTCTTCACTCGGTAGGATTTTTTATACCTTAGGCGAGCGCTGGGCTGCAGCTAAGCCCCCGAGTGAGAGGTTTGCTCTTCACTCGGTAGGATTTTTTATACCTTAGGCGAGCACTGGGCTGCAGCTAAGCCTCCGAGTGAGAGGTTTGCTCTTCACTCGGTAGGATTTTTTCATACCTTAGGCGAGCACTGGGCTGCAGCTAAGCCCCCGAGTGAGAGGTTTGCTCTTCACTCGGTAGGATTTTTTTATACCTTAGGCGAGCACTGGGCTGCAGCTAAGCCCCCGAGTGAGAGGGTTGCTCTTCACTCGGTAGGATTTTCACATTGTATTTGTGGCGAAGCTCAGAGGAGAGGGTCGCAGTCAACCTGCACCTCGCCTTCCTTGCAAGCACACATTGTACTTATGGCGTAGCTCGGAGGAGAGGGTCGCAGTCGACCTGCGCCTCGTCCTCCTTGCGAGCACACATTGTACTTATGGCGTAGCTCGGAGGAGAGGGTCGCAGTCGACCTGCGCCTCGTCCTCCTTGCGAGCACACATTGTACTTATGGCGTAGCTCGGAGAAGAGGGTCGCAGTCGACCTGCGCCTCGTCCTCCTTGCGAGCACACATTGTACTTATGGCGTAGCTCGGAGGAGAGGGTCGCAGTCGACCTGCACCTCGTCCTCCTTGCGAGCGTACGTTGTACTTAGGCGAGTACTTGGACTACAGCTAAGCCTCCGAGTGGAAGTCTGGCTTACCACTCGGTAGGATTTTTAATAACTTAGACGAGCACTGGGCTATAGCTAAGCCTCCGAGTGGAAGCCTGGCTTACCACTCGGTAGGATTTTTAATAACTTAGGCGAGCACTGGGCTGCAGCTAAGCCTCCGAGTGGAAGTCTGGCTTACCACTCGGTAGGATTTTTAATAACTTAGGCGAGCACTGGGCTGCAGCTAAGCCTCCGAGTGAAAGTCTGGCTTACCACTCGGTAGGATTTTTATAACTTAGGCGAAACGGATTCGCGGCTAAGCCCCCGAGTGGAAGTCTGGCTTACCACTCTGTAGGATTTGTACAAACTTAGGCGAAACGGATTCGCGGCTAAGCCACCCACTGGGGGAAAATTTTACCGGACAAAAATAAAAAGTGACAAAAATTATGAAGGAATTATGACACTATTATTTCGAAATCCATGAACTACAGAAGTATTTTATTACAACTCTTCCGAGTAAAAAACTTTAAGTGTAAAATGGGCGGAGCAGATTCGCATTCCAAGCTCGGGGCTCTTCGATATTGTGTTCGACGTTGTAAAGGCGATATGCCCCGTTGTGGAGAACCTTGGTGACAATGAAGGGTCCTTCCCAGGAGGGAGCGAGCTTATGTTGTTTCTGCTGATCCACTCGGAGAACTAGATCCCCTTCCTGGAAGGCTCGACCTCTCACATTTCTGGCGTAAAGGCGACGCAAGTCTTGCTAGTAGATGGTCGAGCGGATCAGAGCCATCTCCCTTTCTTCCTCTAGAAGATCGACTGCGTCCTAACGCGCTTGCTCAGCTTCTGCTTCGTTGTAGAGTTCAATCCGGGGAGCGTTGTGGAGAAGATCACTCGGCAAGACTGCTTCAGCTCCATAGACCAAGAAGAATGGAGTTCTTCCGGTCGACCGATTGGGTGTGGTCCGCAATCCCCAAAGCACTGAAGGGAGTTCGTCAACCCATGCTCCAGCCGCGTGCTTGAGATCACGCATCAGTCGGGGCTTCAAACCCTTGAGAATTAAGCCGTTGGCTCGTTCTGCCTGTCCATTCGACTGTGGATGGGCGACTGAAGCATAGTCGACTCGTGTGCCTTGAGCGTTGCAGAAATCCTTGAATTCTTCCGAGTCAAAATTCGACCCATTATCTGTGATAATGCTGTGCGGGACTCCATATCTGAACGTCAGCTCTCTGATGAAGGAAACAGCAGTACCGGCGTCAAGATTCTTGATTGGTTTAGCCTCAATCCACTTGGTGAACTTGTCAACTGCTACCAGTACATGCGTGAAACCGCTCCGACCCGTTCTCAAGGGACCGACCATGTCCAACCCCCATACTGCGAATGGCCAGACGAGTGGAATGGTCTTCAGAGCTGACGCAGGCTTGTGTGACATATTGGAGTAGAACTGACATCCTTCGCACTTGTCCACTATTTCCTTTGCCATCTCATTCGCCCTCGGCCAGTAAAATCCAGCTCGGTATGCTTTGGCTACAATGGTCCAAGAGGACGCATGGTGACCACAGGTCCCCGAGTGGATATCATTGAGAATGATTCGACCTTCTTCTGGCGTTATGCATTTTTGACCAACTCCAGTTGGGCTTTCTCTATACAGCTGTCCTTTGATAATGGTAAAGGCTTTGGATCGACGGACGATCTGTCGAGCCTCTTCCTCATCCTCTGGGAGCTCTTTTCTCAGGATATATGCGATATAGGGAATTGTCCAGTCGGGAGTGACCACTAAAACGTCCATGACCAAGTCGACCACTGCTGGGACCTCAACCTCAGTCGGATCTGTGGCACTCTTGGGCTGTGGAGCTTCCTCTGTGAAGGGATCTTCTTTAACTGACGGAGTGTGTATATGTTCCAAAAACACACCACTCGGAATGGCCTCTCTTTTAGAACCTATCTTTGCCAGATCATCTGCTGCTTGATTTTTCAGTCGGAGGATGTGATGGAGCTCCAATCCCTCGAACTTCTTTTCTAGCTTCCTCACTTCATTGCAGTATCCAGTCATGGCTGGGCTTCTCACGTCCCACTCCTTCATCACCTGGTTGACCACTAAATCAGAATCGCCATAAACCATCAGGCGACGGACGCCGAGTGAGATGGCCATGCGCAATCCGTATAAAAGGGCCTCATACTCTGCCTCATTGTTGGAGGAGTCAAAGTGAATCTGGAGCACATACCTAAGCTTATCTCCTCTGGGGGAAACCAGAACAACCCCAGCACCAGAACCATTCAGCATCTTAGAGCCATCGAAGAACATGGTCCAATGCTCCGAGTGAACTTCAGTCGGCTGTTGTTGTTCAATCCACTCGGCGAGGAAATCCGCTATTGCCTGGGACTTAATGGCTTTCTTTGCCTCAAACTTGATATCAAGGGGAAGAAGTTCAATCGCCCATTTCGCCACTCGACCAGTTGCATCTCTGTTGTGCAGAATCTCTGATAGTGGGGCGTCGCTGACGACTGTGATAGAATGATCAGAGAAATAATGAGCAACCTTCTTTGTGGTCATGTATATTCCATACACAAGCTTCTGATAATGAGGATATCTCTGCTTGGATGGATTCAAGACTTCAGACAAATAATACACCGGGCGCTGAACTTTGAAGGCTTTTTCTTCCTCTTCCCGCTCGACCGTAAGCACTGTACTGACGACTTGTCCTGTGGGTGCAATATAAAGCAACAGAGGCTCTTTGCTGATTGGAGCAGCAAGCACCGGCTGGGTGGAGAGCAGAGCTTTTAGCTCGGTAAACGCTGCATCAGCTTCTGGAGTCCACTCGAATTTGTCTGCCTTCTTCATCAGTTGGTAAAGAGGCAATGCCTTTTCACCGAGTCGTGAGATGAATCGACTTAACGTGGCCAAGCATCCAGTAAGCTTCTGGACATCGTGCACTCGCACAGGGCGTTTCATTCGGAGAATAGTGCCGATCTTCTCTGGATTAGCGTCGATCCCTCGCTCGGAAACGAGAAAACCGAGTAACTTTCCACCAGGAACTCCGAATGTGCACTTCGATGGATTGAGCTTGATATCATACCTTCTAAGGTTGGCAAATGTTTCGGCGAGGTCGGCAAGCAGGTCGGAACCTTTTCGCGACTTAACGACGATATCATCCATATACGCTTCCACATTCCGACTGATTTGAGTGAGAAGACACTTCTGAATCATTCGCATAAATGTGGCTCCGGCATTCTTGAGGCCGAATGGCATGGTGATATAGCAGAAGCACCCGAATGGAGTGATGAAAGCTGTTTTTATTTCGTCGGGTCCATACAGACGGATCTGATGATACCCGGAATATGCGTCGAGAAAAGACAATCTCTCACATCCCGCGGTCGAGTCAACAATTTGATCTATGCGAGGGAGAGGAAAATGATCTTTCGGGCAGGCCCGATTGATGTGCTTGAAATCAATGCACATGCGGAGTGATTTGTCCTTCTTGGGAACCATGACAACATTAGCGAGCCACTCGGAGTGGTATATCTCTCGGATAAATCCTGCTGCCAACAGTCGAGCCACTTCTTCACCAATAGCCTTTCTCTTCTGGACGGCGGACCGCCGAAGATGCTCTTTGACCGGTTTTGCTGACTTGTCGACTCTGAGGCGATGCTCAGCCAGTCCCCTGGGAACACCTGGCATGTCAGCGGGCTTCCATGCAAAAATGTCCCAGTTCTCACGGAGGAACTGGGTGAGCGCTTCTTCCTATTTTGGGTCGAGTGTTGTGGAGATGTGGGTCGATGTTGCATTGGGGTCGGTCGGGTGAATGTGAACAGGCTTCGTCTCACCAGACGACTGAAATGCAGATTCTGTGGCGGGTTTCTTGGATCTCAACAAATCACTCGGATCTGCGTTTTGCTTGTACTCTTCGAACTCGACCGCCGTCACCTGGGAATCGGCAATCTTTGAGCCCTTCTGAAAGCACTCTTCTGCCTTTTTCCGATCCCCGGTAACAGTGATCACTCCTTTGGGACCGGGCATTTTCAGTTTGAGGCACACGTAACATGGTCGAGCCATGAACCGTGCATAGGCTGGCCTCCCCAAAATGGCGTGGTACGCACTCTGAAAATCCACAACCTCAAAGGTCAACTTTTCCTTGCGAAAATGCTTGGAATCACCAAAAACCACGTCCAGAGCTATTTGGCCGAGTGAGTTGGCTTTCTTCCCCGGTATGACTCCGTGGAAACTCATGTTGCTGGTGCTCAATCGGGACATCGGGATGCCCATTCCTTTCAGTGTGTCTGCATACAACAAGTTCAGTCCACTACCACCGTCCATCAGCACTTTCGTCAGTCGAGTGCCCTCGACAACTGGATCGACCACCAAGGCTTGCCTCCCAGGGGTGGCAATATGATTCGGGTGATCAGATTGGTCGAATGTGATGGGTGTTTGGGACCATCTCAGATAACTTGGCTTTGCTGGGGCAACCATGTTCACCTCACGGTTAATGACTTTCAGTCGACTCTTGCTTTCCACATCTGCGAAGATCATCAGAGTGGAGTTGACATGCGGATATTATTCCTCACTGTCCTCTTTGTCTCCGGCCTTGTCTGACTCCTTCTCCTTGTCCTTGGACTGTTTTCCTTGAAACTGCTGGATCAGGAGTCGACACTGGCGAGTGGTGTGCTTTGGGTAAATGATGTTACCCTCTTCATCTTTCTTCGTGTGGATGTGACATGGCATATCCATCACGTCGTTTACTTCTTTATCTTTTACTTTCTTAGGATTCCAGGATCCTTTTGGCTTCCCCTTGAACTTTCCCTGAGTTACGGCCAGGGCCTCTCCAGGAGCTGCTGGCTCGGCTTTCCGCTTCTGTTTCCGACTGGAATTTCCCTTCTCCGACTGACTTGGCTTGTACTTGCCGCTTCGGAGTCGGTCCTCTTCCTCGCCGTTGGCATACTTGGTAGCAATCTCCATCATCCGACTTAGGGTCATGTCCCCGGTTCGACCAAACTTCAGACTCAATTCCCTGTTCTTGACGCCATCTTTGAAGGCGCAAACTGCCTGATGATCAGACACATTTTCCACAGTATGGTGCAGAGTGATCCACCTCTGAATGTACTCTTGGAGAGTCTCATTGGTCTTCTGCACACAGACTTGCAGCTCTGTCAAACCAGCTGGTCGCTTGCAGGTTCCTTCAAAAGTTCTGACGAACACTCGGGACAAATCTTCCCAAGTGTATATACTGCTAGGAGGTAACTGATTCAACCACGCTCTGGCAGAACCTTCCAACATGAGGGGCAAATGCTTCATGGCCACCTCGTCATTCCCACCACCAATCTGGACAGCCACTCGGTAATCTTCAAGCCAAGTTTCAGGTTTGGACTCCCCAGTGAATTTGCTGACTCCTGTTGCCAACCTAAAATTGGGGGGAATCACTGCGGCTCTGATAGCCCTGCTAAAACATTCTGGACCAGAAACATGCACTCGACTGCTCGTGGGTGCATCTCTCTCGGGTCCGCCTCGATGGGCTCTGTTCCGGTCGACCAAGCCTTGCACGATAATGGATCGCGCGTCGAAGCCTGGTTCCCTGGGGTCAACTGGAACTCTTCGCCCCATACTGAACGGACGCCTGTCATTCTGCCGCCGAGGAGCGTAAGACCCTTCCCTCGGAGGGGAAACGGGCACTCGACGCCTGTCATCCCGGTCGTGTCGGTCTCCATACTGATCTCGCCGGTTGTCGCGCCCTTCCCGCTGCGGAGGCGATCTGGGACTGTGAGCCGATTGAACAGTATTCGCAGCGACGGATCGACTGTGAATTCTGTTGCGCGACTGCGACACGGCTGAGTTCTGGTCTCCTGCTGCTCGGAGTAAATCTCTCATCTGCATCAAGCCTCTCCCAGCTTCCGACTGAGAAGGCTGGATGGACTCTGCTATACGGGTTGCAGCTGCTAAATTCTGAATTGGCGTGCGGTATACCTGAGTCGGCGGGAAGAGTCGACGTCGACTGGCTTCAGGAACTCGTTGCCGCGCGCGCTCGTCGAGTGCTCGCTAAAGGTTCTCCAGGCGAGCGCGTTCAGCGACATTGGCCAAACGTGCCTCCTCCAAGGCGCGAGCCTCGGGGGTTTCTCCCGCGATGGGAGTATGCAGGGCATCCATGTTCCTGCGGCGAAGCTCTTCTCTCTGCAGAGAGTCGAGTGTCTCGGGCTGGTACTCTTCGTGGTCTTGTGCGGGGTCACCTCCACCGCCCGCTCCGCCCCCATGGGCGAAGCCAGGAGGACTGCGGGGGCCGTCGACCATGAGAATTTCCGCCGCTGGATCACTGCTATCGCATTCGGATGCAGTCTCTACGGAGCCAGTCGACAGATCGAACAGGCCGTAGAGAGACTCGTCGGGCTTAATCGCCGCGACTTGGGCGGTAGCTGTCTGGCGAGCCACCGCGTGCTTCACCCACCGCTGGAGTCTCGACCGACCAGAGCGCTTGCGCTGGTGGGAGACCAGGCGGGTGGTCGATAAAGGAGTCGACCGATATGGGGTCGACGGTTGCCGCAGCAGAACGCCGCGGACACATGCGCGAAAATGCGTCGCACCGCGGACGGGGAGCGCACCGATGTCTAGTGGAGCCTCCTGGAGCCACGCGGAGCCGTCAGCGACAAAGGTGACAGCGCCGAGACGGATCTCGCGCCCCTCGACCAAAACTCCAGCAGTCATCATGATGAAAGTACTCGGAAGTACCGCAACTTCTCCACAAAATCGCTAAAACACCTGCCCCACGGTGGGCGCCAACTGTCGTGGTTCTAAGTCTAACAGTAGAGTGGGGGGTAGGTATGGAGAGGCAAGGTTCTAGCTATGGAGAGGTTGTAAACACAAGCGATGTACGAGTTCAGGCCCTTCTCGGAGGAAGTAAAAGCCCTACGTCTCGGAGCCCTGAGGCGGTCGAGTGGATTATGTGTATGGGTGTTACAAGAGTGCCAACCCCTCTGCCTGTGGAGGGGGGTGGCTTATATAGAGTGCGCCAGGACCCCAGCCAGCCCACATAATGAAGGGGTTAAAGTACATTAAGTCTGGGGCGTTACTGGTAACGCCCCACATAAAGTGCCTTAACTATCATTAAGTCTATTCAATTACAGGCCGTTGCAGTGTGGAGTGCCTTCTGACCTTCTGGTGGTCGAGTGTATCTTCATGGTCGAGTGAGTCTCCATGGTCGAGTCCTTCTAGTCAGTCGAGTGGGTCCCTCCTTGGTCGACTGGAAGGTGATCTCTTCCAAGGGCGTCCTTGGGTAGGACGTTTAGGTCAGGCCTATGACCCTACACTAGGTACATGAATCCATCAGCAGCCGCTTGAACACCGTGAGGCGGCATGCGCCAATGTCACCGTTCGCGGCTGGCAGGGGCCGATGATATGGGACGCAGGAGCGGGGGAGGGGGGGTGAAGGCGCAGAAACGTCAACAGAATTAATTTCAGACACCAAGCGTAGGTGCCCCCAATTAATCATGATAGTAACAGACTCGATATTTTCTTGCTTTATTTAGTGTGTTGTGTTTTTTGAAGTATATTTAGTATGTTGTGCACATTGCCGGCCATAGAGAAAAGAAATTAAAATATCTATGAAGGTCACTTCACATAATAAATACCAAGTCAACAAAATTATGTAGTACTCCAATAAACTTTGCTGGCGGGTCAGGCTGGTTGTAATGGGTAGTATCATAAGTTAGTATCATGCATATGATACTAGTGTATGATACTACCTCCTTAATGCATAGTATCATATGGTAGTATCACATATGATTTTATTTATTGTCATGCATGACACATACTAGTGTAGCATTTATTATAATACAGTATCATGATATGATACTCAACCCTCTCTTACTTCATTTAATTCTGTGCCACCTCATCAAAATTGCCTAGTTGGCATGCATGATAGTAGCTATGATACTCCCATTACAACCAGCCTCAGGTCCCCGCTAGCAACGTCCAACGGCTCCCTCGCCTGATGACGACGTGAGCCGCTGGAAGACGGCCCGCTGCCGGAGGTTCTCGCGGAGGCGTTGCGCGGCGAGGACGCTGTCCGGGACGAAGTGGCAGAGGCACCACTGCAGCCGGTGGCCGAGGTTGGGCATGCAGACCGTGCGGCGGTGCCTGATCCAGCGCGCCGCCGCGCCGGCGTAGGCGACGTCGGCATGATCAGCCGCGACAGGAACCCTCCCCTCGTCACCATGTTGGTCACCAATCACCATCTTCGTGTCAACATACAGCGGGGCCTGGCACTGCACGTCGATTCCTTTGCCCTTGTACTCGACGCAGAGGCTCCGGGAGAACTGGGAAACGTACCGCTTGGTGGCGGCGTAGACGGAGTAGAGCGGGTAGGAGGGCAGCGCCTCCGCGGCGCCGGAGCCGATGTTGACGACGGCGCCCCTCCCGCGCTCCACCATGCCGGGCAGCACGGCCGCCGTCACCTCCGTCACGGCCCACAGGTTCACCCGTATCATCCTCACCCACGCCTCCGCGTCGGCCTCGTGGAGGTACGTCGCGTGCGGCGTCGCCACGCCGGCGTTGTTGACGAGCACCCCCACCTCCAGCCCCTCCACCGCCTGCCGGAGCCGCCCCAACGCTTCCTCGCCTGCCAAAACATGATCGATCAGTACGACTAGCACGTACGTAATCGGTAGTTCTGTGTGGGCGTGCGTGGTGCCTCACCTTGAGGAGTGGAGACGAGAGAGAAGTCGAACTGCACGGTCTTTGTCAGCACGCCCTGGGTGTCGGAGGCGGTTCCGGCGATGTCCTGGAGCTTGGCTGGGTCGCGGCCGACGAGGACGAGGTGGAGGCCGCGCCGCGCGAGCTCGAGGGCCATGGAGCGGCCGATGCCGGACGTCGGGCCGGTGACGACGGCCCACGCCCCGTAGCGGCGGCGAAGGTCCTTGGGCCCGCGCAGGCAGAGCGCGATGCCGGAGGTGTGGAGGAGGCGCTACGCGACGGCTGCGACGTAGAGGGCGCCGTGGATGGCCAGCGCGACGAACCATGGCTCCTGCTGCCGGAGCAGAGCGAGAGCCTCGGCGCACATCCTCCCCCCCTCGCGCGCGCGTGTCGCTGGCTTGTACCTGCGCGTGCTAATGAAGTGCGTGTGGTGATTGAGGTGCTCTGCCTTGACGCCATGCCCCATCCTGACGTGTACCTCCCACGCACACAGCTAAACTGTTGTCCGGCCACCAACGCCATACTTACCCCTACCTGTTAGAGTAAAACGAGATTGAAAGCGAAAGGACAATCCGTCATGGTTTCCATTGATTCGCATGTATATATACATCTCGAAGAGGTGGGAAGAAGAGGTGGGAAGAAGAGGTGTCTGTTGTCCTGCAAAGTTTTTTTCCCCTAGGGCGACCTAGGGTTCCCAAGTTCCTCTTGCGGCGACGCAAGAGTATACCCAGATCTAGTCAAAAACTGCCGCAAATCCTAACGTAAAAACACCGAGCGGAGGGTATCTGGCGGCTGCAGGGGGCGACTCCATGGCGGAAAGCATGAAGGAAACCCTGGCGGGCGGTGCTGGAGGCGGTGACGCATCGGGCAACAGCGGTGGCGGGGGTACGGTACCCCCGGTTGAATCCAATCTTGAAAGTCACCAACGCCATACTTACTCTTACCAACAAACTACCTCGTGTTGTGGGTCTGCTTCACATTGATCATCAGTCAACGATTGATTACAGGCCGGACTCACCTTTTTTTTTACCCGAACATACATCCAGTTAATGTCGGATTTTTAGCCATGAAAATTCAAAAAAAAAATCGAGGCAAGTTTTGTTCGTCAAGGATGGCAAATTTAATATAATTTTCCATGAAAAACGTTTCATTTGCCATGTCTAAAAATCTGAGCATTTTCATTTATTTTTTTGCAACCTAAAACCCTTGATTGTATTCCAAGATTCGTGTTGGGAAGACCACAAGATGATACTCCCTCTATTTCTTATTTGATCCCATATTAGCTTTGGTCAGAGTCAAGCTTTGTAGACTTTGATAAAGTTTAGAGACAAAAAATGTTAACATATACAATAACAAATCAATACTATTACATTCATTATTGAATGTACTTTCACATCATATAAATTTTTTATGGTAGATATTTATATTATTTTCTTTAGACTTGGTCAAACTTGGCCGTCTCGCCTTCCTGAGCAGGACACAAACCCTAACAAAACGAAAAAGAAGGACTAAAATGGGAGCCCTCCCACCGGCCCTTGCAAACAATAACTTATTTTGAAATTTCAAACGTGATGTTCTTTTTGAAAAAAGTTAAATATATTTTGAAATGCAAACATTTTCAAAATTGTGAACAAATATTTCAAACCTCCAACATTTCGTGAAAATGTGAACATTTTTTATACTCTCAAATATATTTTTTGAAAAGGGAACAACATTATAAATCGGAATATTTTTTTAAATTATGAAGAATTAAGACGCAAACATTTTCTGAAAAGTAGGAACAAAAATAAAACGAGAACATTTCCTGAAACAATGGTTTTTTTCCAAAGCACAAACATTTTTTTTCAATTTGTGGATTTTTTTGGAAAGCTGGAAATTTTTCTCTAATTTCCGAACATTTTTGAATTTGAGAAATATGTTTGTGTATCTTTGTGAAAAATATTTGAAAGCGGGAACATTTCTAAAAATGGTTTGGCAACATGATTTTTTTAATTTGTGTACAAAATTAGAAAGTGGGAATGTTTTTCGAATTTACGAACAAATTTTCAAAACCTCACATTTTAACAATTTATGAACAAATTTTGAAAGTGGGAGCATATATGCTTTATAAAAATGCTAACATTTTTTAATTCTAAATTATATATTTTAATTTTTTGGAATTTCCTGTATAAGAAGCGAACAAATATTTGAAAATCTATTTTTTTTGGAATTTCTGAACAACATTTTAGAATAGTAACATTTTTAAATTAAGATATGAGCAAATTGAAAAAATGCAAACATTATTTAATTTTTGAACTTTTGTTGAAAAAGAAAAAGAAATGAATACAAAATAATAGAAAAGAAAAGGAGAAACAGAAAAAAGAAATAATGAAAATGAAAAGGAAAATAAAAAATAAAAATGAAGAAACAAAAAATAAAAATAAAAATAAAAAAGGGTTCGGGAACCTTTTAGAAGGTTCCCTTAACTAAAAAAAATGGTTGGAAACCTTCCAGAATGTGGAGGATACAAAGCAATCCTATGTAGGAATAGGAATACATATCTGTCAACCAAAGGGCTCTAAAGAAAAAAAAATTAAAAGTTTGACTTGACCCAAATCTAATACGCGGAGTAAAAAAGACAGGAGGGAGTACTACCTCCGGTTCGCTTTAATTGTTGTGGAGGAACTGATAGTAGTACAAAGTCGTGTACAACTCACGACAATTATTTCGGATTAGAGGGGTACTAACTATCTTCGTGAAGTAATTAAAAAATATTTTTGAGAGTTCATCTACATTGTACTACTGGGGGGGGGGGGGGGAGGATCTGCGGGCCATGCAGCATACCCGAGCCTAATTGACGAGCTCTCGACAGCGGCGACGAGGCGGAGGAGCTGGAGGAGCTCAGTCCTCGTCGGAGTCGAGGTCGATGAAGACCTTTGCCTGCTCGGCCTTCATGATCCGCCTCCTTGAACGCGTGCGCCTGCGACGCCGCGACGCCCTGCTCGAGGAAGATCCGCTCGTAGTCGAGCTCGCGGCGACGGAGCGCATCGGCCTCCTCCTCCTCCCTCGCCGAGCTCTCCATGATGACGCGCTCTAGGTGCTCCTCCTGCCCCGGAGGAAGGTAGTCCTCGGGGCCGATTACTCCTCGACGCGGCGGCGCATCGACCTCGAGCTTGACGGCGAGCGGCCCGAGCTCCTCCGGCTCTCTCTTGACCGGTGTGAGCCGCGAGCTCGAGGAGCCGGAGGAGGCGTGGCGGCAGACCACGAGCTCGCGACGTTCAAACGTCGGTGGCGGACGGCTCCCGTCGTTGAGCCACCTCCGGCCGCCCCGCTAGTGTGCGACGTCGGATCTGCCGCGACGACAGAGCTCCGCGTCATCCCCACAGCTTCCGTTGCCATCCATGGGTCGCTAGGCGTTTTTTAGGCTCGCTGGCGGCGAGAAATTGGGGCGGAGAAGGTGAAATGCGGTGGAGGCGGATAGGGTTTGACCCGTATCCGAGAGGTGAAACCGCATATATAGCGGTGGAGAGGGACTTTTTTCGGGCCACGATAAATCTTTTACGGGCCGGGCCCGAGATACGGTGTTTATTCTGGTCAGAAAAACGGGTCGTACCCGTATGCTCGCCGGAATTATACGGGTTCTGTCCTTTTACGGGGTCTGCTAGAGATGCTCTAATGCCGCCGGTTTCCCCCACAAACTGGGAGCATGCCTCAAAATCTAATCTTCCCGCCGACCGACGCGCCGAGGACCACGAGTGAAACCGGCGGCTCTTGTGATCTAATCAGCACCGCTGTGCCCAACTTTAGATCGATCGAGATCTCCCTTTCGTTGCTTGCTTTAGGAATGGAGGCTACCTCCAATAAATTAAACACCATCAAATCCTGTGGTCTGTGGACTCCCAACCATAGTTTTGGATAACCTGCCTGCCCTGTTGCTCCCGGAAAGAAAGCGTGCCGCCACCAACTCGGTTCAGCACTCCAAGTCCAAACGAGTGAGCAGAGCACCCACGGTTTGCGCCCAAAACCGTGCGTGGCCGCCACCTTTTTGCTCGCTATAAATACATGGCTGGCTCCTCGTCCTGGAAGCATCAAGCAGCAGCCAGCCAGCCCATTCCATCTCATCTCGCTCTATCATCGACGGCCACCGTCACCCGCGCCCACCTCGAGAACAAGCTCGCCCTCGCCAAACGCTGCTCCAGAGGTACGTAGTAACCAGGATCAACTTCTTCAGAGTTCAGTTCAGCCAGGCTGTGTACTGATAGTCTGACACTAGCAATGCATTTCTTTTGTCCCCAGAGGCGACGTTCGCCGGAGCAAAGGCGGCGGCCATCGACACGGTCGCGTCTGCGGTCCCCACGGTGAGCTCCTCCGTCCGGGGTTTGTTGATTTTCATGCACGTTGTTCTTGTTTTCATAATTTAACTGTTAATAGTGCAGCTGGCGAGCGTGAGGATGCTGCCGTGGGCCAAGGCGCACCTGAACCCCACCGGCCAGGCCCTCATCGTCTGCACCGTCGCCGGGATGGCATACTTCGTCGCCGCCGACAAGGCCATCCTCTCGCTGGCGAGGAGGCACTCGTACGAGAGCGCCCCCGACCACCTCAAGGACACCTCCTTCCATGGCGCCGCCGCCGCAGCTCGTCCCCGTCCGCCGGCATTCCTCAGGCCTTGAGCTAGTATTATATCCTGCTAATGTATGATAGCACGCGTTTGTGCGGTTGTGCCTATTCTAGAGAAAATGTATGTATCGTTGTCAGTGTCCCAATGCAAGAAACTGCTGCGGCATGGATATCTCCCGCTGAAATGTATGCACATGCTTTACACCTGTGTACTTCATAAAACTGAGGGCTCGATTCTGGTTTCAGCTGTACGACAGACTTCAGATCTCGACGAAGAGAATGCAGGCGGCCCGATACGTCAAGTCCTAAAATGTTGGCCGTTTGATTAGTGTAGAATTCAGGTCTCAGTCGACTTAGACTTCTCTAAGTCGGCTGATGTCACCTAAGACAGTTTAGGCCCATTTGCTTAATCGACAGCTGTTGGGTTTTATTCTTAGTTCGGCCATTTTTGTTTCTCTGTTGTTTGTTTATTATTTATTTATTGGGGCTGAATTGTTTGTTTCTATATCCTCGTTTCTTCTTGACACCGCAAAAAAGTGTTCAACAAGAGAAGTAAATAAAAAAACATTTTTATGTCGCCAGTGCAGCACATCGCTCAGCCCTTCTTTTTGTACGTCATCTTGCTTCTCTTTTTATTTTTTTTATCTTTTACAATTTCTTTGAAAAAACATTTTGTATATTAGGGCAAAAGTCAATCTTTAATGTAAAAAATAAACAAAATGGAAACAAGAAAAACTAAATAGTGTGGCACTGTTTTTCACAAGAAAAGAATATTAAGTTGCATACAAATGGAGGTCATGCAAATGTGTGCTTCCCACGTGGGTTGAGTTGTTTTTCTCAACAAATAACAATAATAATTAAGAATAAAAATTCAAAACACAAGGGTAGGAAAAGAAACAAAAATAGTAGAAAAAGAAAAGGTCAATAAAAAACCCGCCTAGCAGGCCGCGCCAAGCCCGGTGTGTAGTTGCAAAAAAGTCAGTTGTAGCCGGGGGCGAGACTTGGAGTTGCAAGCCTACTGTCAGACATGCAATTGCATTCAAGTGCGACACTTGCAGTTGCGGGCCTAGTGTCGGACGTGCAATCCCCCCCTCCCCCCCCGTCCCTGCCCCCAACATGACAAAATTAAAATTTCTAGTTGCAACCATGTTGGAAGACATGCAATTGCAGTCTGGGGTGACTGTTGCAGTTGCATGTCTAGTACTGGACATGCAACTTCCCCCACCCCGTCTCCTGCCGCCCTCTAACAAAAACATAAGACCAGCGGCAGTCGGAAAGGAGATACACAGTTGCATTCGGGGACGACACTTGCAGTTGCATGCCTAGTATTGGACATGCAACTCCACCCCCACCCACCTCTCGCGCCACTCTTACAAAACAAATGTTAGTTGTAATAGCGGTGTGTGGACATGTACTTGCATTACGTGGTGACACCTGCAGTTGAACAGCCCAGTGTCGGACATGCAATGACCCCCTCTCCCGATGCCCACTTACAATACAAAAAATGTTACTTGCATTGGGTGTGTAGGCATACGGTTGCAGTCAAGGGTGACAATTGCAGTTGCAAGCCTAGTATCGGACATGCAACTCCCCCTCCATGTTGCTCCCTTACAAAACCAAAAAAGGCCAGTAACAGTCGAGTGTGTAGGCATGCAGTTGTAGTCGAGGGAAACACTTGTAGTTGCAAGCCTATTGTCGAACACGCAACTTCCCCATCTCGTGCCCCTCACTTACAAAAAAATTCCAGTTGCAACCGGGTCTGTAGGCATGCGATTGCAAACAAAAAAATCAGTTGCAGTCGGGTGTGTAGGCATGCACTTGCAGTGGAGGGTGACACTTGCAGTTGCAAGACTGTTGTCATACATGCAATTGTAGTTGCAAGCGTATTGTCGGACATGCAATTCACCCCCTCTCCGACAAAAACACAAGGCCAGTTGCAGTCGATAGGGGACATCTAGTTCCAGTCGAGGCCGAGACTTGCAGTTGCAAGCCTAGTATCGGACATGCAACTCCCCCCTCTCTTGCCGCCCATTAACTAATCAAAAAAGGTCGGTTGCAGTGAAGTTGTGGGCATGCAATTGCAGTCGGGTGTGTACACTGGTACAGAGACGTGCTATAGAAACGATTTTTAACCCCTTTTCGCGGCGGTGTTCTGAACTGGCACCAAGTGAGTGTGTGCGATAGGGGGGGTCCTTCCCACACGACCTAGAAAATGTCAAGGATAGGCCCTCCGGCTACATAGGCGGGGGCAAAATGAGCACCGATCGGGCGAGGCATCGAAACCCAATCATTTCCGTTCGTATGTATATCCCACATAATGAATCCCAGAAAAACATTTCCATTCGTATGTATATCACACCAGTTTTTTGTGTTGAAACGTTTGTGCAAGGTGGCCTAATGCAAACAGTTTTCTGCCAGAAGCCGTGTGTGATTGTTAGTTGGTCCAACACGCCTACTTTCTAGAAACCGTGTGGGTTTTTTTAGTTCACCACCCATGGTGTTGCCTGAGTAACTGTCTGCAATAGGAAACCCCAATAAGCAGGGTAATTATCCTATTATTGTCAATCCATGTAGTAATCAAATTTAAATTTCTGATAAAACACACCAGATATTTTATATCCGTATAACGGCAACCAGGATTTCATAATCAAATTACATCAGATAGCTTTAGCACTCAGTTACACCAAAGAGCTATATAGCTAGCTACACCATTATACAATAGCACCAAGTTTCACATGCAACATTGAAAACCTTTGGAGAAGTAACATCATACACGGTAAATAGATAGATGAATCTCATCTGGGAAACTGCAGAAGCGGAAGACGAATATTGAGCCTTCAATGATGTTGAATGTCCTTGCAACTTTAGGCAAGTGGCTATGGATAATTGCCCTCCCAACCTTCGTCCTCTTTAGGAAGACTTCAATATTGTACCGTGGTTGTTGAATGTGAAGGAAATATGCCCTAGTGGAAATAATAAAGTTATTATTTATTTCCTTATTTCATGATAAATGTTTATTATTCATGCTAGAATTGCATAACCGGAAACTTAGTACATGTGTGAATACATAGACAAAACATAGTGTCCCTAGTATGCCTCTACTTGACTAGCTCGTTAATCAAAGATGGTTAAGTTTCCTAACAATAGACATGTGTTGTCATTTGATGAATGGGATCACATCATTAGGAGAATGATGATGGACATGACCCATCCGTTAGCTTAGCATTATGATCGTTACAGTTTCATTACTACTGCTTTCTTCATGACTTACACATGTTCCTCAGACTATGAGATTATGCAACTCCCGAATACCGGAGGAACACTTTGTGTGCTATCATACGTCACAACGTAAATTGGTGACTATAAAGATGCTCTACAGGTGTCTCCGTGTTTCAGAGAGGTATCTCTGGGCCCTCTCGGTAATGCTCATCACTATAAGCCTTGCAAGCAATGTGACTAATGAGTTAGCTGCGGGATGAAGTATTACGAAACCAGTAAAGAGACTTGCCGGTAACGAGATTGAACTAGGTATGATGATACCGACGATCGAATCTCGGGCAAGTAACATACCGATGACAAAGGGAACAACGTATGTTGTTATGTGGTTTGGCCGATAAAGATCTTCGTAGAATATGTAGGAGCCAATATGAGCATCCATGTTCCTCTATTGGTTATTGACCAGAGATGTGTCTCGGTCATGTCTACATAGTTCTCGAACCCATAGGATCCGCACGCTTAACGTTCGATGATGATTTGTATTATGAGTTATGTGTTTTGATGAACGAAGTTTGTTCGGAGTCCCATGTGAGATCACGGATGTGACGAGGAGTCTCGAAATGGTCAAGACATAAATGTTGATATATTGGACCATGTTATTCGGACACGGGAAGTGTTCAGGGTAGTTTTGGGTAAAAACGGATTGCCAGAGGGGTTACCAGAAACCCCAAGGAACTAATGGGCCACCATGGGTCTTAGTGGAGAGAGAGGAGGGCCACCAGGGCAGCCGCCCCCCTTAGCAGTCTGAATTGGACTAGGGGAAGGGGGCCGTGCCCCCCTTTCCTACTCTCTCTCCCTTTCCTTCCTTCCCCCTCTCTTCCTTGTAGGAGAACTAGTAGGACTCCTCCTCTTGGGCGCGCCCCCTAGGGCCGGCCAGACTCCCCCTCCCTCCTTTATATACGGGGCCAAGGGGGCACCCTAGAACACACAAGTTTCTCTTAACCGTGTGCGATGCCCCCTCCATAGTTACACACCTCGATCATACCATCATAGTGCTTAGGCTAAGCCCTGCGCCGATGACATCATCATCACCGTCGCCTCGCCGTCGTGCTAATGGAACTCACCTTCGTCCTCAACTGGATCAATGGCACGAGGGACGTCATCGAGCTGAACGTGTGCTGAACACGAAGGTGCCGTACGTTCGGTACTTGGATCGGTTGGATCGCGAGGATGTTCGACTACATCAACCACGTTAACTAAAAGCTTCCGCTTTCGGTGTACGAGAGTACGTGGACACACTCTCCCTTCATGTTGCTATGGATCTCCTAGATAGATCTTACGTGATCGTTGGATTTTTTTGAAATTACCGCGTTCCCCAACAGTGGCATCCGAGCCAGGTCTATGCGTAGATGTTTTATGCACGAGTAGAACACAAAGAGTTGTGGGCGATAATAGTCATACTACTTACCACCAACATCTTACTTTGATTCGGCGGTATTGTTGGATGAAGCGGCCCGGACTGACATTACATGACTGCGTTCATGAGACTGGTTCTACCGACGTGCTTTTGCACATAGGTGGTTGGCGGGTGTCTGTTTCTCCAACTTTAGTTGAATCAAGTTTGACTATGGCCGGTCCTTGTTGAAGGTTAAAATATCACACTTGACGAAAAATCGTTGTGGTTTTCATGCATAGGTAAGAACGGTTCTTGCTAGAAGCCTGTAGCAGCCACATAAAAATTTGCAACAAAAAAGTAGAGGACGTCTAACTTGTTTTTGCAGGGCTTGCTGTGATGTGATATGGTCAAGACATGATGTGATATAAATTGTTGTATGAGATGATCATGTTTTGTAACAGAGTTATCGGCAACTGCCAGGAGCCATATGGTTGTCGCTTTATTGTATGCAATGCAATTGCCAGGTAATTGGTTTTACTTTATCACTAAGCAGTAGCGATAGTCGTAGAAGCAATAGTTGGCGAGACAACAACGATGCTACGATGGAGATCAAGGTGTCGCACCGATGACGATGGAGATCCACTACAAGAAATATGTCAACTTGCGACCATCACTATTGGTCGCTGAAAGGTCATTGTTTTTTATTTGCGACCTTTTTGTGACCAAAAATAGATGGTCAAAAGGTGACGGTCGTAAACTAAAATTCACGACCTTCTTGATGATATGTAAAAGGTCGTTGGTTCTTCGACCAAATTTTTGGTCACTAGGAGCCTCCCCAGGCCACGTAGGATCCAGCGTGACAAGCTGACATGGATAAGAATCAGCCCGGTCCAATTCGGTGTTTATATGGGCTGAGCCCATTAATTCAGCCCATTTATATATATTTTTCCTGCTAATTTGGGTGAACTACATGGGCCAAGCCCTACAATTCGGTCTTTTTATTTTTGGGATGTAGCCTTCGTTTCAGTTTTTTTAATGCACCCCAATTGTCAAATTCTAGTAAGTGGGTCCCAAATGTGACGTTCTAGTTAGTGGGACCCTGCTGTCAAGGTCATGTTCTTCAATTTCAATATGCCAATACAGAAAAAAGACGCGATACTTCAAATAACAGCAAGCAGTCTGCTACATCATATAACATACACACAAATGTGATCGGCATCAAGTTTACAATTAGATAACAAGCTCTACAAGTGCAAAGTCTATCACATGAGCCCTACAAGCTCTGCTACAAGCCCTACAAATAGGATCAGCATAAAGGGCTTCGTTATTCCCAGAACTAGCTCCAATGAGCTAGAACTATGCTTCTTCCAACTTCTTTGTCCTGATGCTCGTGAAGAAACATGAAAGGCCAACATCTACACGTTATAGAACAAAATGATTAGGAAGAAACTAAAAGTAAATCTAATAGCATATTTAACCATAAATAACAGAATAATGCAATAAATTGGTATAGAGCAAGGTACTGAGCATAGGCCAGGCCAACAATAAATTGGTACTAAATCTAGAAATCACCATCTGAAATTTAGTTAATGAGACATTTTAGAATCAACTTGACAGTTGACAGTAATGTTTACATAGGAAAAATCCAGAACTAAAATTATACATAAATTCCTAAATTCCAATGCCCAATGCCCAAAATGTAAGATGATGGTTCTGGAAAAATAGTAAACTTGCAACCAGATTTAAAGAAAAGAAAACAGCAAGGTGATGCCATGATCAAATCCTAACCAGAATGCATTTAATAAAATGGATTGCTTCTAGCTGCTGTAACGACATGTAGGTTCCATCAGGCCATGATCAAGTACTCTAGACCATTGCATGCTTTGGAAAAAAATACTAGATGAATATCACTAATAGGAGGACTCGGTGATTAATGGAAGTAATCTGCAGATTACATAGTGAACAAGTGAAGGATTTATATCTCTCCCTGTGGAAGAACTAAGTTGATGAAGACATGCAGCAGCAGTAGGAGAAGCCTTGCATCATTGGTTTCGTCGGGTCGTCCACCACACTAGCCACCATCACGTACCCCCGCCATCAGCAACATTGCTCCTGCAATAGCAACAGATAAACATTTATAAATTAAACAGACCAGCTACACGTACAAGGTTATACTAAGCATGTAAGTACAATCCAGCTACACGTACAAGGTTATACGAAGCATGTAAGTACAGTCCAACTATAAAGTGGATGGCAAAGTGTGGCTTTTGTTGTTGCTACTTTAGCCAACTGAGCTAATTAATCTCATCAACCTAATACACTTCTCTCAAAAAAGAAAAAACAACTTCAAATATTGAGTACAGTAACAACATCTACTTGTTACTAGAGTTCCGGTTCAAGATGGCTAGAGGCCACTTGGCACCATGGAACCTGCACAATTTCCACCATATATATGAATGAGTTAGAAAGAACACTAGAGTTGAACTACCCACCCTAATACATACATACATACAGGAGTAAAATTTGATTACACAAGAAGATAGCTAGAGTGGTGGTGGACAAAATGAAAATCGACGGCCACGGCTCAGCGAGGAGAGGAGCTCAACATTGAAGTTTTGCAAAATAGGAATTTCATTAATTTGAGAGTGGGTTTTAGTAGCTCAAGCTTAGTTAAGCACCTAGTACTAAACAGCAGCAACACCTGAACCGTAACATGTCCAAAAAGGAAACAAACATGAGACAAGTATTGATAGCAAGTCCACGAAGGACATCCAATGGTTTCAAACACATCCTAATAAAAAACATTGACAGTATCAGTAGGTGTTGTAATAGAAAATTTTATTACAATATGTCTTCCTCCATGAATATTTTGACAGTATCAATAGATGTTGTAATTTGGTTGCAGTATTTCATTACTAAACATTAGGTATTCTACAGAGCAAGGTCAAACCATCAGTATTCTAGAGAAAAGACACAAATATTTGTTCTTGTCTACTCCCTTTGTAAAGAAATATAAGAGTGTTTAGATCACTATTTTAGTAATCTAAACGCTCTTTTATTTCTCTACAGAGGGAGTCATATTCTTCTAGGGAACTCGAGAAGCTAATCCGTGCATCTTTTTAGCGTCGGGCTTCTTTCACAACAATTATGAACACTTGTTCATTTTCGAGCATCTACTGGATTAATGCACAAAGGAACACCACAATCAGATTGAGAACAAACCAAAAACATGTGCGGAGCCGAGCTAAAGATATAACAGAGCCGATGGTTCACTTCATTGTCATACGCTAACTGCTGACTATGACATGCAAATATATAGTATCATGTTTGTAGAGGCATTTACTGCTGTGCAAGGGAGCACAACCAACATGTAGAGAAGGGACTCGATCTGGTTGTCCCAGCAGGTTCCTTTCCTCACTAGCTCCCATTTCCATTGCCGTACATCATACATCTAGCTCCCCCTGGTACAGGTTCAGAAATCAGATGGTTCTTTAGTCAGCTACCATGGAGAGATAAGTATGCGCCATGAGATCAACGAGGAATAACCAGGGAAGGAGTTACCTTTGCGGAGCATGAACGGACACTGAGCAGTGCAGTAGAGCATCGACCTCCTGCCCGATGCACCTCTGCAGTTTGACCTGCATCACCAACCGTTGGCAGGGAAGGGCTGGAGGCGCGTGCCGGAGTTGAAGCAGAACCCCCGCACACACCACACGGTGGTCACCTACGTCTACGTGCATGAAGA